>JAFEMN010000010.1:0-1200000 GCA_018801565.1 Epichloe coenophiala | reverse complement strand
TAGAGTTATAATCTAGTATAACTTATAATAAAGAGACTAGAAAGCTTTAAATAAGTAAGTAAAATATTAAATTTATTAAAGAGGTTTATAAGAGATTTAGTAAGGCTATTATAAGAAAGCCTTTAATTATAAATAAGACTTTTATAGCTATAGAGTAGGTAAAGGTCTTTATACTAGACCTTCTAGCTAGTAATAGAATTCTTAAGGCTTAAGATAATAAAGGCTTTACTATAGTAAAGAAGGAAATAAAAAAAGGTAGCTACTCTCTAGAACTAGATAATAAAGAGAAGAATATTAGAGGCTTATAATAAGGCACTAATAATAATATTTCTTATTTTATTTAAGAGATTTAGAATAATAATAATCCCTTTAAAGTTAATAATAATTCTCTTCTTTAACTAAATATATTTAAAATTATAGGAGATAGCTACTTTTCTAGTTATAGTTCTTAAAGGCTAGCCTATAGCTACTTATTAAACCCTTTTACTAGGTCTATACCTAGTAGATTATAGCTAAATAAATTACTAAAAAGCTTATAAAAGTAAAAGGCTATAGTATAGGTAATAGAGCTTTTAGAGGTAATATTAAATATTCTTAGGCCTTATACTATAGGCCCTAGGTAGTATATCTTTTCCCTAAGGTTTATAAATATAGAAGATATTATATAGGCACTTAAGGACTACTAATTATATAGTAAAAAGCTTAGAATAGCTATAGTAATTTAAATTATTATATAGTTAAAGAAGGATTATATAAATACTCTTATTTAGAATATATTATTCTTAAGGGAGGTAAAGAAAGCATAGATTAAATTAAACTTTAGTATTAGGCCTAGCTAGGTTATAGAAGTAAGGGTATTAATATCTTCTATAGGTATATATATCTTTACTTTTCTCTTTATAGTATTATTAGTATAAAAGCTAGGAATTTATTAATAATACTACTAATTTTATTTAATATATAATTCCTTAACTTATTCTATACTCTAATATTATTCCTAAAGTTACTTAGTAATTTATTTATAAATCTATAACCCTATATAGTATAGATTTACTTTATTAGCTTGCCTAGTAGCTACTTTAAGAGCTTTATGCTTATTTAAAGGTAATTACTCTCTCTTATTTACTTTAAAGGTATAGGGTTCTCTCCTATATATTTTAATAAAGTTAAATAAACCTATAATAGTATAGATTATTTTAATCTAGATAAGAAACTTATATTTAGCTATACTATAGTAAATAATCTTTTACTTTTACTTATACTACCTAAAGACTTACTTAATAACTATTCTTAATTATAAGTACTAATAATTAAAAAGCTTTTCTTTATTTATAGGCTATTAATAAGTAAGTACCTAGTCTTATAGATAATACTAAACTCTTAAAAATAATATAATTAGCCCTTAATATATACTAAACCCTATATCTTTAAGATAAAAGTAACCTTAGGGTATTAAAAATAACTTTAATAAAGCTATTTATATTAAGGTTATATTATTAATAAAACCTTTAGCACTAGGTAGTATATATTAAAATAATCCCTTAAAGCTAGTAGCTATTAGTATATTTTATAAGATATTATTCTTTCTTAACTAAAACCTTTTTTACTATAAAAGTAAGATATATATAGGGATATATATGCTATTAATAGCGCTAATTATACTATTAAATTAAAGGAATTTATTATTTAATTCTATAAAAGGTAAAATATAATCTAGGTTTAGCTAATAAATAAATCTTATATATAATTTCCTTATTAGATTAAGTAACTTATAAAAGATCTATAATACTAATAATTAGCTTAGATAAAACTAATAGCCTATATTCCTTTAAGGCTTATTATAAGTATAGATTTATAAGAATACTATTACTTTTTACTTAACTAATTAATATTATAAGTCTCTAATTAAAGTATTATTCTAAAGCTAGTAATAAAGCTAAAGAAAGGTTTTCTTTAGTATTTAAAAGAGATATATAAAGTTAATACTAGGCTCTTAAAGAATATAATAGTAAAGGTCTTATAATATAGTTAGTAACTATTAAGTGCCTTCTTTAAGAGCTATAAATTTAGTATTATTATAATAATAATAGTAAATATACTCTTAGAGGTAATAGGGTTAATAAAGCACTCTTTATATTCTTACTATAGTCTTATAGTATATAAGAATTAATACTATAATATAAAGATTATTACTATTATTATTTTCTTTAATAATAAGGTACTTAAATAAGAGATTATAATCCCTAAGAAAGGTTATTATAGTGCTTTACTAACTTTATTATAATACTCCCTATAAAGTTTATAAAGTAATTTACTCCCTATAAAAATAAGAGCTAAAAAATAGTAAAATTCCCTTTATTCTTAGTATTTAATCTTATTATAAGTATTTATATAGCTTTTACTAGTATAATATATTATAAATAGGGGGAAATATAAAGTAAACTTAATTTTATAACTTTTTATATAAATTTACTGCTAAAAATAGTTAGCATGTCTGTTATGCATGGTTATGCACTCTGCTAACTTTGCAGAGTTTTCGTGGATCACACCCCAAGTTTCATCGTCATTCCAGTCCAGCCCGCTCTTTGTAATCCGTGTACGGAGCTCCCATGTAGAACCCGCAATGACGACATGACGGGTCTCAGGACCCGCACCAAACCAGCGAGCGACCCCTGCGCCCGTTTCCACCGCAGAAATTTGTCGTCAACGGGTGGTCGTCTTGAAAGAAAGTCGGGGAGTCGATATATGTACATGCAGAGGTCATCACCAGAGTGACGTGAGACAAGAATCATTGGTGACCAAGACCGGACAGCTCCCCCAATGACGACGGAATATGGTGGGTGAGTTGACTTCCCAGGGCAATCTCCGAGAAGCGTAGCTCAGTCAAATCTCAAATACTGTCCCATCGCAGCAAGAGAGAGCCAACATGGGCCAAATATGCCAGTTACGCAGTCAAGAAAATAGCATGCCGCGAAAATTATTTTCAATTTTCTCATATCGTACGTAAAAATACACTCGTCATCGGCATGGTCTCTGACTGCTCGACGTCGAGTTATCGCGAAAAGGATCGACGGCATGCCTTTCGTTCGTCATCTCCACCAACCGATTCAGTATCCTGAACTCCATTTTCAACTTTACACTGTACACGAGGGCCTTGTAGGCAGTCTGTATGTCGTAGAAATCCGTATACTCCAAGCACAATATGGGAACATCGAGAAGAAGGACGAAGACATTGACCAGGAGCAGGTGACGGCGCATCTTGGGCACAGCATCGCCGTATAAGCTGTCCCGGGTGTCGAAAAAGGAAAAACATGACTTGATGTAGACGGCGGAGATGATGAGCTCCTGCAGGAAAAACAAGGTGACTTGGACCTTTTCGTAGGCAATGTAAGGCTGGACCCACGAATTGCGTTGGGAGCTGTTGGCCCCGTACATGAGAATGATGATGGGGACGTGAAGTACGAAGACGTTGGCAACAATCATGCCCAAGATCATGCGGAGCCAGGAGTCGTTCCAGAATATGAGATGCAGTCGCGAGTAGAGCACGAGAGATTGTCCCGTGACCATGGGCACCCATCCGATGGCGACGAGGGTGATGTACAGCCCGTAGTCCTGGGACCCGACGACGTTTTTGAGAAGAAAGCCGATCGAGTGTGGTATGATGCCGTTGGCGGCGGCGAGAAAGCTCCAGAAGTACAGACCTTTGAAGCGCCGAAAGGTAGAAAAGACGATGACGTTGAGCTCGAGAGCGTTGTAGAGCGCCAGCGCTACAAATGCGACTATGGCGCGGGTTTGCTTGCTGGCATCCGTGACGCCGGTGCTTGGGTTGCCTGAGTAGCCCATGGCGGAGGGTGCAGTGGCATGTTGGAATTGGGGGAAGGCAGACTGGACGGGGATCTCTGTCGGAAATACTCCGTAGATGAACGCACAACGAGACTGGAGTCCTGTTGGTCCTGTTGGTCCTGTTGGTCCCGTACGGCCAGGTCAGGTCGGTCGACTGACTCTGAGTCGTTCGGAAATCAGGTGGGCGAATTTTATGTGCGACGTGGCGGCGGTGTCGTCTTCAAGGACATCAATCGTTGCACAAACACGAAGAAGGGCTTTTCAGCACGCCGCAGGCAGCATAGCAGCATCGGTACCGGTCAGTTTGGTTGGTTCGAGTCCTCGATCAACGTTGCTCCAGGTTGCACCAACAGCACCGAATTCTGCCTCGAATGTGTCGGGGACAACTCGTTGATGAAGGAAGGGTTGAACAGAATTTGCTATTACTTACTACATGGGGCCGGCCACGGCCACTGCCACCTTGGCCAGGAGCTGGGCTTACATATGTACGGAGTAATCCGTACGGAGTACATAATCCGTACATGTAATCCGTACATACTCCGTACACATGCTTGTACATAATAATGAGCAGGGGGGCGAGAAAAAGCCCACCAGTTGGGCTGGCGTGTTATTAAACAGCAGGAAGGAGCAGACAGCACGTTCTCGCCAAGCTGGTCGTTGAATGGTGCAAAACAGCTTTCCAGACCCGGCCCGGCCCGCTGCCATCAGCCAGTCAGCCAGTCAGCCACTTAAAACTTTTTCTTTTGCCTGACTGGACTGCCTCCACTTCTGGTCTCAACTGCCAAAAACTGCGACGTCATTCATGCAACAGGGAGACCACAGAGGCTTCGGTGTCCATGTGTGCTCCGTGATAGAGCATGTTTTGGGACGTGCCGAAATGCTCTCATTATCAAGATCGATGAAGCTCCAGGGGCCCATGCATGAAAAATGCCCCGATGCATTTCCCGCAAGCTCAATGCCTTCAACGCCTTTTGTACAAGTTCGGAATGGATTCAGGATCCTTCATCCAGCTGATCCTCGGCATTGATGGAGCAATACCCAGCACGCACTCTCTGCCGAGTTATCGTCAAGGTAGTCAGTCCATCATGGCTCCACGGAGCGGACTGACAAATGGCCCATGGGCATACTCCGTAATATTACTGAATGGATGGCCTTTTCCCATTCTTGCTGGTGTGCTGTTGCTCACTCCACTTCTGGTCTGCTCGTCTTTCCCCTTTGATATGTGCCACTCGTTCCTTTGAGCGTCTCCCAGAGTCGCGGGCTACTGGCTCTGCTTACCTTCTACCTTCTTGTCAAGTTTTACTTGAACAATGACTTTCGATCAGTACTCATGAAGGCAAGGACTGCGCGGTAATTGGGACAGGTTGGAAGAGAATGGCGTCTCTACTTGACAAAAGGCGACGAATATACCCACAGTGAGTTTCAAATACAACGAAAGTATGTACGCTCTAACAACTCTAACAACATAAGAATTTTTCAAGCAAAGTCAGATTCTCCATGAAGACAAAAGAGCTAAAATAAACCCCCCATGAGTAATGGACACTTTCTGATGTTTTTTTTTTTCCCTGGGAACAATTCGTCAGATTTTGATCCAGGGCACCATCCACTTCTTGACGGCTGCCTTTGCTTCGTCCACAAGGCCGAGTTCTGATACAGAGTCTTGTTAGTCAAAACGTTTTTGCTTCGTCCTTGCATCGACTTACCGAGCATCATTTGCACTGCGCCACGGATACCAGAGTCTATGGCCGATGACATCCAGCCGTGCGTGTAGGACGTGTGTTCGCCGACAAAGATCATCTGTCTCACAAGGTCAGTACCAACAAAATTAGTACACAATGGGGAAACACCGTTCAGGTTAGCAAAAGTCGTCTGTCTACTCACATTCTTGTGGACCTGAAGATACTGAGGCATGTACAGCTCGTGCTGTCCGGCCGAAGGGTTGGCAAAAGCGCCGGCGGCGAAGGGATCCAGTGCCCAGCACTTTCTGGTCCATTTGCCGGTATGCAGCTTCCGGGTCTCCTCTCCGTGGATCTCGGACATGGCGTCCAGCACATACTGGACGTGCTCCTCGTCAGACATGGTTTGCATCCTCGAGATTTCATGGTTGGACGACCCGTCGATGTAGGTGCCCATGATGGTAGCCGGACCGCTCGCGTTGAGATTGTACGAGGGGTAGCAGACCTGGGCGATGCCGGGGATGTCGGTGAGAGTGCTGCAGCTGCCGACGATGGGGTTCTCCATCTTCTCCCAGAACCGCTCCGAGTACTCCAGCCCGACCTTGCAGTTGCTGTCGTAGATCAGATTCTTGATGGCGTTCTTGATGGTGACGCCGATGTCGGGCAGGCGCCACTGGCGGACGACGCTGAAGGGGGCCGAGATGATGGCATAGTCGTGCGTGGATTCCTGGAACCCGGCGTCCCTGAAGCTGTTCTTGTACTGCAGCGTGACCTTTCCGTCGGCGTACCTGACGCGCTCGATCCTGGTGTTGAAGCGGATGCTGTCCTTGACCAGGGGCTGGAACGCCTCGGGGAGGCGGCTCAGACCCCCGTCGACGGTGGCCCACGAGTCGGCGCTCTCGTAGAGCTGATCGTACAGGTCCTCCCAGAAACTGGCCTGGGGATCCTGCTCGCCGCCCACGAGGACATCGGTGCTGTTGAGGCTGCCCTTGAGGTACTGCGAGATGAAGGCGGACTCGGACCATCGATCGCCTGGCTCGCCGTCGAGGCCCTTGTCCGTCCACTCCCTGTGCGCCTCGTACATGCTCCTGGCCATTCGGACCATGAAGCCGTTGCCGGGCAGACTGTCCTCGAGCTTCTTCCTCGTGGCCTTTGTTTCGGCATCGTTCTCGGCCGGCGGCGGGGAGAGCCGCGGGTCGTCCTTGACCTGTTTCTTGGTTGGCGGGAGACCGTTGGCCGTCCGGATGCCGCCAATGTACCGCAAACCGTTGTCGCTGTGCTCGATCCAGTCGATGAGCTTCACCCTGAGGTCCGGCCTGCCCTTGTTGATCCTGTTGACCTCGTTGATGAGCTCGAAGACGAGCTGCGTGTCGGAGATGTTGTACTTGCGCTTGCTGTCTGGATCGACGTAGTCGACGGGGAGTCGCATGGCGCCGAGCTCCTGATACGAGTAATCATCCGGCCCGCCCGTCAGGTACTGCGTGTGAACTCGGCCGCCGAGGCGGTTGCTCGCCTCGAGGATGCGCACGTTGGTGAAGCCCGCCTGGTTCAGGAGGAGATATGTCGTCAATCCGGACAGTCCCGCGCCGACGATGCCGATGCTCTTGCTTTTGGCGTCCTTGACATCTACCGCGCCGGGTTCCTTCTGCTTGAGGAACTTGACGCCGTCGAACCATTGGCCCAGGGCGTCGAAGCCGTTGGCTTCTGTCATTCCGATGGGCTCTGGAAATGCGCGTGAGTCAGCGAGGGTGATTTCCGTCCTTGGCGCGTTCAATCGAAAACTTACTCGTCGCTCGCCTGGCGATGACGGCCCGCTCCAGGTTCTGGGGCGCGCTCCGGCCGACCAGAGCTCCCTTGTCGTCCCACGCCGATATGCATCCGCCGTCGGGGGCATCTTCGGGGATGATCCACACGAGTCTCGAGTCGACGAGGCCGGATTCCGCCGAGGAGACTACGTGGTGACTGTCCTGCCGGGACTGCGCCGCGCACGAGCCGTGGGTGAAGGTGACGGGGCCGGCAACCTGTCTTGACGACGTCGAGACATGGACATTTGCCAACCTCGTCGTCAGCTCGGTCCGCACTTGGAGGTCAATGGGGAGATTGCTCGTCGCCGCCCGGGCAATCGACGCGGCTCCCAGAGTGGCCAGGAACAGCGCCGTGTTTCCCATGACGTTGCCGGAGGATGCAGGATTTCACTGTTTCTCGCAGCTCTTGCTTGGCCCGTCAGCTCAGATGCCGTACGATACGATACGATAACGCGAGAACAAGACCCCGATTGGATTTTTTTTTTTTTTCTTTTCGAATCACGAATAGGGGCGGTTCCGTGCGTGTTATATCGTCATGCCACGCGCGTAAGCGAAGAATAAGCAGAACGGACACCCCCCCCCCCTTCTCTACATGATTGATGCCGTCCCGCATCATGGCGTTATGATTTCCTTTTTTTTTGCCATTGGGATTGATTTTCTTTTCCGGGTTTGAACACGAAATTGAAATTGAACCCCTGGCGCTGCGCCTATCTTGATTGACCCACCGTAGCTACATGTAGCTCACCGGGGGGGGCGTTGAAGTTACTTTTTTTTTTTTTCCCTCTTTTCCCACTCTCCCAATTATTCGTACCCGGTGACGAAACGCGGACATCGGAGGACGACAGCTGCGCCCGGCTGAAGAGCATTGTGACGTTCAGCGTATCGTATCACTTTTCAATCTCGAGACAAGGCGGTTCATCTACACGTCAGATCGTCAAGGTTGCACCGCACCCCTAGCTTACTAATACCATGGTGGTGGTGCCTGCTTACGGCGCCACCAATCGAGGCTGACGGGAAATCCAGCCCCCACCCCCCCACCCCCCCTTTGCCAAGATGCCGTCCGTGCCGATTACTGCGACGCCAAGGTCCTTCCGTAAGCAGTTCCCACTTGGGGGCCCCAGATGAGCTGCATAATTGCCATTAATAACTGCTGGTGCCTGATTTTTTCCTCGTTTCCTCGTGGCCGCAACCACGACGCCCCAGTGGCTTATATTAACTACAAATGCAAAAGGCCCGCCCGCCTGCCCCTTCAGTGGAAGAACGAAGCCGTGGCCGCCAGGAAGGAATGTGGTGCGACATACAGTATGACAGCGTAGCGTGGCGTAGCGTACGGAGTAGTTAATGTAATGCTGCATTGCTCGCTTCCCTCAAGAGCTTGTCAGACATTGTTATACATAAATCGCGTCGTCCAGGTGAGGGTTTTTTTTTTTTTTTCCAAATCCGACGCAAACCCCCGCTCTGATTGGCCCAGGTACGCGCATGAGAGGGACGACCCGATCGGGTTGTTCTCCGCAACGCTGGCGCCGTGGAAATGGCACCAACTACTTGCGGGAAGAAGCGCGCATCCGAGGCGGCTCCTGATGGGCGGGCAGTGTTGCACCCATAAGGGCATGATTTATCCCTGCCGCACGATAGTCTCGCTATTCAACTAGCTAAGACAAAAGTCCACCCCTAGCTAGTTATTTTCTAAGATCTCTATAACTTTATAGTATATTTTAGCACTATATAAGTACCTTACCTATAGTAAAGGTACTTAGGTATTTAAGCTATAGTTTATACCCTATTATAGGGTTAAATAACTTAATAAATACTATTATATTAAACCCTAGCTTTATAGTCTAATATAGTAGTAATTATATAGTATTTATAATAATTATACCTTTCTTCTAAATTAGTACTTTTCTTTAAGTTAATTAATTATTTAACCTTTAAATAATAACTATAGACTTAGCAAAAAAGAGGCCTAATTTATTAATATTATAGTTAAGTAACCCTAGTATATTAGGATATTAATATTAGTATTTATTAGTTTAATAGTAATACTATAGGATATTCTTATAATATCTAAGGAATTATTAAAAAGCAGTAAGCTAGCTATTAAGCTATAGAAGCCTTATTACTAGGACTTATAGTATAAGATAGTTAAGGTAAAAGCTATTAAAGATAGAATCTAGATCTTTATTAACCTAGATTTAAATATATCGCTAGATTACCCTTCTAAATCTCTAATCTTAGTAGGAAATAAAACTCCTATAAAGAGAAAGGTAATAGAAGCTATATAAAGTTAATTATATATATTAGATACTATAGGAATTTAAATATACTTATATAGTATTAAAGCTATAATCCCTAGTATATAGTAACCCTAAGAAAGCTTCTCTAAAGGTTATAATATACCTAAGGAGAGCTATTTTTAATACTCTTAATAACCTAATAATACTAAAGATAGTGCTTAGTTTATAGTTCTTAGTAGTTATTATTAGGTATTTAATAGCTAATTCTAGAGCCTCTTAAAGGCTATAAAAGAGTATTATACTTAGTTTATAGTAATACTTAGATCTAAATATAAGTAAATAACCTTAAGGTATATATTTTTTTTATAATAAGATTAAAGAACTTATAAGGAATATAATACCCTTAAGTAAAACTATTAAATATTATACTAAAGTAAACTTTAATAAGACTATTAAGTAAAACCTTATAAGGGTAAATATTAATAAGTAACTTATAAATACTTTAATTAGCTATAAGAGATACTTCTAAGTAAACTACCTTATTACTAAGGGTAACTTACTTATAGAAATAATTAATAATACTATTAGGGCTTCACCTGGCGATTGTAATGGGTGCAATGCGTCTGTTAGGTTCGAATTGAATTGGAGACAAGTGAGGATGAGTTATGTTTGGTTTGCCTTAGAGCTTTAAAGCATAAGTAGTAAGCTATAAAATAAAAGAGAGATAGAGAGATAGAATAAACATAGTTATAGAGAAAGGGGGAATTGCGTTAATTTATACTATAAGCAAAACTTAAACGAATTTAAGTTTAACTGCGGTTGCGAATTATAACTCCATAAAGTTTATTGCAAACTTTGCTCTAACCTTATAGCCCCCTGTATTTATAACCTTAGAGCTTATTTATTACTATAGCTATAAGAATTTGGTTGTTAATTGTTTTACTAGCTAGGTATTGCTAGTAATAATTATGTGTTGTAATAAATTAGATGCATTGGCAATAACCAATGATACTAAAAAAATTATAAAAATCAATACTATTAGGGCTTAATTTCCTACTATCTTAGCTTAAATTAACTTATTAATTTATATAGTAAAGAGTAAGGGAAAGGTTCTAGATTTCTATAATATTATAAGTAAGATTAAGTACCTTATTAAAGCCTAAGGAAGGTCTTAAGGTAAGGGAAGTAAAGCTTTTAGAACTAAACTAACTTTTAATAAAGAAGGAAAGAATAAAGCTAAAAAAGAGAAGGGATTAAAAAAAACCCCTATATTTACTATAAAAAATATAAAGTAAAGAAGTTAAAAGACTTATAAAAAACCTATAAAATGCTTTACTTACTAAAGAATTAGAAAATTAATAAAGAGCTATTAAAAAAGGTAAAAGAAGTAATAAATTATTAACCTAATAATATAAAGAAAGTATATAATACTTAGGTAAAGAATAATAGTATAAAGGAACCTAAGGAACTTAAAGAGAATAATACTATATTTATAGCTATAGAAGAGTTTATAAAGGCTTTCCTAACCTATAATAAATTATAAGTTATACTTAATAGTAATACCTTAATCTATATCTTTAATAATAAACGCTAGTTTATAAACCTTAATTATAGTAAGTAGCTTAGAATTTAAGTAGGTTATAGTATTAGTATAGCTTAGATTATCTTAATAAATAGCTAGACCCTTATGCTATTAAGAGCCTAGTACTAACTATTATTTTTTATAAACCTTATATCTCTTTAAATACTTATATAAAAGGGATTAAGGTAAAATAACCTTACTAGAAGGGTAATAAACCTAGTAAAGTGTAATTAGGAGATATTTTAAACTTAGATTATTAGTATATAGCTATATATAGAGGGATTAAGCCTATTAGAAGCCTTTACTATTAAGAGAGATTTAAAAGACCTAAAGACTATTATAATAATGCCTATAAACCTATAGTATACTAGATTAGCGTATCTAGGTAAGGATATAATAAATTAAGTGCTTAAGAAGCTTTAAATTCTATTAAAAGTAAGAAGCAGTAAGAAATATAAGGTCTACTAGATAGCGAAGGCATAGAGGTAAATATTATAAGTTCCTTAAATAGAGTCTTTACCTTTAGGGCTACTATAAGTAGTCTCCTTTAATCTCTTTGCTTAATTATTAGGGTATAATAAAGACTAATATATTACTCTTTTTACCTATAAAGCTATAGGGCTATATTATATCTTTATAATCCTATTAAACCCCTCCCGAGCACAAGGTAAAACTGCTTAGTATTTTACAGCCTAATGCCCTATTCTTTTTCATCTTCTTCTTATCTACCTTATTAATCTTATTATTTATATTACCTTTACTTTTTAGCATTTTTTCCCTTATAGTATAAATACTATTAATTATCTCTAGGTTAGATTTATCTTTACTTCCCTTCTCTTTACTTTTCTTTTCTTTTACTATATTATTTAATATTTTAAATAAAGCGATATTCTTTTTATTACCCTTAGCTATACTATTATTTAATTAGTTAGGGGTTAATTAGTTAATTAGTAATATAGAACCTACCTAGTGATTATAATAAATTAAATTAGAGATAAGTAAGAATAAGTTATGTTTAGTTTACCTTAGAGCTTTAAAGCATAAGTAGTAAGCTATAAGATAGAAAAGATATAAAGAGATAGAAAAAACACGGTTATAGAGGAAGGGGGAATTATATTAATTTATGCTATAAGCGGAATAAGCAAAACTTGAATAAATTTGAGTTTAACTGTGGTTACGAATTATAACTCTTATGCTAATATAGCTATAAAGTTTATTACAAACTTTGCTCTAACCTTATAGCCCCTTATATTTATAACCTTAGAGCTTATTTATTACTATAGCTATAAGAATTTAGTTATTAATTATTTTACTAGCTAGGTATTGCTAGTAATAATTATGTGTTGTAATAAATTAGATGCATTGGCAATAACCAATGATACTAAAAAGAATTATAAAAATCAATAATCCTATTAAAGATAGATATTATACTTTATTTTAATTAGTTAGAAGCTTAGTATATAAGGGTATATAGAATCTATATTATAGTTATAATAACTAATAAGGAGACTACCTTCTAGACTAAAAAGCAAGAAAAGGATATTAAGAATAAAGGCATTATTATTAGGAAGTCTAGCCTAGCTTACCTATATTAAAATAGGCACGCTAAATAGTCTAGGGGGTTAATAATAAGGGTTATAATAACTCTTATAATATAGTTAGGCTTCCTAGAAAACCTCTAGCCTATAGCTACTAAAGTAGCTATTTATATCTTAAACTATATACCTTAGAAGCTACTTAACTAGTAATTATCTTAATAAGCGCTAAATAGTTAGTTAAGAGAGAATAAGCTTTAATAGAGTTACTGTCATGGCTTGAACGTAGGGTTGAATGAACGAAGTGATGGCTAAGATTCTCGCAGTTATTACTAGGAAGATGCTAGCTAGGGGTAGGTGCGTAAAGGTTTTAATCTCTGACCTAGTACTAATAATATGCGTAGTCCTTAAGGAATACCTTACTCTATAAGCATATAGCTATCTTATAGCTAGCTAGCCTCTTTATTATCTATATAGCCTAAAGGTCCTCTAAAGATCCGCTTTAATAAACATCCTATCTCTAACCTTTACGCTCCTAATATAATACTCCCCTAATATATAATTAACCTTAATTATAAAATAAGCTACTTACTTAGGGTATAGTTACTATAATAAAGCTTATAAAGAAAAATAAGATAAGGTACCTTATAACTAAATATATAGGTAAATAAAATACTACTAATTATAAATAACCCCCTTTATTATAAGTAGTAGTATTTAAATAGTAGCCCTTATATAGCTTTAATATAGTAAAATAAATATTATTACCTATTATATAGCTAGACTAAAAAAAATAGATAACTTATATTAATTTTTATAATTAGTTTAAATAAACAGAGTACCTAATGCTATAGTTCTAGATAGTCTAACTAAAGGGCTTGTGTTATAGTTACTATAAGTTTATAGCTATTAGGTATATATATAAGTAATAAAGCTAATAGTTATTATTATAATTTATAAATTACTTACACGTAATATATTAGATTACTTAAGGGGTCTATAGTTAATATAAAAGAGACTAATTTTTCCCCCCTTTTATACACTTCCTTTCTCCTATAATAATCCTTAACCTTATAAGTTACTCTTACTTACTAAGTAGTAGCTTTCTTACTACTATTATACTATAGTTACTAACCTTTTTAGTCTCTAAATATTATTATTTATTACTACTTATCTTAGTTTTTTATCTTATTCTTAGTTATTAGTTTATTTACTTCTAGTTATAATTTATATCTAGTTTATTATAGCTAACTTATAGCTAGTTTACTATATCTAATACTTATATAGGAACTCCCCCTTTATTAATAGCTTCTAAAGGTTAAGCTATTAAGAAATCTCCTTTAAAGTCTCCTAAGAAGTTATCTCCTTAGAAGCAAACCACTTCTAAAATTTTAATATAAGTTTACTATATCTTTATAGTATCTTTATTACTAACTTACTACTAGTAGTATAATAAGCAAGAAGATTCTATATATATAGTGCTCTTAGTAAGTAGTAATATAAAATATCCTACTAAAAAATAGTACCTATAATATTCTAGGATATCTTATTAATAATAAGACCTTCCTTATAAAATATAAAGAATTTATAAGTATAACTTCTTTACTTACTTACTGCTTCTTTATTACTAATATTCTAATAGGCTACTTAATAAAATATACTTACTACTTCTAAAATAATAAAAACTACCTTATAGTATATCTTTCTTATCTAGAATTTACTTACTTATTACTAATATATTACTAGTATCTAGCTTAAATTATATAGCTTTATAATAGGCTATTTAAACTTATTAAAGCTACTCTAAAAGGTAGCTATTATTATTAAAATAAAGTAAGTATAATTCTACTACCTAGACACTAGATTACTACTAACTTACTAGTAATCTATTATAAAAGTAAAGAAAAAGCTATAGAATACTATCCTATCCTATAAAAATTCTAATAAGTATAGATATATTTACTACGCTTAAATAACTACTAATACTACTTATAAAGTAAAGAGTAATAAGTATATTATAATAATATTACTAAGTAATACTATAAACCTTAAGATATAGATTAATATTTTAAATAGTCTTTACTTTATAGCCTAGAATATCCTAATAGTAAGCTTTCTTAATATATATAGCTAATACCTAACTAACTTACTAATAGTTTATACCCTATACTACTAACCTACCTAATTATATTAGTTCTATTAAGCTTCCTAGTAAACTTTAGGTCTATATATATAAAGAGAGGGATTCTAATAATAAAGATACTTCTAAGGCCTCTACCTCTATAGTTACTATAGCTACTATTACTACTAAGAAACTAGCAGTCCTAGTAACTAACTCTATTATAAAGGGGTAAGTACTTAGTAGCTATATAATAAATTATTTAAGTTATTTAAGTAAATTAACTTTATTTTCTAATATCTTACTATATTAACTTATAAATTATAACTATCTTATATTAACTTTACTACTTAACTATTACTTATAGTTATTAATAATTTCTTTAGTGCTAAAATCCCTTTTTAATACCTAAGAATTCTCTAAAGTATTATAGCCTTTCTATTTAACTAGATATTTATAATACCTTCTATTATAATAGTGTAAAATAATTCTCTTAACTTTAAACTCTTATTTATTATCTTTAATATTATCCTATAGTAAGGATATATCTTCTATATTAGTTAGGTTCCCTTTAAAAGGCTTAAGACTAGTAATATTAAATATATTATATAATTAAGTCCTAGGTAGTAACTTTAATTAATATACTAATCTATAACTCTTAATTACCTTTTTAATCTTATAGGGGCCTAGATATTTTATAGCTAGCTTCCTACTAGGTTATCTTAAATTAATATTCTTTATTAATAGTAAAATATAATTACTAACCTTAAACCTTATTAGAGTTCTTTTCTAGTTATAATATTTCTTATACTAAGTCTATAAATTACTTAAAAGCTATTTAATTATAGTGTATTTCTCTCTTAGTGCTAAGACTTTACTTTTAGCTTAATTATTTACTAAAGGGATATTTATAATTACTTATTATAGATCTCTAGGATTATAACCTTATAATGCCTCCGCTAGTGTGTAGCTATATGTTATATAATTGCTTGTGTTATACGTAAACTATACTAATAATAGGTTATCTGCCTAATTAGTCTATTTAGTATAAGTAAAAGCCCTTAAATAATATTCTAGGACCTGGTTTAAATATTCTATCTAACTATCTATCTAGGGGTAAAAAGCAATACTAAGTAGCTGCTTAGTTATAAGAAAATAATAAAAAGTTATCTAGAAACCACTAGTAAATATAGAACCTTAGTCTATTATAATACCTTCTAAAGCTCTATAATCTCTAAAAACATATTCTAAGAATATAGTTACTAGCCTATTGCTAGTTAGTTATATTAATATAGGAATATAGATACTATATTTTATAAATTAGTTAATAATAACTAGAATTATATTATAGGTCTAGTTTAAATCTTTTACTAGTAAAAGTCTAGTAATAAAATCCATTAATAATTCTTAAAAAGGGTAATTAAGCACTAGTAGCATAGCTAGCTTACTATATAGTTTATAATACCTTAGTTTTAAAGTTTAATAACTTATATAAGTGCTAATATATACCTTTATATCTTTCTTTATTATTAGCTAATAATATTAGTTTATAATCTAATAAAGAGTTTTACTTACTCCCTAATACCTAGTAGTAAGGTTATTATAAGTTAGTAATAAAATTTCTTTTTTTATTCCTAGAGGGATAAAAATATAATTCTTAAATATTAATAGCTTAGAGGGTTTAATAAACTATATCTAGAATACTACTAAATTACTGCTTTTAAGTAACTTTAATTAACCTATAGTAAAGTTATTCCCTTACTACACTTTATATAATAAGACTTAAATTAGGGGTTTTAATTCTAAGCTCTTTTCTAGAAAGTTAGAGATAAACTTAGAAGAGGTTCTCTAAATAGATTAGATCCTAGCTATAATATCTCTATAAATAATTAGTTTAATAGATGCTTCTAGTCTTATAAGTATATAGATAAGTAATGTTTTTAAGGGGCGCCCTTGCTACTTACTAGCAATAACCTATGCTAGTCTACCCCTAATAGCGGTAGCTAGTCTAATAGGAAAATTAAAATAACTAAGCAATAAACTAAATATATACTAGGTACTAGCAGTACTACTATAGCTAGCTTATTACTTATTAATAAAAGAATTAAAAGTATTAAATAACCTTACTAATATAACTCTTCTAAGATTATCTAGATTATTAGGTTCTTTAAGAATATAGTTAAGTTATAATTTTTTAAAACTCTAGATATTAGTAGTATTATTATAGTGTTATTATAACTAACTATTAGTTACACTAAGCAATGTTTTTATAGAACCTATAGTACTAATAGTATTACTAGGGTATTCCTATTGCTTAGTATCTATAAATTTAGATAAAAAGGTAGGAAGTTATATAGTTACTACTTTTGCTTTTCTTACCTTACTTATAAAATCTAGTCTTCTTAAAAGTAAGTTAGTAGGATTTAATTTCCCTATATAATATATAATCTTAAAGTTAAAAGGATAAAGCTTATTAAGTATAGTTACTTACCTACTAGTAAGCTTAGGCTTTATAGCTAGGTACTTATAGTTTAAATAGTCTATAATAACCTTAATTATATAAGCTAAATAAGCAAGGTAGTGTCTCTATATATAAAAAGCCTCTTAGATAGCTAATAATTTGCTATTAGGTATTAAATAGCGTAATTTAGTATTAGTTATCTTCCTTAATATAAATATAACTAGGTGCTAGTAATCTAGCATATATATTATAAGTATAGCCTTAATTATATATCTAGATATATCTATCTTTACTCTAAGATATATAAGTGGGTTAAAATGCACTAGAATTAGTGCTTCTTAAAATTTCTATTAAAGTTCTCTAAACACTGCTAACTTATAGGGTTCTAGGTTAAATATTACTAGTTACTATTCTCTAAGGTAATCTATTAATAAAATAATAACTTTACTATACTATTTAATAAAATAGTGGTAAAATCTAGTAAAACTAAGGAATAACTAAATATTAAAGACACTATATAGTATTAGCTAGGTTATAATTACCTTAACTCTTGCTAGGTCTATTATAATACCTTTTACTAATATCTTAAAGCCTAAGAATTTAACTTCCTTAACTAAAAATTAACACTTCTTAAGGTTAATAAAAAGACTTATATCCCTAAGCTTACATAGAATTTATTTAATATATTTTATATACTTCTTAATTACACTACTATATATTAGTATATTATCTAGGTAAATAATATAAGTCTTATTAATAAGTCCTTAAAAAGCATTATTAATATACTCCTAAAAGGTTACTAGTATATTAACTAGTTTAAATAGTATTATAAGATATTTAAAGTAGCTATAGTAATAATAAAAGGCTATCTTCTACTTATTACCTAAGCAAATATATAGCTAGTAGTATATATCTTTTAAATTAAGAACTATAAAAATAACTATACTTACTAATTAATTAAGGATTTTAGTAATAAGGGGCAAAGGGGCCTTATCCTTAATTATAATCTTATTTAAGCCCTTATAATCTATATAAAGCCTTAATTTCCCTTCTTTCTTTAGAATAAATAAAATTAGGGCTCTAGCTAGGCTAACTAATCTTCTAATTTACCCTTTAAGCTATATACTTATAAGGTACTCTCTAAGAACTAATAGTTCCTTCTTAGCTAAATTATATATAGGCCTCTAAGGTAGTGTTTTCCCTTCTTCTAATTTAATTATATAAGTATAGCCCCCTAGTTTAGGAAGCTTACTTACTAGCTCTTTAGAAAAAATATTTATAAACTTTATATATTCCTTTAGAATTATTAGTATAGGGCATTAGGTGCTTATACCTTAATTTAATATAGCTTATTTATTACTTACGCTTTCTAATATTAGTATAACTATAATACCTTTACTTTTTTATTACTAGTAAGTGTATTCTAGTAACTATATAGCTACTTTACTATTTAATTATACTTTTATTACTACTAGGTTCTTTAATTAGTCCTTACCCTTTTCTTTCTAATTTTTACTTTTTAAAATACTTAGCCTAATCTTTATTACCTTAAATAGTAATAAAACCACTGCTTATTTTTTCTCTTTATATATTTATTACTTACTATAAATAAAGAAGAGGTATTCTATAGTTACTAAATATCTCTAAAATCCCTAATCCTAATATATAATTATAGGTAAATATTCTTTAGTTTAATCTATACCTAGTATTATCCCTTTACCTATATTAGTAATATAGTAGCTAACTTAATAGACTTTTATAAATCCTATACTATCTTTTACTTTTATTAATATTTTTAAAATCCCTTAATATAGAATCTCTTTTTAGCTTATACTCTCTAGTACCTAGTCTAATTAGATTATATTCTCCTAATCCTTTTTTAATAATAATTTAGGATAAATTATTAAGAACTATATACTTATATTAAATAGCACTTTTATAGCTAACTACTAGTTATTTTATTATAGAGATACCTATATTCTTATTCTATTATCTATAGGGTATTCTATAGTAAGATTATATTCCTAGGTCTATGCTATTTAAACTAGTATTATATTAGGTAATATAGCTTTATTACTACTTTTACTATACCTCTTAGTTATATACCTATTACTTTTATAGATAAATTAGTCTAGTGCCTAATAAACTAGTATAGTATATCTAGGCTTTTTATATTTATAGCATACTAAAAATAGCTTTTTTACTTAATCTCTGCTTTATTACTATACCTTATTTATAAGTAATATAGAGTATTATCTCTTTCTTTTAAGGTCTTAACTTTTTTTATTACTTTAGCCTAAACTTATTATAACCTTTGCTTTCTTACCCTAGCCTTATAACTAGCTCTAAGTTATTAGAATCTCTTAGCTAATTATCTACTTTCTTATAGTATTATTTAAGCTATTTAGAAAAATAGTAATTTATAGATATATTAGGATTGCTTTAGGTAACTTAGCTTTTACCTTAGTCTAAGCTTTTATAAAGGCTTAAAATAATTAGTTACTTTTTTACCTAAGATTTAGTAGTATTCTTATTACTTCTAAGTATTTTATACCCTTATCTATTATTCTAGTTTTTAGCTATTCTAGAAAACTTACCTATATAAATAATAAGTAATCTATATACTTATCTATAGCTATATAATATATTTATTATTACTTTATATTATTAGCTAGGTAGCTACCTATATATATTACCTTAGTAGTATTATCCTTAAAGGTATAGTAGTCTAATTTAAATAATATATCTAAATTTACTAGGAAATTCTATAGGTTCTTATATATATTCCCTTTATATATAGGTATTTTTATCTATATCTTAATAAGACTATTTTACTATATAATTACTACTAAGTTACTATAAACTACTAGTAAAACTATAGCTAAAGTTTAAGGGGTAATTATAGGTCCTAGAGAAAGTCTAGCTAATCCTAGATTTACCTTAAGCTCTCTAATCTATACCTTTATTTATAGAATCTCCTATATCTTCTAAAGGTAATATAGCTTAGCTTATATAATCTTATAGTATCTCTATAATACTCTATCTAGGTTATTTATATTATTTATACCTTTACCTAGATTAGGATTAGGTAGTATTTACTATACCCTATTATTATTTATAGTTCTAGATTATAAGGGTTCTTTGCCTTCCTAATTATCTATAGCTTTATTATTATAGAGTACTAGTGTATTTTATATAAATCTTTAGAGCGTTAGCTATATAATAATCTAGCTAATAGTTTATATCCTTAAAAGGGGTTTAAAGAGATTAATTTATTATAGCTTAAATATAGGGTTAAATAAATAAAGTAATAGCTAAGATTCTTATAGTTACTACTAGGAAGATACTAGCTAGGGGTAGGTGTATAAAGGTTTTAATCTCTAACCTAGTACTAATAATATATATAGTCCTTAAGGAATACCCTGCTCTATAAGTATATAGCTATCTTATAGCTAGCTAGCCTCTTTGTTATTCACGCGGCCTAAAGGTCCTCCGAAGATCCACTCTAATAAACGTCCTGTCTCTAACCTCTGCGCTCCTGACAGTTACTTACTAGAGAAGCTAGAAGCCTTTATAAATTATCTATAAGTGTTTAGTTATAAAGTATTTATAATAATATAAAGTAGGCTTTATAAGGTAGGTCTAAAGCTTACTTAGAGAGCTTATATTAGATACTTTACTAGATATATCTCCTCTATATAATACCTAATTTAGGTGCTAATAATAAAGAGGAACTACTAGTTTTTATTAAGCTATATTACCTTTAATAAGTCTATCTTCTATACTTAAGAAAGAGTCTTATTATTAATAGTAAAAGAGGTTAAAAATACCTTCTTAAAGAGCTAGTTAAGAATAATAAGGATAAAAGCCCTAATATAAGGCTTCTATAAATAGTATACCCTTTATTACTATAATAATTACTTAATTAGCCTTAATAGGTTAAAACTCCTATTAGTTATAATTAATTAGATTATAAAGAAAAGGAAAAAGAAAGTTAAGAATTGAATTTACTAACCTCTCTAAGTTTACCTAGATAGTTACTAGGCCTTATAGAATATATACTATTAAGTATTAATAACTTACTTAACCCTCTAGATAGTAATAATAATCATAAAAAAGTAATAAATCTATAAAATTATAATAATATTAAAGTATTTATAGTAGCCTTTAACCTAGGCCTTAAGAGTAAAGAAAAACCTTATATATCTAGGGCTTCCTTTTTCTCTAGCTTATTATAATTATCTAGCTAGTTATCTAAAAGAAAAGGAGTTTTATTAAGCATAAGATAAAGAATATAATAAAATTATTAATAGAAAGGTAGCTATAAAGGTATCTAGATCTAATATCCTTATATATATAAAACCTCTAGGCCTTACTTAGGTATTTTCCTATAAATTAAATAAATAAGGCTACCTTTTATAATATAAAGCTTATCTTTATATTCTTAGGAATTATTAACTAAAGAGTTATCTATTAACTTAAGTAATAACCCTAGCTACTAATACTTTTAGGCTACTTATAGCTATTATATACTACTTTAATCTAGAAGTATACTAGTATAACTTTATTATAGTATTTCTAAATTTAGACCTTAATAAAGAAGTCTATTATAAAATACCTCTAGGCTATAAGAATATATAAGCCTATTTAAAGCTTCTTAAAGTAGTCTATAGGCTATAGAGAGTGCCTTTTT
Organism: Epichloe coenophiala; assembly: GCA_018801565.1. NCBI lineage: Eukaryota > Fungi > Ascomycota > Sordariomycetes > Hypocreales > Clavicipitaceae > Epichloe > Epichloe coenophiala. Next base: position 1,178,052 of record JAFEMN010000010.1, on the reverse strand, counting down.
TATAAATAAAAGGGCTAACTAGCTAGCTAGTTAGTAAAGGCTTTATATAAATCTTTAAAGATATTTATATATTTATTAAGAATAGTCTAATTATTTTCTTCTATATAGATAACCTTATAGCCTTATTTATAAAAGGGAAATTATCTTTATATAATAAATTTAAAGTAAGACTCTTTATAAAATATAATATTAAGAACCTTAGAGAGCTATAATAGTTCCTAGGTATTAAAATTATTAGAGATTATACTAATAAAAAGGTTTAGCTTAATTAGAAGTCTTATTAGAATAAAGCTATAACTAAATTTAATATAAAAATCCTATAATAAAGACTTATAGTATTAATAACTATTATTCCTTTAAAATCTTTTAAAGAAGAGGTTAGTATATAAGATCTTAAGAGATATTAATCTTTAGTTAAAACCTTACTATATCTAATAATTATTTTAAGACCTAATATTACTTTTATAGCCTTATAACTCTTATTGATTTTTATCTAAGACCTTTATAACTTTATAGTATATTTTAGTACTATATAAGTACCTTACCTATAGTAAAGGTACTTAGGTATTTAAGCTATAGTCCGGACCCTCTTACAGGGTTAGACAACTCAATAGATGCTATCACATTGAACCCTAGCTCCGCGGTCCAACAGGCAGGCAGGAGAGGAGGAAGTGGACGAGGCGGGATGGGATGAACTTTGGAGACGGGCTGAATTCAGTCGACGTCATTACGAGTTTTTCAACGGGGCCGCGTCTGAGCGTCACGATGGAAGAAGAAGCATCGATTCAGGTGGAAAGCAGTAAAAAGGTGAATCCGAGGACAGGAAAATGCCATTTCTTGAACTCGCTTGTCCCAGAACACCGAGCGTCCGCTCCCATCCATGTACACGTGGAACTAGTTGCTCCAGGCGCCATTTCCGCACCGAACCAGCCGTCTCGAAAATCTGTTCATACATCATCTCGTCCTTGGTAGAATCGTGAGTAGCGCAGCGAAGCGCCACTGCATTCTTTGCACGCGGCCGGCGCCATGTGATTATATCGTCCAAGCAGTCAGTCACTTTCACGGCGTCCCCCCTTTTCACGCCTCACGCCTCACAGCTTGCCGCTGCGGATCTCCTTGTCGAAAATCTTGACGCCCCAGACATCATAAAATTGCAGCGGGCCAATCGTCTTGAACCTGAGGCGAGAGCCACTGTCCACACTATCGTCGTCGCTTTCCGAGTCAGAGTCGAGAGCTTCCATCGGTAACAGGGGGTACTCTGCAGATCCAGGGCTGTTCGGGGACACGTGCGCTTTGTCCTTTCCTTTGTCCTTGGTCCGCTTCAGTGGCACCTGCGAGCGGGACTCTGAAGATGCCTCGGATGGTCTGATGACTCTATCGACGCGGTCGTCCTCGGTGGCGATCCATTCCAGCTTCAGCTCGGGGTGGTGCGATAGGTTGTCGACAATAAATCGCAAGATCTCTCTCATGACCCAGATGCATGTGTCGTTGTTCTTGAAGTGGAGGATGTTGATGGCCCGGAGGTTGACTAGACCAGAAAAGTACTGCATGAAAGCGTGCTATATATGATCCGTTGAGTCAGTGACGGGGTCCGTAGCACATGATGGCAAATGGAATTCGTCAAAAAAAAAAGGGGGGGGGACGGATAAAAACTCACCACTGCATGGATGTTCATGCTCAAGGCGAGCTCCTCAAGTTGAACACCTCGAGTACATATGAGAATCATGGTTTTCTCGTTGGCATCCCAATTAGGACCGTTGGAATCATCCTTGATCATAAGCCGCTTCAATGTGGGCATATGCTTCTTGAGCACCAGTCGGCGGATCTGGTCGATTGATGTCGCCGATCGAGGAGCGAAGCTCTCTGGCTTATGCTTGAGACCCCGCTCCAGCATGAAAAGATCGTCGAGTACCGGTAGCTGCGCCATGCATGTCAAGAACGAAGCTGACACGTGATCGGTGAAGACGCTTCGAAGAGCCAGCGGTCGGTTCTTTTGCTCCTTGGCCAGCATTGACCAGATCGGTGCCTGATTACCGACGTTGATGAGCGTCAAGTCCTTGATGCAGGTCATGTCGATTGCTTGTGACAATACAGAGGCCTTTACTGGAATCAGGCAAATCCTGAGCGTCTCGATGGACATTCCTCTCGTCTTTCGCTTGTACGCGTCTATACTCTGTTTCGTGCTTTCGCCTGAGCGCTTCATTGGCATCTCCATGAGGTCCTCGATTTCAGACTCGAGTATGCGGATCTCATTGGATACCTCTATAGCGCTTCTGTTGAGCAGCGCCAGCTCAATATCAAGATCGCTCGCGATGATGGAACCACCTTCACTGATCCTCTCGTCACGGATCTCCAGAACTCGCTGTCCAACCCCGCGGACCAGTCGATGGAGCTGCACCAGCTTTTTGGTAATGGCGGCACGATCGACCTTGGCAATCTCAAACTCGGGTTTGCCGTCTTCAGGGCTGGGTTTACTGGCTAGGGAGCCTGGACTTTCTGCAGCGCCGCGATCCTCGTCCCGCGGAAGAGCCGCGTCATTCGGGCCTTGCCGCAATGTCAGAGGACTCCGAGATCTCGCTTGGTCTGCGGATTGCGGATCATGGAATTCATCTAGGTGGTCTTGTATCGTCTCCAGGTGTTCAATGTCGATGTCATCTGGCAAGGCATCTGACCCAGGCTCGAACAGGTAATGGGGCTTGCGGTCGTTGGTCGACATTTTGCCCGGGTGATCCGAACTTTGCGAACCAGAAGCAGTATCAGTGAGCGCCGCTTCTTCCGGTAGATGGCCGTCTTCTTTGATGAGCATCGTTTCGTCATTGTGTGTCTCTTCGTGAGTCTCTTCTTGAGTATCTTCTTGAGTATCTTCGTGAGTCTCTTCTTGAAGACTATTGTTGTTGGATGCCTCTCCCTCGTTTGCCATTGTATCGTTGGTATCGCACTTTGAGAGAGCGGGCTTGGAGCCGCTATCCACGTATTTCCGGGCCGCCTTCTCGATGATTGCAAGAGTTTCATACTGCGAAATGGTAAAGTGTCGAGATCCGTTCAGGGTATTCATCAACCGAGTCGAGACTGTTGTTAAAGATTCCACAAACTCGCTGCGCGGGTCTCCTGAGCGATGTGCGGAGTCTGTAGTGGTGGCCTCCAGATTCCTGTTGCTATTGAGCTTGAGTGGGGTGTCCAGTTGTAAGGGAGCTTTCTTCACCAGATGGTGGTCTTGGATGTCAAAAATCCTCGCGAGAATCAATTCTTGGAGTTTCCGCTCTTCTTGTGCGTGGAACACTTTCGCAGGGCCAGTGCCATTGTAGTCGACAACATTTTCTGGCTGAGGAACCGTTTGGAAGTCCTCCTCAATGTCGGAGTCATCGGCATCGGAATCTTGTGGTGGCTTTCGAGCCTGTTGAGCCAGGGTATTGGATAAGGACAGCTGAAGCTCCTTGAGCGTGGAAAAGGAATTCTTGACACAGGTTCGCAATTCGCCGACGATTTCCAGGTTATCAATGTCCAGGACGGACAGACTTTGCAGGCCCTTGAAGCCAGACAGGGTAGACGGTTCGGCATTTTTGGCGCATTTTGGCCACTTCTGCTCTTCTGCATGGGCCTCGACGAGGGCGGTAACAATGACGGTGGTGGTCCAAGAGGCGGAATGCCACTGATGGGAATCGACGACAGAATCGGCGGACCGTACGACTGCACAGGCGGGATCGTGTCCGGCCAGTGGCCATTTGGTTGAGGGTGCGGATCCAGATCAGCCGTCACGGGAAGCGGAGGGGGTGGTGTGTAGTAGGAGTCTCCGGCCTGCAACCGAATGTGTAGCTTCTTGAGCGATCTGATGCGATGGAGCTGCGCATACACGGGTCGACTGAGTTCAACTCGAATGTTCCATCTGTGGATGCGTTCCCACGGAAGATCAGCATTGCCGCGGTACATGACATGCAAACTCACTCGAGTGTGTGCTCAAGGTGGTGTCAATAGCCGTGCTTACCGAAAGGATTCCAAAGAATGTGCTCGCTTCAGAGTCAGATGTAGCAAGGTGTTGAGAAACTTGCCGCAGCTGGCACTGTACAAGTATGGTTGATACGACTGTTCACCCTTGACACCAGGACTCAAGGTGTCCATTGAGAGGTCCTTGAGGTGTTTAGCATAGTTGTGTTCACTAGTTGTGAAAGTATCGAGGCCACCAGCCAGTCCGTCAACGGGCGAGTCGAAGTTGGCATCGTCGTCGTCGGGAAATATTATGTGAAAGTTGCGGTACAACTGGGCAGAGGCCAGTTCATGGAATCGTTTACATACGAGAGCAAGACATATGAGGTCGCTTTGCGAACACTTTTTTTTTTTTTTTCGTGCCGACGGATAAGTCAGATAGATGGTCAGCAAAATTTCTATGGTGTGACTATGGCAACCCCAAAGTGAAAGAGCTGACATATTCCGTGGTTCTAGTGCGCAGACGTGAAGTAAATAAATGCGACGAAGTGGCAGATGTGGAGGTAGATGATGGATAGCCGCGGAAGCCTTACATGGGCAACAATCTCGCGCTGAGTCTCAGCAGGCAGATCGAGAAAAGAAGTGGAGGACTTGAGAGAAGAAAGACGTGCCGTGGCCGCTGCCACCTCGCCGCCGGTTAAAGGCGTCGCCATCCTTCTTTGATATCTCGGTTGAAGACGATGAAAGGTGACGGAACCTGCGAACCTACCTACGGTGTGAGGGAGGGGAGGGGCAGCTGCGCGAGGCTGACGAGGACGGCGACAAGCTTGGGCCACCCGACTTTGAACCCAGGCCACCGGGGCCTAATGGTGAGGGCGAGATAACAGTCTTGGAAACGCCAGCAGTCGGCAGGGCGGAATATCAAAGTCCTGAGACGTCTGACGGGACGGAGGTTGTTGACGTGAGGCAGATGGCAGATGACATTGTGGTGGGCAACTGAAGAAGGACGGCAGAGTTCGGTGAGTGGTGAGTGGCGAGTGGCGAGTGGTGACTTGGTGAGTGATGAGTGATAAGTGGGTGCATGTGAGTGGTCAATGGCGAGGTATGTACTTGGCGAAGCGCCCCACCCACCCCCGGCACTATGCATACATATGTACGGATTATGCTTAACATGCACCAGACGGCAACAAGGCAGCTTCACCGGCAAATTCACATTATTTATTATAATTTATTACCGCAGTCTGGTCAGTCTTGACTCTGCACTCACCCGCATCAAATTGGTTCTTGGTTCCACCAGCAGCTCTGCGGCTGTGCACGGATGGCCGCCGCGATAATAACAGAACAGAACAAGCCAATGTCACGCAATGTGGTAGGTACATGTACATTGTACGGAGTACGAATTACACCTAGTAACTTATCAGGTGGGACGGGGCACGACTGGCCTCAGGGTAGGATCCCGATTCCAACTTCGTCTCAACTCACCCATCGTTACGGATTAGTGGTGGCAAGCCAAACCGCGCAGAGCCTTATCCTGACAATATCTGTTTCGAATAAAGGCCCTCGCCTTTTCCCTCCTTTCTCCTTTCTCCTTTCTCCTTTCTCTCTTCTCTTCCCTCCTTGTGATACATACACCTGCGGCCCCATCGTCTATGACAATGGCGGATACGCAAGAGCCTCAGTTCAACACGCTCGCCGAGAGAATAGCCGCCCTCAACAACCAAAAAAACTTCAACTCGCTCTCCAACGACGTCCCCAGCGCTTCTGAACCGCCGCGCAGGAGACCGCCTCCTCCCGCCCCTCCTATCCGGCCAGCGAACCCCAAGAGAAGCGAAACCGTACCTGCAGCCATCAATGGATCGTCGAATCCTGCGATAACCGCAACACCCGCAACACCCGCAACACCCGCGAGGGCAAATGCGCCCCCGCCACTACCTCGAAGAGAGACGTCGAAGAACGGAACTTCATCGACAGTTGTCAAGATCGCTCCTCCCCCGCTGCCGGAAAGAACGCCGTCATTGCCTGCGCAAACCCCGCCCGCGGTGCCACGACGAACGTCAACGCAATCCGCAACACATCTGTCCGCTCGACGGAGCTCAGCGTCGTCGGAAATCTGTCAACTTTCTACTGTTTCAAACTCCTCGATAGGCCGAACTACATCGTCAAGCTACACGTCTATCGGGGGTGCGACCCGTAACATGGCGCCTGCCACATACGATGCAGCCAGTCTGCCTGCACTGCCTCCCTCCAAACGGGAGCTGGAGGCTAGGTCCAAGGAAGCGGCCGCGCAAGAAGCCGTAGTAAGAGAGGCGCGCGGAAACGAAATACGGGCGAGACAAGCTGCCAAACTACAAGAACCCGGGACCACTACCAAGGCTTCATCCTCGCCGGTGCCGGCTTCGCGCCCCAATCTTCCACCAAGATTGCCGTCGAGGCCAGCGAAGTCTCCCAATACGACGCCGTCACCCGCACCACCCCATACGTCGCAAGGTGACGAGGCGAAGCTTTCCCCACGAAAGTTACCGTTCGGTGCAATCAGAGGCTTCGGGAGTGGGCAGGCCGTAACAGCAGCAACTGCTCTTCCTAGACAGAGAACACAGAGTTCGTCGAGACCAGCCAGTGGGGCCCCTGATGACACGCCGCCGCCCGTGCCTCTCACGTCCAGGCCCTCTGTTGCCCAGATCGAAGCTGCGTCTGCCCGAAGTGCGGCGCAGCAGTCCGACGGAGTAGGTGGCGGTGGTGAGCAAAGCAGCAATTGCTGGGTATGCCGAGATTGGAGCGGACCCGACGCCGTGGCATCACAATTTCCCCGCCATTCATTGCCTCGAACTGACCCAGTGGGCCATCTTGCCCGAGGACTGTGTGATGCATTTCCCTCGTACGACGACAAAGCGCGGGCCATCTTTACTTGGTGCCACCACAACATTTTCTATGACACCGTTTCATTCTTCAACAATGACGTGCGACATCATTCTGTCCAAGACACAATCTTCAGCGGAAAGGCTGTCTGCCAAGGTTATGCCGAGGTTTACATGGCGGTTGCCAAGCGCGCAGGCCTAGAATGCATCGTCGTCGGTGGCCACGGCAAGGGATTCGGACACACTGCTCTGAAGAAGGGCGAGCGGCCTCCTCCGGCCAAGCCAGACGGGCATGCTTGGAACGCGGTGCGCGTGGATGGCGGCGCGTGGAAGCTCGTTGATGCTTGCTGGGGGGCTGGGCACATCTGCTCGGCGGCCAACCTGTACAAGCAGGAGTTCTCCCCGCGACAGTTCACGTTGTCGAATGAACAGTTTGGGCGGCGTCATTTCCCAAAGGACCCAAATCATCAGTTTCGGGCCGACGGCCGGCCGATATCATGGGAGGACTACTACACGGGAGGGGTTGACGGCGAGGGATTCCAGTGGTTTGGTACCGGAGACCAAGAGGGTCTGTCCGAGGATTCGGTGGAGCCCAAGAACAAGGACATTTCCGTATCCAGCGGGCAAACTGTTCGATTTCAGTTCTCCAAGGTCTGCGAACATTGGACATCAGAGAAGGCCGGACTAGGCAAGCCCGCCCTGTTCCTGCTCAGTATCCACGGGCTTGGCGGGCGCAAGGACGAGCAGGTTCCCGTCGAGACGAACGGATACTGGCACTGGGTGGACGTCAATGCTCGAGACTTGGGTGCTCCAGGGCAATCAGTGGAAATACTAAAACTAGAAACGATGGGTGATGATAACGGCCGTGGTGTCACGGGCAAAGAATTCCTATCGAAGAGGGGCAGGGTGGGTATGTCGTGGTCTTATATCGCCAAGTGGAACCTGGTTTCATGAGTCAGTCATGACTGCATTCTCCAGGTGGGCAATCATGGCATGTTTTCCACAATGTCTCCTTGACTGGGTCAACATGCGCTGACAGAGAGCTTGTTAAATGAATGTGTAGTGTAGCTGGTCCGGAATCCCAAGTCGATCTAGGGTAGGTGAAGCCACGACGCAGGTAGAATATGCAGGCCAAGTGAAAAAAAGTTGTGCCACCCCACCCACATCAAATGAATCCATGCATCTCCACTCCGACCGTCTGGCGACCCCACATGCTTTTACATAGCTGGCAGCTGGCAATATCAAACGTGGGCAGCTGCATGAATTCATCCATCATCAATCATCTAATCTACACTTGACGTTTCACTTCAGCTGCATCCATTCATTTGTCCTCGCGCTTTCCATTCTGCCTGTTTCGCGCGAGGGTTTGCTTCTCTCTGCATTCACCACCACAGCCAGTCCTTTGAACCACGCGCAACCATCTGCAGTCCTTGTCCGAACTACGCCATCTCGCTCGCGAATCATGCGATCCCGTCGATAACACAACCTCGTCATAATCCCGAGCTCAACCGATTTGACCTCGCTCGCCCATCATGACTGTCTCTCCGTCTTCGTCCGCCGCCAACGCCCCCTCCCTCTCCCGCCAAGAGACCACGACGCTCCTCCTCCTCTCAGGCTCGTCTCTCGCCGTCCTGGCCAACACGTTTCGAGGCGACGGCGAGCCCCTCATCGCCTCTCTGGCCCTCTCCCTCGCCGCCTTCTGCCTCTGCTACGCCATGATCCGCTGGCTCGGCCCAACTTTTATGCGCGCAGGCTTCCGCGGCCGCGACCTCGGCAAGACGACACGCGTGGAGATCCCCGAATGCATGGGCGCCGTCTGCGCCGCCGTCTACCTCCTCACCGTCATCGTCTTCATCCCCTTCCCCTTCTACAAGGACATCGTGGCAGCCACGTCTGGCGGAGGCAATCGCGATGTCGTGCTCGAGATGCACCCCAGCAACGCCGGCGGGGGCAGATTCCTCCACAAGTTCCCCCATAACAAGCTCGCCTCGTACCTCGGCGCCATCATCTCCCTGCAGACCATCGCCCTGCTCGGCATCGGCGACGACCTCTTCGACATTCGATGGCGACACAAGTGGTGGATCCCTGGACTGGCCAGCATCCCCATCCTGGTCGTCTACTTTGTCGACTTTGGCGTCACGTCCATTGTGATGCCCCTCCAGCTCCAGCCCTACCTCGGAGAGCTGTTTGACCTCGGCCCCCTCTACTACGTCTACATGGCCTGCGTCGCCATGTTCTGCCCGCAGAGCATCAACATGCTCGCCGGCATCAACGGCATCGAAGTATCCCAGTGTGTCGTCGTCGCCCTTCTCATCGCCTTCAACGACTGCCTGTACCTCTTGACGCCCTACCCGCACCCGGCAACCGACTCGCATCTCTTCTCGCTGTACTTGCTGCTCCCCTGGATCGGCGTCTCCTGCGCCCTCCTCCACCACAACTGGTACCCGGCTCGCGTCTTTGTCGGCGACACATACTGCTACTTCTCGGGCATGGTCTTTGCCGTCGTGGGCATCCTCGGCCACTTCTCCAAAACCCTCGGCCTCCTCCTCGTGCCCCAAATATTCAACTTCCTCTACTCGTGCCCCCAGATCTTTGGGCTCGTGCCTTGCCCTCGCCACAGGCTCCCCAGGTTCAACGCCCGCACCGGTCTCCTCGAACCCTCCGTCACCCCGTGGTCTCCCGACCGTCAGCCCCACCCCTTGGTCGCCCGGGTCCTGCATCTTTTGGCGAAACTGCACCTCTTGCGAGTCACGACGGACGAAAGGGGCAACGTTGTTGAGACCAGCAACTTCACCATTCTGAACCTGTGGCTCGTCTGGCGAGGTCCCCTGCGAGAAGATGGTCTGGCCTGGGAAATCACCCTGCTGCAGTTATTCGTTGGTCTTTTCGGCCTCTTTGCAAGACACAAGTTGGCCTTGTTGGTCTTTAAGGAGGACAACTGGGGGACCGTGGCTCAGTAGACGTGCATGAAAAGAAGAAGGAAGATGAAAAAAAAATCAAAGGCTTCCATTTCATATGATTTCGGGAGGACAGACTTCACTCGCCAACATGGGACAATGTGAAAAGTAGCTAGCGTGCATCAAGGAGAACAGAATTGATACAAACCACCCACCTACCCCCCCATTGACAGAACATGCTGATGACTGACTCATGAGCGAGTAAACTAAATCCACCCCGGGTCGTCACATACTACACACCCACAAGCACGTACGGTTTTTCAAAATACCCAAGGTAGAGTGCATGTTCTCTGAGAACCAGCTTGTAAATCACATTCACAAGTTCTCTTGTCCGAGAGAAGAGACGTTGGACCGGAACCTCCCCCCCCCCAATCGACTATATAACCCCTTACAAATACACGGCGTAAGAACGTTGAATAAAAGAAGACAAAATGTTATAAAGAAAACACGAGTCGAACGACGAGCCAGAGCCGAAGCCAGTTCATGTGAGAATCCCATAGTAAAACAACGCCCCCCCCCCTTCTCTTTTGAACAAAATCCGACCAGTTCTGTCAACAAGGGGTTTCATTCGGGGAAAAAACCCGCGAATATCTGCCAAATACAGTGCTCCACCCTCGTGCACGGGGAATCAGCTCCTCGTTTCCCTGGGTTGTTCTTGTTCTTCACAACGCCTTTTCAACAAAGGAGGGCCAAAAATGTTGTTTCCCCGCCCCCCCGCGAGATTCCTTCCAAATGTCATCAAAATCAAAGTCCAGACGGTCCGCTCCGTTTCTCCTCTTGTCCAAACAAACGCCGGATTTCATTTCCCTTTCTCTCCCCTCTGTAACGCCAAATTACTCCCCCTTTTCGAATCGTGAGGAATAAAAGAAAAAGAAGAAAAAAAGAAGAAAAAAGCACTTTTGGGCAATCACAGCACATTATGACCGAGAATAGCCGTTCGTGCAACGCTTGGGGAGACACCATTGGCTCCATCCTACGAGAACCCACCAGTCCGTCACAAACACGGGGGGCGTGATTCAGCAATATACATCGTCTACATCATGCAGATGACAGATTCAAGCGCCGCTGACCGTGGGAGGCGCCGCAGTGGCATTCATCGACTCATCAGCCTTGTCGAGTGGTTGCGGCTCCATGGTCATTTCAACCTTGACATCTTCAGGACTGGAAAGGCCGGGCTTCAAATATGCTGATCCTCCGGCAACCTTGCCCGCTGCCTTGTTGAGACGACTCTTGTAGTCGCTGAGGCTCAACTTCTTCTTTATTGGACTGGGGTTCACAACGACGCCGTTCAGCGACCCTGCACCAAACGGATTTGACAAGGGCGACAACGCTGTCGAGCTTGAAGCAGATAGAGGGGCCGCATTGGCTGACCCGTTCAAACCGGTGTTGTCGAAGGCTGGCACCGGCGGTAACTGCACCCGCAAATCCGGCGTTTTCATCTTGCTCGATGATTCAACCGGGCGATCACTGGTCATTGGCAGCTGGCTATCCGCCATGTTGCTGCTATCCGTTGTCTGGGAAGTTGGGGAAAAAGCATCCGAGCCTCGGCGGGCAATGGGAGGTTTATTCTCGCTAGGTGGTGAGTCTGAATCCGTGGCACTGATATGTAATGGCTGGTCGCCGAGCGAAAACTTCCTTCGGTCCTCCCCACCAACTCGACACCGATGCCGGCTGTTCATCAGCCGCTTCGACAGCGATATGACTCTCTTCTTGACGGGAGTCGAATTGCAGGATTCACTAAACCACTGCCCCTCGACGGGATCGGTTTGAACAGCGACATCACAGTACATCGGGCGAGGTCCGGTGGACGTCTGCCGTGATTGAGATGCCGACGAAGTCTGCCCGCCGTTGGACTTGACATGTCCGATGCTCGGTGAGCGGGCGCTGGACGGCGATCTGGATTTGCTGCGCCAGGTCCCCGAATCAACGTAGTGGCCAGGACCAGTAGGACCAGTGGATCCATTTCTTGACTTTGGCTTTGAACATGTACCCGTACCATCAGATACCCGCTTCTTCTTCCTCGGCGGTTGCTGCTGCTCCATTCTGCGAAATGAATCCTCAACCATGGCGACCTTCCTCTTGTCCCGGTCGGTCGGCTCTGTCAGTATGCCAAGTTGGTCGAAGGACCCTTGGAGAGGTGTACGGTCGCGACTCGGGGTTTTGCTCCGCAAACCGTTCTCGACATCCATGCTCTCATCAATGTGGCCTTCGCTAGCGGCCCTGCTGTTGGTTGCATGTCCTGTGCTTGTTGGGGAAATTGTGTGATTGCGAGCCTTCCGCGATTTCTTCTTGCCGTTCCGACTTTGGCCTCTGCCAAAGAGGTAGTGCCGGTGAAATCGAGCAAATGCGCAGTTGTTCTCGAGATCGCAAGCGCAGCCACCGTACTCGGAGAGGATCCGATCGATCCAGTTGGAAATCGCGGTGTATTCGGCGGGCTCCAACTCTGGCTCTTCTGGGGTCGAATTTGGGTCTTCGTCACTGAGACCCAGCAGATGAAGCCATCGGTCTCGGACGCTCTTCTCTAACCTAAAGTCCCAAGGCAAGGTAATTTGTTCGTCGGCAGGAATGTATCGGTCACTGACGAGCCAGAAATGATATTCGGAGCCTCCAGAAAGATATGTGTCCAGCTGAGCATTCGGCTTGCAACTCCTCCGAACAAACCTGGCCAAGGACCCCTCTTTTCTGGTGTCAATGTAGAGTGGTAGGACGGGATGAAGAAACACGAACGGCAATGGCGATGATAGGTCTGCCCACAAATTTCCTGGATCAGCACAATAATCTTTCTGGAACCCAATCTCCCCGTTCAACTCGATCAGGGGCACGTCCTTCTCGATGGGTGCTGTTGATTTCACGAAGCGCCAGCGAAGAGTGGTGCCCGGTTCGGGCGACCGCGTCGTATTCCTGACCTCGAGCTTGGGCTTCTTTTGCTCCAAGTTCGGCGGCTCATCTTGGAAGACTTCTGCGCGCGTCCTGCCAACCTCCTGCTTCATCGTGTCAGGCTCACGAAGCCATCGTGAGAGTGCTGTGGGAATGGCTAGACTCGCGAATGCGTTGTTGTGCGCATCGGGTACTTCCCCTTGTTCGTTGTAGAGGGAGTAGAAGCCCGCTGAGTAGTGGTGGATCTGAAAGTCATCAGGTAAATCAGGGGGGGTGGTAGCAGGGCTGGGAGGATGACCAGGGTTGGCGCGTGAGTTGCTGCCATACGAAGGGCTTCGCTTCGTTGGCAGGGAGCTGAAAGAGTGTGAAGGTCGGTGTGAGGTTTTGGCTTTCTTGGACGAGGGCGGGGGAGGGCTGCCGCCAAGCTTGCCATTCTCTGGATGGCCATTTAATTGCAGATCGTTCAACTTGGGTTTCTTCTTTGTGCCCTTGGTCGGCGGTCGTTTGGGCTTCTTGTCCAACGATTCTGGTCGTGTCGCCAGTATAGCATTCGCGTTTCGTAATCGAAGCGTTCGTTCGATGGCTTTTTGTCGGTCGAGCGGTCGAGGTTTGCATTCGGCGCAGGAGTGAGCAAAATCCTCTCGGATTGCCTCATCCCGATTGTTGGGATAGAAGCAGTCGATATGCTGCCAAGTATCGCACGTCTCGCAGTAGATGGTATTTCCGTCGTCGTCAGAGAAGTTACAGATACACTTTATGGTGTATGGCTCTTCTTCCGCCTGCTCTACGACCGGGTCAACGGATGGGTCATCTTTGACAACCACGGCCCCAGGCGCAGCGACAGCGGTCGGACTGGGAGGGATTGCCTGCGTCGACGGCGGCGCGGGCTTGTCAATCATAATCTGAGAGAACCTCACGAGATAGTTGGCGGTAAAGGGCGTGAGTCGCATATGGAAATTAACGTCGCGATCTTGGGGGCATGACGACGCCTCGACGAAGACGCGCGCCCGAGGTGTTGCAGAGTGAAAAAGCCGCAACAACAAGGTTTATCCAACTTGCCGCCCTCTACAGCTGTGAGTGTGTTCTTGCCTTGCGACCCGGCTGCCGACAAATTGAGAAAGTGTCGGCGACGAATGCAGGATTGAAACGAGTTTCGAGGTGTCGACCGTGGACGAGACGCCACTAGAGTAGCAATGCAACAGCTGGTCGAGACGAAAAACTGAGCGAGCTGAAGCAATCACCAGCCTTTCTCAGCTAGAAAATGAAGTCTGCAACAGGTACCGAGTGGTGGTTGTGGGGGTAGACGGTCCAGACTTGTTGCCCGAGAAGTCGTCGAGGAATGAATTCGTTATGACAGATCTCTGGAGGTCAAGAGTCGAGCGCGCTTGTTCAGCGCGTAGAGTTGTAAGGTTGCGCCCCTGCTTAGTCACAAAAGAAACCAAAAGATTATATATAGAATCAGAATGGGCCAGGAAATCGAACGGCTACAGACTGGAATTGGGGTTCGCGTAGAGTGTTCAAGAGTACGGGAAACGAGAGGACGACGAGGATTGGTGAGTGAGGAGGAGGAGGGAGAGACAAATCGTGGGCTGCACTGCACCAAGGACGGACGGGGATGGGCGGCGGAATGGGCGGCGTAATAATGGGGAAAGCGCGACAGACACAGACACTTTGGAGCAAATGGACACTGGACTTTGGCTGCAGGACTACCTGGGAGGTTGGAGGTTGGGAGGCAGGCAACAGGCAAAGACACCGGGCGGGCGACAGCCAAGGCAAAACAGAAAACAGCACCAGTTGAAGTTGACCCTTATTAAAGTTAGCAGATGAAGAAGATGGGGGGGTAGGGGGGGTAGGGGTAATAAATTATAAGGGTGCGAATGTGCGAATGGGCGGCAGGTTGGGAAGTGGCACGTTTCGATCTCTGCCAAACTTCTAGACGACTAGTCGGTTCGGTGGGGCTTGCTGATCAGTGAGTCTGATTGACGGACGCTTGCAAGCGACCACCCCAAGATGATGTGAGACTTTCTATTACTCCATACAAAGCCTTCACCCTCTGTTAGCACCACGGCCGCTCTCGTCTGGCTCTCGTTGGCTCGTAATGCCCTCTCGACTGGACGCATTTTCCTGCCTCGGAGTACGAAGTACATCTGTACAGGGTGCCGTTCCCACTCGCAACAGTCAGTGGTGGGTGCTGCAGCCAACGGGACCAACGTGGCCTAGGATCCGATGCGTGGTGATGAACATTCGACTCGAGCATGGGAAAGATAGTTGTGATGCGAAAACCTGCGAAAAAATGTGTCAAGCGCAGGGAGGCGGCAGGTCGTTTCCCGATTTCTCCATTACAGCAGACAAGCAACAGCCTCCGCCTCGTGCGTACATATGAGGTCGCGGCTCGCAGCCCGCAGCAAAATTGCATCAAAGATTGAGAGCGAGCGACGGCGACGGGACGGCGAAGACTGATGAGATAGATTGCGGAAGCGTCACTGGCGGGCGGTGGGACGACTTCAGCCCCAGAGGCGGAGGCCAGCGAGCCGAAATGAGCGAGCGAGCGAGAAACCAGCACAGTGCGGTTCAGTCCAAGAAGAATGAAAAAAGGAAAGAAAGGTGCGCTGATTGGCACTAAGCCCAAACCACAAATGGCGGTGGGTCTGTTGGCTCACTCTGAGTGGATGCACGCTGGCATCGCGCTGCTGCCTGAGGCTGTGATTTTACCAGGTGCCTGGGCCTCCATGTAATACGCTCTTCCCGACATTGTCGTGGAACATCAGCGAGCACGTTTTGAGGGAGGAGGAAATGCTCCTTTGCTGCTTTTCGAAGAGCGGCTTTTGGCGTGCAGCCAGTCATGCCCATTTCCCATGCGTGTTTAGTGGGCCTTGTCGTGTCGAACAGGCTCTGTCTGTGGCCAGAGCCGTCGACAAAGACAAGCAGGACAAAAAAGGGCCAATTTGGCCAACGAGCAAATACAACTTGTCAGCCCAGAAGCAACCCTTGCTGCCTGGCACCTGTATCCACCACTTGGCCACTTCAAGGTGGAGTCCGAATGCACCACCGTGTGTGTGTGCGCCTGGTGTGGAAGGTGCAGCAAACGATAATCAAGCATTTACCCCCGTGCCCCCCTCCTCGTCCACGACTTGTTTCCTCCTGCTCGCTCACACGGTAAATATCCCGCGGCCTCCCGAGCTCCTGAGCAAGTCCCTCGGTTGGCATGCAATCCAGAGATAACGCTCTCCATCACTTCATACAAGGCCAGTTCCTTGATTTTTGTATTTCATTTTCTTATGGCGAGCAGGTGACGGCACAGTACGGAGTACCCACGAACCTTACATCCTGGCGAGACGCTCCACGACTTCAATCGAGGAAGACCATTGAACTACTAGTCTAGTCAAGAATGATTGCAAGAAGTCAAAAAATTTGCGCATTCGGGGAAATGTAGAAAGTGAAGGATATGCCCGGTTTCGAACATTTTACGTCCCCTATCATACACCGTACACTCTGAGCTTTACTCAAATTTGAAAACGACTCAGCCATGCGATCCCTCTCGCTCCTGCCACGTGTACATTGCTTGCATGCCTTGAAAACAGCCACGCTTAAATTCTCCCGTGATCGGCCAAGTGTCTCGTTGGAAGATGGCGTACATGGCTCGGCTGGAACCACTGAGCGGTCACAATAACCTGATTTACCACATCAAGGGGGTACATACAACCTCATGATTTTTTTGGCCGAAAAAAATCGGTTCACTACAATTCGTATAGTAGACGGCACGCTCTGCTCCTCCATAGAACTTCATAGAAACGGCGGCGTTTTCCAGGTGAGCTATGTGCTGTGCGTCTAGCACCTTGAAAGCCATAGCACAGATATCAGAACAACACTCAGAACACGAAAGATGGGAAAGATTGCCGTTCAAATGATACGAACAATTGCACTCGCGTGAATACACATGGGGTCGTCGGTGAGCACCGACGAGGCGTTGCATTCACTCGAGTCCCAGCTTCTCCCTCATGCCACGGTATAAAACCATGTTCACAATGGAAAGTAGAAAGTGAGAAATCAAAAATTCCGCCCCCAATGGCCCCGAAGGACAATTGAGCACAGGACGACTCCGCGTTGTGCAATGCAGGTATCCTCTACTAGTATCCCGTTTTCATGATCTCGGGATACTGGAACAAGGTAAGTATGAAGAGGAAGAAAAGTTTTGAAATGAGAGCGAGCGTGTGCGAAGTTATATACTACCTAATGGATGGTCCGTGCGTCTTGACTGACGCAGAGGACGGCTGAGAACAGCTGCCTGGTTGCTGCCTAATTGGCATCCACCTTGATACAGCGACAACGCAAGACCAGACTAACCGTGCCGTGCCAGCTTGCTCATTTTTTATGCAAGCCTACCCGTGACGGTGAATTTCGCTTGTTGGGCTTGGTTTATCTTTTTCTTGATTCTTTTTCCTGTAAAGACCCTGATTCAGTTTCAATCAGGGTTCATCCCCAAGTTCTGGAACCTAGGAGTTATTACATAGTGTCAGGGATGTTCGACCCTGAAACTCTGCGAGTGCTCGCTTGGTAAATAGAATTGGCAGCTCACTCCTTGCATTTCGACCTGCTATTCTTCACAGACGGAGGATATCAGGTTCTCGGTCTACATAAGCAACCATGTTGGTGGGTGAGTAGAAAAACCTTTGGCCAAGTCGTCTACGAGCAGGATCTACTAGTAATTCATGTCTCGATCTAGTCATCCTGGGATTTTCTCATGGCACAAGGATCTGATGTTGTTTAACCACTTGCAGACCAGTCTGCCAATTGCTTGCTGTCTCCCATGAAGGAAGCAGCCAATCATCTGCGCCGGTCACAGTGGATCTCCCTCTTGGAGGTCCCATGACGCATCCGTCTTGCCCCAGTAAGCCAAGTCTCGCCCCAATCGGCCCAAGCCCTCAGTTCGTCAGTGCGGCCTGCCCATTCACGTCCGACCTTCGCTGCCGTCATCCTTCGCCTCACCGCGTCTGTTATCGTCCACTAGCGAAACACCATCTCCATCTCCATTCATTCAACTGAGGTTCGAGAAGTATACGCATTTGTCGGCAAAGCTTGTGACCGACAATGAGAGTGTCTGCCGCCATTCTGTCCGCCCTCGTGGCTCCCTCCACTGCACTGAGCCTCTGGAGCGGCGATGCTCAGAAAGGCATCTCTCCAAACGAGGATTTGAAGATCCCAGGAGAGTCCCCTCTGAAACACTGCGCCGGCAAGAAGACTGATGGATATATCGAAATCAACAGTATTGACTTGTCCCCCAACCCACCTTCTGCGTATGTACTGTTTCCTTTGCACCATCGACTCACTCAGCGATTGGGTGCCTCTCCCAGCGTTTGTTTTGAAAACATGACACATGCTAACTGGCGTTGCGTCGATAGCGGCCAGGAGCTAGTAATCAAAGCCAACGGCACCGTTAAGAAGACCATCGAAGAAGGAGCTTATATCGACCTGACTGTTTATTATGGCCTGATTCGGCTCCTCACGACCAAAGCCGATTTGTGCGAACAAATGGGCGAAGTCGACCTCGAATGCCCCGTTGAGCCTGGCGACAGAGTCATCACCAAGACAGTGGA
Source organism: Epichloe coenophiala (assembly GCA_018801565.1). NCBI lineage: Eukaryota > Fungi > Ascomycota > Sordariomycetes > Hypocreales > Clavicipitaceae > Epichloe > Epichloe coenophiala. The sequence continues at coordinate 1,159,848 of JAFEMN010000010.1, read as the reverse complement.
ACTTCCCAAAGAAATCCCCCCCGTATGTCATTGCTCATACCGAGCCCCCACCTCGTCTGGCTGATTGCTAACGTGCATTACTAGGGCACCTACAAAGTCGAGGCTGATGTCTTCACTGCCAATAACGAGCGAATTACCTGCCTGACTGCCAGTGTTGAATTTAGCCTCGGCGGTCTCGGCGGTTTCGGAGACTCTACTGGCAACGAGTTATAATGAGGCACGGAAGATTGGTCATTATGGCGGACATTGGATTGTTACGCGATATTACGTACACGTATAGCATTTGACGGACATTGTCAATCTGACTTGTATTGCTTCCTTCCCTCTCTTCCTTTTTTCTGCTTTGGACTGCACCCAAGAATTTGCAACGGCGATAGTACAAGGTTTTGGGGAGTGATCCAGCTGTTTCGACAGTCTTTCAAAACATCAAGGCGACGTCATGCCCAAACAGAGTTTGCCGTGGGGTTTAGATTAATAACAAGGCCTTCTTCTTTTCGTTTCAATCATACAGGCCTTGCATTCAATGGATTGATCATCTGTCACCCCTAGTAGTCTTTCTGCGTGTTGTAACTGTACTTGTGACTCGCTTTGATGCATCCTCCAACCTGTTCTTCTTGACATAACCACCAGCTTACTCGCCAAACAGTCGACGTACCCTTCTTAATACACTGTCTTTTTCAGGGTCGTATGGATGGTCCTTGCTTGGTATTTCCAGAACAGTGGGGAAAGCTGCTGTGTAGGAATCAACTCGATGCCGTATCTTGTCCGCGATCTGTCCATGATGTCAGCAACCTCATCCAACAGGATTTCCTCATTATGGTACTTTGGTCGCACGAACATGCTGATTGATCAAGACGATGCCAATGTCCTTTCTTTCCTGTGTAAATCGATCAAAGGCAGATTCAATGGCCGCAGTGTCGGTCTTGCTATCTACGACTAGGAAGTTCTTCTGGGCTTCGGCGCCTGTCATAACGTGCTAGAGGGACCGTTTATAATTTGTTCTGCTTGGAGACAAGGACTCGGGAACACATGGAACTTACGCCGATGCCAGCAAGGAGCAGGCCAGTCACCGAATCCTGTGTCCATGTCAGCTACCGTGGTTTGGCATGAACCACGGCCCTTCATGCTGTCACGGGCCGGTCTGATATGTAGCGGGTGAAGTGAACTTACCTCATCGCCGATGACAGCGAGAAACTCGCGGTTCTTGAAATCCGCTTGGTTAGCCATCTTGACTCTGGGACGACGACCGTTGGTGAGGGAACGTCGTGCGACAGAGTAGGTTCGAGGCTCGAGGCTGGAGGTGAGGTTGTTGATGCTTCTCCACCAGGCAGGCGGTGGAACAGCTTATTTAATATTAAGTTGACTGCATGCATGTGCTGCTGCTGCCCCACGACCCGTTGTTGACGGTGCTTGTTGGTGGATCAATTGAGACGCTGTCGCAGCATCATTGAACGGCGGTAGAAAGAGAGAAAGAGTCACTGGCCTGGTCTGGTGGCGCTAAAACGAGCACCCCGCTGATTGGCCCATGTTGCTGGGCACGCAGCTTCTAGCTGGGAGATTTGGCCCGAAGAGCTTCCATTTGTAAACAATCTTGTCCAGTTCACGCTTCCAAGAGAAGAGAAGAGTCTGGCAGGCAGGCGCACATCGCCTTTGTCTCCTTTGTTTGGCGAGACACGGCCAGGAGAATTCTGTGTACCAAGAACGTGTTCCAACATTGTGCAAAACGTTGGGAAAGCTTGTCATTTGACTTTTCGCCAACGTGCAAACAATCGCCACAATGCCCCGACTGGTGCGCCGACGTCCCCTCTGGGATCGCATCACCTCGTTGCTCAACCCAATGGATTTTATTCTCTGGCTTTCAGAGGGGATTGAGACGAGGGACTGGGACTCGGGGCTGGTCGGGACGCAGCTTGGATTGGGACTCAACTTTCTGTTCCTCATCGTTCGAGCGAACTCGGGGATCAAAAAGGCAAGTGATGACATATTTGGAGATGAGAGCTCATCAACGAGCTGGTTGTCGATACTTGTGAGTCATCAGTCTGTTATGCCATGAGACTCTTCGTCTACTGACGTGGGCTCGTAGATTTTCCCCCTGTGCTGGGGTCTTGTCGCATTCTCAATCACCAACGCAGTTTACGCCGTCTCGCGAACGAGAAAGTACAGACTATTCGAGGCTGATATCGATGTCAAGCCAAACACAACATCTGCCAGGAGAGTCCGAGTACAGTCTTCTCCTGTAGCGTCCTCGCCCTTGCGGTTCATTGCGGATATAATTTCACCCGATTCTGCCGAATCCCGCGCCCATCCCGAGAAGAACCGTGACGTGTGGGAGCTTTCTATCTGGGATCCCCTGCCTGTGTGCATTCGGCTTCTTTGCTTGTTCAGCCCCGGCCATGTCTTGGTGTACTTGATTCACCTGCCGCTAGCACCCCTGGACCCCCGGCCAAGCGTCACAGTCTTCAATACCTTGATCATACAGATTGTCTTGTCGGTCCAGATGATCCTGCTGTCATCGAGATATTCCCAACAAGCTAGGGATGGCGCAATCATTCAGAGGGAAGTATTTCACGAATACGACACCAAATTTGTTCAGCCGCGCATTCATCCGATTGTTCGAGATGTCGGAACGCAGATGTCGGAGGAGCAGCCGGCCCTCTCGAGGGAGTTTGTGCAAGTTGGAACACCAACTACGCTTATTAGACGGTCCTTTATCAGTCAGGGCAACCCTCATGTTGACTCTGAGGAGTCCACGCCGAGTTACAGATTTAATAGTCCCGGTGCCAGCTCTGGGAATCTCCTGAAGCCGCAAATGTTCACCCCTGCCACTACTAGCCGGCGGTCCGAGATGTTTACACCAGCAATCAATAGCATTCGTTCGTCTGGACTGAGGCACAGCTTACCAGCTGGCTATACTCCTAATCAGAATACACCAGTTGCACACACACCAGCGGCTCCGCCCTTCACTGCGAGCGTACGGACCTCTACAGGGACTCAATCTACATACAGGGGCAACATGGGAACATACTCGCAAAACAGGTCGCCTCTTAAAAAGGCTATCAGCATGGGTGATATTAACCAGGACGGTTCTAGCTCTCCACCACCTTTGAAGGAGGCGGCTGCACCTGAACAGCGGAGCCACGAGCTCCCAAGCAGTCCAACAAGACAGTTCGAACCTAGGCGGTTTGCTAGCTCCAACTTGAATAGTTCTCCGCATCCATTTGCCAATATGGGAAAGCATGGCGCCACTGAACGCTTCCCTAAAAGATGGCGAGGCTAGATACGCTTTTCTTTCCTTGTTCAACAAAGATTGAGGGAGCTTACGGGTATGGATCTTTGGAAAGGCATTTGATGGCGTCTTGTGTATATGTAGGCAGTATTATTTGCTCCTGGGGATTATATTTATCTGCACACATGTGCACTTCAATGCGCAGACCTAACAATTGAAAGGCGATTACTCATGCTCATTACTTGATCAAGTATGGACTTGATGCACTTGGCTTGCAACAAGATGGTTTAGATGACGTGTGCTGATGGAGATGCATATGGCCACGTCGTCGTGAAGCCTGGTCACTCTTTCCGATTCTCAAGATGACACAATTCTTCGCCAGGTCCTACTGCCCCACGAGAAAAAGGGCATGGCTCCTTGAAGACGAAGAATGATTCAATCCTGGCCTTTGTATGCCCAACTACCAAGCTCTCGTTCATTTTTATCTCCATCCGTTCCATGCCCTTGCTTTCATGCAAGAAGTCTTCTGCTACCAGCGGCCAGGCTAAGCAACCAGCCGGCCACAGCTGTCTAGTCTACTCACTGGTCAACCAATGAAAGCACTTTGGTCGTCCTAGCAAGTTCACAGTCTCGTCGAGGATCATGTCGCCTTTCATGCCGCCAAAAGTCTCTGTCCCCTTGTCTGTTTCAGCCCAGTCAATTCAGAAAATATCCAAGAAGCCTACAAAACAAGAAAACCCTTCTGCTGAACTTCACAGAGCTTCGTCAATCGGCTCTTGGTTCAAACAAATACTACCCAGTAATCGACCAGAGCGTGGAGGCACGCTTCGCCAACCAGATCTTCAAGTGCAGGACGATCTCAAGCACCAAAGTAAAAACAAGCCCCGGCGCCCAGCGTCACAAACTCGCCGGAATCGCAGAGGTGATACCGTCGGATCAGACCAGATTACCGAATGGAATCTGCCTCGGAACACATCTGATGGAGGAAACTTTCGAAATCACATCCAACTGGACCCCGCCATGGATGAGGACCGGAAATGGAGCTGGGCACCTGGTGATGATGTGGAACGCCGTGGCAGAGAGCATTCAAGTAAGGGGCCGCGACAAGCACTACATGGCACTAACGAAAGTCGATTGAACGTTCTTAATGCGGGCGGTTCAGGCTCCCTTTCGACGCCTACGCCGAACCTCCAATCAATCCAGGCAAAGCAAGAGGCTCGAAGGCTCCGACGAAACCTCAAAGAGAGCGGAGATTATCTAGGGGTCCAGGGGTTCAATCCCGAAACTGGAAAGCTTGATGTTATTACTCCATCAAACAGTGAGAGGAGCAGCCTTAGCCAAGAGACTCAGCAGAAACTTCATGTCTTGAAGAACGCCCTGAAAGATGCCAGACATTACTACAAGAGTACAAAAGAAAAGAGTGAGCAGGAGGCAAAGAAAATACTGCTGAGGAATGAGAAAGAAAAGGATCGTCGTCTGAACAAGGGCAAAGACAAAATACAGGAAATTAATAAGACGGTGACGTGAAAACGCCACGCACGGCAATGGTCATCGGCGCAAGAGCCAAATCTCAGTCCCATTGCACAGTCAATTGTGGAAACAACGCCAGCCTCTCGTGAGTACTTGTCCGCCATTTCCAGATGCAATCCCACTGACAATGACTTGACAGGAAGACAATCGAAAGCTTGTGATGTGTCAGTGGCGAAGCGCGGTTCGAACTCGAGCCTCATTGATCTCAACCATCTCGACAAAGAACCTGAACTGAACTATGCCACACAACAGACAGAGCGAGCACTGGCAAAGAGTCCGGATTCTACGGCGACTGTGGTTCGGACACCACATCGGCAAAGCTTTGCTGACCTTGCAGAGATGGGGCCATCAGCTTGGGAGCTCTTTGTGAACGGGATAAGTTTTGATACTTCTGGTGACACGGAGGAGCTGCAAGAGAACAAGTCAATGAATGTCGGTGAGCAGGAAAATTCGAATAAGGCACATGGGAAGGGCGAATCTCTTCGAACAGAAGGAAGTATGATTTCAAACCACGAACAGGCCCAAGCACGGGCGGGATCTTTTTTAGACAAGGGTTCAGAGAAAGTAGACGATCCTGGAGGGACGAAAGCACAGGTGGCCTTGCTACCAAACAAAAAGAGCCACGCCTCAGAAAAAGAAACCTCCCGAGTGGATGTTCAGCCCAGAGGCAGCAGCAGAAATACGCCACCTCTGAGGCACCCGAGTCTACGCTCCAGAGTCGACACGATGGATCACGGAAACACCAAGTTGCTGAAGAGAAGATTTCCGACAAATGGGACCGAGAAGCAGGGGGCTCGAACCAAGGAACGTCCATCGCCAATTGCAGCCTGCCGCAAAAAGATTGTGCCCAACTGGGGTCACTGGATGGGAGGAAGGAGAGGCTTCTCACCAAATTCCAAGACAAGCAGCCCTCGCATGCTGAGCAAACTGGTGAAGACAAACTCTCGGCAGCAAAAGGAACATTCGGTCTTGATTCTAGGGCCAGGCCCAAACCCCTCGAGAGATGGTGCAATCGAGCCCATTTCACGACCTGCCCGGCATGCGGCTTCAAGCCGGCCAATGTTGACGTTGGGCATGTATACGAAGTACATGAGCCCAGACCAGGAGCCAAAGAAGCGAACAAGGGCGGATGTACGAAATCCGGCAGCAACGAACACGGGTCCCGAAGTGCAACTCGCCCGGGGAAGCAGTCAGATGGAGACCGCAAAAGACATTACCATGGAAAGCAATTTCGAACCAACAGCAAAGTGTGCCTCCACACACACCACCACCACTACTGGTTGCGACCAACGTCGTTCAAAGAAGAGCTTTCGAGCCAAGCCAAGCCAAGAGACCAACAGCGATCGAGCTCAACCGGTAGATTGGCAAAGCGGCGCAGCTATATACAGCCTGCCTCCGATTGCCACGTCCGAAAGCAGCTTGGCAAGCTCTGTAATGAAACCCTTACAGAAGCCATCGTCGAGGGTCAAGCTGGCAAAAGACCGCGACGAGATCGGTACTACGTTGAAGCTCAACCCGAGGCCAGTCGACTGGTTCATGAAGAAGAACATGAAGCCTTTCCTAGACATGCACCGCGCTGCGGTGCGCAAGGCAGACATTCCCGGGGCAGTAGAGCAAGGCATCAAGGCCATGAAGGCGGCAGACTGGAGTTTGAGACAGCCAGACAACGTACTGGCAGATCAACCCAATCCAGACTCGAAAGACAAGGACATCATCGACGACGACGTGCGCACAGAAGATGTGGAGAAGCCGGTAGATGCGGGCGGCGGCGTACCTCACGAAGACACATGCACCCACGTCGACGTGTCGGTCGAGGACGACTTGTTGACGGCGTTGGTTCGAGCTCCGGGACGCTTTCCATGTCCCAATGCAGGAGGCGGCGGCATGACGTGTGATTTCCGAAGCTCTTTGGGTGACTGTAGAATCGCTGGATGGAACGTAGACGGTGTTGCACAACCAGATGGCTCATCTAGCTCGATGCTGGACACGGTAGGAGATTTCCTGGGTGTCGTGTGGTGCTATATGCTGCCCCTATGGCAGATGTACTGGGAACGGGTCGGGCCGTTGTTCACTTTCAAGTCGGAATACTGGTCAAGGCAAGATAGAGACGAGGGCACATTGACGGATTGCCTGACAGTAGTGCTGGCCGTCCCGGTGTCTCTTTTACTCATTGGTGGTTACATTGTGGCACTCAGGCTGGGGCTGCTGTGTGTAGAGAATTTCAAGGCCGTGAGGGAGTGGGTTGATGATGTCTACTGGTATGTGATGATGGAGTAGCAGGGGGGTTGCTGTGCTGTACGTGACAGAGTAGTATTGTTAGACGTGACACGATATCAGCATCAATAGAGAGAGACTGGTCGGTACGTTGCATGCAGACTTGCGATGCTGTGAGTGGCCGGCGGCCACCACGGATTCACGGGCGAGGGTAAAAAGTCTAAAGTCCGTGGACGCTCCTCCCGGCAAAATGTGCTGATGGCGGCTTTGCCCGATGAGGGCCTAGATACTGTCTAAATACTGTTGTTTGGGCGGGTGGCGTGGGGTTGAAGTTTGAAACAAAGCAAGCATTTTATTTTTTATTTTTATTTTTATTTCACCCCAGTTGGGCAGCTTCGATTCCCAAATGGCCTGCTCTGGCCTGCCTCATCCCTGCCCTGCCCCTGCCCCCTCCCCTGCTCCTCCTCCGCATCAGACGCACCTCTGCAGCGTTATCCGATCATCGGACCCCCGATGCCGGTCCTCGCGAATAGGCACTTCTTCGTACTTTATGTGCGTGCCTACTCCGTGTTGCCTCGATAATAAAACCTCCATGTGGGCCGCCTCGTTCTGGTTCTTTTTGCAGCTCAATCCTACCTCTTTGGAGCTCGATTGACGGGACTCGTGGACGCAACAAAACATCTAGACGTCACCACCACAACTCCTCTTTATTCTCTTCCTCGTCGCCCGCTTTGCCCCTCCCCCCCCCCCCCTAAAAAAACCAAAAACCAAACGCACCAACCACTCGGTGGGTTCCTAGTTTTCTCATCCCCCGGGGGGCCTTTGACGGACCGAATTGAACCGAGCCTATCCTGAACAACTCGATATCACGATTCTGCAAGGTCAAACCTCACAATACCTAGCACAGCGAGCAACCCACAGACCTTGTACGACAAGGTGCTGTCAAGTCATATTGTGGATGAGAAGCTTGATGGCACGATTCTGCTGTACATTGGTATGTGAAACGGTTACGCAGCGAACCCGCATGGCAACGATAAGATGATGCTGACCAACGGTGCTCCTCGCTTCTAGACAGACATTTGGTGCACGAAGTCACATCACCTGTGAGTACACGCACTCCTACGCACTCCTACGCACTCCTACGCACTATTACGCACACCGCCTGCGACGTGAACCAATCCATTTGGAGTGCTAACTTGCTTGCTCGCAGCAAGCGTTTGAAGGGTTGAAAAACGCGGGCAGAAAAGTGCGTCGGCCAGACTGCACTCTTGCTACCACCGATCACGTAAGTTGTTTCCAGATTGGAAGGCCTCGGCAGCATATTCCTTCGTCCACATCGTACTAACCGGGCGACTTTAGAATGTTCCTACTGCATCAAGAAAGGGCATGAAGGACATTGCCTCCTTTATCGAGGAGGAGGACTCGAGAACTCAGTGTGTGACTCTGGAAGAAAATGTCAAGACTTTTGGTATCACGTACTTCGGTCTCTGTGACAAGGCCCAGGGCATCTGCCACGTCATGGGACCCGAGCAGGGCTTTACTCTGCCCGGAACCACCTTGGTCTGCGGCGACAGCCATACCTCGACCCACGGCGCATTTGGATCTCTGGCCTTTGGTATCGGTACCAGTGAGGTTGAGCATGTCTTGGCCACACAATGTCTCATTACCAAGCGCAGCAAAAACATGAGGATTCAGGTTGACGGCGAGCTTGCCCCTGGTGTCAGCTCCAAGGATATCATACTGCACGTCATTGGAAAGATTGGCACCGCCGGTGGTACTGGAGCTGTCATTGAGTTCTGTGGCTCCGTCATTCGCAGTCTCAGCATGGAGGCTCGCATGTCCATCTGCAACATGTCCATCGAGGGTGGCGCTCGCGCAGGCATGATTGCCCCGGACGAGACCACCTTTGAGTACCTCAAGGGACGTCCCCTGGCGCCCAAGTACGGCTCCGACGAGTGGAACAAGGCTACTGCCTATTGGAGGTCGCTGCGATCCGACCCCGGTGCCAAGTACGACATGGATGTCTTCATCGATGGCAAGGACGTTGTCCCCACTGTCACTTGGGGAACATCCCCCGAGGACGTGGTCCCCATCACTGGTGCTGTGCCCGACCCGGAGACGTTCGCTACCGAGGCCAAGAAGATTTCCGGGCGTAGAATGCTCGAATACATGGGCTTGACGGCCGGCACGCCAATGGAAGACATTGTCGTCGACAAGGTGTTCATAGGGTCCTGCACCAACTCTCGAATCGAGGATCTCCGCGCCGCCGCCCATGTTGTCAAGGGCAGGAAGATTGCTGCCAACATCAAGCGCGCCATGGTGGTCCCAGGGTCCGGCCTCGTCAAGGCACAGGCCGAGGAAGAGGGCATCGACCAGGTCTTTGTTGACGCTGGATTTGAGTGGCGCGAGGCCGGCTGCAGCATGTGTCTGGGCATGAACCCAGATATCCTGTCCCCCCAGGAGCGGTGCGCCAGCACGTCGAACCGTAACTTCGAGGGACGTCAAGGTGCCGGTGGCCGGACCCATCTCATGTCGCCCGTCATGGCTGCGGCGGCTGCCATTGTCGGCAAGCTCGCTGATGTGCGCAAGCTGTTCAACTACACGGCCAGCCCGCACATCGAAGCCGGCATCACGCCAAGCACATCAAAACAGGCCCATGTCGACGAACGGGTGAGCAACGGTGCCCACGAGCGCGAACTCATTGGCGACGAACCCGAAGACTCGCAACCACACACCAACACGTCTGTCGCGGGCGGCGGCGGCGGCGCCTCTGCCGGGTTGCCGAAATTCCTCAGCCTCAAGGGCGTCGCCGCGCCCCTGGACATGGCCAACGTCGACACCGATGCCATCATCCCCAAGCAGTTCCTCAAGACGATCAAGCGAACCGGTCTCGGCAACGCCCTTTTCCACGCGCTGCGCACCAACGAAGACGGCTCTGAAAATCCCGGCTTCGTGCTGAACAGGGAGCCCTATCGCAATGCCAAGATTCTGGTATGCACCGGCGGCAACTTTGGCTGCGGCTCCTCCCGCGAGCACGCCCCCTGGGCTCTCCTGGATTTCGGCATCAAGTGCGTCATCGCGCCCTCCTTTGCCGACATCTTCTTCAACAACACCTTCAAGAACGGCATGCTGCCCATCCGCATCGAGAACAAGGCCGACATGGATGCCATTGCCGAAGAGGCCCGTGCCGGCCGCGACATCGAGGTCGACCTGCCCAGCCAGCAGATCAAGAACTCGGCCGGCGCGCCCATCTGCTCCTTTGAGGTGGAGAAGTTCCGCAAGCACTGTCTCGTCAACGGCCTGGACGACATTGGCCAGACGATGCAGATGGAGGACAAGATCACCGAGTTTGAGAAGAAGATGACGCTGAACACACCCTGGCTGGACGGATCGGCGTACCTGAAGAGGCCGGGACGGGGAGGTCGGCTGGCGGCCAAGGCGGTGCCGGTGCCGCGGACGAACAGGGGGGAGGAGAAGAAGGAGCCTCTGGAGTGGTGAGGTTGGTGGCTCATGGCGTGATCAATGGTAACTGGGGGGACAAGTACGGACGTAATGGCGGTGTTTTGCAATCCGCAAACTACATGAATGTACCGCACAATGAAAGTGCATGCTAATGTGTGTGAGCAATGAGGTTTATCAGGCCCACCACCTATCCATGCATAGTAGAAGCTGCGGGTTATTTCGGAAGGGAATCACGACACATTTATACTATCCGGTGATGCCCTGTCGGAGTGCAGTGACTTTGAAGCCATGAATGTTTCCTTTTCAGAATATTCATCTCCTCTCCACGTTCTTCTAGGCCGTGTCATTGTCGCCAGGCCGGGGTCATATTATTCGAGGTCCTAGGGCAGGTAGCTAGTACTCGACAAGTGCCGTTTGGGGGGGGGAATGAGGCTCACACAAGTCCCAACAACAGGATCAGAGCCCAAGCAATAATTGAGCTTTTCGCATCCCGGGAGCCCGATATTCGGGGCCGCTATCGGGGCTGCCTTCTCGGAGCGGATCGGCCTTGATGGCTTCATACTGTGTTAACAGTGTGCTAGGTACTGTGGGCGTGGGGGCTGAGGGCGGCAAGAGAAGTCGGGGACGAATTCGCGGATGAACCCCAGATGAATGAGCTAGCGGAAGTTGTGCGTGCACGACCTGAGAAATTTGATAATACGCTGCGGCTTTCACTAGTACAATATGAGTTATCGTTTCTCAAATGATGAACCATGGCTCGAATCACAGCGAAAAGTTGCTTCTCAAACTCCCAATAAAACGACAAGTCGAGGCAGAGCAGGCTCATATCTTGACCGAAACTGCAAGTGGGAAAAGACGAAATTTAATAAAAAAGCCCCCCATTTGTGTCAGCTCGTGGAGGACACAGAAAGGGCGTAGATATGAAATTTCGTTCGTTGCGCCGTCTCTCTGAGAATCACCGGGGAGTACGGACTACATACTGCATGCATTACTGTGTCCACGAGTGTGCGATGCAGATTCCGGGACGATTCAGGAACCATCGTGAGAGAATTCCGACTGAACAGCAGCTATTGTTACAACTTGATGGTTATTGCCGTCATACGAAAAAAAGTAGGGCGTGACTATCAAGCAAGCGCTTCTGCGTATCTAGCACCCCCAAATGTAGCTAGTAGCTGCTAGCAACTAATACTAGGCTTACTATAAATTTTTATAGTAAACCTAGTAGTTAGACCTAGTAGTTAGACCTAAGATTTTCTATAGTAATTCCCTCCCCTCTACATATATTGCTAAGTATTATTATAATTGTAATTATAATCATAATTTTAAAGCTATTTACACTAGCTAAAGTTATTTTATCTCTTATAATTATAGAGTTACTTTATAACTATTAATTTAATAGCTTTAAAGCTACCTAAGAGGCTATTAATATAGTTTACTACCTTAAGAGGTATAACCTTATAATATATAGAAACCCTCCTAAGCACGAGGTAAAACTGCTTAGTATTTTACAGCCTAATGCCCTATTCTTTTATCTTTTTCTTATCTGCCTTATAAATCTTATTATTTATATTACCTTTACTTTTTAGTATTTTTTCCCTTATAGTATAAATACTATTAATTATCTTTAGGTTAGATTTATCTTTACTTCCCTTCCCTTTCCTTTACTTTTCTTTTCTTTTACTATATTATTTAATATTTTAAATAAGGTAGTATTCTTTTTATTACTCTTAGCTATACTATTATTTAATTAGTTAGGGGTTAATTAGTTAATTAGTAATATAGAACTTACCTAGTAATTATAATAAATTAAATTAGAGATAAGTAAGGATAAGTTATATTTAGTTTACCTTAGAGCTTTAAAGCATAAGTAATAAGCTATAAGATAAAAGAGATATAAAGAGATAGAAAAAATATAGTTATAAAGGAAGGGGGAATTATATTAATTTATACTATAAGTAAAACTTAAATAAATTTAAGTTTAACTATAGTTATAAATTATAACTATATCTTACACTAACATAGCTATAAAGTTTATTATAAACTTTACTCTAACCTTATAGCCCCCTATATTTATAACCTTAGAGCTTATTTATTACTATAGCTATAAGAATTTAGTTATTAATTATTTTACTAGCTAGGTATTGCTAGTAATAATTGTGTGTTATAATAAATTAGATACATTGGCGATAACCAATGATACTAAAAAAAATTATAAAAATCAATCAATAATATATAGAAAAAAGCTAAATACTAGTAATCCTATTGTTAGAACAAAGGTGATATTAATCGCGCCTCGCAGCCGCAATTACCTAGCAAAAGATTAGGCCGCGCGCGAGCCCCGCACGTAACCCATAATCCTAGCCTGTGATTAGCTAGGAATTATAGGGGTATAAACACGTAACCCCTTTTGCCTTTAGCATTATAGCTTCTAGCTTCTAACTTCTCTTTTAAACACATATAACGCAGCCTAGAATAGATAATTAACAGAATAATACTATTCTTTAGGCTTATAACCTTATTATATTGAATTTAATACCCTGTGAAACTAATACTAATTAGTGATTACCCTTATAGATAACTACGTAGTCTTTAAACACTATAGATTAGCAGAGCTTTGTACTACACTACACTACATACTACACTACAAGGAGATTTTTCTACTTGTCAAGGTAGGGGTGAATGTAGATGATAGAAAACGTTCAATTTTGATTAATTAGAGGTGCAGACAGCACCCGACTTTTGTACCTAAAAGGTATATAGTGCGCTATAGTAATAACTAGTCTATAAAGGTACTTCTAATATATTATCTCCACCTATTATCTTACTAAAGGTTTTATCCTAGTTAGTGCGCGTTACCCTTATATATCCTAGGCTTTAAGGGCGCTCTCCCTAACACACCCCCCCTAGCTAAGATATCTATTAAAGCTAGAGTTTATAAGCATAGGAAGAGATTGCAATAGATTCCTAGTGTTATAGTTTACATAGGAATCTCTTATAAGCTAATCTAGTAATAGAAATCCCTATATATTTAGCTTAATAAAGGCTTTATAAAGCTATTAGTAAGTATCTTAGAGGTCTTTAACTAATTTACCTTAATATTACCTAGGGTATATTACTTATAAATTCATATTTAATTTATATTAAGATGCTTAAGGCTAGTTTAAAGCCTTCCTTTCTTATACTTTATAATACAAATTATTTACTTATTATTACACTAGATAATTAATAGCAAAGGAACCTATATACTAATATTATAAAGCAGTCTCCCTAGAGATATATGCTCTTTTACTCTATAATTTAATATAAAGAGCTCTGCTTCTATACTTAAAGTTATTATATAATACTATCTTCTAGACTTCTAATTAATCGCAGCTTTATATATAATAAAGACATAGCCTTATATTAACTTCTAAGTATTAGGGTTATTACTAAGAGAAGCATTAGTACTAAAGAATAATATATTAAAGCTATTTGCTCCTAAGTATTTGATATATAGCTTCCTTATGTTCTAAGCGTATATTAGAGCTCCCTTTATAAGCTTTATATGCTTTATTAATAGGTTTATTATAAAGAAGGCAAGCTTAGATGCTATAAAAGCTATATCTAGTCTTCTAATAATATAAAGATAGACTAAAGAGCTAATAACTACTCTATAGTAATTAATCTCTTTATTAGTAGCCTATCCGTTATTTAGGAGTATTATAGCTATTATAAGAGGTGTTATAATTAAGCTTTTCTAATTATTATTTATAGCGTTAAGAATGAATTTCTAAGCAATCTTTCGAATATATAATTCCTATAATAACTATATCTCTTTAGTATTATAATTCCTAATAATCTTAATACCTAGGAATTACTTTAAATTACCTTAGTCCTTTATATCTAGACTGGCTGCAGCTTCAGGGACGCCAGGCTCCTATACACACAGGTAGTCCGACCCGTTCTCGCCTATAAAGCGAGTGCCTACCACACCCCTACTAAGAAGGGAGGAAAGCTAAGAGAAGTAGTAAAAAGCTTTATAGCAGACTAATTAGCCTACCTCTGGATTATTATAAGGGTATTAAAAGCCACTCCTATTATATAACTAGAAGTTAAGACTTATATCCCCCCCCTTAATCTATACTTAAATAATATAAAATAGAAGTTTAAGGATAGGATTATAAATAATAGAATTATAGAGAAAATCTAAACTATAGCTAAGTTAGTAGTAATAGTATTATACTATAGGAGAAGACCCCCCCTAGTGAATAATAAGCTAAATATAGACTTATATAAGGAATAGAAATATTACTAGGAAGACTAGTATAATAAAGAAAGGCTAGCCTAAAGCAAATATATTAAAGAACTAACTAAGGACTGCCCCCTTACCTATAACCTAAAGGAGATCTAAAAGTTCTATATAAGGCTAGATAAACATATCTTATTAATAATAATCTAATTATATATAAGGAAGATAGGCCTTAATAAATTCCTATTTTATAGGAATATCCCTAGGGTGGTTTCGCCCTTATATAGCTATAGCTAGGTAGTAAAGGACTAATACTATATATTAGTTAACTATAGTAACTATAACTATAGATAGCCCTAATAGAGATAGCCTATAGACGCGTAGGAATCAAGGCTAGCCCTAAATAACCCCCTAAAAGTAAGATTCCTAGCTAAATAGTTCCTAGGTATAGGAAGACTTTAATACTACTTATTAGTATAAGAGCTAGCTATTAACTAACTTAGAAGATTAGAGAATCTAGGCTAATTCTAGAGATAGATAGAAGACTACTTAAATATAAATATAAGTTAGGAGATAGACTAGGTAGTATAGGAGCGCTAGTAGGTTAAAAGTAAACCTAATACTATAGTTATAATAGAGAATATTTATATCTAGAATAGTTATTAAATTAATTTTAACTAAAAACTCTAGGTATTATAAGTCTAACTAGCCTACTACTACCCTTACTCTAAACTAAAAACTAGCTACTATATTACTTCTTTTCTAGAATAAGGATAGTATTCTTTACTACCTTTATATAATTCTTTATAGGGATAGTAATAAGTAAGAGATAGTTTATCTTTGCTATATATATATTAAGGCGCTAGAGCTAATAGATAAGCTTAGAATACTATTCCTTAGAGAAACTAGCCTAGTCTAGGCTTACTATAGAGGCACTTTACTTTTTCTTAGCCTAATTACTAGTATAGAGTTTCTTAACCTAGTCTTAGAAGCTATCTAGGACCTAGAATAAAAGATATTAGCACTAGAACTAAGATATTACTAAGCTAAATTAAAGGCACTTACATTACCCCTAGTGGCTATAAAAGCCTAAGTCTTAACTAACCACTAGTGCTTACTTTACTAGCTAGTTAAGTTTAGCTACTAGGTAAGTTAGCTATAAACCTAAGCTAGAAAAGAGGTAATTATTACCTTATTATATTAATAATTCCATACCTAATAGTTAAAACACATATTAGTAACTACCCTTACCTAGCGAATTAGCCTTACTACTAAGCTAGAATAGGACTAACTTACTAATAATAATATAGCACTAATACCTAGGCTCTAAAACTAAACAGAACTTATAGGAGATACACTAGATATCTTTTAGATTACTAAGCTAGCGTAAATTAGTAGTAGAATAGGCCTAGAATAAAAGCAAAAATAACTTATAAAGAGATCTTTATCCTTAACTTACTTATATTACTTAGTAGTTATAGACTTCTTTAGAAAGCCCTTATACTCTACGGATTCCTAGGTAGGTTAGAGCTAGAAATATAGTAATATTAGAATACTTATAGGTTTTATTAATATTATACTAGGTTTCTTTCTAATCTATAATAAACATTAGTAATTAACCTAAATCTAGCTTAGAATAGCCCTAAATAGTCTAGAAGAAAAGAAAAACCTATAAGAAGTTTAATATAAAAAGAGAAAAAAAACTAAGTCCCTAGGAAAAGGGGAGCTTTCTTTTATACTTAATAAGAGAGGGGGGGGGATAAATTAGATAACTTACTTAAAAAACAAAGCATAATAGGCTTAATAAATCTAATAATATATAACTATCCTTAGCATAGTGTCACGGCTTGAACGTAGGGTTAAATGAACGAAGTGATGGCTGAGATTCTTGTAGTTACTACTAGGAAGATACTAGCTAGGGGTGGGTGTATAAAGGTTTTAATCTCTAACCTAGCACTAATAATATATATAGTCCTTAAGGAATACCCTGCTTTATAAGTATATAGCTATCTTATAGCTAGCTAGCCTCTTTGTTATTTATATAGCCTAAAGGTCCTTTAAAGATCCGCTCTAATAAATATCCTATCTCTAACCTTTACGCTCCTAATATAATACTTCCCTAATATATAATTAACCTTAATTATAAAATAAGCTACTTGCTTAGGGTATAGTTATTATAATAAAGCTTATAAAGAAAAATAAGATAAGGTACCTTATAACTAGATATATAGGTAAATAAAATAATAATAATAATACTACTAATTATAAATAACCTCCCTTATTATAGGTAGTAGTATCTAAATAGCAGCCCTTATATAGCTTTAATATAGTAAAATAAATATTATTACCTATTATATAGCTAGACTAAAAAAAATAGATAACTTATACTAATTTTTATAATTAGTTTAAATAAATAAGGTACCTAATGCTATAGTTCTAGATAGTCTAACTAGAGAGCTTATATTATAGTTACTATAAGTTTGTAGCTATTAGGTATATATATAAGTGGCAAAGCTAATAGTTATTATTATGATTTATAGATTACTTATATATAGTGTATTAGATTACTTAAGGGGTCTATAGTTAATATAAAAGAGACTAATTTTTCCCCCCTTTTATATACTTTCTTTCTCCTATAATAATCCTTAACCTTATAAGTTACCCTTACTTACTAAGTAATAGCTTTCTTACTACTATTATACTATAGTTACTAACCTTTTTAGTCTCTAAATATTATTATTATTTATTACTACTTATCTTAGTCTTTTATCTTATTCTTAGTTATTAGTTTATTTGCTTTTAGTTATAATTTATATCTAGTCTATTATAGCTAACTTATAGCTAGTTTACTATATCTAATACTTATATAGGAACTCCCCCTTTATTAATAGCTTCTAAAGGTTAAGCTATTAAGAAATCTCTTTTAAAGTTTTCTAAGAAGTTATCTCCTTAGAAGCAAACTACTTCTAAAATTTTAATATAAGTTTATTATATCTTTATAGTATCTTTATTACTAACTTATTACTAGTAGTATAATAAGTAAGAAGATTCTATATATATAGTACTCTTAGTAAGTAGTAATATAGAATATCTTACTAAAAAATAATACCTATAATATTCTAGGATATCTTATTAATAATAAGACCTTCCCTATAGAATATAAAGAATTTATAAGTATAACTTCTTTACTTACTTACTACTTCTTTATTACTAATATTCTAATAGGCTACTTAATAAAATATACTTACTACTTCTAAAATAATAAAAACTACCTTATAGTATATCTTTCTTATCTAGAATTTACTTACTTATTACTAATACACTACTAGTATCTAGCTTAAATTATATAGCTTTATAATAGGCTATTTAAACTTATTAAAGCTACTCTAAAAGGTAGCTATTACTATTAGGATAAAGTAAGTATAATTCTACTACCTAGACACTAAATTACTACTAACTTACTAGTAGTCTATTATAAAAGTAAAGAAAAAGCTATAGAATACTATCCTATTCTATAAAAATTCTAATAAGTATAGATATATTTACTATGCTTAAATAACTACTAATACTACTTATAAAGTAAAGAGTAATAAGTATATTATAATAATACTACTAAGTAATACTATAAACCTTAAGATATAGATTAATATTTTAAATAGTCTTTACTTTATAGCCTAGAATATCCTAATAGTAAGCTTTCTTAATATATATAGCTAATACCTAACTAACTTACTAGTAGTTTATACCCTATACTACTAACCTACTTAATTATATTAGTCTTATTAAGCTCCTTAGTAAACTTTAGGTTTATATATATAAAGAGAGGGATTCTAATAATAAAGATACTCCTAAGGCCTTTACCTTTATAGTTACTATAGCTACCACTACTACTAAGGAACTAGTAGTCCTAGTAACTAACTTTATTATAAAGGGGTAAGTACTTAGTAGCTATATAATAAATTATTTAAGTTATTTAAGTAAATTAACTTTATTTTCTAATATCTTACTATATTAACTTATAAATTATAATTATCTTATATTAACTTTACTACTTAACTATTACTTATAGTTATTAATAATTTCTCTAGTGCCAAAATCCCTTTTTAATACCTAAGAATTCTCTAAAGTATTATAGCCTTTCTATTTAACTAGATATTTATAATGCCTTTTATTATAATAGTATAAAATAATTCTCTTAACTTTAAACTCTTATTTATTATCTTTAATATTATCCTATAGTAAGGATATATCTTTTATATTAGTTAGGTTCCCTTTGAAAGGCTTAAGACTAGTAATATTAAATATATTATATAATTAAGTCCTAGGTAGTAACTTTAATTAATATACTAATCTATAACTCCTAATTACATTTTTAATCTTATAGGGGCCTAGATATTTTATAGCTAGCTTCCTACTAGGTTATCTTAAATTAATATTCTTTATTAATAGTAAAATATAATTACTAACTTTAAACCTTATTAGAGTTCTTTTCTAGTTATAATATTTCTTATACTAAGTCTATAAATTACTTAAAAGCTATTTAATTATAGTATATTTCTCTCTTAGTGCTAAGACTTTACTTTTAGCTTAATTATTTACTAAAGGGATATCTATAATTACTTATTATAAACCTCTAGGATTATAACCTTATAACGCCTTCACTAGTGTATAGCTATGCGTTATATAATTACTTATATTATACGTAAACTGCGCTAATAATAGGTTATCTACCTAATTAGTCTATTTAGTATAAGTAAAAGCCCTTAAATAATATTCTAGGACCTAGTTTAAATATTCTATCTAACTATCTATCTAGGGGTAAAAAGCAGTGCTAAGTAGCCGCTTAGTTATAAGAAGATAATAAAAAGTTATTTAGAAATCACTAGTAAATATAAAACCTTAGTCTATTATAATACCTTCTAGAGCTCTATAATCTCTAAAAATATATTCTAAGAATATAGTTACTAGCCTATTGCTAGTTAGTTATATTAATATAGGAATATAGATACTATATTTTATAAATTAGTTAATAATAACTAGAATCGCATTATAGGTCTAGTTTAAATCTTTTACTAGTAAAAGTCTAGTAATAAAATCTATTAATAATTCTTAAAAAGAGTAATTAGGCACTAGTAGCGTAGCTAGCTTACTATATAGTTTATAATGCCTTAGTTTTAAAGTTTAATAACTTATATAAGTACTAATATATACCTTTATATCTTTCTTTATTATTAGCTAATAATATTAGTTTATAATCTAATAAAGAGTTTTACTTACTCCCTAATACCTAGTAGTAGGGTTATTATAAGTTAGTAATAAAATTTCTTTTCTTATTCCTAGAGGGATAAAAATATAATTCTTAAATATTAATAGCTTAGAGAGTCTAATAGACTATATCTAGGATACTACTAAATTACTGCTTTTAAGTAACTTTAATTAACCTATAGTAAAGTTATTCTCTTACTATGCTTTATATAATAAGACTTAAATTAGAGGTTTTAATTCTAAGCTCTTTTCTAGAAAGTTAGAGATAAACTTAGAAAAGGTTCTTTAAATAGATTAGATCCTAGCTATAATATCTCTATAAGTAATTAGTTTAATAGATGCTTCTAGTCTTATAGGTATATAGATAAGTAATGTTTTTAAGGGGCGCTCTTGCTACTTACTAGTAATAACCTATACTAGTCTACCCCTAATAGTGGTGGCTAGTCTAATAGGAAAATTAAAATAACTAAGTAATAAACTAAATATACGCTAGGTACTAGCAGTACTACTATAGCTAGCTTATTGCTTATTAATAAAAGAATTAAAAGTATTAAATAACCTTACTAATATAACTCTTCTAAGATTATCTAGATTATTAGGTTCTTTAGGAATATAGTTAAGTTATAATTTTTTAAAACCCTAGATATTAGCAGTATTATTATAGTATTATTATAACTAACTATTAGTTATACTAAGTAATATTTTTATAGAACCTATAGTACTAATAGTATTACTAGGGTGTTCCTATTACTTAGTATTTATAAATTTAGATAAAAAGGTAGGAAGTTATATAATTACTACTTCCGCTTTCCTTGCCTTACTTATAAAATCTAGTCTTCTTAAAAGTAAGTTAGTAGGATTTAATTTCCCTATATAATATATAATTTTAAAGTTAAAAGAATAAAGCTTATTAAGCGTAGTTACCTACCTGCTAGTAAGCTTAGGCTTTATAGCTAGGTACTTATAGTTTAAATAGTCTATAATAACCTTAATTATATAAGCTAAATAAGCAAGGTAGTGTCTCTATGTATAAAAAGCCTCTTAGATAGCTAATAATTTGCTATTAGGTATTAAATAGCGTAATTTAGCATTAGTTATCTTCCTTAATATAAATGTAACTAGGTGCTAGTAATCTAGTATATATATTATAAGTATAGCCCTAATCGCATGTCTAGATATGTTTATCTTTACTCTAAGATACATAAGTGGGTTAAAATACACTAGAATTAGTGCTTCTTAAAATTTCTATTAAAGTTCTTTAAACACTACTAACTTATAGGGTTCTAGGTTAAATATTACTAGTTACTATCCTCTAAGGTAATCTATTAATAGAATAATAACTTTACTATACTATTTAATAAAATAGCAGTAAAATCTAGTAAAACTAAGGAATAACTAAATATTAAAGATACTATATAGTATTAGCTAGGTTATAATTGCCTTAACTCTTGCTAAGTCTATTATAATACCTTTTGCTAATATCTTAAAGTCTAAGAATTTAACTTCCTTAACTAAAAATTAATACTTCTTAAGGTTAATAAAAAGACTTATATCCCTAAGCCTATATAGAATTTATTTAATATGTTCTATATACTTCTTAACCACGCTACTATATATTAGCATATTATCTAGGTAAATAATATAAGTCTTATTAATAAGTCCTTTAAGAGTATTATTAATATACTCCTAAAAGGTTACTAGTGTATTAACTAGTTTAAATAGTATTATAAGATATTTAAAGTGGCTATAGTAATAATAAAAGGCTATCTTCTACTTATTACCTAAGCAAATATATAGCTAATAGTATATATCTTTTAGATTAAGAACTATAAAAATAACTATACTTACTAATTAATTAAGGATTTTAGTAATAAGGGGTAAAGGGGCCTTATCCTTAATTATAATTTTATTTAAGCCCCTATAATTTATATAAAGCCTTAATTTCCCTCCTTTCTTTAGAATAAATAAAATTAAGGCTTTAGCTAGGCTAACTAATCTTTTAATTTACCCTTTAAGCTATATACTTATAAGGTACTCTCTAAGAACTAATAGTTCCTTCTTAGCTAAATTATATATAGGCCCCTAAGTTAGTGTTTTCCCTTTTTCTAATTTAATTATATAAGTATAGCCCCCTAGTTTAAGAAGCTTACTTACTAGCTCTTTAGAAAAAATATTTATAAACTTTATATATTCCTTTAGAATTATTAGTATAGGGCATTAGGTACTTATACCTTAATTTAACATAGCTTATTTACTACTTACACTTTCTAATATTAGTATAACTATAATACCTTTGCTTTTTTACTACTAGTAAGCGTATTCTAGTAACTATATAGCTGCTTTACTATTTAATTATGCTTTTATTATTACTAGGTTCTCTAATTAGTTCTTACCCTTTTTTTTCTAATTTTTACTTTTTAGAATGCTTAGCCTAATCTTTATTACCCTAAATAATAATAAAACCACTACTTATTTTTTCTCTTTATATATTTATTACTTACTATAAATAAAGGAGAGGTATTCTATAGTTACTAAATATCTCTAAAATCCCTAATCCTAATATATAATTATAGGTAAATATTCTTTAGTTTAATCTATACCTAGTATTATCCCTTTACCTATATTAGTAATATAGTAGCTAACTTAACAGACTTTTATAAATCCTATACTATTTTTTACTTTTATTAATATTTTTAAGATCCCTTAATATAAAATCTCTTTTTAGCTTACACTCTTTAGTACCTAGTTTAATTAAATTATATTCTCCTAATCCTTTTTTAATAATAATTTAGAATAAATTATTAAGAACTATATACTTATATTAAATAGTGCTTTTATAGCTAATTACTAGTTATTTTATTATAGAGACACTTATATTCTTATTTTATTATCTATAGGGTATTCTATAGTAAGATTATATTCCTAGGTCTATACTATTTAAACTAGTATTATATTAGGTAATATAGCTTTATTATTGCTTTTACTATACCTCTTAGTTATATACTTATTACTTTTATAGGTAAAATGGTCTAGTGCCTAATAAACTAGTATAGTATATCTAGGCTTTCTATATTTATAGCACACTAGAAATAGCTTTTTTACTTAATCTCTGCTTTATTACTATACCTTATTTATAAGTAATATAGAGTATTATCTCTTTTTTTTAAGGTCTTAACTTTTTTTATTACTTTAGCCTAAACTTATTATAACCTTTGCTTTCTTACCCTAGCCTTATAACTAGCTCTAAGTTATTAAAATCTCTTAGCTAATTATTTACTTTCTTATAGTATTATTTAAGCTATTTAGAAAAATAGTAATTTATAAATATATTAGGATTACTTTAGGTAACTTAGCTTTTACCTTAGTCTAAGCTCTTATAAAGGCTTAAAATAATTAGTTACTTTTCTACCTAAGATTTAGTAATATTCTTATTACTTCTAAGTATCTTATACCCTTATTTATTATTCTGGTTTTTAGCTATTCTAGAAACCTTACCTATATAAATAATAAGTAATCTATATACCTATTTATAGCTATATAATATATCTATTATTACTTTATATTATTAGCTAGGTAGCTACTTATATATACTATCTTAGTAGTATTATCCTTAAAGGTATAGTAGTCTAATTTAAATAATATATTTAAATTTACTAGGAAATTCTATAGGTTCTTATATATATCCCCTTTATATATAGGTATTTTTATCTATATCTTAATAAGACTATTTTACTATATAATTACTACTAAGTTACTATAGACTACTAGTAAAACTATAGCTAAAGTTTAAGGGGTAATTATAAGTCCTAGAGAAGGTCTAGCTAATCCTAGATTTGCCTTAAGCTCTCTAATCTATACCTTTATTTATAGAATCTCCTATATCTTCTAAAGGTAATATAGCTTAGCTTATATAACCTTATAGTATCTCTATAATGCTTTATCTAGGTTATTTATATTATTTATACCTCTACCTAGATTAGGATTAGGTAGTGTTTACTATACCCTATTATTATCTATAGTTCTAGATTATAGGGGTTCTTTACCTTCCTAATTATCTATAGCTTTATTATTATAGGGTACTAGCGTGTTTTATATAAATCTTTAGAGCGTTAGCTATATAATAATCTAGCTAATAGTTTATATCCCTAAAAGGGTTTTAAAGAGATTAATTTATTATAGCTTAAATATAGGGTTAAATAAATAAAGTAATAGCTAAGATTCTTATAGTTACTACTAGGAAGATACTAGCTAGGGGTAGGTATATAAAGGTTTTAATCTCTAACCTAGCACTAATAATATACGTAGTCCTTAAGGAATACCCTGCTTTATAAGCACGTAGCTATCTTATAGCTAGCTAGCCTCTTTATTATTCACGCGGCCTAAAGGTCCTCTAAAGATCCGCTCTAATGAACGTCCTGTCTCTGACCTCTGCGCTCCTAACACATAGGACTATCCTAGTCCTAGGTTAAAGCTACCCTCCCTCTATAATAACTAGGTAAAACTAGGTGCTTATACTTTATTAGACTAATAAGGTAGGGCTAGGCTAGAGTTAGCTAAAAAGTAAGGCTATAAAAGAGTTAGTGTAAGAGTAAATAAGAAGTAAATTAATATTATAAACTTAGATTTACCCTACCCTAAGCAAAAGCAAAGAGACTTAGGATAGACTTACTACTAAGCTAGAATAGGGTCTAGAGAGCCTAGGAATACTTATTCTATATATTTCCCTTTCCCCTTTTTTTTTTCTATAGGATAAGGCTAGTATAAGCTAGTAATAAACACTTATAATAGGTTACCTATTAAGCAGCGCAGGCTTGCTATAGGGCTAGCGCTAGCCTAAATATAAACATAAGAGGGTTTTTCTCCTAAGGTTAGGGTTTTCCCTTTTAACTTAGTAGCAGGAGTACTAGTAATAGCTATCTATAGAGCTAACTAGCGTAAATAATATATATATAATATATATATCTAGACTATTTATTAACTACTTATATAGCTCTTTAAATTCTACTTTAAATCCATTTAGATACAGTACTATAATATTATCTATATAGAAGAATAGGATAAATCTGCCCTTTATAAAGATATATAGGTCTTCCTTTCCTTAGATAAAGCCTAGATTTAGTAGGAATCTTATTAGATAGAGAAACTATTATTAGGGAGCTTTCTATAGCCTATATAATACTCTAGTTATTTTCTAAAGATAGCCTTATATATTTATACCCTCTAGTGGCTTATAGAAGATAGGATCTTTAAGTTCTATGTGTAGGAAGGTATTCTGAACATTATATTAATGTATATTAAGATTATTAGTATAGCAAATAGCGAGTAGTATATATAGAGATTAAGAAGCAAGCATTATAGTGTAGTTATTAAGGTTATCTTTTAGTTACTAGTTTCCTTATATAACTATTTAAGCCTTAAACTCTATAACTAGCCCTTTTTTATTAGTTTTATACTTAAAAACCTATCTAAGGTTAATAATCTCTTTATAGAGGTCTAGATTAAATGATTTATTAGGTATATTCTCCTAGTAGTTTAAGGATAGAAGTTTTAAAAGCTCCTTTATAATCGCTTCCTTCTAGCAGTTATAATACGCTAAAGCTATTACCTAATAATAATAGGTAGGTTCTAGGGGTATATCTTTAATATATAAACTATATTAAGTTCCTTTAAATACTATTAAAAAAGCAGAGAAAAACTATACTTACCTAGCTTTCCTTATTTCCTTTCTTTAGCGTTTTCTAGTAATAATATTATCTAGATTAATACTATTATTATAGGGACTATAATTCTCTAGAGCCTTACTGCCTTTAGTAGTGATTTTACTAGTCTCTATAGTAGCCTCTATGTGTTTAGCTATTGCTTTGCTTATAAATTTATTAATCTTATAAAATAGCGCATTATTACCTTATACTTAAAGCTCTATATTCTCTATAGTAACTAGCGCTTTATAAGAAAAGTTAGGAGGGGTTAAAAGAGCACTAATATAGCTATCTTCCTACCCTAATATATAAGGTAGTGTTTCTGCTTTAAACTATTTATTTTCCTAACCTATAGTTAATAGTAAAGAAACAAGATTATTCTCTTCTAGCTTTATTCTAATAAGGTCTTAGCTAATCTCTTTATTAATATCTTTAGCCTTAAGCTCTTTAAGTAGCTTAATTATTAAAATCTTCTTCTTTTAAGCTAATTCTAGCTTTTCTTCTAGTTTAAAGAAAGAGCTCTTATTAAACTAAACACACACTAATATAATAACCTTATAATTATATAATATAGGCACCTAGATAATATACTAGGATTTGCCTTTATAACTAATAAGGTAACTAATATAAGCTTTCTACTCTAACTAGGGGATTGCGTTATATGATTTAATATGCTCTAGAGCCTTTATTATTATTAGAAATGCCTTATATTTATAAGCGTATAGATAGGTAATTAAGGGCTTTTAAACCTCTAATATCTGTGAATAGGTAGGTATAGTTTTCTATGCCTAATTTCACTAAAGTTTATAGGGTATAGCCTACTTCCTATAATGTTTAAAAGGTATTCTATTTAGTAGATAGACTGCTGTATTAAAGACCTTATTATTAAGTTCTAATAGAAGCTAAGCCTTAAGGCTTAATATATAAGCCTTTTGCTTAATCACCCCCCTAGATCGTTCTACCTTGCTATTCTAACTAGGTATTAAGGGAGCTGAATTATAGACTATAATACTAGTAAAGGCTATCTTATCCCTTATAGTGTCTATAAATAGAGCCTTTTTAATATTACTATATAAAAAGCGTAGTCTAATAGCGAATTACATGCTTAAGAAACCTATTATTATATAAAAACTATTACAAATCCTATCTTTAGTCTTAAATAAGTAGAAGAACTGCATTAAGGTTATAAGGTATGTGAATATATACTAATACCTATTACTATTCTAATAAGGAGAGTTATAGTAATCTAGATTAACTAATAACCTATAACCTAGTCCTTAAGGAAGCCCTTTAGGTATAACCTATAATCTCTAGCGCTTAGCTTTGCCTATAGCACATATCTTACACTCTATAAGCTTAGGTCCTATTAATTTAACGCTAAGAGTAGCGTTTGTAAGCTCTATAAAGGCCTTTTTGCCTAGATAACCGCTTTATTAATACTAAAGCTCTATATCTCCTTTTATAGGCAGCTTTAGTAGTCTGCTTATTATAGTATAAGCTTCTTTTAGATTATCTAATAGCCTTAATAGTATATAAAGTTTATTAATATTATAAACCCTTACTATAGGCTGTTTTCCTTAAAATAGAAAGCCCTTTTTTTAATTCTAGAAAATCCCTGTATTTATAAGGATCTTTACTAATACTAGATTTACATGGAATTCTAGGATTAGTAAAGCACTCTATAATATTATTATCCTTAGCTTTTGCAATACCGGATCTGTAATAGATATTTAAAATAGTCCTTAACCTAAAGAGATATAGATTATACCTCTAGCCTTAACCTCTATCATAATAGAATTATTGAATTTAGACTATCTAAACTAATAAGGGTTGTTAAAGATATAAATATTAGCCCTAGAGTTATATAGAACTATGTTCTGCTTTATTTCTAAGCTATCTATAGCGTTTAAAGTTAAATTAATAACTTCCTTTAAAGGTTAAGATTGCTCTAAGCGTACGAATAACGATACATTAGCTAATCTTTCGCCTAGAGTCACCGCGAGCGAATCATTAGTTAGATTTTGCAAAGGAATAATAATATCGCTGCTTTTCTCCCTTTTCTCTGGCTTCTAACTTATAGCCTTTGATTTCTCTTATGGATTCTCTTTAAGATATTTCTTAATATTATCTTTAGAGTTCTTCCTAATATCCTAGTCTTTAGGAGCAGCCTCTAGCTTATAAAGAGCTTTAAATAAATTATAGGATTCCTACTACTTTAAAGCATCTCTAATGTTGTAACTAGAGTATCTAGGGCACTTCTTTTGCTCTAATTTATTCTAACCACTTAATCTATTAGTAGTAAGCGTATTAGCTAACTTTAGTGTGCTCTAAGGAGCTTTATAATCTCTTTTAAACTTACTAATAGACTTAAGGAAGCTATAATTTTCTCCTTTATTAAGCAGGTTATTCTATTTCTTCTAGAATACCTTAAATTTACTTTAAAGAGGAATAATAAACTTATATAGTATTATCTCCTTAGTCTATTAAGTCTTAAGATCTAGATAATTCCTCTATAGTACCTTAGTTATTATAGCCTACTTATACTAATTACAGGTACCTTTAGCTTGTAAATAATTATTAAGGCGATTTTCCGTAAGGATAAGTATCTTCTTAGTATTTAGCTTATACTAGTTATAAAGAAGCTTAAGTATCCTATAGGCATAATATTAAATAGACTTCTTTTCTTCTACCTTAGTATTAAAGTTAAGAGAGTCTTATATATTCTTTAAAAGGGTCTTATAGATATATTCCCTAATCTTTAGCATCTGCTTTAATAGGGTTATATACTTTGCAAGATTAAATTAAAGTTCTTTATATTTAAAGTTAAATTAGTCCTTTATATCTTTATAAGTAAGCTTCTAATCTTTAAGAGCATTAGGGTTATCTAGCGTAAGCTCTAGTCTTAAACCTCTTTGTAGGTATATAGGTATTATAGGTTCTTTAAGCAATTTAACCTTATTTAGGTTAATATATTGCCAGACCCTGTAGGACTCTGCGTAATTTTTAACTTAGGCATACTATTTAATCTAATCCTTCTCTAATAATAACACTATATTTAGAGTTTCTTTAGATATTATAAAGGGGAATGTATTAGTTAATTAGCGCGTAGGATAACTATTTAATATAACAAAGAGCGATTATCTTTAGATATAGGCAAGCGTTGATTAATAATATCTAACGGAGCTTATATCTTTAATAATAATTAATAATAAGGGCAATAGAAACCTCCCGGGCTTATAACTATTAAGGTAGGGGTAAATGTAAATAATAGAAAACGTTCAATTTTGATTAATTAGAGGTGCAGACGGCACCTAACTTTTATACCTGAAAGGTACACAGTGCGCTATAGTAATAACTAGTCTACGGAGGTACTTCTAATACATTGTCTCCACCTGTTGTCTCACCATTTATCCTAGTCAGTGCGCGTTGCCCTCATACATCCTAGGCTTCAAGGGCGCTCTCCCTGACACTACTACATGTAGTATTTGTAGTATTTTGTAGTATTTGTAGTATTTTCTTATATTTAGTAATATAATAGCTTATAATAGCTTATAATAGCTTATAATAGCTTATACTTGCTTATACTTGCTTATACTAGCTTATACTAGCTTATACTAGTTTATATAGTATACTAGCTTATACTAGCTTATAC
Organism: Epichloe coenophiala; assembly: GCA_018801565.1. Lineage (NCBI taxonomy): Eukaryota > Fungi > Ascomycota > Sordariomycetes > Hypocreales > Clavicipitaceae > Epichloe > Epichloe coenophiala. The sequence goes on along the minus strand of JAFEMN010000010.1, from coordinate 1,130,572 downwards.
TAGTTAATAATAGCTAATAATAGCTAATAATACTTTATAATACTTTATAATATTATAAGTATTAAAGTTTAATATAAATAAAATAGTAAATAAATAATTTAAATATAAATATAAGTAAGTATAAGGAAATTACTATAGAAAAAGGAGTAAATATAAGTAATAGTAATATAGCTAGCTTAACTATATAGAGGTTTTTCTAGATGTTTTTTTTAATTTACTAAGGTAAAAAGAAAAGAGAAAGCAAGGGAATACCCCTCCTTAAAAATTTTTTCGCTTAGCTAAGTAAGTGGGTCATAAATAACGCAATTGACTAAACAGTCTAATTGAACCAATCAAACTATCAGAGACCCACATAAGACCCACTTTTAGAATTTACTTTAAAAAATAAGAATAGTATACCTATAACTTTTATACTATATAAATCTAGCTAATTTATAGCTTTTTCTATAAATTTTACTAAGAAATAATTCATTTTTATTTATAAAAAAATATTTTCTATATAAAAAGTATTAGTTTTTAATATTATAAGTCTCTTATAATTATATAATACTAATTATACTATATATATCTTATATTATATAATATAAAAGAAGTTATAAATTTACTATAATTCAATACTATATTTAAAAATAGGATATTGATTTTTATAATTTTTTTAGTATCATTGGTTATAGCCAATGCATCTAATTTATTACAACATATAATTATTACTAGCAATACCTAGCTAGTAAAATAATTAATAACCAAATTCTTATAGCTATAGTAATAAATAAGCTTTAAGGTTATAAATACAGGGGGCTATAAGGTCAGAGTAAAGTTTATAATAAACTTTGTGGCTATATTAGCGTAAGAGTTATAATTTATAACCATAGTTAAACTTAAATTCGTTTAAGTTTTGCTTATAGTATAAATTAATATAATTCCCCCTTCCTTTATAACTATGTTTATTCTATCTCTCTATATCTCTTCTATCTTATAGCTTACTACTTATACTTTAAAGCTCTAAGGCAAACTAAATATAACTTATTCTTACTTATCTCTAATTTGATTTATTATAATTACTAGGTAAGTTTTATATTACTAATTAACTAATTAACCCCTAACTAATTAAATAATAGTATAGCTAAGGGTAATAAAAAGAATACTACCTTATTTAAAATATTAAATAATATAGTAAAAGAAAAGAAAAGTAAAGGGAAGGGAAGTAAAGGTAATATAAATAATAAGATTTATAAGGTAGATAAGAAGAAAATAAAAGAATAGGGTATTAGGCTGTAAAATACTAAGCAGTTTTACCTCGTGCTCGGGAGGGTAAAAATAGGATATAATATTATATAATAAGTTATAAATTTAGAAGCTTTTATAATATATAAAGCTTTTTTTTTAAAATTATATTAGTAACTTTATATAAATATTTTTTCTATTACTAATATTTTAACAATTCTTTCGTAATAATATATTAATATTTAAGTAATAAATTTTAAAAAAGTATAAAAGAATTGTAAAAATTATATATTAATTCTAATAAATTATCTATTAACCTAAGGTTTTTATATATTATAAATGAATATATTAGCTATTTAAAACATGTTTTATAATTCTTTAATATAATTATTTTAATTTTTAATATATTATTTAGTACTATTTCTAAAGATATATATAGGGTACTTTTATAATAAAAAAGCGCTTTTAATAAATAATAGGATATTAATATTAGAAAAAATAGGATATTTAGAATAGAAACCCTTAGTATATATTAAAAAATTTAAAAATTTTAAATATCATAAAATATAGTCTATAGGTACCCTATACACTTTCTTATAGCTATTTTTCTAAATAAGGTAAAACTTTATAAATTTATAACTAAACAACTAAATTATAATAAAAAAAACAGCTAATATTAACTTTAATAAGAAAAATCTAAGGAATATTATAAGACTATATAATACCCTACTTTTTCTTTTTACTAATACTATATTTATAGTATTTATAGTGTAGTGTAGTATTTACTACACTACACTAAAATCTACTACACTACATACTACAACAAAAGTCAAAATACTACAAATACTACACTACATGCAAAGCTCTGTAGATTAGTAAGGTTAATTAGAAGAGGTAGCTTACTTAATAATAACTTACCCTATAAAATAGGAGGGCTATATTTAAAGGAAAGTTATACTAATAGAAGGGCATAGATATAGCTCTCTTCTTACTTTAGTATTAATATCTATATTTATATAGACTCTAAAACAATAAAGAAAGGTTTAATACTAGTAGCTAAGCTATCCCCTTATCTTTCTTTATTATATATTCTATTATATATTTAAAGCTAACCGCCTTGCCTTACAATCCTTTATATTAGCAATATAATTTTCATGATTTATATCTACACCCCTCCTCTCCCCTTTATATTATAAGAGTTATCCCCCCTATAGTTAATTACTTAGTTAAAAATTAGATATAGCTAGCCTATTAAGGGCTACTACTTAATTTAGAGTTCTAAGCAAAAGTAATAACTATAATAATGCTATAGAAGGTATTAGGACTAGAGATAATAAGAAACACCTTAATAAAGGCAAAGCCCTAGATTATGCTACCTAATACGCTGCCTAATTCCCCTTTATCTCTCTAAAGCTATACCTATATATTACGGAAGACTTACTTTACTAGATAGGGAACTCTAAGCATAAAGAGATAACTATACCTAAAGATATTACGCTCTATATCCTTATAAAGACCTAATAATATAAAGAGTAAAAGCTATTTAAAAGAATACTCTTCTCTAAATTTAGTAATAACTTCTATAGATAGATAAGGTATAAGTTTATAGAAGGGAAGAACCTTTACTAGAATAATATCTAGGACTACCTTCTTTATAATAGTGTTTATATAACTATTAGAAGAGGCATAAGGGTAGCTAATAATCTTAAAGAGGTAGTAACCTAGGAAGAATTCTAATTTTAAACCCTTAAAGAGATTAAGGAGGCTAGGAAGAAATATATAGACTTCTAAAAGAACCTAGAGAATAAAGAGTTCTTCTATAATCTTCTAGATAATAGGGATATTAAGGTCTAATACCCTACCCCTTTACCCTAACTATTAATCTAATTACTATTAAAGGGATTAATAGGCTAATCCCCTCTTTAAAGATTAGTTACCCTAGAAGTAAGGGCACTAAAGGATACTATCCGCGAATATTTATAGGTGGTTCCCTTGCCTATACCTTTACCTAAGATTATCCTTTAGGAGGAAGTTAATAAACCTATAGAGATTGCCCTTAATTAGGATAATTACTAGCGGAATTAACCCTTACTGCCTAGGGCTAATAACACGCCCTTTAGCATAGCTTAAAGGACTATACTTCCTACTCCCTAATATAGGGGAGAGAAAGGTTAAAAGGAACTATAACCTTTAAGACTATTACCTTTAAGGCTACCCCCTTACTAAATATAGACTATTCTATTACTTCTATAGCTATAAAGAGAGATACCTAGAGAACCTTTAAATACCTAAAGGCCCTCCCTAAAGTAAATTATTAATCTTTTAAAGGTATATCTAAAAGAGTAACTGTATAGTGCTAATAACTATAATATACTTAAGTTAAAGCTTTAAATATTTTATAGGAAATATAAGATACTTAATATCTAACTAGAATAAGCTAGATATACTTTTAAGATTATACTTAAAGGCAAAGCTTTATAATACTATATAGACTACCTCTTAAAGCCTAGTTAACTATAAAACCTCCCTATACTTATTAACTATATAAGAGAATAGTTTAAGATAGAGAATATATAGTAAAGATATCTCCTAGAGTAGTATAATACTACTCTAAGAGGGATAATAAATAATAACCTAAGTAAGTTAATAATTAATTACTTTAATAAAGTAGTAAAGAAGCTTACTATTTTATAATAAGTAATCCCTAAAGTAAGCTAAAGTAAGAGAGCACTTTAGAATTAGATTATAAGAGCCTATAGTAGTATCCTAGAGTATAGAGAAGCTATTATAAACTCTCTAAAAGGTCTATAAGAGTTCTATAAATATATTAGAATAATAATTTAACTTATTAAAGAAGAGAAAAAGAACTAATAATAATTCCTAGCTAACCCTCCCGAGCACGAGGTAAAACTGCTTAGTATTTTACAGCCTAATGCCCTATTCTTTTATCTTCTTCTTGTCTACCTTATAAATCTTATTATTTATATTACCTTTACTTTTTAGTATTTTTTCCCTTATAGTATAAATACTATTAATTATCTCTAGGTTAGATTTATCTTTACTTCCCTTCCCTTTACTTTTCTTTTCTTTTACTATATTATTTAATATTTTAGATAGGGTAGTATCCTTTTTATTACCCTTAGCTATACTATTATTTAATTAGTTAGGGGTTAGTTAGTTAAATAGTAATACGGAACCTGCCTAGCGATTATAATGAATTAAATTAGAGATAAGTAAGGATAAGTTATGTTTAGTTTAAGTTTACCTTAGAGCTTTAAAGTATAAGTAGTAAGCTATAAGATAGAAGAGATATAGAGAGATAGGGGAAACACGGTTATAGAGAAAGGGGGAATTGTGTTAATTTATACTATAAGCAAAACTCGAATGAATTTAAGTTTAACTACGGTTGCGAATTATAACTATATTTACAAAGTTTATTGCAAACTTTGCTCTAACCTTATAGCCCCTTATATTTATAACCTTAGAGCTTATTTATTACTATAGCTATAAGAATTTGGTTGTTAATTATTTTACTAGCTAGGTATTGCTAGTAATAATTATGTGTTGTAATAAATTAGATGCATTGGCGATAACCAATGATACTAAAAAAAAATTATAAAAATCAATAATTCCTAGCTAATATAATAACCCTAGAGCAATTCTAGACTAACTAAAGATATAATAGGAAAGGAAAAGAGGCTTAATACTTGTCTAGTAAGGCCTAGAGTAAAAGAGGGACCCCTTACATAAAGAAATGCTATATATATAGCAAGGAAGGATACTAGTTATTAAAGCACCTAGAAGAGGACTATAAGAAAGTATATTAATGCTTTAAGAATCACTACCTTATAAATCCTACTAATAACTTATATAACTTATTCCTTACGTGGTATAAAGGCAAATAAGAGCCTTAATCCCCTACTAATAATAAGATTGCCTAGTATATAAAGAGTATTAGATTTAAGGATAGCCCTAATAATACAGATAGGATAGTACCTATAAGCTTCTTTAATTAAGGTATACGGATTAATAGCGAAAGAATAGTTTAAATCCTTATAAGTTAAGCTACTTATTATAGCTTAAGCAAAGAAGACTCTTTTTAGCAAAAGCTATCTAGCAATGCCCTAGTAATATTTATACTAGAAGATTGCTATTTATATGTAATGTTCTAAGGGATTATGCCTAATATAGGAGCCACGAAGTTCTTAATAGTAAGGCACCCCTAATTCCTTGCTTTGCAACGTATAATGCTAAAGATATAACTTAATGGTTCTAAGGTAGGAAAAGCTATTATTAGATTTGGCATAGGAGAGCTAATTACTACGCTTAAAGCAGTTAATATAACTATGCCTTTTAGAGATATTCTCTTTTAGGCTATCCCTATAAACACTCCTTTTCTCTTATCCCTTAATGATATAGACCGCTTATAAATTAAATTTAATATCTCTAAGAATATATTATAGCAAGGAGATATTAAAGTCCCTGTAATCCGTAAATAGGGGCATGCTTAGATACTGCTTACGCAGAAGGAAAAAGCGGTTGCCTAGAGCCACCTTATAGAAGGCAAGCTATAATAATTATATTATTGCTTTAGGCACCTATTAATCTAATGCCTATATAAGGTTCTATGTAGATTAGGGCATAATATTAACATTAAAGCTATTAAGGAGCTAACAAAGGTTTGCTACTAATGCTAGATAAATATAGATAGCCCTAATCGCTTTAAATTCACCCTTTAGGATAAGTATACCTTTAACTTTAAAGTTATAGTAGATATCTTCTACCTTAATGGCAATTAGCCTACACTTTACGCTACAGATATAGCTATAGTATTTAATGTAGTAAAGTTCCTAAAGAATATCTCTATAAAGACTACCTAGGAAGCCCTCTAGATATACTAGATTAATGTCTATTAAGGCCCTCTAGATTTAATTATTATAGACACTAGCACGAATTTCTATAGCAATGAATTTAGATAATTTATAGCTTTAATGTTAATTTTGATTAAAGAGGTCCCTATTAAAGCGCATTATAGCATTATAAAGGTTAAGAGATACTATAGGCTACTCTATAGGGCCTATAATATTATTAGATATAAATATCCTATAATACCTAAACCCATTGCCCTATAGATAGCAGTAAAGGCCCTAAATAATACTATAGGTCTAAATAGCCTTATTCTAACTCTCCTTATCTTTAGTGCCTACCTATATATAATAAATAATTCCCTACTATTACTAAATATTATATAGTATGTAATTATACTATAAAAGGCTACTAAAGAGATTAAGAGGCTCTATACTATCTAGAAAATTAATAAAGCCCTTGCTAAGTATAATAGCCTAGATATATTAAAGACCCTTAGCCTACCGCTTAGATTAAAGGTCTAAGTCTAGTAAGAAGGTAAGGGATAGAGAGGCCTATATAAGCTACTAGCTATAGATAGAGAGAGCTATATGCTTAACCTCCCTAGGGGTCTAAAGACCTTTAGGTTAACCTTTATTAAGCCTTACTATAATAGTCTAAATATAGAGTAACTAACAGAGCCTAATAGGGAGGAAGAGGCAGAAGAGCAAGAGGCTTAAGATAAGAATATAGCGCTAGCGATACCTCTAAAGCATAGGCATAGGAGACCCTAAAAGAACCCCCTAGTAATACCCTAAGAGACTAATATCTTCCTATTAATAAAGGAAGTTAATAACCTTACCCTAGTAATTAAGCTATGTAAGGAAGGGATTATTAAGACCCTAGGAGAACTGTTTAAGGAGTTAATAAAGGTAGAAATTAAAGCCCTAATTAAGCAGGGAGTGTTTAAATTCATTATATTTAATAAAAAAGAACATAGTAGGCTTTATATCTTTAATTCTTATATTATTAATAAGATTAAAGGTAAGATAATAAAACCCTATGAAAAGTTATGCCTTATAATTTAAGGATATAAGGATAAAGAGAAACAGGCTATCCTTACATAGGCTCTAATAATTCAATAAGCAAGTTAACACCTTATCCTTGCGATAGCCCTATTAGCAAGGTTAAGGAAATTCCTTATATAGCTATAGGATATTTATTAGGCTTATATACAGGCACGTATATTACTAAAGCAGCTAATCCTAGCGCGCTTACTAATTTAAATACGATACCTATACCCGCCTAGGATAATTCTAAGGGTTATTAAGCCTCTCTATAGCCTTGCAGAAGCTAGAACACACTAGTGGGTTATATATTATAAGCATTATAGAGAGAACCTTAAGACAGAAACCTCTATATATAACCCCTGCCTACTTATAACTATAAAGAAAAGCCCTAATTTTGCTTACATTAGAATATAGACTAATAATACCCTTAGACTATTAGATAAGAAGTTCTCTAAGAAGGAAGAAGCCTAGCTAGTTACCACTAGCTTTACTATAAAGCTAAAGTAATTCCTAACTAAGGATAATCCCCTTATATTTAATAGAGGCATTATTACGCTAGAGAATAATACTATTAAGATATAATAGAAGGGATAAAGCAATAAGCTAGAATTAGTTCCTATAACAAACTTAAAGTATAAATATATTAAGCAGAGAGCATAAGGCGCTTACATCGCCTCTATATGCTAACTAGAGACTTGTTTTAATCTATTTATTGTGGCATAATACTAAGAGCTAACCCTAGAGAATGTAAAGGACCTTAATTATTGCCTAAAGTAGCAAATAGACTACCTAGGTAAAGGCCTAATATTTATCCTAATAGACCTTAAAAAAGCAAAGCTCTTTACCTTTATAGATAAATCTTTTACTAATAACAAGGACCTATCCTTATAACTAGGATATATAATTATTCTAGCTAATAAAGACTACACTAATAGCAAGTTCACGATTAAAGGCAATATTATGCACTTTAGCTTAATAAAGAGCAAGAGAGTTATATAAAGCATGCTTGCCTTAGAGGTTTACTGTCAGGTGCGCGCGTTCGTGAGCGGGCCTAATAATCAATTGTAAGGTGTAATGCAGCGAGAGCTAGCATTGATAGATCTTTTGGTCTAGTGGCTTACTCGCACACCTTCAGGTTCTGACATTAATGCTAGCTCTCACAGGTCTTCTAGTGTGTGCTAGTCCTAGGTTCGAATCCTCATAGGTAGGGCGTGCGCTAGGTCCTAGGTTTAATTCCTATAGTTAGATTAACCTAATAGGTCTAGGTTTGAATTACTAGGCTAGGCAGCTTGCGTTAGGCTCATAGGGCAGGTATAGTTGCGCCTGTACGGTTACGACCGTGGGGTCACGTGCACTAGGTCATTGTGTAGGCAAGCCTAGCTGTCATGCATACTAGGCCTTAGGGGTTTACAATTAGTTAATTATCTTAGAGGCCACGGATGACTGGGCCTAATCCAAGCTAAGGTTGCGTTATTACCGGCCGCTAGCCTGTGTGAGGCCCTTGGCTTAGGATAAGCCTTATGAGGGAAGGGATAATTGTCAGGTGCGCGCGTTCGTGGGCGGGCCTAATAATTAATTATAAGGTGCAATGCAGCAAGAGCTAGCATTGATAGATCTTTTAGTCTAGTGGCTTACCCGCACACCTTCGGGTTCTGACATTTACAGTATAGTAGCCAGTGTTAATATAGCTTATATACTTATAATAACCCTAAACCTAGTTACTAACTAACTAAAGCTCCTAATAATCCTAATTATTATATATATGGATTTATACTCCTTATATAAATACCTTATTAAGCTTAGTATAACAAAGGAAAAACACCTAATAATTAATATCATAGCCCTTTAGTAATTATATAAACGCTAAGAGCTCTATAAGATCTAATGGATTAACAGAGAAGATAACCTAGCTAATGCCTTTATAAAGGCATTACCTAATAAGGCCCTTAAGAGCTTTATCTTAACTAACTAGATAACTATCTAGATAGAGGGATAGGTTACCTACGCATAACACACATATAGTAATAGGAGAGATAATCCTCTAGGAGGATTACTATAGGGATAAGACTTTAATATGCAGGGGATCTACACCCCTATAATTAATGCCCCTAGCGGCTATGCCTATGCTAGCTAACTAGTCTCTCCTAGTAGATTATAGAAATTAATAGCAGCGCATAGGAGAAGGAAGATATTATATACGCGCTATAGCATAGATAATAGTGTTATTTTAAGGAAGGAAGGGATTTAGAAAAGGCCCACTTATCCTTACACAGGCTTATAGGTTAAGTAAGACTAGTGTTATTCCTTTTGTTAGCTACTATACGCCTAGATAGGCTATAAGTTCCCTTTCTTATTTTCCCTATTAATTAAGTTATTAATCTATCTTTCTTTTTATTTCTATAATTAATATTACGCGTTAATAATTATATTAAAAAGAGAGAGGTTCTAGTGTTAGAACAAAGGTAATATTAATCGCGCCTTATAGCTATAATTACCTAGCAAAAGATTAGGCTACGCGCAAGCCCCGCACGTGACCTATAATCCTGGCCTATGATTGGCTAGGAATTATAGGGCTATAAACGCGTAACCCCTTTTGCCTTTAGTATTACGGCTTCTAGCTTCTAACTTCTCTTTTAAACACATATAACGCAGCCTAGAATAGATAATTAACAGAATGATACTATTCTTCAGGCTCACAACCTTATTACATTGAATTTAATACCCTGTGAAACCAACACCTATATAGATTCTCTTTTAATGCTATAAAGACTAGAAGTATACCTTATAGTATAATCCTAAGGCTTATACTACTAAGTCTTATAAAAACATAAGCTTATAAATAATAAGCTACTTATATAAATTAATAATATTAGTATACAAGGGCATTTATATAATTAAGTAGCTAATAAGAAAGTAGGCTTATAACTATAAGCTAATAAACGCTGCTATATTTATATAGTCTTAGTATAAAGTTATTTATAAATATAAAAAAGAGATTATTAACGCTTATAATAGTAGGTAAAAACCCGCTATAATTCTTAGGAAGCTTTAATATAATAATATTAATAATATATAAGGTATTAATTATTATAATATCTATAATACTATCTAAAGGCATTAGATAGCTAAGCTATTAGGCTAGTTAGAAGTTAAGTAGCTTTATAACTAACTCTATAATAATAATGCTTTTTTCTATTAAGATAAAAGAAGTTATAATAGTTATATTATAAGGCTTTTTATTATACCTCTCTCTAGGCTTAAACTCTTAAAGAAATACCTAGATATCCTTTTTTTTAACTATATATATAAAATAAATTACTTTAACCTTCTATTACTTAATACTTATAGTATTACACTATTAAAGAAAACCTTTTAATTTATAACTTACTTCCTAAGTAGTAAGACTAAAGATAACTATTACTAGGTTATTAATATTATTATAAAGCTTTAAAAAGACTGTTTAATCTAAAAGCCTTATATTATTATTATAGACTATAAAACAGCTCTAATTAACGCATTAAAAAGGAACCTATATTTTAATAGTATACTATATATTTTATATTAGTAGTATATTAATATAAATATACTAGCTAAGTATAAGCATTTTTTTCTAAAGGCTATGTATAATAAAGAGGCTTAGTAAGCTATATAAGCACCTAAATTCATAACTTTTTTAAAGGCTTAGAAAGCCCTTATATTATATAAATTAGAGGCTAATTTTAAGTAGGAATTAGAGTAATTCTAGTAGCCTAGTAAGTTCTTAGAGCTTACTATTAATTATATTATATAAACCTAGATTAATCTATAGAAGGAAAAGATTATAAAGTGCTTTATTAATTAATATTATTACTTTAGCTATATAGTTACTTCTATTATTAAGTTATTAAATACTACTATAAAGAGGATTTTAATAAGTAGTATAAGTAATCTAATCTCTATTTTCTAGTGCCTATAAATATACTAGGTTAATTAATATATAAAGATATAATAGTTTACAAATAATAAATTCTATAAGATATTAAATCTATTATAAAGACCTATCTATAGCATTATCTATAATAAGGTCTTCTTTATTATATTATAGCTTATAATAAATAAGGAAATAGCACTAGATAAAGACCCTAAAAAAGCCCTTATATTCCCTTATTATCCTTATAAGCTTATTATATTATATAGTGTACTTTACTAGCATTTTCTTTAGTAGTATACTAAGGATAAGGAGCTAATTTAGCTCTATAAGGTTAACAAGCATTAGCACTAATATTACAATAGTTTAAGCCCTAATAGCAATTCTAATAATAATAATAATAATTCCTAGGCAGGACTATTTAACCCTATACTAATATAAGGAAAAGGTAGGCCTTAGGGGGCTCTTAGGTTAGAGAAGAGAAATCCTATTATAGGGACCTTATATAAGCTATTTGCTTTTAAACATACCTAGGTAAGAGAGGCTAATAAGGCTTATAAGGCTTATAAGGCTTGTAATGCCCCATAACCACTGCCCTTAATAATACTTACTATAATTAGTATAGTCTAAATAGCTTTATATAAGGTTATTAAAGTCCCTAATAATATTAATAATAACCTATATAAGCCTAGCACAGAGTATCCTTAGTTATATAGGCATGCACTTAATAGGCTTACTAAATGTAACTTTAATACCTTAATACTACAGATTTTAGATAATATTAAGGCTAATAACTTAGGAATAGTTACATAATAATGCGATTTACTATCACAAGATATATGTTACTTCCTCTAGATAATAGTTATTCCGTCCGTGGCTAAAGGGTGAAGCTACTAAGGGGATGCACGCAATGCGATTAGTTGCATTGTAGGCAACCCTGCACTATTCACAGTAGCCCTGCACTATAGCCTTACTTTTCCCCCTTTTTTACCTATATTCTCTCTTAGCTAGATTTCTCTCCTTCTCTCTTTTCTTTTCTCTCTTAGTAATTTATTTATTATTAACTTTATTAAATTTAACCCTTTAATATTTATACTAGTGCTTATATTCCTTTGTGAAACTAACACTAATTAGTAGTTAACTTTAACTATAGATAAGTTAGGTATTATAAGAAGAGATATTTCTATAAATAATATAGCCCCTTACCTCTTAAGCTAATAGATAGGCTATTTAGGTAAAGAGGTATAACTATAAAGTATACTAAAGGAAAATAGACTAGAATCCTAGTTATAGGCTTATTAAACTTCTAAGGGATTAATCTATTAACTCTTAGGCCTTTAGGATATTTAGTTAATTATTAATCTTATTATTTATTATAAGAAAACTAACTAAATAACCAAATCTATTACTATAAGGTATTTTATTTAAACTTAATATTAAATATAACCCTTAGCTAAGCTAGCTAATATTTATAACTTCCCTCTCTTTACCTATTATTCCTCTCTTTACCTATATATTATATAATATTACTATTTTTTACTTCCTAATAGTCCTAAATACCCTCCCCTAATAATAAGATACCTTAAGGGTTAGAAAGGGTTAAGAGACTATTAAAGGATAAGCTACTATAGTAATTATAGCCTTATACTCTAGTGCTTATAAAGAATTAGGAAGAACTTATCTTACTAAACCCTAAGACTACTATACTATATAAACTTAATAACTAAATTATAAGGTTTATTTATAGTAGTAAGTATTAAGGTTAAAGAGATAAAGACCTTTAGAAATACTTTAAAAAGAACTTTAAAGGTTAGTTAAAGAAGACTTTTAAATAAGCCTTTAATAAAATTATATAGGAGCTATAAAGCTCCTTATAAGATAGTAGTATATATATTACCTAAGGTTAAGCTTTTCTAACTATAGCTATATTATAATAAGTAATTTAAGAAAAGAGAAGATTACTATAGCCTAAGACTAAAGACCTTAAAGACTAAGAGAAGGCCTTAATTAAAGAGATTATAGCTAAAGCTTTAACTAAAGCCTTAATTAAAGAGATTATTACTAAGGGGATACTAACTATAGTATTCCTTATAGTAAAGAAAGAGGTTTAATAAGCTACTAAACACAAAGATTATTAAGACCTTAAAGACCTAATGCTTATATATAATATTAAATAACGCTTTAAGATAGAAAGCTATAAGAGAAATAACATATTACGTACATATATAAGATTGTTCCTACTAGCTATTATAGTTAATTTAGACTATTAGCATTAAGGAGGTATAAGACCCTTAAGCTCTTTATTTATAAGACCCTTAAGACCTTTATTAACTTAAACAAAGCTATAATTTAGGTTAAAGGCTAGATAATAAGACTAACTAACTAGAAAAACTAATAACTAAGCTAATAAGAGGCTTGCATTTATTAATAGTATTTACTTATATTTATTTTGATTTTTATCGCGTTTTTAAGCCCTTTTAAATCCGTAAATTAATTTAACCTATAAGGTTAGGTTAGGCAGAAGGGAGGATTAACTAAACTAGATTAAAGTAACTAGGTTAATTAAATAACCAAGGCTACGCTAGCTAATTAAAGCTATAGATTCCTATAAAGGGATTTACTTATATACACTTTCCTTTAAGTTAATTTTTATTGCGTTTTTAGGCTTCTTTAGCCATAAAGAAAAGAAAGACTGCTAGTATTGCTTTCTCTAGATAATAGTTATTTTGTCCGTAGCTAAAGGGTAAAGCTACTAAGGGGATGCACGTGATATAATTAGTCATATTGCAGGCAACCCCGCACTATTCGCAGTAGCCTTACACTATAGCCTTACTTTTCCCCCTTTTTTACCTATATTCTCTCTTAGCTAGATTTCTCTCCTTCTCTCTCTTCTTTTCTCTCTTAGTAATCTATCTATTATTAACTTTATTAAATTTAACCCTTTAACGTTTGCACTAGTGCTCACGTTCCTTCGTGGAACTAACAATATATTATATATTAATAATTAGCTTATAGCAAAACTCGAACGAATTTGAGTTTGACTGCGGTCGCGAATTATAACTCTTGCGCTAACGCAGCTACAAAGTTTATCGCAAACTTTGCTCTAACCTTATAGCCCCCTATATTTATAACCTTAGAGCTTATTTATTACTATAGCTATAAGAATTTAGTTATTAATTATTTTACTAGCTAGGTATTGCTAGTAATAATTATGTGTTGTAATAAATTAGATGCATTGGCGATAACCAATGATACTAAAAAAAATTATAAAAATCAATAATTAGCTTATATAAGACTTTTAGGCTTAATTATTATTATAATTATAAGAGAGGGTTATAGCGAAGGCAGCGCTATAGGTAGAGATAATTTAGCTAGGGCAGGGGGTAGTTAGGGAGTGGTTAGATACTTAGTATAGAGCTACTATATAATTTACTATAGGCGACTAGTATTAGTTGTCGCAGCCACCTTAGCTATATTTGGGGGTGCTGGATACGCAGAAGCGCTTGCTTGATAGTCACGCCCAAAAAGTACGGTGCACGGCAAAGGACATTGTGAATATATTGGGAGCAACTGAGGCAAAACGTGCATCCTCCTGACTGCCTGACTGCGCCAACTGCCGGTAGTAACTGACAACAGCTAGGCCAACTAGGCCAAAAACGGAGCGCGCACCCCGAATAGTAGCTGTGCTAAACGAGCATATAATGCTCAACAGTAACAAAAAAGCGTATGTAGTTATCGGGCGGGTGGGTAAATGGCAAAGCTACTTGTCGCGGTCGGTCACGGGTTATCCATTCATCCGGAGCCTCTCCTTCTCCTGTTGTGCAAACCTATCGGGCCGGCCTCCTTTAACTTCACAAATTCATGCAACTGAAAGCTTCTCAGGACAATGCCACCCCGTCTTAGATTACAGGATTCCCTTAGAAAGCTACCGGCACGATATAGGCGAGCATTTCAATTTCACAGAAAGTTTCATGATGCCAAGGCAGAATTTATCACTCTCGACACGAAGGGGTCCCTCGAAACGCGGAAACTTGACATTTTCATCGGCGAACCTAACCAAGCTTATATCATGTTCCATAAGGAAGTTGGCTTTGCCATGAGGTCAGCTATAGTAAAGCAAACTGGCATATGCCTCGCTTCAGATCCTGAGAAGATTCCCCTGAGATTCTATCATGATACTCTGCATTTCGCGCACGGTTTGTCATCCTGTTCTAAATCAAATCAAAGACCAAGCTAATAATATAATGATTCTTAAAGCGCTGTTCCCGTACCCACGAATTGCCATCGAACAAGATCTCCCACGACAAACGCCCACTTATATAAGCCCTGCAACTCTCTGGCTCTGGGGAGCCTCGCACTCGATCACACTGGATGGCACGACGGATCGTAAGTTCTGCGTCCGAGACAGAATTACTAAGCATATGATTTTAATAGACTACAGATGAGTTTGAGGAGAGTTCACGAGAAAGTCACGAGAGACTAAAGGGGGCTGCCGACTTACTTCGAGATAGATAAATAACTAACCAAGGCTATCGGCGCAATTTCTACAGATGGGAGAATCCGATTCCTGCCCGTGATGTGGTTGACCATGAGCCATTGATATATAACTAAAGTTGCTATAAAGCACCCTGTCGCTGGCGGTTAAATACACCCCACCTTGAAAAACGCCACCCTAATGTGCCAAGGCATTCGAGCGACGAATACATACTTGACCGCGTCCTTTTACTATCTCTCTCCTTGAGCGTGCTACAGCTTGTGGAGTCACGTTAGCTAGGGTCTCTATCCAACTGGATAATAGTGCATTAGGAGTCCATAGATTTATATGTAAATTAGCTAATAATAGTTATACTAGCGATTTTCCCTAGTACAGCTTACTGTATTACACTTACTAATTATATTTAATTATATTAGATAAGCAACGCGTACCTACGCGGTCACTAACCTTGTGGCAGGGTGGCTGTGGGGGCCCCACTGGCCTATAAGCTATTGCTACCTATTATGTAGTCCGTATCACATGGTGGGTAATAGAGGATGTAACCGAGTAGGATTAGGACCTCAACTTCGTCCTTGACTTTCTGCCTTTGGCCATAGCACACCAGTACATCATCAACAGGACACCAATTCCAAACAGTCGCGTCAGGTTCCTCCATACGTTGCGCCTGGACCCTGCTCAACGGCATCAACTGGACCGATTCTATCGCCATGCCTGATCGATTGACGATACTCGGGCGCTCCCCTATCACATACTCCTCGGCTGTTCGCAAGAATCATAATGTTCTGAACGAGCTTGACTATGTCCCCGCAATCAAGAAACAATATGTCGACCTCTGGGCTCAGCGAGAGTCAATTGAAGCTCTTGTCAGGCACCATCTCCGACTCGAAAACGGAGATGCCTGCACGGTTCTAGATCCACGAGTATGGATTCAGGGGGCGTTCAATGTTTGCGTCCTTGTTGAAGTGGCTTCGGGTGGTTCGACTACCAAACTTATTTTCCGTTGCCCCAAGCCTCATAGACTTGTCGGAATTATGGACGAAAAGCTGAGCTCTGAGGTCGGAGCGTATGTGTGGATGCAAGAAAAATGTCCGGATGTCCGGATTCCTCACCTGTTTGGATTTGGTTTTTCGGATGGGCGCCAGGTAAATAAGCCCCCCCAGCCTCAGTTTCATCTGTATTGATGAAAGAGCTTAGTTCACGCACGTGAAGCGCCGGCCATTCTATGTCCGTCTTGTGCATACATTATGGCGGTCTCTCTACTCCCTGCTTCGATTTCCCATCTTGTCGCAATATACGAAGTTCTCAACAGCCCCCAGTATTCGTACGCCATACATGCTACTGGAACATATCGGCTCCGACAAAGTACAAATGCTATCAAAAACTCTGGCTAAGCACAGGGCAGATCCAGAACGCAGGCAAAACCTGTTCCGCGGCTTAACTAGAATCATGCTGTCTTTGGCCCGTATTCCTCAGGCTCGCATCGGTTCTTTCCAGTTCCACAATGATGGTACAGTAGCCCTGACAAACCGATACCTGTCTTGCTCGCTTGCAATCCTGGAAAACGATGGTGCACCAAGATCTATACAGCGTGACGATCTACATTCCTGCACGGACTCTTTCGTTTCCGATTTGCTTACCTTTCATGATGGAAGATTCCTCACTCAACCAAATGCCGCTTTCAGCGAGAATGACTGCCGTGGGCAGATGGCTGTAAAGTCGTTACTGCGAGCAGTCTCGCATCGTTACATCAAACGAGAACACCGCAACGGGCCATATCTTCTTAAGCTTACTGACGTCAACCCAAGTAACATTTTCGTCGACGACGATTGGAATGTTCAAGGTCTGATTGACTTGGAATGGATTTGCGCCACGCCAGTCGAAATGCTGGAAGTTCCCTATTGGCTGACTGGGTGCAGCATCGAGGAGATTCTTGGCAAGGAATATGTCACGTACGACCAAGTACGACAGGAGTTTATGAGTATATTGGAAAAGGAGGAACGTGAGACGACGATGGAGCATGGTATTTCTGTCTCCAGAACCATGGGAGAGATGTGGGACTCGAAAGGAGTGTGGTTTTGGTATTGCTTAGCATCAGTGGATGCCATGAATTGCCTCCTTGAAGACCACCTGTGCCCATCGGGATATTTGCCTCGTGAGGTTGAGCGAGCCGTATCAGAGTTTTGGTGCGATGACGCAGGTGATGTTGTCAAAAAGAAGCTTGCTGATAAAGCAAAGTATGACGAGTTGCTGAAATCTCGTTTCGCATAGTAATGAGCGGCGGTCGCATGTATCATCTGGGTTCTCCACCAAGGCGTTACACAGCATCAAAGAATGAATCTAAGCCCCTCAGTTCATTCATTGATGCAATTCCCTTTCATGGCTGATAGGGACTTTCACTCAGTTTTCTTCTCCTCTTTAGTATCTTTCGTCCCTTTCTCTTCGTCGTCCTTGGCCTCCTTCGCCTTCTTCCTGGCGTCCCTATCGGCTTTAATTTGATGCCCCGATGAAATCGCAATCTCCAAATCGCTCCCTTTCGCAAGAACTCCTGCAACTGCAGCATCCTCGAAGTATAGGGCCGACATCATCGTGCCCGTGTAATATGGCACTCCGAGTCCCGAGCAACAAAACAACTAAATACAGCCAAGACAGATTTTTTTACGTGGATGCAGCTCCGGTGAGCAAGAAAACACTCGGAAAATCCGGTCCGGTCCACGCTACTACCAACGCATTGCGCTAGCCTAGCCGAGAAGAAAGGAGAGGAACACGACCAACAAGTTGTCCAAAGACCCCGACCGCTCGCAAGTCGTGCCACACAGACGCAATCTGGACTTGGAAGCAGACCAGAGTGACAAATCGCCGTCAATCTCACCACCGTCTTTCTCTTTCTTCCTGTCGGTGGCAGCCTGTCTTTTTCCGCAGAGCTCGCCAGCAGGAGGCCGCCGCCATCCCACAGAATGTGCCAAACTGGTCTCTCCATAATATTGTGAGCTCATCGTATGTATTGGCTTGCAGAGCTTTCTGTACCCGTTGATGCTGCGGGGTGGCAGCCTTGAACCAGACAGAAGCTGGCAGACAGACAATGCTGAGATCCTGGGGTACATGGGACGGCACGGCACATCCCGCCGCCAATGAAACTTGTTTGTGCCTGCCGGCCAATTTCGCGGCATCCAGAGTCAATCCATGAAAAAGTAGACAATTCATCGATCGTACAAGTGATGAAGCAACCCCATCTCCATCCTAACGCCACCTCATCTCAACAACGACTCGCCCCCTCGACGCTCAACTTTGTTCCCTCAACACACCCACATGCACCACGAACCCATCCCGCGCCGTCAACCCCTCCACCGCCAGCACCTCCCCCTTCACCCTCCACACCCGGAACCTCTCCAGAAACGCACCCAGCCACGCCCTAAACACATCATGATCCCTCAGCTGCTGTGCGATCACGCAGACGCAGGCACCGGCACCGGCACCGTCATCGTCACCCCGCCGCTCCCCCCTCACCGACAGGAGACACGCATCCACGCACGTCCGCACAAACGGGTCCACCAACGCATAGTTGTACACACAATCCGTCGCAATCACCGCGTCAAACCAGCGCGCCGGCGCAGCCAACCCGGGCGTGACCTCGTCCTGCTCCCAGTCCAGAGCGCGGAAGGCGATGCTCCCCGTCCCCGTCCCCGTCCCCGTGCGTTGCCTCGCACAAGGCTTGTTCTGGTTCTGGTTCTCGACGAGGTTCCGGGAAACGAGCTTCCGGACATATCTCTGGTCGGAGAGCACGTAGTGCGCTACGCGGGGCGCCGCGGCCAGGGCATTCAGCGACGAGATGCCGCACCCCAGTTCGAGCACCGCAGATGAAGGGGTGAGCATGGCGCGGAAGAGGGGATTCCCAGGAGAGGACAGCCATTCTGCGAAGGGGAGGGCTACTTTCCATAGCACTGCGCCACGTTAGTTTGACGACGGCACTGAGTTTGGTCCTTGCTTGATGAAGAAAGAAGACGAAGAAGACGAAGAAGAAAAGAAGAAGGGGGTAAAAACTCGCCTGCTCCGGTTGTCCCGCCTGCTCTCGTGGATCCCAGCACCGCGGGACTCTGGTAGATAGTGACATGTCTTCCCGCGAGGACGACTTCCACACTCTGTGCCTTGGGGTCAATGAAGCCCAGGTTCTGAGAGGGGAGGGGACTCGAGTACAAGAGGAAGGTTTCTGTGGCCGTGGCATTTGTTAGTTAGTTAGTTGGATGGGCGGGCTGGGCGGGCTGGGACATGATGTCGGGGGAACGAGGCGCGTCAACCTTGGTCGGCATCTTGGATCTCATCCTCTAGATAGGGGAGGAGGTCTTGCAGGGGCATTGCTACCGGGTTGGGATGAACATTTTGCGTCATCTGCGGTTTGGGCAAGCTTGGAATTAGGTTGGAGTGTTGTGGGTGGAGATTTCGATTTCGACTTGATGGAGATGCATGTAGAGTACGTACATGCATGTGAGCGGCCCCACGTGAGGTCATGGGGGAAGAGGAAGACTTGCGCTGGTGACTGACGTCCTTGTCTCTCACCATGACTTGAGCTGTCCAGTACAAGTCCGCCATCATCATGTCTAGTGCCTGGCCTTGGATGTAAGGTACATGGCTGGGAAGGCGTGCAAAGTGATACCGAATACAGCCATCAGGACATGGACAACATCTAGATGTCTGTCTAGGTCATCTTGACGCACGGAAATCAACCTCACTATAGGGTAGGTTAAGTTTTAGACGTGGTTCTTTTTCATAATCAACATGTCGTGTTTTGAGTCGCATAACAATATAAAAGAAACATGCTTCTGTAAACATTTGCACCTGTTTTTCCCGTTCTTTCCCCGTAGTTATTCAGGCTCATCCGATGAGCTACGAGTCTCATGCACCCAAAACCCATTCCGCCCTCCCAGCCCTTTCCCTACACCAACCCGTCGTACAAAGACAAGGCCGACACAATAGTCTCGTCGCGCTTGCTGCCCTCTTTGAACTCTTCCAAGTCGAGCGACCCGTTCTCGTCCTTGTCCATCATGCGGAAAATCTTGCGCACGCGCTTCTCAGGGGTATCTTCATCTTCCGGCAGTTTTACCATGGACCCGACCTGGCAGCCATGCGTGTTAGGAATCAATTTAAAAAGTCTGTCAATCCATAACGAGACGAAAAAGTGCCAGCACCACCGGCTTACCATCTTGTAGATTGCTTCAACGATTTGCAGCATTTCGTCATAACTGATCTTGCCGTCGCCGTCAATGTCGTAAAGCTGGAAAGCCCAGTCGAGCTTGTCTTCCATCTTGCCCCGGCTCGTAACGCTCAAGGCGCAAATGAACTCTTTAAAATCGATGCTACCAGACTTGTCCGTGTCGAATACATTGAACACATAGTCGGCGAATGAGCTCGGATCACCAAATGGGAAAAATTGTCTGTAGATTTTCTGGAACTCGTCTTTACTCAGCATGCCCGAGGGACAGTCTTTGAGGAAGCCTATGATTGGGTCAGCCTCTTGACAATTGACGCATCACTTCCGTGGAGCAGCGCAGCGCAGCGCATTGCATTCAGACTCGACCGATAAGCGTCTCTTTCCAAATGGGTTTCTTTCGTGTCCAAGGCTGTGCTGCCATGTCTTCGCACAAGAGTAAATGCCGAGGACACGTGGCGGAGGCGGAGGGGAAGTATTAGGCTCGAACGAGTGAGGATGGTGACACTTTGGGGGGGGGGGGGGTTAACGCACCCTTGTACCATTGCTGAAGCTCCTTCTTGTCAAAGTGAGTCGACTTTTGCAGCTCGGCCAGCTGGTCCTGGGAGAGCTTGGACTGCCTGCATATTGCATCAAGAGGTTAGTCCCGCGTTGTCGCATCAAGATAAGCACCCGAGTCCAAGCAGAGCAGAAGGACACATTCTTGAAGCGTGTCGGCGATGGGCCCCCCTGGCATCAGGGTCTTTGAGCTTACGATTTCCCCATCTTTCTCCCGTGCGATGAATTGGTGGCGTATTTTATCCCGGTCGATTTGTATTCCGCGCAGACGAGATGGGGGCGGCAGTTGAGACAGACCCGCGTGAAGACTGGCTCGATCAAGGCAGAGAGATGATGGGCGATATGTTCCCTGCACTGGCACTGCACTGGCACGCGCCAAGTCAATGGCGTTGGTCGGCGGTGTTGGGCGCTTGGGAATCAGAACAGGGCGGCGTGCGCGGCGGCGTGCGCGGCGGGGGAACGACGATGGAATGATGGATGGATAGATTGGATAGATAACGTCGTCGGCAGGATGAGGGGCGGCTGCGGGCTTAAGTAATGGAGGGGGAGAATGCGTGTCGTGCGCCGTGTGTCGTGGCCCGCTTCAAAAACAGAAACAATCAATGGCAGAGAGAATAGATTGAGTCGAGGTTGGACGATTGAGCACAAGGCTGATGGATGATGAGAGATGAGATGGAGAAGAAATGGTGACAGAAGAGAGACTCGGCAGACATGAAAAGGCTCGACTTGACTTTAGCCAGGTGGTGCGCGCGTATGGATAATGGATCAGTGCTCTGGCACAGCACCGGCTAAAACGTGGGATTTGGTGGCTGCCACTTGGCCAGTGGGCTCGGCTCGGCGGCGGCTGGAATTGGCTGGAATGTGCCTGCAAGGGACGCAGATGCGCGATTACGTGCGTACATAAACATAGTAGTCCGTACATGTACGGATTACACAGACGCAGCTTCAACACAAAACCGACCAGTTTGTCGCCGTGTGCTCCGCCTCCCTCCTCCATCCTCCATCTGTGTGGAGAAGCGGGCCATGACTGCACGGACAAAGCCAAGTCAAGCCCAAATTCAACACTCATCCCCCGGAAGCCGAATCTCGCAAGTGAGCAGAAAGAAGAGAGCCAAGCCCAAGCCCAAGCAGCCCCGGCCCCGTCGACCACCAATCAAACCAGTTCCTCCGGGCCGTCTTGTCGACATGTGGCGCACCACTCCGCTTTGATGGCGTTGCCCTTCGCCCTTGTTGCAAGCAGGTTTCAGATCCAAGTGGCATCGATCATGTTGTCGCGGCTAAATGCGGATGTCTCAGACGAGAGCGATGCAGCATCTCTCTCTCGTCGAGGCGGTCAGCGGAGACGTCTTTCTCTCCTTCCTGTTCCTTCCTGATGTGCTCTGCAGAGGAAGAAACTACGTACGGACGACACTGCACATACACTTCATTCTGTCTTGACAATCATGCCTTAATTCAATACCTAATTGTAGTAATGCCCGCCCATGCCTAGACAAGAAATAAGAGAGAGGAGACGGAAAATATAGTCCCATGCATATCGAACCGCGGTACCTACACTCCCTTGCAAAATGGTCATCATGATCCGAATGAAAAAAAAAAAAAAAAAGGTACGCTGCGCAAGACAAGTCACTCCCGCTGCGACTCTTCCCTATCCCACCACGGCCTTCGTGCTCAAGCTCTCCAGAAAGCCTCCCAAGTCCTCCTTCTTGACCTCTACAACGCAATGCTCGAAACTGTCGATTCGTACCCTGGCATTCGTCTCGGAGACGACTTCCTGGAAAGCGCTGCCGAACTTGTTCAGCCCATATCCCTTGTCAGGTTCAGCGCCCTCATCATCCGACTCTTCATCCGAGTCCGAGTCCGAGTCCGAGTCCGAGCCCTCTGACTCGGTTTCGACTTCATCGTCGTCTTCATCCTCTTGTCCGGCTGCGCGCTTCGCCGCACGCTTTTCTCTTTTGATTTTTTCTTTAGCCAGTCGTGCGGCCTCCTTGTCTTTCGCTTTGGCGTCCCTCTCCACCTTGCGCCGTTTTGCTGCCTCCCGATTGAGAAATGTCGTGTCCGGTCCACCACCACCTCCTGTGCCAACGACAACGTAGATGCCACGTTTCTCGTTCAAGCTGGCTACCACGAGCGGCGTGCCACGGCCACCATGAGAGAGCTTGCCATGAGAATCTCGTTCTTGTTCCGCAAGTGCTTCTCCAATCCATAGAGAGAGCTTTGTGAGAGCAGCAGGATGAGTGAAGAGTCCAACGTCTGGCCCGTCTTTGACAACACACATTCGGAACGCCCGTAGGTGTTTGATTTGTTTCTTGTTGATGAGTGAAGTACCTGTGCGGTAGATTGCTCGATGCAGAAATTGTGCTGTAGGTAAGCCGGCTTTGAGACAGTCAATGCTGCGAAGAGAAAGAGTTGAGAAATTAGTCAAGCCACATTTGCTTCAACAACAGAACAGGTTGAACATACTTTTCTAACGCGTCGTAGGCTTCCCAGAAACGACCGACCCATTCCTCGGATTGGGCACCGAATTCGACGTCCTCTTCGACTTCCCGAGCTACTTGACTGGTCGCCATCGGCACATCAGTTGTGTGAACACGCTTACCGACCTCGAGTAAAGCGCCAACCACGACCCCAACATCTTGAGCGCTCAGTGTCGCTCGCCAACCCCAGCTTCGCACAAAACCCCAGCCATCCTTTGCGCCAGCCCGGTCCTTGTCATCTGTATCTACGGCCGGGACCATCTCGTCAAGATTGTACAGTGAACCGTATTTGAGCAGTTTGGCTCTGAGCTCGCGCTTGAGCATCATGTCCATGTGAGTGTAGCTTTGCTTGCATTGCGCCAAGCTCACGCCCATCTTGGCTAGCAGCTTGTGAAGTCGCTTGATGCCCGTCTCACTCCAGGTTTTGAGCCGCGAGAACAGATACGGCGAGTGTAGCATGCTGTCATACAAGCTCCAGTGTCGGATCAACAGGAACCTAGGCTCAGGAGACAGCCTGATGCTGGTATCCTCTGGGTTTCTAGCCGTAGTGGGAATGACACCGGTGTTTTCCTGGGCGACGCGGCCATTGGTAATTTCAGGCGGATTGAGGCGCCGCACTTCGTCACGCAATAGTTGCCGCAGCCTTGATCCACGGACGCCCATCCAGCCTGACGGTCTGCTAGTATCATTGGCTCGGACAGGCGCTGCCACACCTGCTGATGAACGCCCGTAGAGCTCCATGGATGTTACTCCAACAATAGTCAGCCATAGGACGTCATTGTCTTCTCTGCCGAGTTCAGAAGCCAGGGAATACATCATGGAGGAAATCGGTTCTGCGAATGAAGAGCCCATCTTGTAATACTTGTGCAAGACAGATTCTTTCTCTTGGCGTAATTGTAAAAGTCGCCGTCGCAGAGTCCTCGCCGATGGAGTCGGAGGTTCCTGTGCGGCTGATGGGGGCTCGATTGGGTCACTGGAAAGACCAGTATTGGGGCCTCGCAGGGACACGAGTCCTCTATGTGTAGGTCTTCTAGGGGAATCAATTGGACTTGACTGATTGCGACGTTAGCTTGGTCAGACAGTGATCAACCTTGGTTCTTACAGAGTTGCTTCGGCGTCTTTGATGTGGCCGATGCTCATCATCGCTCGAATCGTTCTCGTGGTCATCTGACCAGCTTTTTCGTTTCTGACCAGCGCGAGATGGCGCGGATTCGAATGAGTCATCGTCTTCCTCATCCCCTGATATTCCCAAATCGTCCTGGTCTTCATCGATATCTGGCATATCCACCAATGTCATGTACGCGTCGCGTTCCTTCTCGAGTTGTTCTTCAATATCACCATCGTCAAATGCCACGATGCCTCCTCTGCCAGACTTGTAGGCGCGGCCAATTTGGCCACCGGCAATACCGACCGGAGTGCGTGATTGGTACGAATTGCCTGCTTCCGAAGACCCTTCCAAAGGGAAACCACCAAATACGTTGCCAAGATTCCAAGGCCGGTGAGCGTCGATGACCCAGACCTCAACGCCATTGTATGCTGACTCCTCACCTTCAGGCTCGAGTCCCAAGAGTGGTCCTAGGTCTACCATGCCGCCAACACCCAGGCATACTACGACGCCTCCGCTGCCGCCTTGACTCTCCATCATGGGAACCACGAGCTCCTTGCCAGCCTTTTCGAGGTCGGTGTATCCAGCAACAGGCTGTATTTTGTGCGGAATGTAGTCATGCTTGAGCAGGCGGGTGAGAATCCGGCACCCACAGAGAGCATCGGGTTCTAGGGCGACGAGAATCAGGACAGGCGGTGACAGAGGATGGCAAGTGCTCTGAAGGTGCGTGTATAGCTTCGATATCAGCGAGCGTGGCAGATACATGGCTGCAAGGGTCTATGAAGAGAAGAATGTCGAAGCGCTTGTCGATTCATGGAGCTTGAAGTGAAGTAAAGTCGAGGTCGATGGCGATGATGTCGTCGAGAGTATCAGGACGCGCGCCTCGGAATAGGCGTTGGTTGCCCAGGGTGGACGTGGACAGCTCTACCAAAGACGACGACGGTGGCAGCGATGGTGGGATACATGTATATGTTCAGTCGTGGAAAGGAAAGGCAGCTCGATTCTGTAGTGCTGGGCCGCGTAAATAATGCCTGGAAGAGTTATCGAAGTATACGAATGGACATGCAGCACATGAGCATATGAGCATATGGCCGGTCACGCAGGAATGTTCAAGGTGTTTGAGACGCGCCTCCCACTTACTAATTATGTACAGCACACGCGTAGCGACTGGGGCGACTGGGCGACTTACCGTAGACTTGGCCCAATGAGCGTGGGAGGGCGGGGCGGGCTTATTATCCGAAAGGGAAAGGGAAGGAGCATCACGATTCACGACACGACAGGTTGTACGGAGTAATAGGAGTAATAACAATAGTGCTTTTTATTCTCTCTAGCAAGGCCATGTCCACACACCCACACACTACCTTTGCGCATGCAGCGAAACCATCGCCCTGCAGTCCGATTCGGGCATCTCGACATGGACTATGCTTGTGCTCGAATATTACAGGCACTGCCGAAGACGCTGGCTTGTTGGCACATCCCGCTGCATCCCATCTACGGCCAAGCCCTAAGCATATTATCGGAACTTCATGCCACACTTTGAGCCGCCTCTTCGCGTGTTAAAACAGTTCTTCTGAAATAGAAATCGGGTCTCACATACCAACCAAGTATAGGGCAGAAAGTTTGGAGACATCGCGTTCCGAAAATCCGACCTTTAGGAACTATCTTTCCTTTCTTCTGGCAGGGCGCAAGCTACTGGAAGGGCACATCAGCTCTGGAGCAAACATACTCTGCACCGGCGCTGCGCTAACGTGAGCGAGGTCAGCGGCTAATGTTTGGCTAGCACAATCGGACCAGGTCTCACACAGCAGCCGTTCTAGCGAGAGATGAGCAACCTTGGTAGTAAGAGGCACCGAACTTCAAGGGGGGTGACAAGTACGGCAGTGCTTGCTGGCGCCATGGAGCATAGCAAACGCTGGGTGAGGAACCTGCTGCAGAAAAAGAATTTGCAAGACAAAACGAACTCATACAGTCCCTGCGCTTGAGTTCTGCTAGGAGATTCTGAAGGAGCAAATGCGTAGAAATCAAAGGCAGATGTCGCAGTTGATCACCAAGGTTGAAATTCAAGGTTCAAAATTCATCTCTTTCCACTTCACTCTGCCTCGTTCGATTCGTTCACTTGGCACTTACGCCGAAACCTCGAAGATAGTCAATTCCGTTGCATTTCGATTAACGAGGCAGTTGTTGCCCCTCGAATGTCTTATCCAAGCTGTTGCCCATTCTCTGTGGTTCTCACGCAGTAGTCCGTGGTGTTTCCGGAGTTTGCGACGCCGCATCTGTGAACTCTGTAATAGCTATTACCTACAAGTACTGTGATTCTGATATTAGGATTCCTCCTTTGGACCCCAGTCTAACAGACCGGATCTTAGAAGTGTGATACTCTTCTCCCGCATCAAACCGCAATAGTCCTCGCTTAAAGCAGTCGCAGTACCTATCTCCTCGGCGCCCGCAAGTTTCTTCGTATCCTGGTGCAGAACGTCGACAGATGGAAACAATCCCATCCAGCATCTACCGATCAGTTGATCCAGCACATCGTTTTCTGCTAGAACGGGGAAAACTTTTCGTTTCAAAAGATCAACAACGTCACCCTGGCTTTGCTCGGGATCACCATGCGGCTCGAAACCTCGGGTAATATAGTATACCATTGATCCGATCGCAAACTGCTCTGTCTCTGGCCCGTAGGTGCCAAAACCCCCATGTCCCGATTCGGGTCGCAGGCGCGCCCAAGGGGGAGCACTGCCGTACGAGACGCTTCCGATTGGTTTCGCGGAGCCGAAGTCTGTCAACTTGAGGTGGTCGTCTGCGTCAATAAGGACATTCGTTGGCCGTAGGTCGCCGTGGGCCAGATTCAAGGATTCAAGCCACGCAACAGCAGCACTTAGCTCGGCAGTCCAGCGTTCAGCAAGTCGGCGGTCTTCTCTTCGTAGCACAGCCGTGACTTTGTTTCCTTGTCTGTTTTGGTTGCGGCGTAACCGTCCGTCTAAATTACCACCAGATAGATATGGGAGAAAGTTGGCTTCAGGTGTGCGGAGGAAGCTTTGGATCACATATGGGCAGGGCGTGGAGGTTTCCAGTATGTCGTATATCGCATGCTCGCGCAACCAATCGTCCGATTCCGAATCTCTGGCGTATTTGAGCACGATCTCATCAGTGATCTGATAAACCCATCCCGCAGCTCCTAATGAGAGGAATCGCAGTTTCGAGACTCGAGGTGGTAATCGCCCGATGATTTTCTTGCTCGCCATCCCCATCAGAGCCGAGAGGCAGTAAGGAGG
Organism: Epichloe coenophiala; assembly: GCA_018801565.1. NCBI lineage: Eukaryota > Fungi > Ascomycota > Sordariomycetes > Hypocreales > Clavicipitaceae > Epichloe > Epichloe coenophiala. The sequence goes on along the minus strand of JAFEMN010000010.1, from coordinate 1,102,422 downwards.
TTATAGCGATGGTTGACACAATATTTGAAGACAGTTGAAGTATTGGAGAGATAACTAAACGTGCATCTGTCAAAAGTAAATGCGCATCGGCCGTTTGTCCTAATACGTTAAAACGACCCACCTAAACTTTTTTTTAGCGTGTTTAATATTTATAATTCTTTATACCCATATCTAAAGTTAATGATAATGCCTACGATAAGTGCGTTTTCTATGACTTTGAAAAAACCTATTGCGAGTGCCTATCGCGGGTGCCTTATTAGCAGATTACTTATTATATTATATTACGACGAAAATGCTAGCGCTATATTACTAGTAAGAGTAATTTATGTGGCTTTGCTCTCATTTAAAAAAAAATATATATTCTCTTTATAAAGCTTAGTAAGAAGATATATTAGTGGATTTTAAAGATAAATTAGGAAAACTACGGTCCGTACGGAGTAGTGGATGCGCATTTACGTACTTTTAACGGATGCGCGTTTAGTTGCCCGTGTCGGAGCAGGGTCCGATACTGTTACACCCACAAGGGCATGAATTATCCCTGCCGCACGATAGTCTCGCTATTTAACTAGCTAAGACAAGAGTCCACCCCTAGCTAGTTATTTTCTAAGACCTCTATAACTTTATAGTATATTTTAGCACTATATTAGTACCTTACTAATAGTAAAGGTCCTTAGGTATTTAAGCTATAGTCCGCACCCTTTTATAGGGTTAGATAACTTAATAAAGATAATTATATTAAACCCTAGCTATATAGTCTAATATAGTAGTAATTATATAGTGTTTATAATAATTATACCTTTCTTCTAAATTAGTACTTTTTCTAAGTTAATTAATTATTTAATCTTTAAATAATTAGTATAGACCTAGTAAAGAAAGGCCTAATTTATTAATATTATAATTAGGTAATCCCTAGTATACTAGGATTAATATTAGTATTTATTAGTTTAATAATAATACTATAGGATATCCCTATAATATCTAAGGAATCTTTAAAAAGCAATAAGCTAGCTATTAAGCTATAGGAGCCTTACTACTAGAACCTATAGTATAAGATAGTTAAGGTAAGAGCTATTAAAGATAGAATTTAGATTTTTATTAACTTAGATTTAAATATATAGCTAGATTACCTTCCTAAACCTCTAATCTTAGTAGGAAATAGGACTCCTATAAAGAGAAAGGTAATAGAGGCTATATAGAGTTAATTATCTATATTAAATACTATAGGAGTTTAAACGCGCTTATATAGCATTAAAGCTATAATCCCTAGCATATAGTAACCCTAAGAAAGCTCCTCTAAAGGTTATAATATACCTAAGGAGAGCTATTTTTAATACCCTTAATAACCTAATAATACTAAAGATAGCGCCTAGTTTATAGTCCTTAGTGGTTATTATTAGGTATTTAATAGCTAATTCTAAAGCCTTTTAAAGGCTATAAGAGACTATTATACTTAGTTTATAGTAATACTTAGATCTAAATATAAGTAAATAACCTTCAGGTATATATCTCTTTATAATAAGATTAGAGAGCTTATAAGGAATATAATACCTTTAAGCAAAACTATAAAGTATTATACTAAAGTTAACTTTAATAAGACTATTAAGCAAAACCTTATAAGGGTAAATATTAATAAGTAGCTTATAAATACTTTAATTAGCTATAAGAAATACTTCTAAGTAAACTACCCTATTACTAAGGGTAACTTACCTATAGAAATAATTAATAATACTATTAGGGCTTAATTTCCTACTATCTTAGCTTAGATTAACTTATTAATTTATATAGTAAAGAGTAAGGGAAAGGTCCTAGATTTCTATAATATTATAAGTAGGATTAGGCACCTTATTAAAGCATAAAGAAAGTCTTAAGGTAAGGGAGGTAAAGCCTTTAAAGCTAAACTAACTTTTAATAGAGAAGGAAAGAATAAAGCTAAAAAAAAGAAGGGATTAAAGAAAGACCCCTATATTTACTATAAAAAACATAGAGTAAAGAAGTTAAAAGACTTATAAAAGACCTATAAAATGCTTTACTTACTAAAGGATTAGAAAATTAATAAAAAGCTATTAAAGAAGGTAAAGGAAGTGATAAATTATTAACCTAATAATATAAAGAAGGTATATAACGTGTAGTTAAAGGATAATAGTATAAAGGAACCTAAGGAACCTAAAGAAGATAATACTATGTTTATAGCTATAGGAGAGTCTATAGAGGCTTTCCTTGCCTATAATGAATTATAAGTTATACTTAATAGTAGTACCTTAATCTATATCTTTAATAATAAACACTAGTTTATAAACCTTAATTATAGTAAGTAGCCTAGAATTTAAGCAGGTTATAGTGTTACTAAGGCTTATAGTATTAGCATAGCTTAGATTATCTTAACAAATAGCTAGACCCTTACGCTATTAAGAGCCTAGTACTAACTATTATTCTTTGTAAACCTTATATCTCTTTAAATACTTATATAGAAGGGATTAAGGTAGGATAACCTTACTAGAAAGGTAATAGACCTAGCGAAAGATAATTAGGAGATATTTTAAACTTAGATTATTAGTATATAACTATATATAGAGGGATTAAGCCTATTAGAAGCTTTTGCTATTAAGGGAGATTTATAAGACCTAAAGACTATTATAATAACTCCTATAGACCTATAGTATATAAGATTAGCGTATCTAGGTAAGAATATAATAGATTAAGTGCTTTAGAAGCTTTAAATTCTATTAAGGGAGAGGAGCGTAGGTAAATATAAGGTTTACTAAATAGCTAAGGCATAGAGGTAGATATTATAAGTCCCTTAAACAGGGTTATTACCTTTAGGGCCACTTTAAGTAGTCTTTTTTAATCTTTTTACTTAATTATTAGGGTATAATAAAGACTAATATATTACTCTTTTTACCTATAGAGCTATAGGGCTATATTATATCTTTATAATCCCCTTAAAGATAGATATTATACCTTGCTTTAATTAGTTAGAAGCTATATATATAAGAGTATATAGCATCTACATCACGGTTATGATAACCAATAGTAAGACTGCTCTCTAGACTAGAAAGCAAGAAGAAGATATTATAAATAAAGGCATTATTATAAGAAAGTCTAGCCTAGCTTACCTATATTAAAATAGGCACGCTAAATGGTCTAGGGGGGTGATAATAAGGGTTATAATAACTCTTATAATATAATTAGGCTTCCTAGAAAATCTCTAGCCTATAGCTACTAAAGCAGCTATTTATATCTTAAACTATATGCCTTAAAAGCTACTTAACTAGTAATTACCTTAATAAGCGTTAAATAGGTGGTTAAGAGAGAATAAGCTTTAATAGAATTACTTACTAGAGAAACTAGAAGCCTCTATAAACTATCTATAAGCATTTGGTTATAAAGTATTTATAATAACGTAAAGTAAGCTTTATAAGGTAGGTCTAAAGGTTACTTAGAGAGCTTATATTAAATACCTTATAGGATATATCTCCTCTACGTAATACCTAATTTAAGTGCTAATAATAAAGAGGAACTGCTAGTTTTTATTAAGCTATATTACCTTTAATAAGTCTATTTTCTATGCTTAAGAAAGAGGCCTATTATTAATAACAAAAGAGATTAAAAAACACCTCCTTAAAGAGCTAGTTAAGGATAATAAGGATAAAAGCCCTAATATAGGGCTTCTATAGATAGTGTACCCCCTGTTGCTATAGCAACCACTTAATTAGCCTTAATAGGTTAAAACTCCTACTAGTTATAATTAATAAAATCATAAAGAGAAGGGAAAAGAAAGTTAAGAATCAAACCTACTAACCCCTCTAAGTTCACCTAGATAGTTACTAGGCTTTATAGATTATACACTATTAAGTATTAATAATTTGCTTAACCCTTCTAATAGCAACTATAATTACAAAATAGTAACAAATCCATAAGATTATAATAATATTAAAGCTTTTGTAATAGCCTTTAACCTAGGTCCTAAAAGCAAAGAAAAACCTTATATATCTAGGCTTCCTCCTCCTCTAGCTTATTATAACTATCTAGCTAGCTATCTAAAAGAAAAGGAATTCTATTAAGCCTAGGATAAAGAATATAATAAGATTATTAATAGAAAGGTAGCTATAAAGGTATCTAGATCTAATGTCCTTATATATATAAAGCCTCTAGGCCTTACTTAGGTGTTTTCCTATAAATTAGATAAACAAGGTTACCTTCTGCGATATAAAGCTTATCTCTATATTCTTAGGAATTATTAACTAAAGAGTTATCTATTAACTTAAGCAGTAACCCTAGCTACTAATACCTTTAGGCTACTTATAGCTATTATATACTACTTTAATTTAGAAGCATATTAGTATAACTTTATTATAGTATTCCTAAATTTAGATCTTAATAAAGAAGTCTACTATAAGATGCCTCTAGGCTATAAGGATAAATAAGCCTATCTAAAGCTTCTTAGAGTAGTATATAGGCTATAGAGAGTGTCTCTTTTATAGATAAAAGAGCTGATTAGCTAGCTAGTTAGTAAAGGCTTTATATAGATCTTTAAGGATATTTATGTATTTATTAAAGATAGTCTAATTATCTTCTTCTATATAAATAACCTTATTACCTTATTTGCTAAAGGGAAATCATCCTTATATAATAAATTTAGAGTAAAACTCTTTATAAAGTATAACGTTAAGGACCTTAGAGAGCTATAATGGTTCCTAGGAGTTAGAATTATTAGAGATTATGCTAATAAGAAGGTATAGCTTAATTAGAAGTCCTATTAGGATAAAGCTACCACTAAATTTAACGTAAAGATCCCTTAATAGAGGCCTATAGCCCTAATAACCACTATATTATTAGAGCCTTTTAAAGGAGAGGTTAGCGCATAGGACCTTAAGAGATATTAATCTCTAATTAGAACACTGCTGTATCTAACAATAGTTTCAAGACCTAATATTGCTTTCGTAGCTTTATAACTCTTATAATATCTATAAAACCCAGGGCTATAACACATAGAAGCAGCAGAAAGAGCCCTTAAGTATAGGTATATATAGGCAGACTTAGCAATTAAATATAGTAGCAATAACCCCGAATTAGAGGCATATAGTAACGCTTCTTTTGCTAATAATACTATAACACAGAAAAGCTTATAGGGCTATATTATAAAGCTCTTTAGAGAACCTATACTCTTTAAGGCAGGTGTCAGGTGCGCGCGTTCGTGGGCGGCCTAATAATCAATTGTAAGGTGCAATGCAGCGAGAGCTAGCATTGGTGGATCTTTTGGTCTAGTGGCTTACCTACACACCTTTAGGTTCTAATATTAATGCTAGCTCTCACGGGTCTTCTAGTGTGTGCTAGTCCTAGGTTCAAATCCTTGTGAGTGGGGCATACGCTAGGTCCTAGGTTTAATTCCTATAGTTAGATTAACCTAACAGGTCTAGGTTTAAATTGCTAGGCTAGGTAGTTTACGTTAGGCTCACAGGGTAGGTATGGTTACGCCCATACAGTTACAATGTAACTGTGGGGTCATGTGCACTAGGTAATGTATAGGCCTAGCTATTATGCGTACTAGGCCTTAGGGGTTCATAATTAGTTAATTATCTTAGAGGCTATAGATAACCAGGCCTAATCCAAGCTAAGGTTACGTCACTAGCTGTTACCACTAGCCTGTGTGGGGCCCTTAGCTTAGGACAAGCCTTATAAGGGAAGGGATAATTATTAGGTGCACGCGTTCGTAGGCGGCCTAATAATCAATTGTAAGGTGCAATGCAGCGAGAGCTAGCATTGGTGGATCTTTTGGTCTAGTGGCTTACCCGCACACCTTTGGGTTCTGACAGCAGGTAAGCAAGCCACTATAATAATATTATTAACTAAAGCAAAGCTCCTAGCGCTTTCTCACTATAGCAAAGAGCTTATAGCCTTTAGACAATTATATTAAGAGGTTAGGCTATGCCTAGGCAATAACACGCTTAAAATCAAATGTAATAACATATAGATAATCCGCCTCCTTAAGGAAGAGTTTATTAAGCTTATTATAAAGCTCTAGTATGTGAATATTTATTATTACTAGCTTTATTAAGAGGTTACAAAAGGAACCTTTAATATTACCTAGATTACCACTAAAGAGATAATTACTAATAGCCTTATAAAGCCTCTTATAGGGAATGCTTTTATAAGCTTTTATAAGGCATTAGGGCTTATGTAACTACCCTCTAGTATGCTTAGTAAAGAACCTAAAGAATAAGCATTATATAATAACCCTAATTTAAACAAACTTATAACTAATTAACTACGTTTTTACACTATAAAATTAATTTAAATATTATAAGATTAATTTAACTAATTATATTAATTTAGATTTATCATAGGAAACCTCAAACAAGGTCTCCTAGGGGGGTGTGTTACACCTATAAGGGCATGATTTATCCCTACCGTATAATAGTCTTGCTATTTAACTAGCTAAGATAAGAGTCCACCCCTAGCTAGTTATTTTCCAAGACCTCTGTAACTTTATAGTATGTTTTAGCACTGTATTAGTACCTTACTAATAGTAGAGGTACTTAGGTATTTAAGCCGTAGTCCGCACCCTCTTACAGGGTCGGATAACTTAATAGAGACAATCACATTGAACCCTAGCTACGTGGTCTAACAGATACCTTTTTACAAGAAATAGTATGGTTCATGCCCGACTGTTGTCTACCTTGTGGGTCTGTGAGTCCCGCAAATTGCATATCCTTCATGATTGGATACATACATACAGACCCTAGTTAACGTGACTCCAGAGTCCACAAGGTGGATAACAGCCGAGGAGATATTAGCTAGCGACTGAACAAATAGCCTCGCTAGCCGCCCCCAACCACCATCTACATACATAGTGAGCTCGTCCACTATTAAGCTGCCTCCCATGTTCCATCCTTCTTAATCCAACTTCCGTCCTCCTTGCAGTCGTCGCACGGCTCTCTCTTGGTTGTTTGACCGAGATATTCCGGTCCTGCCTTAGGGTGTGATCCACGAGAACTCTGCTAAGTTAGCAGGGACAACCCACAGTATAACTTATATGTGAATCACTATAGGGCAGCTACTTTATACTATCTAAGCTTATATTTTATAGCTTTTTTTCACTACCCTTATATCTAAAGCCCCTTATAACTAATATTCCCTTTATTTATAGTTAAAAAATTAAATCTATATTATAGTTTATTAGCAAATATCTTATAATTTTAATATTAATTAATATCATGCCCTAATCCTTATAGTTATAGCTATCCTTTATAGATTAGCTTTACTAGTCTAATAAAGAGATACTTTTCCTACTTAACTTACTACTTAAAGCTTAATATAAGTAGTAGCTTAATAATAAGAAGCTTAGTATTATAAGAGATCTCTTTAAGGGCTTCCTTCCTACCCTTACCTTTAAATTCCTAAATTATTAATAGGAGGTAAGGCTTATTAAGAATTACTATATATAGCTAAAGAAAGTATAGTAAGTATTTTAAGCTATAGAGTTATAATCTAGTATAACTTATAATAAAGAGACTAGAAAGCTTTAAATAAGTAAGTAAAATATTAAATTTATTAAAGAGGTTTATAAGAGATTTAGTAAGGCTATTATAAGGAAGCCTTTAATTATAAATAAGACTTTTATAGCTATAGAGTAAGCAAAGGTCTTTACGCTAGACCTTCTAGCTAGTAATAGAATTCTTAAGGCTTAAGATAATAAAGGCTTTGCTATAGTAAAGAAGGAAATAGGAAGAGGTAGCTACTCTCTAGAACTAGATAATAAAGAGAAGGATATTAGAGGCCTATAATTATTAATAAGGCACTAATAATAATATTCCTTGTTTTATTTAAGAGATTTAGAATAATAATAATCCCTTTAAAGTTAATAATAATTCTCTCCTTTAACTAGATATATCTAAAATCATAGGAGATAGCCACTCTCCTAGTTATAGTTCTTAAAGGCTAGCCTATAACTACTTATTAAACCCTTTTACTAAGTCTATACCTAGTAAATTATAGCTAAATAGATTACTAAAGAGCTTATAGAAGTAAAAGGCTATAGTATAGGTAATAGAAATTTTAGAGGTAATATTAAATATTCTTAGGCCTTATACTATAGGCCCTAGGTAGTATATCTTTTCCCTAAGGTCCAGAGCTTTGTACTACACTACACTACATACTACACTACAAGGAGATTTTTCTACTACATGTAGTATTTGTAGTATTTTCTTATATTTAGTAATATAATAGCTTATAATAGCTTATAATAGCTTATGATAGCTTATACTAGCTTATACTTGCTTATACTAGCTTATACTAGCTTATACTAGCTTATACTAGCTTATACTAGTTAATAATAGCTAATAATAGCTAATAATACTTTATAATACTTTATAATATTATAAGTGTTAAAGTTTAATAAAAATAAAATAGTAAATAAATAATTTAAATATAAATATAAGTAAGTATAAGGAAACTACTATAGAAAAAGCTATAGTTTTTATTAACTTAGTAATTTAAGGGTTTTAAAAATAATAATTATTAATTAATATAATAATATTAAGAACAATATTAGTGTTAAAGTTTAATAAAAATAAAATAGTAAATAAATAACTTAAATATAAATATAAGTAAATATAAGGAAATTACTATAGAAAAAGCTATAGTTTTTAATAACTTAGTATTTTAAGGTTTTTAAAAATATTAAAAATATAAAAATGTTTTCTCTTTTATGTTTTTTAAAATAATAATAAAAGTAAAAATAATAGTAATAATAGTAATAATAGTAATAATAGTAATAATAGTAATAATAGTAATAATAGTAATAATAGTAATAATAGTAATAATAGTAATAATAGTAATAATAGTAATAATAGTAATAATAGTAATAATAGTAATAATAGTAATAATAGTAATAATAGTAATAATAGTAATAATAGTAATAATAGTAATAATAGTAATAATAGTAATAATAGTAATAATAGTAATAATAGTAATAATAGTAATAATAGTAATAATAGTACTAATGTTTAAAAAAGTATATTAGGGGAAAACTAGACTAAACTAGGAAAAAACCCTTATTATACACTTATTCTAAGTTAGAATAAATATCTTCTAAAGATTCATTAGAAGAATCTTTAAAGATATTCTTAGAGGAATATTAAGATTCCTCTAATAGAGAGCGAAAGTAATCGTAAAGCTCTGAATATTGCTTAACTATAATATTATCCTTCTTTTGCTAATTCTTTAAAAGAATTAATTCCTTAATAGTAGAATGCTTTAAGGAAGTTCTTCTTTTTGTAATAATATTCCCTCTAGTATTAAAAGCACTTTTAATAGCACTAGAAGTAGCAGGAATAGCTAGATACTTTCTAGTAATTATACTTAAAATAGGGAAAGATTTAAGGTTATCTTCCCACTATTTAAAGATATCCTCCTATAATAATATTAGTAAATTAATATAATATTAGGGAACTCTAGCTTACCTTATCTTCTTTAGCTTCTAGCTTAGTAAAGGTAGAGATTTTGTTTTTTTCTATTTTTTTGAATTAATTTAAACTCTCTTATTTATAAATAAACCTTTATATAGCTTAGAAGCTAGTTTAGGCCTTGGATTATTATAAGTCCTAGGCTGACTAGGCTCTCTAATTTCCACTTGAAATTAGGTATTTTCTAACTCTAAATTTTCAGAGCCTAGGCTTTGATTAGCCTGATTCTCTTTATAGGTAGGTAAAATCCTAGTAAATCTATTAGTAATAATAATAATAATAATAATAATAATAATACTTATAAATCATATTCTTTTTATAAGTCTTCTAATAGCCTTATTCTAGTCCTTGCTTGTAAGTTAAGCCTATCTTATATAGTAATAAGATTAAGCCTAGGATCTAGTAGCATAGTATATAAATAAGGCTTATAAAAGTAATAATTATTATCTATATCTTGTGGAAAATAATTACCTAGTTTATCTAAGCCTTTATTTATAGAGGCTATAAAGATCTTGCCTTAAGGGTTATAAACCTTCTATAATACTAATTAGTTAATATATAATAAATAAAGGGGAAAAGGGAACTGAAGAGTAAATACCTAACGAATATAGGCCTCTTAGTCCTCTTTTATATTAATAAGATATTTATATATCCTAATAATGAAAAGTAGGACTAAACAATAGAGTATTATACTTCTAGCTTTAAAGTATAATAGTAGGTTTATAGAAAATCTCTAATATACTGCTTAAAGTTGCTAAATCTGCCTATTCTTAAGCAGTAGGCATAGCATCTTTTATAGTAGCTATATTAGTCTCCCTATTAAGAAGAATAATAGCTTCCTTTAGCTATAAGGAAGTATTAATTATCTTATAGGTTAAATTCTACCTTGTTTCATTAGCTATATATATAAAGGGATTAGTATTAGGTCTAATATAGTAAATAATATAATAAGAATCACTTACCTAGAGGAATTCTTATAATATTATAATTCTTAGCAATATAGCCTTCTTTTTTTGCCTTTTGTAGAGATTTTAGCTAAAGTTTATATAATCCTTAGTTATTCTTAATAAGAATAGCAAGTCTTTTAACTTTACCTAGTAAACCTATAGAAATATTAGTAAACCTAATTATAAGAATTATAATAAATTACTTACTATTTGCTAAGGATTTAAATTCCTTAAAATCTTCCTTCTCTCTAATAGAAGAGATATCCTTAGTAGAATAGTAAAGATATGTACTATTTCTATAGGATTCTAGATTTTCCTTTAAAGAGGTTAATTTTATGAATTTAGTGATAATATCCTTTATAATAATGTTAAAAACATGTGCAATACATCGGATATTATATAGCTTATGAATAATACTATTATAATTCTTATTAACCCCTCCCAAGCACGAGGTAAAACTGCTTAGTATTTTATAGCCTAATGCCTTATTCTTTTATCTTCTTCTTATCTACCTTATAAATCTTATTATTTATATTGCCTTTGCTTTTTAGCATTTTTTCCCTTATAGTATAAATACTATTAATTATCTCTAGGTTAGATTTATCTTTGCTTCCCTTCCCTTTACTTTTCTTTTCTTTTACTATATTATTTAATATTTTAGATAAGGTAGTGTGCTTTTTATTACTCTTAGCTATGCTATTATCTAATTAGTTAGGGGTTAATTAGTTAATTAGTAACATAAAACTCACCTAGCGATTCGAATTAAATTAGAGATAAGTAAGGATGAGTTATGTTTAGCAGGAGAGTTTAAGTTTGCCTTAGAGCTTTAAAGCATAAGTAGTAAGCTATAAGATAGAAAAGATATAAAGAGATAGAAAAAACACGGTTATAGAGAAAGGGGGAATTATATTAATTTATACTATAAGCAAAACTTAAACGAATTTAAGTTTAACTATAGTTACGAATTATAACTCTTACGCTAATATAGCTATAAAGTTTATCACAAACTTTACTCTAACCTTATAGCCCCCTGTATTTATAACCTTAGAGCTTATTTATTACTATAGCTATAAGAATTTGGTTATTAATTATTTTACTAGCTAGGTATTGCTAGTAATAATTGTGTATTATAATAAATTAGATGCATTGGCGATAACTAATGATACTAAAAAAAATTATAAAAATCAATAATTCTTATTAATATAAGAAGTTATAAAAGTATTATTATTAGAGCCATTATCCCTAGTTAAACTATAAAAAGTTAGCTACTATTTAGATTCCTAATAAAATCTATTAGTATAAGACTAATAACTTACCTAAGGATATACTTAGGCTCTAAACTATAATCTCTAATAAGATTATTAAAGCATTAATAAATATAAGCCCTAGTATAAGAATTTAATAGATATTTAAAGCCTATAAGTTATAATATTAATAAATAAGAGTAAAATTAATTAGAAAAGGTAAATCTTACCTATAAGCTTATATTTAAGCTTAAAACTAGGGCTAATCTAACTTGCTATAACTCCTGAGTAAGACTTAGAATTTATAGAGGTCTAAATATCTAATTAAATAGATATAAGACCTTAATATTGTAACTGATGTTAGATTTGCTGAATAATCTAATGCTTAGAGGAATTATACATAGAATTAATTCTATGTGTAATTATTTAATAGTTTAGTAAGGAAGCTAGATTATTATTCCTAATATTAAGATTAGCTTTTATCCCTTAATAAAATCAAAGGAATACTTACCTAGAATAATTTCTAGTATTCCTTAAAGGATTTACTATTTATAATAGTAAAAGGGATATTGTTCTCTAGTATAAACTTAATAACTAGAGTAATAGCCTTTTTAGATAAAAATTCCTTAATAATCGTATTATTTTAAGGCCTTTTTATAGAAAATAAGAGGTTAAAGAGGCTTGTATATTAGGTGGTGAATCTTATTGAATTTTGGGTACTAAGAAATAGTTAGTAAAAGGAAATAAAAGGAAATAATTAAAAAATACTTATAAGTAACCTTAAAAGGTTTTTTTTCTTCTAATTTAGAAGTAGTAACCTTAGGATATTTAGCTTTATAGTAACTAACACAATTAGAAGCTTAAAATCTCTTAGCTTTATATTTAAAGCTATAAGAGTAGCTATCTTACATATAAAAGCATATAACTTCTCTCTCTTTATTATATTTAATTTTAGATAACTAAAAATTAAATAAATTATAAGTAAAAATATATACTTTTAAAGCAAACTAATAGCTAGGTTGATTTTTAGAGGCTTTTTCGTATAATCCTAGAAGTCTAGTAGCTTTAACTTAGCTAGAAGACTTAGAATTATTATCTAAGATACAAGACAAAGAGTCTGGGTTGAATTCCGACATTTTTTCCGATTTTTTCCTGATTTTTTCCGATTTTTTTTAGGGGTTTTGTAACTTATTTAAAGAGCAAAAAGATTATAAAAATAAGAGTAAACACAAGTAATAGTAATATAGCTAGCTTAACTATATAAAGGTTTTTCTAGATATTTTTTTTAATTTACTAAGGTAAAAAGAAAAGAGAAAAGAAAGAAAGAAAAGAGAAAGTAAGGGAATACCCCTCCTTAAAAATCTTTTCGCTTAGCTAAGTAAGTAGGTTATAAATAATATAATTGACTAAACAGTCTAATTAAACTAATCAAACTATCAGAGACCCACATAAGACCTATGTTTAGACTTACTTTTTTATATTTACTTTAAAAAATAAGAATAGTATACCTATAACTTTTATATTATATAAATCCAGCTAATTTATAGCTTTTTCTATAAATTTTACTAAGAAATAATTCATTTTTATTTATAAAAAAATATTTTCTATATAAAAAGTATTAGTTTTTAATATTATAGGTCTCTTATAATTATATAATACTAATTATACTATATATATCTTATATTACGTAATATAAAAGAAGTTATAAATTTATTATAATTAAATACTATATTTAAAAATAGTATATAATTGTCAGGAGCGCAGAGGTTAGAGACAGGACGTTTATTAGAGCGAATCTTTAGAGAACCTTTAGGCCACGTGAATAATAAAGAGGCTAGCTAGCTATAAGATAGCTATATACTTATAAAGCAAGGTATTTATTAAAGACTATATATAATATTAGTGCTAGGTTAGAGATTAAAACCTTTATATACTTACCCCTAGCTAGTATCTTCCTAGTAGTAACTATAAGAATCTTAGCTATTACTTTATTTATTTAACCTTATAAATAAGCTATAATAAATTAATCTCTTTAAAACCCTTTTAAGGATATAAACTATTAGCTAGATTATTATATAGCTAATACTCTAAAGATTTATATAAAATATACTAGTACCTTATAATAATAAAGCTATAGATAATTAAGAAGGTAAAGAACCCTTATAATTTAAAACTATAAATAATAATAAGGTATAGTAAACACTACCTAATCCTAATCTAGGTAAAGGTATAGATAATATAAATAACCTAGATAAAGTATTATAAAGATACTATAAGGTTATATAAGCTAAGCTATATTACCTTTAAAAGATATAGGAGATTTTATAAATAAAGGTATAGATTAAAGAGCTTAAGGCAAATCTAGGATTAGCTAGACTTTCTCTAGGACTTATAATTACCCCTTAAACTTTAGCTATAGTTTTACTAGTAATCTATAGGGACTTAGTAGTAATTATATAGTAAAATAATCTTATTAAGTTATAGATAAAAATACCTATATATAAAGGGGATATATATAAAAACCTATAGAATTTCCTAGTAAATTTAGATATATTATTTAAATTAGACTACTATACCTTTAAGAATAATACTACTAAGGTAGTATATATAAGTAACTACCTAGCTAATAATATAAAGTAATAATAAATATATTATATAGCTATAAATAGGTATATAAATTACTTATTATTTATATAGGTAGGTTTTCTAGAATAGCTAAAAACTAGAATAATAGATAAGAGTATAAAATACTTAGAAATAATAAGAATATTACTAAATCTTAGGTAAAAGAGTAACTAATTATTTTAAGCCTTTATAAAAGCTTAGACTAAGGTAAAAGCTAAGTTACCTAAAGTAATCCTAATATATTTATAAATTACTATTTTTCTAAATAGCTTAAATAATACTATAAGAAAGTAAATAATTAGCTAAGAGATTCTAATAACTTAGAGCTAGTTATAAGGCTAGGGTAAGAAAGTAAAGATTATAATAAGTTTAGGCTAAAGTAATAAAAAAAGTTAAGACTCTAAAAGAAAAAGGTAATACTTTATATTACTTATAAATAAGGCATAGTAATAAAGTAAAGATTAAGTAAAAAACCTATTTTTAGTATACTATAAATATAGAAAGCCTAGATATACTATACTAGCTTATTAGGCACTAGACTATTTTACCTATAAAAGTAATAGGTATATAACTAAGAGGTATAGTAAAAGTAGTAATAAAGCTATATTACCTAATATAATACTAGTTTAAATAGTATAAACCTAGGAATAGAATCTTACTATAGAATACCCTATAGATAATAGAATAAGAATATAGGTATCTTTATAATAAGATAACTAGTAATTAGCTATAAAAGCGCTATTTAATATAAGTATATAGTTCTTAATAATTTATCCTAAATTATTATTAAAAAAGGATTAGGAAAATATAATCTAATTAGACTAGGTACTAAAGAGTATAAGCTAAAAAGAGATTTTATATTAAGGGATCTTAAAAATATTAATAAAAGTAAAAGATAGTATAGGATTTATAAAAGTCTATTAAGTTAGCTACTATATTGCTAATATAGGTAAAGGGATAATACTAGGTATAGATTAAACTAAAGAATATTTACCTATAATTATATATTAGGATTAGGGATTTTAAAGATATTTAGTAACTATAAATTACCTTTTCTTTATTTATAGTAAGTAGTAAATATATAAGGAGAAAAAATAAGTAGCGGTTTTATTACTATTTAAGGTAATAAAGATTAAGCTAAGTATTCTAAAAAATAAAAATTAGAAAGAAAAGAGTAAGGACTAATTAAAGAACCTAGTAGTAATAAAAGTATAATTAAATAGTAAAGTAGCTATATAGTTACTAAAATATACTTACTAGTAGTAAAAAAGTAAAGGTATTATAGTTATACTAATTTTAGAAAGCATAAGTAGTAAATAAGCTTCCTAAACTAGGGGGCTATACTTATATAATTAAATTAGAAAAAGGGAAAATACTACCTTAGGGGCCTATATATAATTTAGCTTAAAAAGAGCTATTAGTTCTTAGAGAGTACCTTATAAGTATATAGCTTAAAGGGTAGATTAGAAGATTAGTTAGCTTAGGTAAAGCCCTAATTTTATTTATTCTAAAGAAAGAAGAGAAATTAAGGCTTTATATAGATTATAGGGGCTTAAATAAGATTATAATTAAGGATAAGGCCTCTTTACCCCTTATTACTAAAATCCTTAATTAATTAGTAAGTATAGTTATTTTCATAGTCCTTAATCTAAAAGATATATATTACTAGCTATATATTAACTTAGGTAATAAGTAAAAGATAGCCTTTTATTATTACTATAGCTACTTTAAATATCTTATAATGCTATTTAGACTAGTTAATATACTAGTAACCTTTTAGGAGTATATTAATAATACTCTTAAAGGACTTATTAATAAGACTTATATTATTTACCTAGATAATACGCTAATATATAGTAGTATAGTTAAGGAGTATATAGAATATATTAAATAAATTTTATATAAGCTTAGGGATATAAATATTTTTATTAACCTTAAGAAATATTAATTTTTAGTTATAGAAGTTAAATTCTTAGGCTTTAAGATATTAGTAAAAGGTATTATAATAGACCTAGTAAGAGTTAAGGTAATTATAACCTAGCTAATATTATATAGTGTCTTTAATATTTAGTTATTCCTTAGTTTTACTAGATTTTACTGCTATTTTATTAAATAGTATAGTAAAGTTATTATTCTATTAATAAATTACCTTAAAGGGTAGTAACTAGTAATATTTAACCTAGAACCCTATAAGTTAGTAGTATTTAAAGAACTTTAATAAAAATTTTAAAAAGCGCTAATTTTAGTGTATTTTAACCTACTTATATATCTTAGAGTAGAGATAGATATATCTAGATATATAATTAGGGCTATACTTATAATATATATACTAGGTTACTAGTACTTAGTTATATTTATATTAAGGAAGATAACTAATACTAAATTATACTATTTAATACCTAATAGTAAAGTATTAGCTATCTAAGAGGCTTTTTATATATAGAGACACTATCTTGCTTATTTAGCTTATATAATTAAGGTTATTATAGACTATTTAAACTATAAGTACCTAGCTATAAAGCCTAAGCTTACTAGTAAGTAAGTAACTATACTTAATAAGCTTTATCCTTTTAACTTTAAGATTATATATTATATAGGGAAATTAAATCCTACTAACTTACTTTTAAGAAGACTAGATTTTATAAGTAAGGTAAAGAAAGTAAAAGTAGTAACTATATAACTTCCTACCTTTTTATCTAAATTTATAAATACTAAGTAATAGGAACACCCTAGTAATACTATTAGTACTATAGGTTCTATAAAAACATTACTTAGTATAACTAATAGTTAGTTATAATAATACTATAATAATATTGCTAATATCTAGGGTTTTAAAAAATTATAACTTAACTATATTTCTAAAGAACCTAATAATCTAGATAATCTTAGAAGAGTTATATTAGTAAGGTTATTTAAAACTTTTAATTCTTTTATTAATAAGTAATAAGCTAGCTATAGTAATACTACTAGTACCTAGTGTATATTTAGTTTATTACTTAGTTATTTTAATTTTCCTATTAAACTAGCTATTACTATTAGGGGTAGACTAGTATAGGTTATTACTAGTAAGTAGTAAGAGCGCCCCTTAAAAACATTACTTATTTATATACTTATAAGACTAGAAGTATCTATTAAACTAATTACTTATAGAGATATTATAGCTAGGATTTAATTTATTTAGAGAATCTCTTCTAAGTTTATCTCTAACTTTCTAGAAAAGAGCTTAGAATTAAAACCCCTAATTTAAGTCTTATTATATAAAGTATAGTAAGGGAATAACTTTACTATAGGTTAATTAAAGTTACTTAAAAGTAGTAATTTAGTAGTATTTTAGATATAGTTTATTAGACTCTCTAAGCTATTAATATTTAAGAATTATATTTTTATTCCTTTAGAAATAAGAAAAGAAATTTTATTACTAACTTATAATAACCTTATTACTAGGTATTAGGGAGTAAGTAAAACTCTTTATTAAATTATAAACTAATATTATTAGCTAATAATAAAGAAAGATATAAAGATATATATTAGCACTTATATAAGTTATTAAACTTTAAAACTAAGGCATTATAAACTATATAGTAAGCTAGCTATGCTACTAGTGCTTAATTACCCTTTTTAAGAATTATTAATAGATTTTATTACTAGACTTTTACTAGTAAAAGATTTAAACTAGACTTATACTATAATTCTAGTTATTATTAACTAATTTATAAAATATAGTATTTATATTCCTATATTAATATAACTAACTAGTAATAAGCTAGTAACTATATTCTTAGAATATGTTTTAGATATTATAAAGCTTTAGAAGGTATTATAATAGACTAAGGTTCTATATTTACTAGTGGTTTCTAGATAACTTTTTATTATTTTCTTATAACTAAGCGGCTACTTAGCACTGCTTTTTACCCCTAGATAAATAGCTAGATAGAATGTTTAAACTAGGTCCTAGAATATTATTTAAGGGCTTTTACTTATACTAAATAGACTAATTAGGTAAATAACCTATTATTAGCATAGTTTATATATAATATAAGTAATTACATAACGCATAGCTACACACTAGTAAAGGTATTATAAGGTTATAATCCTAGAGGTTTGTAATAAGTAGTTATAGATATTTCTTTAGTAAATAATTAAGCTAAAAGTAAAGTCTTAGCACTAAGAGAGAAATACACTATAATTAAATAGCTTTTAAGTAACTTATAGACTTAGTATAAGAAATATTATAACTAGAAAAGAACTCTAATAAGGTTTAAAGTTAGTAATTATATTTTACTATTAATAAAGAATATTAATTTAAGATAACCTAGTAGGAAGCTAGCTGTAAAGTACCTAGGCCCTTATAAGCTTAAAAAGGTAATTAGGACTTATAGATTAGTATATTAATTAAAGTTATTACCTAGGACTTAATTATATAATATATTTAATATTACTAGTCTTAAGCCTTTTAAAAGGGACCTAACTAATATAAAAGATATATCCTTACTATAGAATAATATTAAAGATAATAAATAAGAGTTTAAAGTTAAGAGAATTATTTTATATTACTATAATAAAAGGTATTATAAATATCTAGTTAAATAGAAAGGCTATAATACTTTAGAGAATTCTTAGGTATTAAAAAGGGATTTTAGCACTAAAGAAATTATTAATAACTATAATTAATAGTTAAGTAGTAAATTTAATATAAGATAGTTATAATTTATAAGTTAATATAGTAAGATATTAGAAAATAAAGTTAATTTACTTAAATAACTTAAATAATCTATTATATAGCTACTAAGCACTTATTTCTTTATAATAAAGTTAGTTACTAAGACTACTAGTTTCTTAGTAATAGTAATAGCTATAGTAACTATAAAGGTAAAGGCCTTAGGAGTATCTTTATTATTAGAATCTCTCTCTTTATATATATAAACTTAAAGTTTACTAGGAAGCTTAATAAGACTAATATAATTAGGTAAGTTAGTAATATAAGGTATAAACTACTAGTAAGTTAGTTAGGTATTAGCTATATATATTAAGAAAGCTTACTATTAGGATATTCTAGGCTATAAAGTAAAGACTATTTAAAATATTAATCTATATCTTAAGGTTTATAGTATTACTTAGTAGCGCTATTATAATATACTTATTACTCTTTACTTTATAAGTAGTATTAGTAGTTATTTAAGCATAGTAAATATATCTATACTTATTAGAATTTCTATAGAATAGGATAGTATTCTATAGCTTTTTCTTTACTTTTATAATAAACTACTAGTAAGTTAGTAATAATCTAGTATCTAGGTAATAAAATTATACTTACTTTATCCTAATAGTAATAGCTACCTTCTAGAGTAGCTTTAATAAGTTTAAATAGCTTATTATAAAGCTATATAATTTAAGCTAGATACTAGTAGTATATTAGTAATAAGCAAGTAAATTCTAGATAAGAAAGACATACTATAAGGTAGTTTTTATTATTTTAAAAGTAATAAGTATATTTTATTAAGTAACCTATTAGAATATTAGTAATAAAGAAGTAGTAAGTAAGTAAAGAAGTTATACTTATAGATTCTTTATATTCTATAGGGAAAGTCTTATTATTAATAAGATATTCTAGAATATTATAAGTGCTATTTTTTAGTAGGATATTTTATATTATTACTTACTAAAAGCACTATATATATAGAATTTTCTTACTTATTATACTACTAGTAGTAAGTTAGTAATAAAGATACTATAAAGATATAATAAACTTATATTAAAATTTTAGAAGTGGTTTACTTCTAAGAGAATAACTTCTTAGAAGACTTTAAAGAAGATTCCTTAATAGCTTAACCTTTAGGAGCTATTAATAGAGAAGGAGTTCTTATATAAGTATTAGATATAGTAAACTAGCTATAAGTTAGCTATAATAAACTAGATATAAATTATAACTAAAAGTAAATAAAAGTAAATAAACTAATAACTAAGAATAAGATAAAAAACTAAGATAAATAGTAATAAATAATAATAATATTTAGAGACTAAAAAAGATTAGTAACTATAGTATAATAGTAGTAAGAAAGCTACTACTTAGCTAGTAACGGTAACTTATAAGGTTAAGGGTTATTATAAGAGAAAGGAAGTGTATAAAAGGGGGAAAAAATTAGTCTCTTTTATATTAACTATAGACCCCTTAAGTAATCTAATACACCGCGTATAAGTAATCTATAAATCACAATAATAACTATTAGCTTTACTACTTATATATATACCTAATAGCTATAAACTTATAGTAACTATAATATAAGCCCTTTAGTTAGACTATTTAGAACTATAGCATTAGGTACCTTATTTATTTAAACTAATTATAAAAATTAATATAAGTTATCTATTTTTTTTAGTCTAGCTATATAATAGGTAATAATATTTATTTTGCTATATTAAAGCTATATATAGGTTACTATTTAAACACTACTACTTATAATAAAGGGGGTTATTTATAATTAGTATTATTATTATTATTATTTTATTTACCTATATATCTAGTTATAAGGTACCTTATCTTATTTTTCTTTATAAGCTTTATTATAGTAACTATACCCTAAGTAAGTAGCTTATTTTATAATTAAGGTTAATTATATATTAAGGGAGTATTATATTAGGAGCGTAAAGGTTAGAGATAGGATATTTATTAGAGCGAATCTTTAAAGAACCTTTAGGCTATATAAATAATAAAGAGGCTAGCTAGCTATAAAATAGCTATGTACTTATAAAGTAAGGTATTTATTAAAGACTACGTATATTATTAGTGCTAGGTTAGAGATTAAAACCTTTACGCACCTACCCCTAGCTAGTATCTTCCTAGTAGTAACTGTAAGAATCTTAGCTATTACTTCGTTTATTTAACCCTACGAACAAGCCATGACAATAATATTATATAATAAGTTATAAATTTAGAAGCTTTTATAATATATAAAGCTTTTTTTTAAAATTATATTAGTAACTTTATATAAATATTTTTTCTTTTATTACTAATATTTTAAGAATTCTTTTGTAATAATATATTAATATTTAAGTAATAAATTTTAAAAAAGTATAAAAGAATTATAAAAATTATATATTAATTCTAATAAATTATCTATTAACCTAAGATTTTTATATATTATAAATAAATATATTAGCTATTTAAAACATGTTTTATAATTCTTTAATATAATTATTTTGATTTTTAATATATTATTTAGTACTATTTCTAAAGATATATATAGGGTACTTTTATAATAAAAAAGCGCTTTTAATAAATAATAGGAAATTAATATTAGAAAAAATAGTATATTTTTAATAGAAACCCTTAGTATATATAAAAAATCAAAAGATTTTAAATATTATAAAATATAGTCTATAGGTACCCTATACCCTTACTTATAGCTATTTTTCTAAATAAGGTAAAACTTTATAAATTTATAACTAAATAACTAAATTATAATAAAAACAATAGCTAATATTAACTTTAATAAGAAAAGTCTAAGGAATATTATAAAACTATATAATACCCTACTTTCTTCTTTTACTAATACTACATTTGTAGTATTTGTTGTATAGTGTAGTATTTACTACACTACACTACATACTACACTACACTAAAATCTACTACACTACATACTACAACAAAAGTCAAAATACTACAAATACTACACTACATGCAAAGCTCTGCTAAGGTCTATAAATATAGAAGATATCATATAAGCACTTAAGAACTACGAATTATATAGTAAAGAGCTTAGGATAGCTATAGTAATTTAAATTATTATATAGTTAAAAAAGGATTATATAAATACTCTTATTTAGAATATATTATCCTTAAGAGAGGTAAAGAAAGCATAGGTTAAATTAAACTTTAGTATTAGGCCTAGGTAGGTTATAGAAGTAAGGGTATTAATATCTTTTATAGGCATATATATCTTTACTTTTCTCTCTATAGTACTATTAGTATAAAAGCTAGGAATTTATTAATAATATTACTAATTTTATCTAATATATAATTCCTTAACCTATTCTATACACTAATATTATTCCTAAAGCCACTTAGTAATTTATTTATAAATCTATAACCCTATATAGCATAGATTTACCTTATTAGCTTACCTAGTAGCTGCTTTAAGAGCTTTATACTTATCTAGAGGTAACTACTCTCTCTTATTTACTTTAAAGATATAGGGTTCTCTCCTATATATTTTAATAAAGTTAAACAAACTTATAATAGTATAAATTATCTTAATCTAGATAAGAAACTTATATTTAGCTATGCTATAGTAAATAATCTTTTACTTTTACTTATATTACCTAAAGACTTGCTTAATAACTATTCTTAATTATAAGTGCTAATAATTAAAGAGCTCTTTTTTATTTATAGGCTATTAATAAGTAAGTACCTAGTCTTATAAATAATACTAAACTCTTAAAAATAGTATAATTAGCCCTTAATATATACTAAACCCTATATCTCTAAGATAAAAGTAACCTTAGGGTATTAAAAATAACTTTAATAAAGCTATTTCTATTAAGGTTATATTATTAATAAAACCTTTAGTACTAGGTAATATATATTAAAATAATCCCTTAAAGCTAGTAGCTACTAGTATATTTTATAAGATATTATTCTTCCTTAACTAAAACCTCTTTTACTATAAAAGTAAGATATATATAGGGATATATATACTATTAATAGCGCTAATTACACTATTAAATTAAATAAATCTATTATTTAATTTCACAAAAGGTAAAATATAATCTAGGTTTAGCTAATAAACAAATCTTATATATAATTTCCTTATTAGATTAAGTAACTTATAAAAGATTTATAATACTAATAATTAGCTTAGATAAAACTAATAGCCTATGTTCCTTTAAGGCTTATTATAAGTATAAATCTATAAGAATACTATTACTTTTTACTTAACTAATTAATATTATAAGTTTTTAATTAAAGTATTATTCTAAAGCTAGTAATAAAGCTAAAGAAAGGTCTCCTTTAGTATTTAAAAGAGATATATAAAGTTAATACTAGACTCTTAAAGGATATAATAGTAAAGGTTCTATAATATAGTTAGTAACTATTAAGTGCCTTCTTTAAGAGCTATAAATTTAGTATTATTATAATAGTAATAGTAAATATACTCTTAGAGGTAATAGGGTTAATAAAGTACTCTCTATATTCTTACTATAGTCTTATAGTATATAAGAATTAATACTATAATATAAAGATTATTACTATTATTATTTTCTTTAATAATAAGGTGCTTAAATAAGAGGTTATAATCCCTAAGAAAGGTTATTATAGTGCTTTACTAACTTTATTATAATACTCCTTATAAAGTTTATAGAGTAATTTACTTCTTATAAAAATAAGAGCTAAAAAATAGTAAAATTCCCTTTATTCTTAGTATTTAATCTTATTATAGGTATTTATAAAAAAGAACCTTCGCACAAACTTCCGCACCGCTCTAAAGGTCCGGAATCGCCTCTAAAATACAAACCATATTAATATTTAAATTCCTCACCTTTGTTTACCCCCCCCTATAATATTATATTATAATAGAGCTAGAGGTAGGTATAAGGCTAGGACACTAATAGTAATTAATATAGGAGAAAGAGGGCTAGCATAGAGCTACTACTACCTAAATATAAGAATTAGATAATTTAATATCTAGAGCAGCAAGAATAACCTAATAATAGATTAGATCTAATTTAAACACCTAGATAACATAAAATTCTATAATAAAATCACAAGCCTTATCCCTAGCAATAAAGTTACCTAGGTATAGCGCATTACTAAAGCTATTACTAGATAGGCAGTGGACCGCGCCTAGGCTAAAATAAGGATAATAAACTATAATAATAGTAATATCTATACTACTAAGGAAGCCCTTAAATAAGCCCTTAAAGAGGCTATTAAAGAAAAAGCTAAGGGGAGTAACACCCTAACCTAGGCTAGTATTACTACTAGCCTAGCCCCTAAGTAACTAAACACCTTACCTCCCCCTCTCTAAATCCCTAGTAAGTAAGACTAGGAAGTACTTATTAAAGGGAATACTATTTAGGAATTACTCTAATCTAGGGGCATAGAAAACATAGTAATAGTAATTAATAGAGCTATAGGCTAAGCTATAGTAGTAGTAGCTAGGAGACTCCCTAGTAAAGATACTATTATTACCTTTAAAGGAAATACTACCTAATATAAATAAGACTAAAAATAGATTACTAACGCATTTAAACTAGAAGTAACCCTTTACTAATATATACTTAGTATTATTATTAAGGGGTTCCTAGTTAAATATATTTTTACTAAAAACTTAGCAGTAGAAATTAGAAAAGCTAATAAGGTAAATATAATTAAGGTAATAGTAAGGTAACCTTATAGTAAAGGCACCTAAAGGACTACCCTAATACTAGGCCTAGCTAAAGTTAAGGATACTAATAAGATATACTATAATAGTATAGTCTTTAAAGCAAAGCTATTCTAAACTAAACTATATAATAAAACCCTATAATCCTAATAATATTATAACTACTTCTAAATAGGCTATATTACTAAGTTTTATAAGGTAGCTCTAAGGTATAGTAAGTGTAGCGCTAGCTATTATAAGAATAGAGAGTCCTTTTGCCTAATAAAAGATAGATAAGTAAAAGAAAACTATATCCTATACTCTAGACTATACCTAGCCTAGTTAAGAGACTGCCTTATCCTAAAAGAGAAGTAAAACACTACTAAAGTAAGATATCTTAAGTAACCTTCCTACTTTACTACTTACTCCTTAAGTAAAAGCCTAACCTCTCCTTATAAGAGATCTAGTATAGCCTTAGAACCTATTATTATACTTACTAGAAAAAGAGAATATCCTATAAATATAAAATATAGCGCTAAATAACTAAGATTAGGAAGCATTAGATAGTATATAAAGTAACTCAGAGCTAGAATAAAACTAGTACTAGATAGTAATAACTAATAACCCCCCTAATTAATATAATAATACTATAGGTTCTTTTCTAGAATATAAATAAGAAAAACAAACTAATATATATAGCGCTTTGCTACTAGACTAATATAGATATAATTATAATCTAAGAATAGGAATATATAAAAAACCTATAGCCCCTAGCACTAGGCCTAGCCTAGTTCTAACTTATATACTATAATAAATATAATATAGTATATATAAATAAGAAATATAGTATAGGATTATAGTTAGCCTAGGGAGGAACTAACTAGTTACTAGTAAAACTATAAGAAGTTAATATTTACTCCCTTTATTTAGAGGGATATAGTAGTAACTAGAATACCCTTATTTATATAATTAACTTAGAGAAGCCTTATAACTAAAGTATAATTATTAGTAACTTTAACTAAAAGCACCCTCTTTAGGATAAGCTAGATAGGATAACTAATAGAGTAAATAAACTATATATAAAGGCAGAGGCTATAATCTAACTCTAACCTAAAAGCGCACTAGACCCTTGTAATAAAGAGGGAATTAATAATTATATAACCTAGCTTATTATAAACTTATAGTAGATTATAGATAAGGTAGCCCTAAAGAAGCCCTAGGGACTACCTAGCCTAGAGGTATAGTAATTAAGAAGGGTATAAGAGTTAGTTAGTAAAGTAAGGTAAGCTAAAATATAGTAAAGATATAGGAGGACTAATATAAACTAGTAAGCTTATACTAAGGTAAATAAGGATTAGGAATATATTATTAGAGAAGAAAGGAGAAATATATAGAGAGATACCTTATAAAAGGCTAATATATAGGAGAAAGATAGGGGAGTCTAGAGGCTAGAGAGATAGGCCTAGCTTTAAAGCTAGGCCCCCCTAAAGCTCCCTAGACTCCCTATGCTAGAAAGAAGCAAAAATAACCCTAACCTAGCTACTATATATAATAATAAAGCTAGTATACTAGTATAAAGATTCTTCCCTAAACCTATAGTAAACCTCTCCTATATCCTAGACCTCTCTTTCCTAGAACTTAAAAACGCACTATTTCTAGATAAAGAATAATTTAGATAAGATAAGATTATAAAAGTCCTATTAAATATAGCTAGTTAGAAAGCGCTAGGGGATAATAAACTCCTAGTAAGCCTTATTAAAGCCTATGAAAACCTAGCTAAAGATACTATAGCTTAACTCCTAAATATAGTCCTAGAAATAAGCTACTTTCTAGCCTGCTTCTAAACTATAAGAGTAGTAGTAATTAGGAAACTAGGTAAAATAACTAAGGAAATAAGGAGAGCTAATATATAAAGACTTATTTTACTACTTAATATAGTTAGAAAAATTATAGAAGTAGTAATTATAATATAGCTTATAGCCTTTACTAAGGCTAAAGAACTACTCCCTAAACTATAGATAGGTAATAGGGTAAATAGATTAATAAAGACTATAATAAGAGTTCTTATAGAGTATATTAAAGAGGCCTAGGGAAGGGGTAGTATTACCTTACTAGTATAAATAAATATATTAGTAGTATTTAATAGAGTTAGCTACCTATACCTAATATATTTACTTATTAAAATAGGAGTCCTATAATAGCTAATTATAGTAATTTAAAGCTTCCTTATAAATAAAATAAGCTAGCTTAGCTTTAATAAAGAAATCTCTAGACTATTTATAATTAAGGCTAGCACCCTATAAGGCTTACCTCTCTTACTAATCCTTTTCTTACTTTACTTAGCAAAGCTTTATATTTATCTCTAGGCTATACTAGGTATAGTAGCTATAGGATTTATAAATAATATAAATATAGTAGCGTTTAGTAAGACTATTACCTAGACTTAGAAAAGACTTAAAGCTATATAGAAAATCTATAAGAAATAGATAAAGTAAGTAGGAGTTAAGTTTAATCTAGCTAAAACTAAACTTATATACTTTAGTAAGTCTTATAAACCCCCCTAGACTAGGGTCTAACTTAGTATAAAGAAAATAGTGCCTATAGAGTTATATAAATTCCTTAGAGTATAGGTTAATAGAAAACTTAACTAGAGTGCTTATAAAAATATCCTTAAAGGCAAATTTACCTAGTAATAACTTATACTATCCTTACTAGTAGTATTAGTATAAGGCTATAGCTTTAGGGATACTAGGCTCTTATATATATAGGTAATCTAACCTATTCTTACCTATAGAGTAAGTGCTTACTATACCCTTACTAAGAAAGGAGAAAAGCTAAGAGAAGTAGTAAAAAGCTTTATAGTAAACTAATTAGCTTACCTCTAGATTATTATAGGGGTATTTAAAGCCACTCCTATTATATAACTAGAAGTTAAGACTTATATTCCCTCCCTTAATCTATACCTAAATAATATAAAACAGAAGTTTAAGAATAGGATTATAAATAATAGAATTATAAAGAAGATCTAAACTATAGCTAAGTTAGTAGTAATAGTACTATACTATAGGAGAAAACCCCCCCTAGTAAATAATAAACTAAATATAGACTTAAATAAGAAATAGAAATATTACTAGAAAGACTAGTATAATAAAGAAAAGCTAGCCTAAAGCAAACGCATAAGAGAGCTAACTAAGGATTGCCCCCTTACCTATAACCTAAAGGAGATCTAAAAGTTCTATATAGGGCTAGATAAATATATCTCTTTAGTAATAATCTAATTATATATAGGGAAGGTAGGCCTTAATAAATTCCTATTTTATAGGAATATCCCTAGGGTGGTTTTGCCCCTATATAGCTATAGCTAGGTAGTAAAGAACTAATACTATATATTAGTTAACTATAGTAACTATAACTATAGATAACCCTAATAAAGATAGCCTACTAACGCATAGGAAGCAAGGCTAGCCCTAAATAACCCCCTAAAAGCAAGATTCCTAGTAAGATAGTTCCTAGGCATAGGAAGACTTTAATACTACTTATTAGTATAAGAGCTAGCTATTAACTAACTTAGAAGATTAGAGAATCTAGGCTAATTCTAGATATAGATAGAAAATTATTTAAATATAAATATAAATTAGGAGATAGACTAGGTAATATAGGAGCGCTAGTAAGCTAGAAGCAAACCTAATACTATAGTTATAATAAAGAACCTTTATATCTAGAATAGTTATTAGATTAATTTTAACTAAAAACTCTAGGTATTATAAGCCTAACTACCCTACTATTACCCTTACTTTAAACTAAAAACTAGCCACTATATTACTTCTCTTCTCGAATAAAGATAGCATTCTTTACTACCTTAGTATAATTTTTTATAGGGATAGTAGTAAGTAAGAGATAGTTTATCTTTACTATATATATATTAAGGCACTAGAGCTAAAAGATAAGCTTAGAATACTATTCCTTAGAGAAACTAGCCTAGTCTAGGCTTACTATAAAGGCGCTTTACTTCTTCTTAGCCTAATTACTAGTATAGAGTTTCTTAACCTAGTCTTAGAAGTTATCTAGAACCTAGAATAAATAAAGTTAGCACTAAAACTAAGCTACTACTAAGGTAGATTAGAAGCACTTATAGCACCCTAAGTGGCTATAGAAGCCTAAGTCTTAACTAACCACTAGTGCTTATTTTACTAGCTAGTTATATTTAGCTACTAGGCAGGTTAGCTATAGACCTAAACTAGAAGAGAGGTAATTATTACCTTATTATATTAATAATTCTATACCTAATAGTTAAAACACGTATTAGTGGCTACCCCTGCTAAGTAAATTAGCCTTGCTACTAAGCTAGAATAGGACTAACTTACTAATAATAATATAGCACTAATACCTAGGCTTTAAAACTAAACAAGACTTATAGGAGACACACTAGATATCTTTTAGATTACTAAGCTAGTATAAATTAGTAGTAGGATAGGCCTAGAATAGAAGCAAATATAACTTATAAAGAGATCCTTATCCTTAACTTACTTATACTGCTTAGTGGTTATAGACTTTTTTAGAAAGCCCTTATACTCTATGGATTCCTAGGCAGGTTAGAGCTAGAAACGTAATAATATTAGAATACTTATAGGCTTTATTAATATTATGCTAAGTTTCCTTCTAATCTGCGATAAACATTAGTAATTAATCTAAATCCGGCTTGGGATAGCCCTAAATAGTCTGAAAGAAGAGAAAAACCAGGTGCTTATACTTTGTTAGACTAACGAGGCGGGACTAGGCTAGAGTTAGCTAAAAAGTGGGGCTATGGAAGAGTTAGCGTGAAAGTGAATATAAAGTGAATTAATATTATAAACTTAGATTTACTTTACCCTAAGTAAAAGCAGAGAGACTTAAGATAGACTTACTACTAAACTAGAATAAGGTCTAGAGGGCCTAGGAATACTTATTCTATATATTTTCCTTTTCCCTTTTTTCTTTTCTATAGGATAAGGCTAGCGTAAGCTAGCAATAAACACTTATAATAGGCTACTTACTAAGCGGCGCAGGCCTGCTATAGGGCTAGCGCTAGCCTAAATATAAATATAAGAGGGTTTTTCTTCCTAGATTAGGGTTTTCCCTTTTGACTTAGCAGCAGGAGTACTAGTAATAGCTATCTATAGAGCTAACTAGCGTAAATAATATATATATATAGGTATTTATATCCCCTCCCGAGCACGAGGTAAAACTGCTTAGTATTTTACAGCCTAATGCCCTATTCTTTTATCTTCTTCTTATCTGCCTTATAAATCTTATTATTTATATTGCCTTTGCTTTTTAGCATTTTTTCCCTTATAGTATAAATACTATTAATTATCTCTAGGTTAGATTTATCTTTGCTTCCCTTCCCTTTACTTTTCTTTTCTTTTACTATATTATTTAATATTTTAGATAGGGTAGTATCCTTTTTATTACCCTTAGCTATACTATTATCTAATTAGTTAGGGGTTAATTAGTTAATTAGTAACGTAGAACCTACCTAGCGATTTGAATTAAATTAGAGATAAGTAAGGATAAGTTATGTTTAGTTTGCCTTAGAGCTTTAAAGCATAAGTAGTAAGCTATAAGATAGAAGAGATATAGAGAGATAGAATAAATATAGTTATAGAGAAAGAGGGAATTGCGTTAATTTATACTATAAACAAAACTTAAATGAATTTAAGTTTAACTATGGTTATAAATTATAACTATATCTTACGCTAATGTAGCTATAAAGTTTATTGCAAACTTTGCTCTAACCTTATAGCCCCCTATATTTATAACCTTAGAGCTTATTTATTACTATAGCTATAAGAATTTAGTTATTAATTGTTTTACTAGCTAGGTATTGCTAGTAATAATTATGTGTTGTAATAAATTAGATGCATTGGCTATAACCAATGATACTAAAAAAATTATAAAAATCAATAGGTATTTATATAGCTGTTGCGACAACCGGGTCAACATCGGGTTGACCACTAGGAAAGTGGAGCACGTGCGGCAACGCCGCGCTATGATTAGCTACACCTATACGCAAGGCATACATATAACTTACGTCCCCTTTTCTTATAGCTATACAACATTATAAATAGCTTTATTTATTAGACCTTATTATATTATTAAACTAGACCCTAACTTACACTAGTGTATTACCCCTTAGTGTAACTAGTACTAATTAGTAGTTAAAAAACCATAGATAAGCAAGAAACTATATAAAAAGAGGCCTTCCTTTAGCTACCTAAGGAAGTGTACTAAAGGAAGATAGACTTTAGATACTAGATATTAGGCTTCCTAGGGATTTAACTTTTTCTATTAGTAAGTCTCTAACTATTAATAAAGGAATTAATTCTATTATTTATTATAAGAAAACTAATTAACTAACTAAGAGTTTATAGCTATATATAACTCCTTAAACTAGAGATTAAAAATCCCTTAGCCTTACTAGCTAAAGACTATTTATAATAATAGCCTCTAGTAATAAACAGATATTACTATAGACTACTAAGGGAAAGCAACCTACCTAACCAAGACCTAATAAATTTACCTTACTATAATAACTTTAAAAACATACCTTAATTATTACTACTAACTAGGAGAGCTCTAGAGAACTAGATCCTTAAACCGCTAAGGAATAGAAGCTTAATAACTACCTTGCTTAGATAATTAATATCTATAAGAGTAGCTAATATAAAGATCTTACCCTTTAGGAGATCTTCTATAATAACCTTAATAGCTAGACTAAAGAAGCGCTTAACTAAGCTTTATAACCTTTAGTATATAAATTATAAGACTACCTTTATAAAAATAGTGTTTATATTATTTAAAACTAAAGCAGTAAGATTATTAAATTATTAGTTTAAGTCCTTAAAGAAGATATAATATTATAATAACCTAAGAATAAAATCATAAAGCAAATAGCTATAGGTAAATTCCTTTCTATTAATAATCCTACCCTTAATAACCCTTCTATTATAAGCCCTCTTATTTACACTCCCTCTCTTTATAACCTTTTACTTTATAATTCTCTTATTAATAACCCCCTTACTATATAACTACCTTTAAGAAGAAACATGCCTTAATCGCTAATAATTCTACTAATTACCCTAGAGTAACTAGTTTAATAGCTATAACTAGCTTAAGTTATATAAGCTTTAATAATCCCCTTTAAAGACTAAATTATAAGAAAGATCTTAGAACTTACAAAAGGATATAAGGATAATAACTATTATAGTGGGAAGATATATAACTTTCTTATACTAAAGGTTAACCTATTCTAGAATAAATATAATAGAATAAACCTTCTATAGGAATATATATATAAAGCCCTTCTAATTATGCTCTTAGGTAATGCTAAATAGTATTACGTTAATTACCTAGTAAATAAAGATCTTATATATAAACAAATAGTTAATAATATTTATTAATAATTTAAAATAGAAAGTAACTGATAGTTTTATTACTAAGAATAGAATAATATAACGCTAAGGAATATTATTACTAAGAATCCTAATAAATCTAAGCTAGATTATCTTAAAATTCTGCTTATAACCCTTAAGCATATTTATAAAGGACTCTTTCCCTTATTAATAGTTAATATAGAGCTTTATTATTAAACCTTAAGCGCGATTTCTAGTGTTCTAGAATGCAGGCAGGCTAAATATAATTATTTACCTAGCTTTAAAGGACTTACTAAAGACCTTTACAAATTAATCTCTATTACTAAAGCTAATAAATTAGCTACCTAATTTAATTAAAGCACTATTAATACCGCTAATACTAATGATTTAGAGGTGATATTTACAGACCACTGTTATAATTAACTATATAATTAATAAAGTTAAGGCAAAGGCTATGGTTATTATAACTAAGGCTATAACTATAGTAAATGCTATGTTTATAATAAGAATGGTTATTAGTTAATAAACTATTTAAAGAAAGACTAGAAAAAGGTAAAAGAATGCTAGTAAAAGAATAAGAGATATAAATTACTACCTATAAAGAGAAAGTTTTAGGTTTTCCTTATAGCCTATAAAGGCTAAGTAACTAAGAAAGCTAATAACCTTACTAATAAAGCATAGGAATTAGCTAAAGCCTTTATTAAGTCTAATAATAATAAAGATAAGGATAATAACGCTAAAGAGACCTCTATAATAAAGTTTAACTAACTAAGTATTACATAATTCTTTATATTAGGACCCTAACTAGATAATAGTAATATTATTAATATCTTAAGAGATAAAGCGTTTAAATATGCTTACCTTAAGTATAATTCCTTTAATAAAGTAAAGACCTCTTATATTTTAGAGGAACGCTACTCTAAAGAAGTCTTCTAAGGGATTATACCTAATATAGGAGCTTTAGGTATATTAACAGCTAGAATTAGATAAGTATAAGCTTTACTAAGGTTAATGCTATTACTAAAGATTAAACTAACTTCAGAGAAAATAATTAAATTTAGTGCTAGTAAAGCAATCACACAAGGAGTAATTAATATGCTAATAGAACTAGGCAATATCTCTTTCTATATGGTTAATACTAGAGCTTTGCACTACACTACATCTTGTAGTTTTTTTTTTCTAACAAATAATTAATATCTAATCTTAGAAAATACATATAGATATAAAACTTCTATTTTTAGATAGCTAACTTAAAAACTACAATATAGTTATATATAAAAGTGGACCTAAAAGTGGGCCCTTGCGCCGTAAATTAGAAAAACTACATTTCACTACATTTTAGCACTTTAAAAACACTATAAATGTAGTATTTCCGATTTGTGGGCCGATGACCCACTTTTGGACCCACTCTTATATATAGTATTTTTCTTAGAATTTTACTCTATAAGATTATGTGATTTTTAGGATAATAACTCTAATAACTAGCTAGATGTAAAATTAAACAAAAAAACTACACAAAAAACTACACTACACGAGTGTAAAGCTCTGGTTAATACACATACGCCCTTCTTATTCTCTTTAGATAATATAGATAGGTTACGTGTTAAGGTTAATAACCTTATGAATATATTAATCTAAGACAATAAGATTATTCCTATTATTAGGAAATAGGGATATTTTTAGTGGACTTTAGAAGCTAAAGAAACAGTAGCTTTCTACCTATTAGAGACGGAAATCTATTAATTACATTGTGAATTTGGTTACCTATTAGTTAAATAGCTTACAAAGATACTATAATAAGCTAGTTATAATATTAAAATAAAAGCTATTAAATAATTAACTAAAATTTGCTACTATTGCTAAATAAACAGAAAAGCCCTAGGTAGATTTAAATTTATAATTAAAGATAACCACGAATTTAATTATAAGATTATTATTAATATTATTCAGATTAACAGGCGTCCTATCCTTTATATTATTAATTCTATAACTTTATTTTAAGTAGCCTAATTCCTTAATCTAAAGAAGCAAAAAGCTTATAATATTTAGAATGCTTTACATAAATACTAGATTAATACCTATCTAGGTTCTCTAGAATAAATTATCTATAATACTAGAAAGAACTTTACATTAGCAGAATTTAAGCATTACGTATAATTACTATTAATCAAGATTAATAAAGTTCTAGTTAAGGCCTATAATAGCATTAGGAAGATTAAATAATATTATAGACTATTATAGCAAGCCTATATAATTATTATAGACTTTATAGGCTAAGATCTTATGCCTAAATAGTAACTTTAAATAGCTATAAAAGCTATAAATAACTTAGTAAGCCTAAGCAGTCTTATACCTACCCTTCTTATCTTTAGTGTATATCTATAAATAACTAATAAGTTACTGCTAAGTGTATCTATTATTTAATAAGCTAAAGTAATCTATAAAGCCACTAATAAAGTCTAATAACTTCTAGTAAAGCAATAAGTTTATAATGCTCTATAAACCTAAAATAGCCTAGATACTTTGCTAATATACTAACTTTTACTATAGTTAGATATACATATTTAGAGAGAGAAAGATAGATAGCATAGCCCTTATAAGCTTCTTGCTACTAATAAAGAGACCTATATACTATAAATACCTTATAGACTAATAAGATTCTAATTAATAGTTATTTAACTATACTATTATAATCTATATAAAGCTAAAGAACTTTAAGAATTAGCGCCTAAAGATAAAGACTAGGCTATAGAAAGAGATAGGACCCTAATTATTAAAGAGATTGCCCTTAAAGCCTTAGAAAGCAATAAGGATATTCTATAGCCTAAGAGAAAGCATAGAAGACTATAAAAGAAGCTTATAGTTTAATTTAATCTTATAGGAATTAACACTCTATTTACTATAACTACTTACCTAGTAAATAAAGACTAAGAGAAAGCATTAATAAAGGAACTTAAGCTAATAGTAAGCTAAGCAAAACGTTTCTTATAGCAAAGGAAGAAGCTAATTAAAATCTAGCCCTTTAGTTATATTAAGAAGGGAAGATTATAACCCTAGGCAAGCCCTTTAAGTTATTAGACTAAACTAAGATTAATACTTTATAAGCCTGTAATATATTCAGATTTATAATATTTAACCCTGCTAAATATAGTAATAAGAGAATCTTTAAATCTTATATAGTAAGAGAAATTAAGGGTAAAGGAATAGCTATACTATATAAAAAATTATGACTTATAATTTAAGGGATAAATAACAAAGGGAAGGAATTTATTCTAACCTAATCTCTAACAATTTAACAGTTAAGTTAACGATTAATTATTATAATCGCACTATCGCTTAAATCCAAAGGCATTATCCTATAGATTTAAGATATCACATAGGTATATATGCAATTAAAAACATAGCTTATAAGATTAATTATCGCTATATTACCTAAATAGATAGTATATTTATTTCCTAAAGGAACTATAATAAAAGTTATTAAGCCTTTATATAGAATTATAGAAGCAGGAACTTACTAGTTTATAACCTACTTTTATTATTATAAAGAAATACTTAATATAATAACCTTATCCTATAATCTATGCTTATTAATCATAGCAGAGAATAAGAATAATCTCTTTAGAGTAGTTAGCATATAAACTAATAATATGCTAGGCCTTAGTAACTAGGACTTCTATAACCTTAAAGAGAGAGAGCTTTAGAAGGCGAATTTCTTAGTAAAGCTAAAGCAAAAGCTATTAGCTAAGAATCCCCTAATCTTTAATAGTTATATCCTTATATAGAATGCTAATAATTTAATAGAACTATATTAGAAAGGTTAGAGTAAGAAGATTAAGCAAATTAATCTAAAGTTACTAACCATAAAACAAGATTATATTAAATAATAAGCATAGGGAAGCTATATTATAACTATCTATTAACCTAAAGCCCTCTATAACCTCTTAATTATAGCATAATATTAAGATCTAACTCCTAATAATATAACTTAATTAAAGAAGTAACTAGATTAGTAAATCTAACATTAAGAATAAGGTTTACGTTATATCCCTCTAGACCTTGCGAATATAAAGTTATTTATATTTATAGATAAATCTCTTGCTAACAATAAAGATCTAAGTTCCTAGATAGGATACGTAATTATTATTAGCAATAAAGAGGCAAAAGATAACATATTTACCTTAAAAGGCAATATTATTACATATAGCTTAACAAAGAGCAAGCGTGTAACCTATAATGCCCTTGCTTTTAAATTATACATAATAGTATAAGGTGCTAATATAGCCTATGCAATTACTATAACTCTTAATATAATTATAAATTAATTAAAGATTAACTATATTCCTATAATTATCTATATAGACTCTTTTTTGCTATATAAGTGCCTTATAAAGTTAGGCTTTACAAAGAAGAAACGCCTTATAATTAATATTATAGCCCTCTAATAGTTATATAAGCGCTATAAGATTTATAAAGTTAGATAGATTAATAGTAATAATAATCTTACTAATATAATAATAAAGGCATCTCTAAATAAGAGCCTTAAGACCTTTATTAACTTAAATAAAGCTATAATTTAAGTTAAAGAATAGGTAAAGAGGCTAGAGACTAGATAAAATTAACAAAAATCCGGTCTAACTGTAGCTAAGCTAATAAGAGGCCTGTATTTAATTCCTTAGATTTACTTATGTTTATTTTAATTAATTCTGATTTTTATTGCGTTTTTTAAGCTTTTAGAGCTCTTAATCTAGCCTGCTTTCTAATCTATGGATTAACTAATTTCCTTTATATTATATTATTAACTAATAGGAATTCTAAATTTAATATTAAACTTACTTATCCTTATATAGGCTTATTTTTATTCTTATACTTACTTATTCTCTCTTTTAGTATTAGACTTACTTCTGCCTTACTTTCTGTCATAACCCTGAAGGTGTGCAAGGTAAGCCACTAGACTAAAAGATCTATTAATGCTAGCTCTCGCTCGCATTGCACCTTATAATTAATTATTAGGCCTGCTTACGTACGCGCGCACCTAATAATTATCCCTTCCCTTATAAGGCTTACCCTAAGCTAAGGGCCCCACACAGGCTAGCGGCTTGTAATGTAACCTTAGCTTGGATTAGGCCTGGTTATTCGTGGCCTCTAAGATAATTAACTAATTATAAACCCCTAAGGCCTAGTACGCATAATAGCTAGGCCTATATATCACCTAGTGCACGTAACCTTATATAGGTATACACCTGTACCTGCCCTATAAGCCTAACATAAGCTACCTAGTCTAGCAATTTAAACCTAGACCTATTAGGTTAATCTAACTACGGAATTAAACCTAGGACTAGTATATACCCTACCCACGAGGATTTAAACCTAGGACTAGCACACACTAGAAGACCCGTGAGAGCTAGTATTAATGTTATAACCCTAAAGGTATATAAGGTAAGCTACTAGACTAAAAGATCCATTAATGCTAGCTCTCGCTCGCATTGCACCTTACAATTGATTATTAGGCCCGCCCGCGTACGCGCGCACCTGACACTTTCTTCCTAAAAAGAGAATTTACTAGTATTACAATAACTAGGTTAATATTAGGGTGTGATCCACGAAAACTCTGCAAAGTTAGCAGAGTATATAACTATGCATAACAAACGCGCTAACTATTTTTAGCAGTAAATTTACATAGAAAGTTATAGAATTAAGTTTACTTTATATTTCCCCTTGTTTATAATATATTATACTAGTAAGGGCCGCGTAAATGCCTATAATAGGATTAGATACTAAGAATAAAGGGAATTCTGCTGTTTTTTAGCTCTTGTTTTTATAGGGAGTAAATTACTCTATAAACTTTGCAGGGAGTATTATAATAAAGTTAGCAAAGCACTATAATAACCTTTCTTAGGGATTATAACCTCTTATTTAAGCACCTTACTATTAAAGAAAATAATAATAGTGATAATCTTTGCGTTATAGTATTAATTCTTGTGTGCTACAAGACTGTAGCAAGAATACAGAGAGTGCTCTATTAACCCTATTACCTCTAAGAGTATATCCACTATTACTATTATAATAATGCTAAATTTATAGCTCTTAAAGAAGGCGCTTAATGGTTGCTAACTACATTATAGGACCTTTGCTATTATATTCTTTAAGAGCCTAGTATTAACTTTATATATCTCTTTTGAATGCTAAAGGAGACCTTTCTTTAGCTTTATTACTAGCTTTAGAATAACACTTTAATTAGAGACTTGTGATATTAATTAGTTAAGTAGAAAGTAATAGTATTCTTATAGATCTATGCCTATAATAAGCCTTAAAGGAACGTAAGCTATTGGTTTTATCTAAGCTAATTATTAGTATTATAGATCTTTTATAAGTTACTTAATCTAATAAGGAAATTATATATAAGATTTATTTGTTAGCTAAACCTAGATTATATTTTACCTTTTGTAAAATTAAATAATATAAAGCTCTTAAAGCAGCTGCTAGGCAAGCTAATAAGGTAAATCCACGCTGCATAGGGATGCAGATTTATAAACAAATCGCTAAGTGGCTTTAGGAATAATATTAAAGCATAGAATAGGTTAAGGAATTATATATTAGATAAAATTAGTAGTGTTATTAATAAATTCCTAGCTTTTATACTAATAGTACTATAGAGAGAAAAGTAAAGATATATATACCTATAGAAGATATTAATACCCTTACTTCTATAACCTAGCTAGGCCTAATACTAAAGTTTAATTTAACCTATACTTTCTTTGCCTCCCTTAAGAATAATATATTCTAAATAAGAGTATTTATATAATCCTTCTTTAACTATATAATAATTTGAATTACTATAGCTATCCTAAGCTCTTTGCTATATAATTAGCAGTCCTTAAGTGCTTATATAATATCTTCTATATTTATAAACCTTAGGGAAAAGATATGCTACCTAGGGCCTGTAGTGTAAGGCCTAAGAACGTTTAATATTACCTCTAAAAGCTCTATTACCTATGCTATAGCCTTTCGCTTCTATAAGCTCTTTAGCAATCTATTTAGCTATAATCTACTAGGTATAAACCTAGTAAAAGGGTTTAATAAGTAGCTATAGGCTAGCCTTTAAGAACTATAACTAGGAGAGTAGCTATCTCCTATAATTTTAGATATATTTAGTTAAAGAAGAGAATTATTATTAACTTTAAAGGGATTATTATTATTCTAAATCTCTTAAATAAAACAAGGAATATTATTATTAATACCTTATTATAGGCCTCTAATATCCTTCTCTTTATTATTTAGTTCTAGAGAGTAGCTACCTCTTCCTATTTCCTTCTTTACTATAGCAAAGCCTTTATTATCTTAAGCCTTAAGAATTCTATTACTAGCTAGAAAGTCTAGCGTAAAGACCTTTGCTTACTCTATAGCTATAAAAGTCTTATTTATAATTAAAGGCTTCCTTATAATAGCCTTACTAAATCTCTTATAAACCTCTTTAATAAATTTAATATTTTACTTACTTATTTAAAGCTTTCTAGTCTCTTTATTATAAGTTATACTAGATTATAACTCTATAGCTTAAAATACTTACTATACTTTCTTTAGCTATATATAGTAATTCTTAATAAGCCTTACCTCCTATTAATAATTTAGGAATTTAAAGGTAAGGGTAGGAAGGAAGCCCTTAAAGAGATCTCTTATAATACTAAGCTTCTTATTATTAAGCTACTACTTATATTAAGCTTTAAGTAGTAAGTTAAGTAGGAAAAGTATCTCTTTATTAGACTAGTAAAGCTAATCTATAAAGGATAGCTATAACTATAAGGATTAGGGCATGATATTAATTAATATTAAAATTATAAGATATTTGCTAATAAACTATAATATAGATTTAATTTTTTAACTATAAATAAAGGGAATATTAGTTATAAGGGGCTTTAGATATAAGGGTAGTGAAAAAAAGCTATAAAATATAAGCTTAGATAGTATAAAGTAGCTGCCCTATAGTGATTCACATATAAGTTATACTGTGGGTTGTCCCTGCTAACTTAGCAGAGTTCTCGTGAATCACACCCTTAGGTTAATTACTAGGAAAGTAAAGCATGTGTAGCAACGCTACGCTATGATTAGCTACACCTATACGCGAGGTATACACGTGACTTACGTCCCCTTTTCTTGTGGCTATATAACGTTATAAATAGCTTTATTTATTAGACCTTATTACATTATTAAACCAGACCCTAACTTGCACTAGTGCATTACTCCTTGGTGTAACTAACAATAGCCTTTACTAGTATAATATATTATAAATAGGGGGAAATATAAAGTAAACTTAATTCTATAACTTTCTATGTAAATTTACTGCGAAAAATGGTTAGCGTGTTTATTATGCATAGTTATGCACTCTGCTAACTTTGCAGAGTTTTTGTGGATCACACCCTTAGTCTCCCCACAATTCTCGCAACTTTCCCACTCAATCAAGAACGACGGTTGATCAAGCTCATGTTGACAAAGGAATTTCGTACTTGGGATAATCTCTTTGCACATTGTTTCGATTGTACTCTAGCGGCGAAGTTAGCGGGAGAAGCCCCGAGGTATTGCAACTTGTACGCACGATGATATGGTGAAAGAGGCAAACGTGATTAAAGTGACATATTATGAAAAGGTGATACTGCGAGCTAACAGAGCTATAAATAATAAGCGGTGTGCCAGCTCCAAGGTGTTAGGAAGGGAGGGGTCGATCGCTCTTCACGGCGGTAATGCTCCTCGTGAATTTAGTCTGCCTAGGCATGACTCATAATCTCGCCAATCGATGTGACTGACATCTTTCTCACAAAATAGGCAGATACCACACAGTACCGTTTCTATAACTTTAAGTATTGCTATTGTGATGTTCTAGGCTTTGCCTAGACCTAGCAATATAGGTGTCAATTGTACAGGTCATAGGGACTTGTACAATGCGTATTCTTTTGCTATGGCGCAATTGGATTGGGCACATCACCCACATGGCGCAGACACCCGCGATTAGCCCTGTGGGCTAGACCATGACAGCTATTCTGCGGCTAGAAATTAGTATTAGTGTAGCTACCTTACTTTCACCTTACTTATACCTTACTTCTTTTAGGTAATAATATTTTTTTTTAGATTTACCCCTTTACTATAACTTATTACTATAGTGTCTTACTAGTGTTATGTAAACCTAGCCCTAGGGCGTGGTGTGCCCGCAGGGTGCACTCCATGTGTTAGGAACTTAGGAGCGGGGCCTCACAACGCGGCCGCATTAAACGCGACCTTAAGCATGTAAGCACAAGGCTCCGGGAGGGAAAAAGCGAACATGCCGTCTGCGGACTGCTACTGGACCTGAGGGCATAAAAAGCTTGCCTCATCGTCCCTATTACATCACTTGACTCATTTTACTAATGTCACTATCAAACGTGATCCACACAACCTTCGGTATGTGCTCATACATCGAACAACAATTTACTCGCCTCGGTTGCCGGGCTGTCCCCAAGCACCAATACCCCAATCGGACCTACCAAGTATGCGACAAATACGGCCCAAACGGTCACTATTGCGGGAACGCAAAGCCTCAAAAAGACGCTACCGGCAATGATATCAGTTTAGGCTCCACAAGGCGCCCTGGCCCCTGCCCCTTGTGTCCACCAGTTCCTTCAGTAAGTCTCTTCAACCTCCAACGCGAAGCCCATGCCAACATCTGAACAGTAGTTTGGCAGGCCGCATCCACCAAATGAAAGGCAGTAAAGCTGCGATGGAGTAGCAGACCAGAGGAGCAGCATGCCACCGATGGGCCGATGGAGGTAGAACAGATGCTGCTACGAGTAGGAAAATCAGTTCTCTGGGCATGACTGATTTGCTGATTCTTTCTTACCTTCTCTTTGGATGTCTTCAAGTAGCTCGTCGACGCCTCCGTATTGCTGGCGCCAACACTTGGAGATGGGAATTTTCAATGCTGGGAGGGATTTCATGCTTGGATATTGACCCCGCCTGAGAGCATCTTCGATCTGATGTTCAAGCAAACCCTCGAAAGGTTTCTCTTCACATAGTAGTTCGTATAAAGTAGAGCCGAGAGCGAACATCTCAGTTTTTGTTGACGGGATCGTAATATCGGGAGGACAATGACTGGTCTCGTACCAGGAGAAGAATTCTTTGCCGTCAATCGACGAGCCAGCGAAATCGCCTACGACAGCATTCAAATCCTTGTCAAGGAACACATTGTTGCAGGAAATGTCGCAATGGAATATGTTCTTCGAGTGGAGGAAGGCGATGGCGCTAGCCACCTGCTCCGCCCATCGCAGCTTTGTTGAAAGAGAAACGTATGAGCGCTGTGACCTCGGATTGAGGTAGTTCCGAATAGACCCATGATGTGCGAATTGGAGGACGATACTCACGTCATCCAGAATGCCGTAGAATTGTAGAATGCCCTTGTGCCAGGTCCCCTCAACTCCGAGTCGTCTGTAGACAGCAATCTCTGTGGCTCTTTCGCTTGCTCCATTGGAGGAATAAGATTTGACTACAGCATCAAGTCGATGCACCCAGGCGGAGAGGCCCGCACCAATGACTTCGTTACGTCGTATATGTTCTGGCAATTCGATCGTTGACTCTTGTGCCATCGCGCTGTGTAGTGACGGGGAGCGATGAGTCAACTATGGGCGAAGTTGAATATCGAGATCAGTATGCATCAGCATCCCCCTTGCGTTCCTGTACTGCGTGGATAGAAAGGAGACAACGTCAATCAGCGTTGTAAAACACGTAGGAGAGGTTGAAATAGCGCGTCGCACTTCGGTGGACTAGCCTGCCTACTGACCTATTACAAAAAGATTGTACCGGATTTTGGTTTGGTCTGTCCTCGGATGCGGCGATCTCTCATTCTGTTTCAGCTCCCCGGCCGTCGGCGCGATAAGCGCACCCGAGGAAACTTGTCACGTGGACGCGCGTTCCTTGTTGGGCGCGGCGAAAAGATGGACGACCCCTTTGGCACGCGACTGCTCTCCCACATCCTCTGAAGAGTATGTTGGATATACAGACTTGA
Organism: Epichloe coenophiala; assembly: GCA_018801565.1. Classification (NCBI taxonomy): domain Eukaryota; kingdom Fungi; phylum Ascomycota; class Sordariomycetes; order Hypocreales; family Clavicipitaceae; genus Epichloe; species Epichloe coenophiala. The sequence continues at coordinate 1,059,340 of JAFEMN010000010.1, read as the reverse complement.
ACAAACCCAAGATCTGCATCGTTGCCATCGTGATCTGGCGAACTGGCACGTGAGATTTCATCAACAGTAATGGTTCATTCGCTCCATATCCCGCCATGCCTTAGAACTCCCCCTCATCACCATCATCCGCCGCCAGTGGATAAGTCGTTGAGAATTCAGATCGAGGGTCCGCTGGTTTCTGTACAGAAATTGCTACCGAATGTGTCATGGCATGTAGATGTTTGCAAGCCCATCTTCCCGCAGCCGGCTGGTCCGAAGCTTGCAGAGCTGACCTACCGGGCCATATACGGACACAACGCTTTGCCTGATATCGGTAGTCGTCTAGTCGTCCGAGATGAGTATCTGGGCTGGATCCATCACAAGAAGTACGTACACTCCCGGACTGCATGAACCATGAAATTCGCTCACAGCAGTGCAACTTAGTGAGATTGACTACTACGGCGTCACATTTGATAACAACGTTCCTTCTGATGAGTACTTTCCAGAGGTTCTGCAGATAAACATCATCGAAATCGAAGCAGACGAGGGGGAGTACGCAAACGAGTACCTACCTTTCATGATCAGTCCGGCAGACTACACTGGCAAGAAGATCTTGGCGGTGCCCAGGTGCTGCCAGAAGAGAAAGGGATCCACAGACCGTCCAAGAGTGAACGGATTAGTGGCAGAAAGAGATGTTATGCGGCAAGGGATAGACCGGGAGGTGATTACGAAGTTACTGATAGGCCATGGGGTATATTCCACCAAGATTCTAGAGAAGCGATTCGACATAGTTCCCCGGCCTCCGACAGGCCAGGCTCCCAAGGAATGATGAAGGCCGCTAGGTCATCACGATGCGTGTACAAATACTTGCCTATGGGCGGCTACATCATCTACTAGCGCTGGTATTCATGGCAGCTTGCTTTTCTTTCTTTTTTTTCTCTCTCAAATTCATAGGCTGTCCCTGCCGCCTTATGCCGGTGGCTATGCGGCGAACTACTACGCAAGGCCTACTTGGAGGATGTCGACAAGTGAACGTCAATACCCTCGTCGAAGCCCCTATATCTTGACTCGAAGACCCTCACCATCTCCGGGTCAATGTCCTCCCTTCGCATGCGGTCGGTGAGAGCGCTACGCCAGCTCTTTAGTTGTGTTCACAGAATTAAGTATCCTGCCATCGAAGCTAAATGGAAGGACAGGCCCTGCTCGGTTCCGGCAAGTGGACAGCAATGCTTCAGCCAGGCTGTTGGACCACGAAGCTAGGGTTCGATATAACTGCATGGATTGAGTTATCCGACCCTATAAGAGGGTGTGGACGGCTACTTAAATAGCTATATACCTATACTATAGGGGGTGTAATTTACCTATATAAAATATACTATATATTTACCAAGGTACTGGAAAGAGACTAGGGCTCTAGGACCTTATGTCTTAGCGGTTAAGCGCAGAGACTATTGTGTAACAAGGGAGGGCGCTCTGACTGTGACTCTGACAGTTTCCCCTAAAGAGTTCGATCTGATCATCGACGTCCATATCATCAACCCCAAACTGAACCGAAGGATACTGACGCACGGATCGAAAAGTACAAACAGTAGTAAGCCTCCTTGGAAACTGTGGCTGCTGACACCATCCGCGTTGACAACTGGAATGCGCGCACATGACAGGTTATTATGGAAACGCCTAATAAAGAAAACAGCAACGTAGATTAATTCATTTCGTATAATTGCTCAAATCACTCTTTCAAGTTTGCTCCTCAAGGCTTTTATCCGCGAACCGCGACTGCTTCCCCTGTCCTGTAGTAGTAAAAACATTAATAGCCTCTGAAAACTTATGAAGTAAAATACCAGGATCTTCCAGACCTGCAGAGACGCGAACAATAGTCTCTCTAACACCATACTGTGCTGCCCATTCTTTTTCCTGCGCGAATACGACCTGACAATATGGGAGAGCCAGCGTGAAATTTGCTCCAATAGAGGGACCTTTGCAAATATCCAGCGCATTGAAGAACTTTTCTGACGACTCCACTGTATCGAACTCAAGTGTGAAAACTCCCCCGTAGCCGGGTTCGAATTCTGCGGTTGCTGGTCGCATTCGCGATTCGTAGTTTGGCCTGGACCAGGATGACGTTGATGGATAGTACACTTGTAGCAGAGGGTGTGCCGAATCTTTGGCAAATGGCTCAAGTAGAGCTACCAAACGGAATGCGTTGTCGTTCATCCTTGTGCATCTAGAGAGAATGTTTCGACTATTCTCCTCTAGTTTAATAGCGTCGCTGCCGTAGAGGCGGCAGGAATAGTCGTCCAATATCGTGGTTCGAAGGCTCTTGTAGTATCTGGAGCGAGGGTTGAGAGCAATGCTACCTCCCATGACATCCGCGTAACCACTAAAACTCTTGGTAAGGGACGTAACAACGATATCAGCCACGCCGAGAACATCAATATTAGCAGAGCACCCGAGCGTGTCATCCACGATCAGTACAAAGCCATATGAATCGGCCAGACGACGCATCCGATCCAAGTCAACGGTCTGTAGAAGTGGGTTGGATGCACACTCGCACCAAACGTACTGGATTGTGCGGTCTTGCTGGGACATCATGTATACATAATCCTCCAACAGCTCCATTTCGGACAATGTGCCAAGACCATAGAATACGCAGTCCTTGCCGAAAACCTGCTTGGTTTTGAGTGTTAATTCGTATGGGAAGCCAAATACAACAGATCTAGTACCTGGCCAACCTTTGAGAGACTTTGTCAAGCGGTAAATAGCAGCCATTCCTGTTGGGAAGAGAAATATATCGTCTGGGGTAACAACAGGAGCTCGCGGGCCGCCGATTGGGGAGCGCTCGAGTAGCTCCGCGATGCGGTGCCGGACAGCCCGTTCCGCCGCATCGCTTGCCGGGCTGCCGGGCCACTCTATCTGTCCCGAGCCGTCTGTCTTAGACATGTCGATGCCATTATTGCCTTTAAGAATGTGCTCGGCCATACGAGATTGGATACCCACTCCCGTGAGACGCCAAAATGCCATTCCGAAACCCAAGCACCTTTTGGGAAAGAGAACGGCACAAAGAGTTATGGCAGCAGCACTTGCGGAGCCATCTCGAATCTGGGCAACCAAAGGCTGTATTCTAACTTCTGCACCGTCCAAGCCACCATCTTCTGGTGGCGATTGACACATGTACTTATGGCAGGCAATTGCATCCTGAGTAGAAAGGAAGAGTAGGCAAGCGTCACCTGCGCTGGCAAATTTATGAACACAAATCCCATGAAGCTAATTGAAGCGTTGGTAATTGGCACTAGTGTGCTAAATGGTCACTTGGAAAAGATACGTACCAGTTGGATATCCTTGTGAAGAAATGATCGAGGGTAACCGCCTTGTAGAACGCTTCGAATACGTGTTGCACCTTGAGCAAAGTCAACCACATCCTGCCACTTCGGCAGCTGTACCGAGATGGCATGGGGTAGTGATGGAATAGGGTTCCCAAGAGGTGGAGGGTATGGAAGAGCCAGTGCAGCAAGCATTATCGGCAAAATACCTGCAATATAGTAAGTATATCGACTATGGGGAGTGTGATTTCAGATCATGTATTGATGTTACTGAATGCTTAACCACTATGATCGTTCTCAATAGCCATCAATTGAAGACGGCATCAACTGAGAGTTGGTTTTAATAACAAAAATCTAGCCACGAGTTCTAAAAGGCCGTCTGCCACACACTTATGCGACATGTCATTCCTCTAATGGTAACTATTACATAAAGTCAGCAGGATGGCTGCCGCGACCAGCTCGTGGTCTCAAGCTCCCTGTCACAGAGGTACCTTTTGGTGCTACCCTTCCGCAAATACAAGGAGCTTCCCTATAGCTAGAGCTTTGCACTACACTACATTACATACTACACTACACTACACTAAATACTACACTACACTACACTACATACTACATTACACTACACTATATACTACACTACACTACACTATATACTACATTACACTACACTATATACTGCACTACACTACACTATATACTACACTATACTACACTATATATTACACTACACTACATTACATATTACACTACACTACATTACATACTACACTACACTATACTACAACTATATTACATACCACACTACACTACACTACATTACATACTACACTACACTATACTACAACTATATTACATACCACACTACACTACACTACACTACATTACATACTACACTACACTACATTACATACTACACTACACTATATTACATACTATACTAACACTACATTATATACTACACTACACTACACTACATACTATATTACACTATATGTAGTGTAGTGTAATAAAAGTAATATAATAGCTTATAATAGCTTATAATCGCTTATAGTACTTATAGTACTTATAGTACTTATAGTACTTATAGTACTTATAGTACTTATAGTACTTATAGTACTTATAGTACTTATAGTACTTATAATATTATTAGTTTTAAAGTTTAATGAAAAATAAATAACTTTTAGAACAAGCATGATATTAACAAGGGTGCGCGCCTCTGATTGGCCGGGCGCGTTGCATTGCAGACTCACATAGCTAGTCTGACCGCGGCGCGGTTAGCATTAGTATATGTGGCCTTTTCTCACATAACACTAATTAAGGCTCCTTTTCTTATAATAAATAGTGCACCCTATATGCTTTTATTTAATCCCTCTTTTACTTCCTTTAGTAAACTAGAATATATAATAATTATATATACTTTAGTCTACCCTAAAAAACCTTATATATAGGTTAATAGTATTCTATAAGAACTAACACTAATTAGTAGTTATCTTTATAAATACTATAGATTAGTAAGGTCTTATAGAAAAGGCATTAGTATTATAAACCTACCTTATAAAATAGGAAGGCTACTATAAGTAATACTAATATACTAAGGAAGAAGTATATTCTAGCTTTTCTTTTACCATAAGTAACTATAACTAGCTTTATACTAAATCTAAGCTTATTAGATTAATTAAAGCCTAGTTAGTAACTAGTCTAACCTATCTTTATTTATTTAATTAGCGTATCTATTATGTAAATAAACCCTTAGAAGCGTATTTATTACATAATTAAGGCCTAGTTAGTAACTAGTCTAACCTATCTTTAGTTATTTAATTAAACTTACTAAGGGATAAAGATAATAGCTTTACTTATAATCCTTTAAACCTCTATATTCTCTTTATTTCCCTTACCTCCTTACTTATTACTAATATTATAGTAAAATATTAAAACTAACTAAAAGGATTTAGATTATAAGATATTCCTTTTAATTATAAACAAAACCCCCCCTATAAAGATAATATAAGAGAAGCTAATATATAAGTTATATCTTACTTCCTTAACTATATCCCCTTTAATTTATACTAGTATATTATATAATAAGCACTAGAATATAAGAAATTATTTAATCTTAAAGTAACTATTACTCTTAAAGAACTTATAGCTTAGATTTTAATTGAAAAAGTAACTTATAAATATAAGAATTTATACTTATAAACCTTATTTATAGTCTTTAATAATAACTTTAGAGAATAAAACTAAGAGATATTTAAAGTAATAAATCCTAAAGCTATAAAGATCCTTTAAGATTTCCTTTTCTTTAGTAGTGTTTATATAAACCTATAGAGTTACTAGAGAATTATAGTCTTACTTAAAGATATTATTAACTATAATAAATTCTATAATTAAAATAAAGAAAAGATATAGGAAGTTAGAAGAAAGTATTCTATCTTTAAGAGATAAATAGTAAACTAAGACTTTTACAAAAACCTTCTTCTTATTAATATCCCTTTTCTTGAAGACTAACTAAAGTAATAAACTATTCTATAGTATTCCTAATTCTCTTAACTATTATAATCCCTTCTATTTTATCCCTAGACCCTATTATACTAATCCCTAAGTATACTAATTATAAAGTAAAGGAAATTCTCCTATTATAAGCCCTTAATTATAGACTTAAACCCCCTTTATTCCCCCTCCTATAATAAAGTATTACAATCCCTCTTTATAGTAAGGAACTATAGTAACTTCTTAATAAGAATTAACTATCCTTATTTCCCCTTAAGAGATAGAGTAATCCTTATTAAAATAACTACTTAATCTTAATAAGTTCTATAATAATAAGAGTATTAAGTATAGCACTAGGGAGTATAATATTCTTAATATAAAGCTCTTAACCTATTAAAGGAAGTATAAGATACTAGGTATTATATAAGAATAGTTAGGCTATAGCTTTAAGTTTATACTAAAAGGTAAACCTCTCTAGTACTTTCTAGAGAACCTTTTAGGCTAAGGAGACCCTTAAGATCTCCTAACTCTTATCTATAGGATTAGGTAAAATTTTAAGATAGATAATATATATTAGAAGAATTATCTATTATAAGGAAAATTATAATTACTTATTATTATCTAAGAGAACTCTAATAAATTAAAGATTAAGTGCTTTAAAGATCTTATAATAAAGCTTTTAAGTCTCTAAAGGGTAAATGCTTATAGATCCGAGTTAAAATTAGACCTCTATAGCTAGATTCTAAATACCTATAAAGGAATTCTAGAATATAAGGCCTATATTATTAATCCTCCTATTAACCTCCAATGCTTTTATAAATAGATAAGGATGTTAATTAGTAAATCTAAAGCTTTAATTAATTAATAGCAGTTCCCTATAAAAGGTAATAGTAAGGAATACTTTTAGACTAACTATAGATATAATAGTAAGGTTAAGGAAGCCTAATATAGTTAATCTACCTTAAAAGGCAAGCCTCCCTGCCTAAAAAAGTATTATATATATAGTAAGGAAAGTTATTAGTTAACTAAGCACTCTAATAAAGACTAGAAGAAGGCATTCTATTGCTAGAGAAATTACTCTTATATAGATTTAATAGCTTCTTTATATAATATATTCCTTACTTAGTATAAAGGCACTAAGGACTTAGAATTAGCTAAAGATAATAATATTAACTAATAACTAATAGAACTTAGTTTTAGCAAAGAAAATAGTAATAGGTAAGTGCCTATAAGCTTCTTCACATATAGGACCACTTATAATAGCTATATAACTACTGAGATTCTTACTAGTAAAGCAATAACTCACACTCTAGCTAAGAAGAATCTATTTAATTTTTAGGAACTAGATAAGGCACTAAGCGTGTTTACACTTAAAGGATAATATTCCTCTAGAACCTTTAAAGGTATTATAGTAAATATAGGTATTATAGAATATTTATTAGTAAGCTACCCTTAGTTCTTAGCTTTATAAAGTATAATACTAACTATTATGCTTAATAAGTTAAATACTAGGAAAGTAAGGATTAAATTTAGCCCTAGAGAACTAATTATAGTACTTAGATTAATTAAAGTGCTAACTTCTTTTAGAATTATTCTCGTTTAGGTAATCCTAATAAACACTCCCTTTCTCCTATACCTTAATAATATAACCTGCCTAAAGATTACTTTTTATATATTAGAGAATATCCTATAGTAAGGGAGTATTAAGGTCCCTATTATATATAAATAAGGGTATATATAAATACTTCTTAATAAAGAAGAAAGTATTACTTAGAGTTATCTTATAGAAGCTAAACTCTATTAATTATATTAACGCTTTAAATACCCCTTAGTAAGATATCTATATAATTTACTATATAAATTAAGGCATAAGGTTAAGTTTAAAGCTATTAAGAAGTTAACTAAGGTTTACTAGTAATATTAATTAAATACGGATAGCCTATATTAATTTAAATTTACCCTCTAGGATAAATATGCCTATAATAACGAAATTATTATGGATATCTTATATATTAATAGTAACTGCCTTATTCTATAAGTTATAGATATAGCTATATCCTTTAATATAGCTAGATTTATTAAAGATATCTTTATAAAGACTATATAGGAAGCACTTTATCTTTACTAGATTAATGTCTATCTAGGCCCCCTAGATATAATTATTATAAACACTAGAATAACCTTTAGAAGTAAGGAATTTAAGTAGCTTGCGTTATTAATAGTAATTAAGATTAAGGATATCCCTATTAAGGCTTACTATAGTATTAGTAAAGTTAAGCAATATTATAGGCTACTTTAAAGAGCCTTTAATATTATTAGATAAGAATGCCTAATAACGCTAAAGCCTATAGTATTATAAATAGCAGTTAAAGCTATAAATAATACTATAGGACTAAATAGTCTTATGCTAATACTTCTTATTTTTAGCGCGTATCCTTATATAATTAAGGAATTGCCTCTATTACTAAATATTACGTAATAAGCTCTTATAATCTAATTAGTAATAAAGGAAGTTAAGCGTATTTGTACCTAGTGGAAGGTTAGTAACGCCCTTACTACAAGGAATAGTCCTAATACCTCTAGCACTATTGACCTCTTACTAGGATTACTTATATATATATAGTATAAAGGCAAGGGATAGAGAGGCCCCTATAGGCTCCTAGCTATAGAATATAAGACCTATACTCTTAAGCTCCCTTAAGGCCCTAAAGCCTTTAGATTAACCTTTATTAGGCCTTTTTATAAAGATCCTAATAAGAAAAGAACTCCTAAGAGCGTAGAGAACTAAGATACCTCCCTATAGCCTATAACTACCCCTCCTATTATTCCCCTAAAGTAAGGACCTAGAAAACCCTAAAAGAACCCTCCTATTATTATATTAGATATCAATTACGTAGATTAAATAAAAGATAAAACTAATATCTTTTTATTAGCTAAGGAAAGCTCTAATCTTAAACTTATAATCTAGTTATATAAGGAAGGAATTATTAAGACCCTAGGCAAATCCTTTAAATTATTTACTAAGGCTAAGATTAATGCTTTAATTAAATAAGGTATGTTTAAATTTATTAAATATAATAAAAAAGAGCATAGTAAAGTTTAAATCTTAAATTCCTAAATTATTAATAAAGTAAAGGGCAAGATAATAAATCTATATAACCCCTCCCGAGCACGAGGTAAAACTGCTTAAATAATTAAAGTTCTATGTTTGTTAATATCTTTTCTAAATATCTACCCCTTTTCTCTAGTCTTTTATTCCCTTTCTTATTCTTACTTTTCTTAAATTCCTTTTCATTAGGATTTTTATTAGCTTTTTAGATAGCCTAAAGGTTCTATAGCCTAGTGATTATTACCCCTGGCTTTTAGTCACCCTTAGCTATGCTATTATCTAATTAGTTAGGGGTTAATTAGTTAATTAGTTACGCAGAACCTACCTAGCAATTATAATAGGTGCAGTGCGTCTATTATGTTCGAATTAAATTAGAGATAAGTGAGAATAAGTTATATTTAGTTTAAGTTTATCTCGGAGCTTTAAAGCATAAGTAGTAAGGTATAAGATAGAAAAGATATAAAGAGATAGAATAAACACGGTTATAGAGAAAGGGGGAATTACGTTAATTTATACTATAAGCAAAACTTAAATAAATTTAAGTTTAGCTACGGTTATAAATCATAACTATATCTTATGCTAATATAGTTATAACGTTTATTACAAACTTTGCTTTAACCTTAGAGCTTATTTATTACTATAGCTATAAGAATTTAGTTATTAATTATTTTACTAGCTAGGTATTGCTAGTAATAATTATGTGTTGTAATTACTAATAACTAAGACCTTACTCCCTAGCTAGGCTGTATGCTTATCCTAGCTAGTAAAGTCTAAAAGGAAGGTACCTTTATAATTTAAGGTAATATTATACACTATAGCTTAACTAAGAGTAAGAGAGTTATAAGAAGTATACTTACCTCCGAAATTTATAGCATAGTTACTAGTGCTAATATAGCTTACATAATCTTAATAACTCTTAGACTAATCACTTATTAATTAAACCTCCTTATAATTCCTATTATTATCTATACTAATTTATACTCTCTATATAAATACCTTATTAAACTTAGTATAATAAAAGAGAAGCGCTTTATAATTAATATTATAGCACTTGATTGATTATATAAGCAATAAGAGATCTGCAAGATTAGATAGATTAATAGGAATAATAACCTTACTAATATATTTACAAAAGCATTACTAAATAAGGTGTTTAAGAAGTTTATTACAAGTAATAAAGCAACTATTAGGATAAAAGAATAGGTTACGTAATTATAATTCCTATAGTAATATAATAAAGTTAAAGGTATTTAAGATTAGCCTTACCTATACTTTAACAGACTTATAGATTAAATACTGTTTTTATTATATTTTTCCCCTTCTTTCCTTATAATATTATATATAATTATTTAATCTTAACTATTCCTTACTTCCCCTTCCCTTCCCTTATTAATATTACTTATTAATAATTACATTAAAAAGAGAGAGTTTCTAGTGTTAAAACAAGCATAATATTAATAAGGGTACGCGCCTCTAATTAGCTAGGCGCGTTATATTATAGACTTACCCTCCCGAGCACGAGGTAACACTGCTTAAATGATTAAAGTTCTATGTTTTTTAATATCTTTTCTAAATATCTAGTCTTTTTCTCTAGTCTTTTATTCCCCTTCTTATTCTTACTTTGCTTAAATTCCTTTATATTTTCTTTAGTTTTCTTAAATTCCTTTTAATTAGGATTTTTATTAGCTTTTTAAATAGCCTAAAGGTTCTATAGCCTAGTAGTTATTGCCCCTAGCTTTTAGTTACCCTTAGCTATACTATTATCTAATTAGTTAGGGGTTAATTAGTTAATTAGTTACGTAAAACCTACCTAGTAATTATAATAGGTATAGTGTGTCTATTAGGTTATGCGTGTCTTATAGAAAGTATTAATTACGTTTACTAATTTTAAGTAAAGCAAATTAAATTAGAGATAAGTAAGAATAAGTTATATTTAGTTTGCCTTAGAGCTTTAAAGTATAATTAGTAAGCTATAAGATAAAAGAGATATAAAGTTTAAGTTTTGCTTATAGTATAAATTAATATAATTCCCCTTTTCTCCATAACTATATTTATTCTATCTCTTTATATCTCTTCTATCTTATAGCTTACTACTTATGCTTTAAAGCTCTAAGGCAAACTAAACATAACTTATCCTTACTTATCTCTCATTTAATTTGCTTTACTTAAAATTAGTAAACGTAATTAATACTTTCTGCAAGACACGCATAACCTAACAGACGCACTGCACCTATTACAATCGCTAGGTGGGTTCTGCGTTAGTTACGAATTATAACTATATCTTACACTAACATAGTTCTAAAGTTTATTACAAAATTTGCTCTAACCTTATAGCCCTTTATATTTATAACCTTAGAGCCTATTTATTACTATAGCTATAAGAATTTGGTTGTTAATTGTTTTACTAGCTAGGTATTGCTAGTAATAATTATATGTTGTAATAAATTAGATGCATTGGCTATAACCAATGATACTAAAAAAATTATAAAAATCAATCAATACTTAATTATATATACACTAACTACTAGGTAAGATAAAATAAATACCTTAAAGAATAATAGGCTAATAGCTAGGATAAACTTAAAGATAACTAGGATATATTCTAGACTTAGATACTTACGCTACTTAAAGACACTATAAATCACAATATATAAATAGCTATATAGCTAGAGAACGTAAAGTAATATAAGGGTTAGAGCCCTATTAAATTTAGTATTATCTTAGATTTACTAGAGAAACACTTAGAAAAAGCCTTTAAAAAGTCTTATATATTTATATTCTTTATAAAATTACTTCCTAACCTATAGAACTATATTAACCTATATTTCTTAATTATAGGATAGACTTAAGAAAAGGTTATATAACTTACCTAGCGATTTTAGGAGGTAATACTAAGAAATAAGTAAAAGCCTAAGTATTTAGGAGATAAAGGCCTATATAAAATCCTCTAATATTAAAGATATAATTCCCTATAAAGTTATAGACCTTATAAGGATTAAAAGAATAAGGACTAGGAAAAGAGTCTAGTTACTTACCTAAATAATAGTAAAGTAAGGGATAGAAGATAATATTATAACTATAGTAGCATAGAATATCTTATCTATAACTATAATAAGCTAAAGAAAAAGCCCTAAGAGAACTAGGGAAATACGCTAAGGTAAAAGTAAATACCCTTATCTCTGCCTTAAACACTAAGGTACTAATAGAGTATAGATTTTACATACTAGTTACTATTTATAGGTATAAATATATTAAAATAGTAGTAGATCTTAATAGCTATACTAAGATTAATATTATTAGTGCTAAATTTATAAAGAACTATAAGCTTAACTAAGCTAAGGCTATAGCACTTATCCTTAAGGTAGTAAGGGCTCTTATAGTCCCTTAATATAGTATCTATAAGGTACTTATTATAATTAAGGACTTAAGAGAAGAAAAAAAGAACCTTAAGCTACTTTATATAGCTATAAATAAGGACCTAAGAGTACGGGGAAGTTCTCTCTTAATTAGAATATATATACTTACTAAATAATATATATATTTTTACCTATACTTATAAGAGTAATAGTTTAAGAAAAAGAGAATAGCCTTATTACTTATTGATTTTTATAATTTGTTTTAGTATCATTGGTTATAGCCAATGCATCTAATTTATTACAACACACAATTATTACTAGCAATACCTAGCTAGTAAAATAATTAATAACCAAATTCTTATAGCTATGGTAATAAATAAGCTCTAAAGTTATAAATACAGGGGGCTATAAGATTAAAGCAAAGTTTATAATAAACTTTATAGCTACGTTAGCGTAAGATATAGTTATAATTCGTAACTGTAGTTAAACTTAAATTTATTTAAGTTTTGCTTATAGTATAAATTAACGTAATTCCCCCTTCCTCTATAACTATGTTTTTTCCATCTCTCTCTGCAATATCTCTTCTATCTTATAGCTTACTACTTATGCTTCAAAGCTCCGAGGCAAACTTGAACTAAATATAACTCATCCTTACTTGTCTCTAATTTAATTCAAATCGCTAGGTAGGTTCTGTATTACTAATTAACTAATTAACCCCTAACTAATTAGATAATAGCATAGCTAAGGGTGACTAAAAGCTAGGGGTAATAACCACTAGGCTACAGAACCTTTAGGCTATCTAAAAAGCTAATGAAAATCCTAATTAAAAGGAAATTAAGAAAACTAAAGAAAATATATAGGAATTTAAGAAAAGTAAGAATAAGAAAGGGAATAAAACACTAGAGAAAAAGGCTAGATATTTAGAAAAGATGTTAAAAAACATAGAACTTTAATCATTTAAGCAGTTTTACCTCGTGCTTAGGAGGGCCTTATTACTTATAACTCCTTATAAGTTTATCAAGGTAATATATAATAAGACTATTATATATACTATTATAGGAGTTATAGAAGATAAGTTTATTACCCTTAAAGATAATAAGAAGGCAAAAGAATATAAAACTATTAAGAATATTCCTAAGGAACTATATAAGTTTAAAGATATATTTATATTAGATAAGGTAAGAAGCTTACTATTAAGAAAGAAGACTAATTATATAATTAACCTAATACCTAGGGCTATACCCTTATATAGACTAATTTATTCTCTCTCCTAAAGTAAGCTATAAAAGCTTTATAAATATATTAATAAAAACATATAGAAAGGCTAGATAAAACCCTTTTAAAGCCCTATAAGTATATCTATCCTATTTATACTAAAGAAAGATAGAATACTTTAACTATATATAGATTATTAAGGACTTAATAGAGTAATATAAAAGAATTACTATACTCTTCCCCTAATTTTAGAGACCCTAGATAGGTATTAAAAAGCCTACTACTTCTTAAAGATTAATATTAAGGATACTTACTATTAAATTTATATTTAAAAGGGTAATAAGTAAAAGACTATGTTTTATATATATTATAGACACTATAAATACCTTATAATACTCTTTAGGTTAACTAATACCTTAGCTACTTTCTAGAGCTATATTTATAAAGCACTTTATAAGCTAGTTAATACTATTTATATAGTATATCTAGATAATATCCTTATTTTCTTAAAAATATAAGAAAAGTATACTATATATATTATAGAAGTTTTAGAATATATAAGGTTAATAAAGCTATATATAAAACCCTTAAAGTATTCTTTTTACTAGGAATTAGTAAAATTCCTAGGGTTTATTCTATTAGTTAATAGGATTTTAATAGATATATATAGGATTAATATAATTTAAGATTAGAAGAAGCCTAAGAGCTTTAAAAATATATAGTCTTTCCTTAGGTTTTATAACTTTTACTAATAGTTTATTTATAAATACTCTAGGATTATAGTACCCCTATATATATTAATAAAAGATAGTTAAAATAGTATTTAGACTAGGAAGTTTATATTTAGAGTAAAGGAATAGCTAGCGTTTAACTAGCTAAAAGATACCTTTTAGTAAGTGCCTTTTCTATATTATTATAACTAACCTTTGCACAAACTTCCGCACCGCTTTAAAGGTCTAGAATCGCCCCTAAAATACAAACCACACTAATATTCAAATTCCTTACCTCTATTTACCCCCCCCCTATAATATTATATTATAATAAAGCTAGAGGTAAGTATAAGGTTAGAATACTAATAGTAATTAATAAAGAAGAAAAGGAGCTAGTATAAAGCTACTACTACCTAAACATAGGAATTAGATAGTTTAATATCTAGAGAAGCAAATATAACCTAATAATAGACGAGATCTAATTTAAATATCTAGATAATATAAAATACTATAATAAAATTATAAGCCTTATCCGTAGTAATAAAGTTAACTAGGTATAGTGTATTACTAAAACTATTACTAGATAGGTAGTAAACTATACCTAAGCTAAAGTAAGAGTAATGAAACATAATAATAGTAATATTTATATTACTAAAGAAGCTCTTAAATAAGCCCTTAAGAAGGCTATTAAAAAAGAAACTAAGGAAGGTAATACCCTAACCTAGGTAAGTATTACTACTAGCCTAGCCCTTAAATAACTAAATACCTTACCTCCCTCTCTTTAAATCCCTAGTAAATAAGACTAAAAGGTACTTATTAAAGGAAATACTATTTAGGAATTACTCTAGTCTAGAAGCATAGAAAATATAATAATAATAGTTAATAAAGCTATAAACTAAACTATAGTAATAGTAACTAGAAAACTCCCTAGTAAAAATACTATTATTACCTTTAAAGGAAATACTACCTAATATAAATAGAACTAAAAATAGATTACTAATATATTTAGACTAGAAGTAGCCCTTTACTACTATATACTTAGTATTATTATTGATTTTTATAATTTTTTTAGTATCATTGGTTATAGCCAATGCATCTAATTTATTACAACACATAATTATTACTAGCAATACCTAGCTAGTAAAACAATTAATAACTAAATTCTTATAGCTATATTAATAAATAAGCTCTAAGGTTATAAATACAGGGGGCTATAAGGTTAGAGCAAAGTTTGCAATAAACTTTATAGCTATATTAGCGTAAGATATAGTTATAATTTATAACCGCAGTTAAACTTAAATTCGTTTAAGTTTTACTTATAGTATAAATTAATATAATTCCCCCTTCCTCTATAACCATGTTTTTTCTATCTCTCTATCTCTCTTCTATCTTATAGCTTACTACTTATGCTTTAAAGCTCTAAGGTAAACTAAACATAACTTATCCTTACTTATCTCTAATTTAATTCAAATTGCTAGGTAGGTTTTGCATTACTAATTAACTAATTAACCCCTAACTAATTAGATAATAGCATGGCTAAGGGTAACTAAAAGCTAGGGATAATAACCACTAGGCTATAGAACCTTTAGGCTATCTAAAAAGCTAATAAAAATCCTAATTAAAAGGAAATCAAGAAAACCAAAGAAAATATAGAGGAATTTAAGAAAAGTAAGAATAAGAAGGGGAATAAAACACTAGAGAAAAAGGCTAGATATTTGGAAAAGATGTTAAAAAACATAGAACTTTAATCATTTAAGCAGTTTTACCTCGTGCTTAGGAGGGGCTTAGTATTATTATTAAGGGATTCCTAACTAAATATATATCTATTAGAAACCTAGTAATAGAAATTAAAAAAGCTAATAAGGTAAATATAAGGTAACCCTAAGGTAAAGGCACCTAAAGAACTACCCTTCGTAACACTGGCAAGCCGCTAGCTATAAGCTAGCGACTCGCACGTATAACACACTTAGACCTAGTAAGCTTTAGTTAATATACTAGATTCCCTATACCTCTTACCTAGCTACTATTATTCTTATAATTCTAAAGCTTCTCTTACTAGCTACCTAAGAGTAATATAGGGAGGAGAACTACCTAATCCACTAGAGTAATATTAGATAATAACTAAGGTTTATTAAATAAGGGTAGTACTATAGATAAGAATATATTATATTTTATAAAGGCTACACTTAAAATTAGACTCTTTACCCTTAGTACTAAAGCTATAGTAATAATAGAGTAAATTACTTAGCTTAAATAAATCTAGAAATTATAGGAGTAAGAATATAGGACTAAGAATAAAAGCTTATTACCTTATTATAGCTAAATAAAGGAAAATTATAGGAGAAAAGGGAGTAAAGAGCTAGTACCCTTTTAAGCTAAAGTAGCTAAGAGATTAAGGTTTAGAATATTACTAAACTCTAATACCTTATAAACCTATAGAAATATAAGATATAGGTTAATAATCTAAACTATACCTTTAATAAGGTAAAGAAGAAGTATTAATATAACTATTAAAAGATTCTCTTTATACTTAACTATATATATACTAACTACTAGGTAAGATAGGATAGATACCTAAAGGAATAATAGGCTAATAGCTAGGATAACCTTAAAGATAACTAGGATATATTTTAGACCTAGATACTTATACTACTTAAAGATACTATAAACTATAATATATAAATAGCTATATAGCTAGAGAATATAAAGTAATATAAGGGCTAGAGCCCTATTAAATTTAGTATTTACTTAGATTTACTAGAGCAATACCTAGAAAAAGCTACTAAAAAGTCTTATACTTTTATATTCTTTATAAAACTACTCCTTAACCTATAGGACTATATTAATTTATACTTCTTTATTATAGGAAAGACCTAGGAGGAGGTTATATAACTTACTTAGTGATTTTAGAAGGTAATACTAAAAAATAAGCAAAAGCCTAAGTATTTAGAAGATATAGGCCTATATAAGACCCCCTAATATTAAAGATTTAACTCCTTATAAGGTTATAGACCTTATAAGGATTAAAAAAATAAGGATTAGAAAAAGGGTCTAGCTACTTACCTAAATAATAGTAAAATAGGAGGTAAAATATAATATTATAACTATAGTAGTATAGAATATCTTATTTATAACTATAATAAGCTAAAGAAAGAGCCCTAAGAAGACTAGGGAAATATACTAAGGCAGAAGTAAATACCCTTACCTTTACCTTAAATACTAAGGTACTAATAAGGTATAGATTCTATATACTAGTTACTATTTATAGGCATAAAGATATTAAAATAGTAGCAAATCTTAATAGCTATGCTAAGATTAATATTATTAGTGCTAAATTTATAAAGAACTATAAGCTTAACTAGGCTAAGACTATAGTACTTATTCTTAAGGTAGTAAGGGCCCTTATAGTCCTTTAATATAGTATTTATAAGATACTTATTATAATTAAGAACTTAAGGGGAGAAGAAAAAAACCTTAAGCTACTATATATAGCTATAGATAAGGACCTAAGAGTAAAGGGAAGTTCTCTCTTAATTAGAATATATATACTTACTAAAGAATATATATATCTCTATTTATACTTATAAGAGTAGTAGTTTAAGAAAAGAAAAATAGCCTTTTTACTTATAACTCCCTATAAGTTTATAAAGGTAATATATAATAAGACTATTATATATACTATTATAGGAGTTATAGAAGATAAGTTTATTACCCTTAAAGATAATAAGAAGGCAAAAGAATATAAAACTATTAAGAATATCCCTAAGGAACTATATAAGTTTAAAGATATATTTATATTAGATAAGGTAAGAAGTCTATTATAAAGAAAAGAGAATAATTATATAATTAACCTAATACCTAGGGCCACACCCCTATATAGACTAATCTATCTTTTTTCCTAAAGTAAGCTATAAAAGCTCTATAAATATATTAATAAAAACCTATAAAAAGGGTAGATAAAACCCTCTAAAAGCCTTATAGGTATGCCTATCCTATTTATACTAAAGAAGAATAGAATACTTTAACTATATATAGATTATTAAGGACTTAATAAAGTAATATAGAAGAATTACTATATTCTCCCCCTAATTTTAGAGATCCTAAACTAGTGTTAAGAAGCCTATTACTTCTTAAAGATTAATATTAAGGATACTTACTATTAAATTTATATTAAAGAGAGTAATAAGTAAAAGACTATATTCTATACTTACTATAAATACTATAAATATCTTATAATACCTTTTAGGTTAACTAATACCCTAGCTATCTTTTAAAGCTATATTTATAAAGCACTTTATAGGCTAGTTAATACTATTTATATAGTATATTTAGATAATATCCTTATTTTCTTAAAAATATAAGAGAAGTATACTATATATATTAAGAAAGTCTTAGAGTATATAAGGTTAGTAAAGCTATATATAAAACCCTTAAAGTGTTTATTTTACTAAGAATCTATAGAATTCCTAGGGTTTATTCTATTAGTTAATAGGATTTTAATAGATATATAAAGGGTTAATATAATCTAAGATTAGAAAAAGCCTAAGAGCTTAAAAGATATATAGTCTTTCCTTAAATTTTATAACTTTTACTAATAGTTTATTTATAAATACTCTAGGATTATAATACCTTTATATTTACTAATAAAAGGTAGTTAAAATAGTATCTAGACTAGAAAGATTATATTTAAAGCAAAGAAATAACTAGTATTTAGCTAGCTAAAAGATACCTTTTAGTAAGCATCTTTCTTTATTATTATAACCTAAGTTAGCTAGTATATATTAAGATAAATACTTTAGTCTTTATAATAGTAAGGATTTTATCTTAATAGGATAATAAAGGCTACTAGTACTTAGTAGCCTTTTAGTTAAGGAAGTTTATAAATACTAAGTAAAATTATAGTATAGCTAATTAAAAGTTACTTACTATAGTAAAGTTATTTAAACACTAGTAATACTATATTAAAGGTATAGTAACCCTAGTTAAGGTCCTATTAAACTACTATAATCTATAAATCTTTATAAGGTAGTAGAAGTTAAATAGAAAGTAAGCTAGATAATATATATTCCTTTGCCCCTTTTACTTTATAATTAAGTATAGGCTAGGGAAAAGTAACCTAGTAAATACCTTATTAAGAAAGTCTAATTATAAAGGTAAACCCCTAATAAATAAGGCACTTCTACTAAATCTTTAGAAAAAGATAGTAATTACTAAAAAAGTAGTAGAAAAAGAGATACTAATATATTAAAGAAAATATAGTAAGATACCTTTAAGAGAGGAAAATACCCTAGTCTTAAATATAAAGAGGCTTAATAA
The DNA here is from genome assembly GCA_018801565.1 of Epichloe coenophiala. NCBI lineage: Eukaryota > Fungi > Ascomycota > Sordariomycetes > Hypocreales > Clavicipitaceae > Epichloe > Epichloe coenophiala. The sequence goes on along the minus strand of JAFEMN010000010.1, from coordinate 1,039,845 downwards.
GATATCTTTAGGGAAGGAAAATACCCTAGCCCTTATAAAGAGAGCTTAAGAGGCTAGAGTAGCCTAGCTAAGAGGCTAGTTAGCTACTATAAATCTAGTAAAAGATTAGCTAAATAAGGGTAATTTCTAGGAGAAGGTAGTATATATCTAAGATATTAGTATAGTATAAGAGATATAGGGGACTATTATATTACTAAATCCCTACTAATCTAGGCTAGATAAACTATTAGTGTAATTACTATAGAAAGTATAAAGTTAAGACCTAGATCTATAAAGGTAGAATAGTAAGATAAATAAATCCCTAGTAAAAGGGGAGAGAAAGGCTAGTTTATAGTTATATAGTATAAGGGGTCTTCTAATATACTAAGACTAGGTAGTTATTCCCTAGGAGCCTATCTTATAATAGGAGCTTTTATAGCTACACTATAATAATTTACTAGTAAGTTACTTTAAGACTAAGTATACTCTTAAGCTACTAAAGTATTACTTCTAATAGCTAGCTATAAGTAAGTCTATTTTAGACTATATTATAAGCTATAGGGTTTACTAATAAGTAGTAGCTAGAAGGCATTACCTATATAGTAGCCTTAAATCACTACTAATACTAGGGTAACTATAGGTAAAGATTTTAATAGACTTTATTATAGGATTACTTATTATATAAGTAAGTAAGTAAGAAACTAATATAATCCTAGTAATTATAGACTAATTTACTAAGTATTCTATCTTCCTACCTATAACTACTATAATTAATATAGCTAAGTTAGTAAAGCTTTTCTATAAAGAGATTAAACTATAATTTAGGGCCCTAAAGGGCATTATATCTAATAGGGGATTAGTCTTTATAAGCTAATTTTAGTTAAACCTATACTACCTTTTATATATAAAGTAAAGGCTTTCTATAGTGTTTTACCCCTAAACTAATAGGTAAATAAAGAGAATAAACTAAGTACTTAAGCATTACCTTTAATATTTTATTACTAAGAACTAGTAAATATAGCTAAAGCTACTCCTAATAGTATAATTTATATATAATAATATAGTAAATAAAACTATAGGTTACTCTCTAAATTACTCCTTTATAGGCTATTTACCTAAGTTTATTTAGCTCTTAGGGATAAGATTAAAGAAAGGAAGGTACTAAAAGCCTATACCTATATTATCAAGCTATATAAAGTTAGACAATAGCTAAAGGAAAACTAGGTAAAAGCTACTAAAACCTAGGTAAAATACTATAATAATCACTACTAGCTATTAACTCTAAAAAAAGGTAACTTAGTATTACTATTAGTAAAGAATATTAGGCTTAAGGATATAAAAAGAAAGCTAATCCCTAGGTTTATTAGGCTGCTTTAAGTGCTTAATACTATAAGTAAATAGGTATACTAACTTATACTACCTAAGAAGTATAGCTAACTATATAATATATTCTATATTAGTATATTAAAGCTATAAAATTACTATAAAGGCACTAAGGAAGAAAATATACTAATACTAGACCTTAAAGATAAAGAAAATAAGTATAAAGTTAAAGAGGTTAAGGACTATAGGAAAACCTATAAAGGTAATAAATACCTAGTAAAATAAAAAGGTTAGCCTAGTAAGTATAACTAGTAAGTTCTAGTAAAAGATATAGAAAGTACCTAATATATAATTTAGGTATTTTACTAAAGCAAATTTAGTAAGAAAGATAGTAAGATATAAGTAAGTTATAGGTAAAGAGATCCCTCCTAAGCACGAGGTAAAACTGCTTAAATAATTAAAGTTCTATATTTTTTAATATCTTTTCCAAATATCTAGCCTTTTTCTCTAGTCTTTTATTCCCCTTCTTATTCTTACTTTTCTTAAATTCCTCTATATTTTCTTTGGTTTTCTTAATTTCCTTTTAATTAGGATTTTTATTAGCTTTTTAGATAGCCTAAAGGTTCTATAGCCTAGTGATTATTACCCCTAGCTTTTAGTCACCCTTGGCCATGCTATTATCTAATTAGTCAGGGGTTAATTAGTCAATTAGTAATGCAGAACCTACCTAGCGATTGTAATGGGTGCACGAATTGAATTAGAGACAAGTGAGGATGAGTTGTGTTTGGTTTGCCTTAGAGCTTTAAAGCATAAGTAAGAGAGATAAAACAAACACGGTTATAAAGGAAGGGGGAATCGCGTTAATTTATACTATAAGTAAAACTTAAATAAATTTAAGTTTAACTATAGTAATAAATTATAACTATATCTTATGCTAATATAGCTATAAAGTTTATTATAAACTTTACTCTAACCTTATAGCCCCTTGTATTTATAACCTTAGAGCTTATTTATTACTATAGCTATAAGAATTTAGTTATTAATTATTTTACTAGCTAGGTATTGCTAGTAATAATTATGTGTTGTAATAAATTAGATGCATTGGCTATAACCAATGATACTAAAAAAATTATAAAAATCAATAGGTAAAGAGATATAATATTCCTATAAAAAAGGCCTAGCCTTACTAGCTACTATTACACTCTAAACTAGAAACCTTAGACTACTTACTAAAAAATAAAGAAAAACATACTTATAGAGTAGGGAGAGTTAAGGGAAACCTCTTTATTATAGCCCTTATATAGCTTAAAACCTTACTATTCTAAATATAGTACTTATTACTATTCTTATCCTTACTAATTAGCTCCCTTATTACCTAGGAAAAGTAATATTTAGCTATACCCTAAGGAATAAAACCTAGGTTATAAGACTATAAGTATAAAGTTACCCTTACCTTCTAGGCATAGAAAAGTTAGCTATAAAGTAGCTATAAAAGTTAGTAAATAAATAGTAAAAAGAAATAAAATACTTACTACCCCTAGGATAGAAGCTAGAAATATAGTAATAAAAAGTTATTATTATAAAATAATATACTAATTATACAAAATTAATATATCCTACCCTAAAATATAAGTAAAAAAACTAGTATATAGGTAAGGAAAATATAAACCTAATAAACCTTTATAGCCCTAGTAAGGCTAAATATAATATAGTATACTATATTAGTATAGTTAAAGCCTATTATTAAATTAAGATAGGCCTTAGTAAAACTAAAGTAAGTTACCTTAGAAAATAAATAGTTATTAGGGTTTTCTAGGTTTATATTACCAAGGGTATTTATAAGAGTCTATACCTAATTTAGGAGTACTAATAAATCTAAAAAATCACCCTTTATTATAGCTATAGCTTATATAGAAATATTAGTAATAAGGTACTAAAAGATAGAGAAATAGTAGTATACTTATAGTATTATAAGTATAGAGATACTTATAATACTAGATATAATATTTAGAATATTTTATTGTTATAATAGCAAATATTAGCTAGGGAAATTAGTAGTTAATCTAAGGGAGTTTAGGCTCTAAAAGAGAGTATATCTTAAACTTAGCATACCTAGTATATAAGTAATATATATAAAAGCACTCTCTTAAGGGAATATAATCCTATTTTATAGTAAAAGTAAGGTAAGTAATAATAGGGATATAATAGTAACTAAAGGTATAATAATATTTTAAAAAGTTTAACTATAAATATAGAAAGAAAGAGCTTATAATATAAAGAAGTATTATAGGAGAATTCATACTTAAACACTACCTAATATTTATTATTATTTTAATATAGCTATTACTTAGTAAATAGCTATAGAATAGCTAGTAAAAGCTATTTAGAAGCCTAGCTATAAGTAAGGGGGTAATTATAAGGCCTTACTTATAATACCACATACCCCTAGCGTACCCTATAGGTAGGTTATACCTTAGGGCTATGTATATGTAATACTAGCAAGCTGCTAGCTATAAGCTAGCGACTCGCACGCACAATACACTTAGACCTAGCAAGCTTTAGTCAATATACCAGATCCCCTATACCTCTTGCCTAGCTACCATTGTTCTCACACCTCTTTAGAAAACCTTCTATACATTAGATTCCTTGTTAAAAGTTAGAGAAATCGTTAATTAAAGGTCTTTAATAGTCAGAGGTCTTGTTAGACAGTTAAAGAGGTTAGCAGTGGTTAAAGACCTTATTAGAAGTCCTTCTATATATTAGATTCCTTGTTAAAAGTTAGAGAAATTATTAGTTAAAGCGGTCTTTAATAGTTAGAGGTCTTATTAGACAGTTAGATTAATTAATCCGTGATAAGGGACCTTGTTAATTGGCAGAGACCTTATTAGAAGACCTTCTAATAGTTAGATTCCTCTTTAATTATTAGAGAAATCATTAGTTAGAGCGGTCTTTAGCGGTCAGAGGTCTTGTTAGATAGTTAGATTAATTAATCTAATAGCAGAACACCTAGCTAACGAAGGTTAGGTTAAAGGTCTAATCATAGAAGACCTGATTTATTAAAGGTTAATCGAAGGTCTAGATGCTTGCCTCCCTAACGGATAGCTAAGCAAAAACTAGGGTATTAAATCGATTCAAGCTAGCTAGCGAGCTAGGGCAGGTTAGGAGGTTAAAAATCAGGAAAAGAAGGTCAAAAATTAGAAGGAAAGGTCAAAGCTAGAAATAAAGGTTAAAGCTAGAAAGGGTTAAAGCTAGGTTAAGAGGAAAAAGGTTGTAATAGTCGCGATTATTTAATTTAACAAATCCGATGATTTTGATAATATTAGACTAGTTAGATAACCTTAATTAAATGATCAGAATAAAGGGATTTAATCTAGCTGCCTAGATTAAAGGGGAAAAAGGTTGTAACGGTCGCGATTAATTAACCTAACTATCTGATGATTTTAATGATAGTTAGACTAGTTAGATAACCTAGGTTAATTGATTAGAAGGAAGGGATTTAATCTAGTAACCTAGATTAAAGGGAAAAGAGGTAAGAAGCTGCTAATGATTATAATAATCGTACAAAGGGATGACTAAAGGGGATAATAATAAGAGAGGCAATGTTAGGAGGTTTTTATTGAATTTAACTATAGGAGGTCTAATAGGACTATTCCCTGTTTCTCCACTATTTTTAACGGGCGAAAACAACCACCTAAAAACGACGGATTTGACAATGATAATGAAGCTAACGAAACCGACGAAAATAATAATATTAATAATGTTAACGATTTTAATGATTTTAATAACAGAACCTAGATATTAGGATCTAGGTCTGCGATATTTGCGATCTATCGCGAGGATCCAAGCTAAAAAAGAGGGTAATCTATTTAATATTAAATTCCTTGTCCTTATATAATTCTATGATAGCGAAGGTTTTCAATCCATGCTAAGGATCTAAGCTAGAGCTCCTTTTTATCAAATGTTAGGTTATTCTAATTAATTGATAATCTAAGCCAAAGGCATTAAAAGGAGAGTTGATTTTCTATGAAAAGGGAGGGAATCTAGGGCTTTTATCTAGCTAGAAGGTCACATGACTAGGGATCCAGATTGATCCGACGAAGCCGATAGATCCGACGATGCCGAGGTCTAGAGGCTCGAGGTCTTGTGAGAGAGGTCTCCAGAGGTCATAATCCTAGCCACACAACAGTTATAGAGGAAGGGGGAATTGCGTTAATTTATACTATAAGCAAAACTTAAACGAATTTAAGTTTAACTATAGTCACGAATTATAACTATATCTTATACTAATATAGCTATAAAGTTTATTATAAACTTTACTCTAACCTTATAGCCCCCTATATTTATAACCTTAGAGCTTATTTATTACTATAGCTATAAGAATTTAGTTTTTAATTATTTTACTAGCTAGGTATTGCTAGTAATAATTATGTGTTGTAATAAATTAGATACATTGGCTATAACCAATGATACTAAAAGAATTATAAAAATTAATACTTAGTATTTCTAAACATCCTTAACTAAAAGGCTACTAGATACTAGTGGCCCTTATTATCCTATTAAGATAAAATTCCTACTATTATAAAGACTAAAGTATCTATCTTAATGCGCACTAGCTAACTTAGGTTATCGATTTTTATAATTTTTGTAGTATTATTAGTTATAGCTAATGCATCTAATTTATTATAATATATAATTATTACTAGCAATACCTAGCTAGTAAAATAATTAAAAACTAAATTCTTATAGCTATAGTAATAAATAAGCTCTAAGGTTATAAATATAGGGGGCTATAAGGTTAGAGTAAAGTTTATAATAAACTTTATAGCTATATTAGCATAAGATATAGTTATAATTTATAACTATAGTTAAATTTATAACTATAGTTAAACTTTAATTTATTTAAGTTTTGCTTATAGTATTAATTTTTATAATTCTTTTAGTATTATTAGTTATAGCTAATGTATTTAATTTATTATAACACATAATTATTACTAGCAACACCTAGCTAGTAAAATAATTAATAACTAAATTCTTATAGCCATAGTAATAAATATTACTTATAGTATAAATTAATATAATTCTCTCTTTCTTTACAACTATATTTATTCTATCTCTCTATATCTCTTCTATCTTATAGCTTACTACTTATGCTTTAAAGGTTTAAGGTAAACTAAACATAACTTATCCTTACTTATCTCTAATTTAATTTGTTATAATTGCTAGGTAGGTTCTATGTAACTAATTAACTAATTAACCCCTAACTAATAAGATAATAGTATAGCTAAGGGTAACTAAAAGCTAGGGGCAATAACTACTAGGCTATAGAACCTTTAGGCTATTTAAAAAGCTAATAAAAATCCTAATTAAAAGGAAATTAAGAAAAGTAAGAATAAGAAGGGGAATAAAAGACTAGAGAAAAAGGCTAGATATTTAGAAAAGATATTAAAAAATATAGAACTTTAATTATTTAAGCAGTTTTACCTTATGCTTAGGAAGCTAACTTAGGTTATAATAATAGAGAAGAGGTATTTACTAAAAGGCATCTTTTAGCTAGTTAAATACTAGCTATTCCTTTACTTTAAATATAAACTTCGTAGTCTAAATACTATTTTAACTACCTTTTATTAATATATATAAGGGTACTATAATCCTAGAGTATTTATAAATAAACTATTAGTAAAAGGTATAAAACCTAAGGAAAGACTATATATCTTTAAAGCTCTTAGGCTCTTTCTAATCTTAGATTATATTAACCTTATATATATTTATTAAAATCCTATTAACTAATAGAATAAACCATAGGAATTTTACTAACTCTTAGTAAAAAGAATACTTTAAGGGTTTTATTTATAGCTTTACTAATCTTATTTATTCTAGGACTTCCTTTATATATATAGTATACTTCTTTTATATTTTTTAAAAAATAAGGATATTATCTAAATATACTATATAAATAGTATTTACTAGCCTATAAAGTACTTTATAAATATAGCTTTAGAAGGTAGCTAGGGTATTAGTTAACCTAAAGGGTATTATAAGATACTTATAGTGTTTATAATAAGTATAAAATATAGTCTTTTACTTATTATTCTCTTTAATATAAATTTAATAATATATATTCTTAATATTAATCTTTAAGAAATAATAACCTTCTTAATACTAGTCTAGGATCTCTAAAATTAGGGGGAGAGGATAGTAATTCTTTTATATTACTTTATTAAGTCCCTAATATTTTATATATAATTAAAGTATTCTATTCTTCTTTAGTATAAATAGGATAGGTATGCCTATAAGGCTCTTAAAGAGTCTTATTTAGCCTTTTATAGGTTTTTATTAATATATTTATAGAGCTCCTATAGCTTACTTAAGGAAAGAGAATAAATTAGTTTATATAGGGGCAGAGCTTTACACTACACTACACTATACTATACACTACACTATAAGGAAATTTTTTTACTACACTACACTATATATAGTATTTTGTAGTATTTTGTAGTATTTATAATTTTTAGTAATATAATAGCTTATAATAGCTTATAAATTTGTTAGCTATTAGTATTACTATGTTAGCTAGTATCTCTTTTAAGTAAAAATAGCTATAGATAAGTTACTAATGGTTTCAAAGACCCACTTTTAGACCCACTTTTATTAAACTCTCTCTTTTTCACTAAAAATTAAATATGCAAGTAAGAAAGCTATAGATAAGTTACTAATAGTTCTAAGAACCTACTTTTAGACTTACTTTTATTAAACTCTCTCTTTTTCACTTAAAATTATATGTCTTAGTAAGAAAGCTATAGATAAGCTACTAATAGTTCTAAGAACTTACTTTTAGACCTACCTTTAACCCTAGTTTTAGAAAAAGCCTTATAACTAAGTAAGGAAGCTAAGGATAATATATATTATTAAGCTTCCTTTTAAAGCTTATTTTTTAATATCTTATATATTAAGGAAAATATATTATATATATATTTTATATTTATTATGAAATCTTAAAGTTCTTTCTAGTAGTTTCTCTAGTAGTTTTTCTTATAGTTTATACTTTTTCTTTAGCTTAAAAAACCTTAAAATTAAAATAATTATTTATAATTATAATTAAATAGCTATATAGCTAGGGATTTCTTTATTATATAAATTAAAATAATTTCTTTATAATAAAATACTTATATAAATATATTTTTCTTAGAGTTATAGTCTTATTTATATATATAAAAAAAAATTTCTTTAGGGTAATTATTATATTTTAAGTAAAAAAGTATATTAAAACATATAGTAAATCTAATAACAAAGATATAAAAGTAAAAAGATTATTTAAATATTAAGAAAAAGAAAAGATATTATAAGGTCTTACTTATAAAACTATATATACCCTATATACTAATTAATAACTAATAATCTAAAACTAAGAAAGTTAAATAAATTTATAACTAAATAACTAAATTATGATAGAAAAAAAGGCTAATATTAAATTAATAGAGGAAAATCTAAAAAATATTATAAGATATTAATATACCCCACTTTTATTTTTAGACTTACACTATACTATACTAAGATTTACTATATTATACACTATAAGGAAAGTTAAAATACTATATTTACTACACTATAAGTAAAGCTCTATATAGGGGTATAGCCTTAGGTATTAGGTTTATTAAATAATTAGTTGCTTTTTTAATAGTAAGCTTCTTATCTTATCTAATATAAATATATCTTTAAACTTATATAATTCCTTAAGAATATTTTTAATAGTTTTATATACTTTTATCTCCTTATTATCTTTAAGGGTAATAAACTTATCTTTTATAACTCCTATAATAGTATATATAATAGTCTTATTATATATTACCTTTATAAACTTATAAGGAGTTATAAGTAAAAAAGCTATTCTCTTTTTCTTAAACCACTACTCTTATAAGTATAAGTAAAAATATATATATTCTTTAGTAAGTATATATATTCTAATTAAAAGAGAACTTCCCCTTACTTTTAGGTCTTTATTTATAGCTATATATAGTAGCTTAAGGTCCTTCTCTTTTTCTCTTAAGTTCTTAATTATAATAAGTACCTTATAAATACTATATTAAGGGACTATAAAGGCCCTTACTACCTTAAGAATAAGTACTATAGCCTTAACCTAGTTAAGCTTATAGTTCTTTATAAATTTAGCACTAATAATATTAATCTTAGTGTAGCTATTAAGATTCGCTACTATTTTAATATCTTTATACCTGTTAGTTACACTAAGGAACGTTGCACTAGTGCAAAAGGGAGGGTATAATTTAATAAAGTTAATAATAGTTATTATTATCTAAGAGAGAAGAGAAGAGAGAGAAGGAGAGAAATCTAGCTAGGAGAGAAGGTAGGTAAAAAGGGGGAAAAAGTGCGTCTTGCAGTGCGAAGCCACTGCGAGCGGTGTGGGGTTGCTTGCAATATAACTAATTGCATTACGTGCATCCCTTTAGTGAACTTACCTTTAGCTATGGCTAGACTAACTATTATCTAAGGGTCTAGAGGAAGCCACACTAATAGTCTCTCTTTTCTTTATAGCTAAAGGAGCCTAAAAACACAATAAAAATTAAATTAAAGGAAAGTATATATAAGTAAATCCCTTTATAGGAATTTATAGCTTTAATTAGCTATTATAGCCTTAGTTAATCTAATTAACCTAGTTACCTTAATCTATACCTACTAACCTATTATCTTAATCCTCCCCTTTACCTAACCTTATAGGTCTCTTAACCTAGCCTTTTATATAAATTATTAATTTATTTAAATTAATTAAATTTAAAAGGGCTAAATTTAGTAATACCTTTATTATTATATTAGCTAGATTATCGCCACTATTAATCTACCTAACCTTATAGATCTCTTTTCTTTTATATAACTATTAAAGGGCTATAATATTAATTATTAGCCACTTCTATTTTATTATACCTAGCTTTATAAGGTATTTATATAATAAGAAAGAGTTAGTATAAAGAATTATTAGAATTTAAGGTATCTTTAATTAGTCTATAATTATATAAAGAGTTATAGATATTATATACGTAATATTAGCGCCTTAAACCATGCTATATAGCTTAGATATAAGTATGCTATAAGTTATATACTTACTTTTTATAGAGCTATATATTATAATATTGCCTTTTAAGGTAAAGGTATTATTATCCTTTAATGCTTTATTACTAATTATAATTATATACCTAATCTATAAGCTAAGGTCTTTATTATTTGTAAGGGACCTATCTATAAATATAAAGAGCTTTGCTTCTTTAAGAGTTAAGGGGATATATTATAATCCTTACTACTCATACTTAATTTGCTACTTAAGGCGTTTATTAAGTTATAAGATATTATTAGCAAAGGGTTCTTAGTATTATATAGTAATTAATAGGTTATAAGATACTTTAGGTTAATAGACTATTATAATATAACTCCCTTAGGCTCTTTACTTAACGTAATCTTGCTTTACTATTAGTAATTATAAATTAATTTCCTTAATCTTCTAACTTTAGCCCTTTTAGGTTAGGGTTAGTAAGTTATTAGTATTCTAGGTTAGAATATAGCTATTAAAAATAAGGGGATTTATAGTTATTAAGTATTATTTTTCTTTAGCTATAAACTTTACCTTCTAGAGCTCTCTTTCTTCTTTCTTAAAGAAGTTATTATTACTAAGGCCTAGGGTATTATCTATTTATATTCCTATAATACTAAAGAGGTTCTTATTATTTAGGGCTATAATTAATAAGCAGGGATTATATATTAAGGTTATTATATTAAGGTTATTTCTATAGTAATAGAAATATATTGCCTACTAATAGGTTCTAGCCTTTATAATTCTATAAAGAGGCTTAATTACCTCTATTACTATGCCTTCTAGAAATAGGTATATAATCTATTTAGGTAACCTTATAATAATTAGCCTATTTAGGGTTATATAGGATTAAAAATAGGCTTATATAATATCTTGTAACTAAAGGTAAATTCCCTTTTACCTTAATAATAAAGTAAGGGCTATAATAATCTATTAGCTTAATTACTATATTATTAGTAATTAGGTTAAGATAGCCTCTTTTCCTCTATTATTATACCCTTATATAATAAGGTATAACTTCTTATATAGCGATTTAGTCCCTTTGCCTTTAATCTCTTAAACTATATAAGAATTAAAGATTCTATAGCCTTTATACTTAGTAGGATTAAATATTATAAACCTAAATATATTATAAACTTATAAGGCATTAATCTTACCTTAGTTAGATTATTTAAAGGGGCTTCCTAGAGTTATAATCTTTCCTTCTTAGTAAAGTTAAAGGGCAAGTTTCTAGTTAGCCTTTTCTTTTACTATAAGGAATACTATATTTAGCACTTTTCTAGCTATAATCTCTTTAAATAATACCTTCTCTTAGTCTTTATTAATAAATATAAAGGGCTTTATAAGTCTAATAGCTTTATTAGGATTATAAGCCTAGGCCCTAATAGCCTTTGCTTTTATTACCTTAAGGCTATTAGCTTTATAGCTTCCTATAAGGGTAGCTTTTACTACCTTAAGATAAGCTATAGGTTCTTTAACTCTATAGCTTCCTATAGAGGCTACTTTAGTATTATAAGCCTCTTTAGGCTTCTTTATAACCTTATTAATATAGAATTAGACTATAAGGGCCTTTCTTAGCCTTTCTTACTTCCTTTTTACTAGTATCTCTTTCTTTTCTTTCTCTACCCTACTACCCTTTACTAGTAGCTTATCTTCTCTAGTTTCCTTATAGGAGGTATAAGAGGCCTCTAGGCTTAGGTTATATTCCCTAATATACTAAAGGCTTTACTTATTAGCTTCTATATACTATAGGTCTTTATAGTATAGCTTTATTACTATAAAGTAAAACCTAGCTAGGCTATAGGGTATCTTAACTATATAGGTCTCCTTCTTAGTAGCTAATAGCTTATAAGGGCTATATTATCTACCTTTTTCTCTCTCTATATATATATTAGCCTATAGTAGTAGCTAATATATTAGTAATATATTAGGGCTATTTTAGGTGCTAAGGGCATTATAAACTTACCTCTTAGCTAGGTAATAGTAAACATTATTAGTTACCTTCTAAATTACCTTAGCCTATTAAATAATAAAGATACTTAGTAATAACTTATTTATTTTCTATAGGTAGGCTTTAAAGACTAGTAATATAAGTATAAGGCTATCTAGACTTACTAAGTTATTAATAGCTTTAATAGCTATTTAGAGTTATTATTTAGGAGTAATCTCTTTACTAATTAAGTCTATAAAAATATTATAAGCCTAGTAAAGAGGTCTATAGTATCTTTTAACCTTTCTAATACTATTATAGGCTTTAATAAGTATCTTATTAATCTTAATTAATATTAAGTAAGTATAGTGCTTAAATTTAGCTAAAGTAAAGTTATTACTAGTATTATAGATAATCTAATCTAGGGGGCCTAGATATATATCTATCTAGCACTCTCTAATTATATCCTAAATATTATAAGCTTTCTGCTTCTTAGGGTTAAGGAAATAGGCTACTTAGAATAAGGTTACTAAATTAATAATATAAAGAACTAGTTAACTATTAATTTATATAATATTAATAATAATCTTATAGTTAAAGTTATAGTTATCTTTAATCTCTCCTTCTAATAGATAGAATATAGTAGTCTCTTTTACCTCTAATAGCTACTAAGAATAGCCCTATTTATATATAATAGGTATAGTATTATTATCTTAGATTAGCATATTAGTAAGGTTATCTATCTTAACCTTTATAAGACTTATATTAGTAAGGGAAAAGAGAAAAGGTATAGTAGTATTAAGGATATAGAAGTTAATTTAACTAAGCTTTATTAGCATATATATTACACTATATATAGTTACTAATCTAGCGCTAAAGTTAATAACTTCTAGGCTATAGGGTTTACTCTTTAATAATAGTATTAATCTTAATAGAGCTTTAACTTATACTAGGCTAGTAGTTAATTAACCTAAAGCTCCTATATCTAGCATAATTCCTCTAAAGACTTCTTTAGAATAGTATTCCTTAAAGGCATAATAGATTAAATAGTCCTTATTAGAAGCCTCTTTAAGGTATAGCTCTTACTTAAGTAAGGTATATTAAAAGGCCTAATTTTTAAGCGTTATAAGAATATTAATATTATTAATTATCTATAGCCTAGAGTAGAAGAATTATATAATACTTAGGTATACCTTTAATAATAGCTTCTCTTTAGCATTATTATTATTATTATTATCTTAGGCCTAAGTGTAAGCCTTAAGCTAGGATTCCTAGTCTTCTAGTTTCTCTATTTTAGTGTTAGTATTGCCTTTAATTAAAGTAAGGAATAATTAGAACTTCTTCTCTAAAAGGGATAAATAATAACTCTTACTAGCTTACTATCTCTCTTTCTTTCTCTTTTACTTAGTATTAGAGTGGTTTATTAACTAGTAGCTACTTTTACTATAAATAAAGCATTACTTAGGGCGCTTAAAGCTACTATAATAGCCTTCTTTTTCTCTCTAATTTTATTAACTATATTATTAGTCTATAAATATAGCCTCTAATAGGTCTTTACCTTATTACTAGTAGTATTAGGTACTCCTTATACTACTCTCTATAATTATAATTAATTTATAAAGGTTACTAGTAAGGTTCTTAAAGCCTAGTATATATATATACTTTACTAACTAATATTTAGGAATACTAGAGACTATATTTAAGGTTTACTTATAAAGCTCTATATTTACTATATTAGAGAGGTATAGCCCTTTATAGACTCTCTTTAATATAGTTAATAAGATCTTAAGATATTTAAGCTTACTCTTTTTAGGGTTCTAAATAATAATATTCTTAAGGGTTATACTACTTTACTTATAATAGTAAAACTATTAATTACTCTTTATTTTAAAGTATTAATAGATATTTATAATTATCTCTTTATAAGAGAGGTTCTTACTAGAAAGGTAGTTAAGGAAGTGTTATTTAGTATCTCCTATTAGCATAATAGGAAATGCTTTGCTAAAGTGTAATCTAGGGAGGTTAATATAGTTATTTTGTCAAGCGGAAAACAACACCCTAAAAGACACGATGCTAGCCCACGGTTATAGGTAGCGGTGACGTTTGCTCACGTCAGAGGGTTAATTAACTTAATAGCAGCGATTGCAATAATAGCTAAATTTATCTCTATAAATAGAGATATTCTAGATTAAATAGTCTATTAGATTAGAAGTGACTTTTTAGTTAAATTAAGGGATTTATCTTATTAATTCATCTTTTTAGGGCAAATATAGATATTAAGGTAAACATTATTATTAAGGCAAACATAATTATTAACCGTAGTAATAGCTAGGTAAAAATTCAGGTCTAAGCGTGGGTAACGAGCGTTAAAAGAATCTAGCTATAGGTAGACTCTTTATAGATTAAATAATCCCCTTGTCTAGATAACTAATATTGTTATCCCTTGTTATATTATCTAGTCTTGTGATCCCTTGTGCTTGTCATCGCGATCGCGCGTTTATAGGCACGCATCTCATGGCACACATTATATTTACTCTTAAAGAGTATAAGCTTTAGTGTAAGGAAGTTATATAGCTTTTTACTATAGTAATTACTATCCTTATATATCTTTATAAGCTTAGAGATCTTCTTTATAGTTTATTTACTAGAAGGAAGGTATTAAGGAGGGAAAGTAAGCTATTAAGGTTTAAACTCTTAGTATAACTAAGATTATTATAGGGGTTCTTATAAAAAATATAGTAATTATTCCCTTTAAGGGTAAGGAATACTAGGGAAGGTCTTTAGAGTAGTAACTTATAAGGGTTATATTTAAGGTAGTTTAGAGAATCTTAATCTCTCTTCTAGCTAATAAGGTATTAAGATTTAATAAAGTACTTCTTTAAGCAATGCTAGGATTAGATATCCTAGGCCTTATTTAATAGGAACACTATAATCTTAGAGAGAGTTATATAGCTCTCTAATAATATCCTTATTTACTCTTTTAAAGGTATTCTTAGACTAGCCTTTAAAGTCTTCTTAGAATAATTCCTATAGGTTATTATCTCTCTAACCATAACACTTACTAAGGTTAATAAATCCTATAATATAATTATTAAGCTTAAACTATATAGTGGTCTTAGGGTCTAGCTTAGTAAACTCTTTCTAATCTCTTATAAGCTTACTAGTAAGCGGTTATAAATATAGTAGTAGTTTACTCTTAGAAGGTCTTTTAATAGTAATTATTAGAGTCTTGCTATTACTAGCTCTTCCTCTTATTAAAGGTCTAGATTTAAATTCCGCTATCTTTAACAAAATAACATAATTAACATAATAAAGCCCAGAGTTCTAATCAAATAGAACAAACCAAATAGGAGTATAATAACAGAATAAACAGGATAAACAAAACAAACAGGATAATTAGAAGGAACAATAAAAAATAATAAGAAAGAGAAAAGAAAGGAAAAACATAGGTAATAATAGTAATATAGACTTAAAAATAACTTAAGATAGCGTAAACTTAAAAACAACTTAACTATATATAGAATATAGAGAAGCAAAGATAGTTATGGTTAATAATTATAAAGAAAGGGGAAGAGGGGTAGAAAAGAGAGGTTATATAATTTAGCTAGCTTAGCTAAGGGTTATATTTAACATTAGGTTTAAATAAAATACCTTATAGCAATAGATTCGGTTATTTAGTTAGTTTTCTTATAATAGATAATAAGAATAATAATTAACTAAATATCCTAAAGGCCTAAGAGTTAATAGATTAATCCCTTAGAAGTCTAACAAGCCTATTGCTAGGATTCTAGTCTATCTTCCTTTAGCATACCCTATAGTTATACCTCTCTGCCTAAATAGCCTATATATTAGCTTAAGAGGCAAGAGGCTATAGCATTTATAAAAATATCTCTTCTTATAATACCTAACTTATCTATAGTTATAGTTAACTACTAATTAGTGTTAGTTACACTAAGGAATATTACACTAGTGTAAAAAGGGGGGTTTATTTTAATAAAGTTAATAATAGTTATTATTATTTAAGAGAGAAGAGAAGAGAGAGAAGAGAAGAGAGAGAAGGAGAGGAATCTAGCTAGGAGAGAAGGTAAGTAAAAAGTAGGAAAAAGTGGGTCTTATAGTGCGAAGCCACTGCAAGCGGTGCGGGGTTGCCCGCGATGTAACTAATCGCATCGCGTGCATCCCTTTGGTAGACCCACCTTTAGCCACGGCCGGACTAACTATCGTCCGAGGGTCTGGAGGAAGCCACAATACCTATAAATAATTTATGCTGTGAGCAAAACTCGAACGAATTTGAGTTTAACTGCAGTCGCGAATTATGACTCTTATGCTAACGTAGCTATAAAGTTTATTACAAACTTTGCTCTAACCTTATAGCCTCTTATATTTATAACCTTAGAGCTTATTTATTACTATAGCTATAAGAATTTAGTTATTAATTGTTTTACTAGCTAGGTATTACTAGTAATAATTGTATGTTAGAATAAATTAGATGCATTAGCTATAACCAATAATACTAAAAAAATTATAAAAATCAATAAATAAAAAGTTTAGTGCTACTATAGTTATAATATTATTTTCTACCCCTTACTTTACTATTATTTAAGTAAGTAACTAGACTCTTTTCCTAGTTCTTATTCTTTTAATTCTTATAAGGTTTATAACCTTATAAGGAATTATATCTTTAATATTAAGGGGTCTTATATAGGCCTTTATTTTCTAAATACTTAGGCTTTTACTTATTTTTTAGTATTACCTCCTAAAATCACTAGGTAAGTTATATAACCTTTTCTTTAGTTTATCCTATATTTAAGAAATATAAGTTAATATAGTCCTATAGGTTAGGGAGTAGTTTTATAAAGAATATAGGAGTATAAGACTTTTTAAAGGCTTTTTCTAGATATTTCTCTAGTAAATCTAAGAAGATACTAAATTTAATAAGGCTTTAACCCTTATATTACTTTATATTCTCTAGCTATATCGCTATTTATATATTATAGTTTATAGTGTCTCTAAGCCCCTCCTAAGCACGAGGTAAAACTGCTTAGTATTTTACAGCCTAATGCCCTATTCTTTTATCTTCTTCTTATTTACCTTATAAATCTTATTATTTATATTACCTTTGCTTTTTAGTATTTTTTTCCTTATAGTATAAATACTATTAATTATCTCTAGGTTAGATTTATCTTTACTTCCCTTCCCTTTACTTTTCTTTTCTTTTACTATATTATTTAATATTTTAGATAAGGTAGTATTCTTTTTATTACCCTTAGCTATACTATTATCTAATTAGTTAGGGGTGATTTAGTTAATTAGTAACATAGAACCCACCTAGCGATTCAAATTGAATTAGAGACAAGTGAGGATGAGTTGTGTTTAGGAAGGGGGAATCGCGTTAATTTATGCTGTGAGCGGAATAAGCAAAACTCGAACGAAGTTAAGTTTAACTTCGGTTACGAATTATAACTGTATCTTATGCTAACGTAGCTATTAAGTTTATTATAAACTTTACTCTAACCTTATAGCCCCCTATATTTATAACCTTAGAGCTTATTTATTACTATAGCTATAAGAATTTAGTTATTAATTATTTTACTAGCTAGGTATTGCTAGTAATAATTGTGTGTTATAATTAATTAGATGCATTAGCTATAACCAATGATACTAAAAAAATTATAAAAATCAATAAGTTTACAAAGTATTAAAGCTTAGTAATATTCTAGACCTTAATCTCTTAGCTACTTTAGCTTAAGGGGGTACTAGCTTTTTACCCTTATTTCTCCTATACTTTTCTCTTATTTAGCTATAAGAGATTAATAAGCTCTTATTTTTATTCTTAAAGTTTTTAGATTTATTTAAGCTAAGTAATTTACTTTATTATTACTATAGCTTTAGCGCTAAGGATAAAGAGTCTAATTTTAAGTATAGCCTTTATAAAATATAGCGTGTTTTTATCTATAGTATTACCCTTATTTAATTAGCTCTAGTTATTATTTAATATTACTCTAGTAAATTAAGTAGTTCTTCTCCTTATATTACTCTTAGGTAGCTAGTAAGAGAAGCTTTAGAATTATAAGAATAATTATAGCTAGGTAAGAGGTATAAGGGCTTTAGTATATTAACTAAAGCTTACTAGGTCTAAGTGTATTATATATATAAGTTACTAGCTTATAGCTAGTGGCTTACTAGTGTTACGTAGACATAGCCCTAGGGCATGGCTAGCCCGCAGGGTACACAGGTGCACTTGTGTTGTGAGTGGGGCCTCACATTAAGGTAAAGGTAAGGGTATTTACTTTTGCCTTAGCGAATTTCTCTAGTTCTCTTAAGGCTTCTTCTTTAGCTTATTATAGTTATAAATAAGATGTTCAGTACTACTATAGTTATAATATTATCTTTTACCTCTTACTTTACTATTATTTAGGTAAGTAACTAAACCCTTTTCCTAGTCCTTATTCTTTTAATCCTTATAAAGTCTATAACCTTATAGGGAATTATATCTTTAACATTAGGGGGTCTTATATAAGCCTTTATCTCCTAAATACTTAGGCTTTTACTTATTTTTTAGTATTACCTTCTAAAATTACTAAGTAAGTTATATAATCTTTTCTTAAGTTTATCCTATAATTAAGGAATATAAGTTAATATAGTCCTATAGGTTAGGAAGTAGTTTTATAAAGAATATAGGAGTATAAGACTTTTTAGAGGCTTTTTCTAGGTATTTCTCTAGTAAATCTAAGAAAAAACTAAATTTAATAAGGCTTTAACCCTTATATTACTTTACATTCTCTAGCTATATAGCTATTTATATATTATAATTTACAGTATCTCTAAGTAGTATAAGTGTCTAAGTCTAAAATATTTCCTAGTTATCTTTAAGGTTATCCTAGCTATTAGCCTATTATTCTTTAAGCTATTTATCTTATCTTACCTAGTAATTAGTGTGTATATAATTAAGTATAAAGAGAATCTTTTAATAGTTATACTAATACTTTTTCTTTACCTTATTAAAGATATAGTTTAGGTTATTAAGCTATCTCTTGTACCTTTATAGGTTTATAAGGTATTAAAGCTTAGTAATATTTTAGACCTTAGTCTCTTAGTCACTTTAGCTTAAGGGTGTACTAACTCTTTACCCTTATTTCTCCTATAGTTTCCCTTTATTTAGCTATAAGAGATCAATAAGCTTTTATTCTTATTTTTATAGTTTTTAGATTTATTTAAGCTAAGTAATTTATTATTACTATAACTTTAGTACTAAGGATAAAGAGTGTAATTTTAAGTATAGCCTTTATAAAATATAGTGTATTTTTATCTATAGTATTACCCTTATTTAATTAGCTCTAATTATTATCTAATATTACTCTAGGAAAATAAGTAATTTTTCTCCTTATATTACTCTTAAGTAGCTAGTAAGAGAAGCTTTAGAATCATAAGAATAATAATAGCTAGGTAAGAGATATAAGGACTCTAGTATATTAACTAAAGCTTACTAAGTCTAAGTGTGTTATATATATAAGTTACTAGCTTATAGCTAGTAGCTTGCTAGTGTTACGTAAATATAGCCCTAGGGCGTCGCTAGCCTACGGGGTGCACAGGTGCACCTGTGTTATGAGTGGGGCCTCACAATACTAAAGAAATAATAGAAAAAAATATACTAATATATTAAAGAAAATATAGTAAAATACCTTTAAGGAAGGAAAATACCATAGTCTTAGATATAAAGAGGCTTAATAAGATATCTTTAGGGGAGAAAAATACCCTAGCCCTTATAAAGAGAGCTCCTAAGGCTAAAGTAACCTAGTTAAAAGGCTAGATAACTACTATAGATTTAGTAAAAGATTAGCTAAATAAGGGTAATTTCTAGGAGAAAGTAATATATATCTAAGATATTAGCATAGTATAAGAGATATAGGGCATTATTATATTACTAAATCCTTACTAATTTATACTAAATAAACTATTAGTGTAATTACTATAGAAGGTATAGAGCTTAGACCTAGATTTATATAGGTAAAATAATAAGATAAATAAATCCCTAGTAAAAGGGAAGAGAAAAGCTAGTTTATAGTTATATAGTATAAGGGGTTTTCTAATATACTAAGACTAGGTCATTATTCTCTAGGAGCTTATCTTATAATAAAAGCTTCTATAGCTATATTATAATAATTTACTAGTAAGTTACTTTAAGACTAAGTATACTCTTAAGCTGCTAGAGTATTACTTCTAGTAGCTGGCTATTGATTGATTTTTATATTTTTTTTAGTATCATTGGTTATAGCCAATGCATCTAATTTATTACAACACACAATTATTACTAGTAATACCTAGCTAGTAAAACAATTAACAACCAAATTATTATAGCCACAGTAATAAATAAGCTCTAAAGTCATAAATACGGGGGGCTGTGAGATAACCTAAAGTTATTACTAGGAAATAATATACTACTAGTATATAATAAATATAGCCTATAGAGAAATGTAAGTAAAGGATACGTAAAGAGATAAGGAATTAGTAAACCTAATAGCCTCTAGTAGTACTAGTTAGACTAAATATAATATAATAGGTAGTATTAGTATAGTTAAAACCTATAATAAGGCTAATATAGCACTTAGTAAGATAATAGTAAGTCTTCTCTAAAAAGATAGATAATAGGTTTATTAAATAGCCTATTATCTATAGTATCTAGAAGTAACTAAACTTAAGCTAGGACTATTAATAAGTCTAAATAATTACTCTCTATAGTAAGTATAGCCTAGTATAAAAAGTTAGTAATAAAGGATTTAAAATACTAGTAAAAGGAGGGTAAATTATAGTCTTATAGGTATTATCTTTCTTTCTATACTAAATATAGCACTTAGAGGCATAAGCCTTTACTAAAATAAATAATAAAGCCTAGGGGAAAAGATACTTAATCTTAGGTATCTTAGGCTTAATAGGTAAGTACTTCTTAAACTTAGTATACCTTATATATAAGTAATACATGTAGGAGTATTTCTTTAAGGGAATAGTATTTATTTTAATAGTAAGAGAGTAGTAATTAATAAGGAAAAACTAGTAGTATATAAAGCTTATAATATTCTTATAAAGAATAAACTATAGTTATATAAGGAGAAAATAAGTAATATAATAAGGAGTTATAGGTAAATTAATACTTAAGCACTACCTATTATTTATTATTATTTTAATATAGCTATTACTTAGCAACTAGCTATAGGGTAGCTAGTAAAAGCTATTTAAGAGCCTAGCTATAAGTAAGGGGGTAATTATAAGGCCTTACTTATAACATAGGTATACTAGCGTATTACTAGTATACAGAGCTTTGCACTACACTACATCTTGTAGTTTTTTTTTTTCTAACAAATAATTAATATCTAATCTTAGAAAATACATATAGACATAAAACTTCGATTTTTAGATAGCTAACTTAAAAACTACAATGTAGTTATATATGAATGTGGGTCCAAAAGTGGGTCCTTAGGCCGTAAATTAGAAAAACTACATGTCACTACATTTTAGGACTAAAAAAACACTACAAATGTAGTATTTCCAATTTGTGGGCCTAGGATCCACTTTTAAACCCACCTTTATATATAGTAATTCTCTTAGAATTTTACTTTATAAGATTTCGTAATTTTTAGGATAATAACTTTAATAACAAGCTAGATATAAAATTAAACAAAAAAACTACACAAAATACTACACTACACGAGTGTAAAACTCTGCTAGTATACTAGTATACCTTATAAGCAGGCCACGCCCTAGGGCTAGGTTTACGTAACACTAGCGAGCCGCTAGGTATAAGCTAGTAACTTCCGCATATAACACACTTAGACCTAGCAAGCTTTAGTTAATATACTAGAGCCCCCATACCTCTTGCCTAGCTATCATTTTTCTCACATTAAACTTAAATTTATTTAAGTTGTACTTATAGTATAAATTAATATAATTCTCTCAGGGACGCCCGACTCCTGTACACGCAGGTAGTCCGGCCTGTTCTTGCCTATGGAGCGAGCGCGTATCACACGCTAACTAAAAAGGGAGGAAAACCTAGAGGTATTATTAGGAGCTTCCTAACAGACTAATTAGCTTGCTTATAAACCATCGCTAGCGTGTTTAAGGCTATGCCTATTATCCAATTAAAATCTAAGACCTCTATCCTACCCCTTAATCTATACCTTAATAAGATAAGATAGGAATTTAAGACTAGGATTAATAAAAGCAAAATAGCGGAAAAAATCCAAACTATAACTATATTAGTAGTAGCTATCCTCCGCTATATAAGACCCTAAAGAAGATATAATCCTATTAATAATAAGCTAGATATAGTCCTAGATAAGGAGTAAAAGCTAAGATAGAAAGACTAGTACTATAGAGAATAACTAGACTAGGGCTAATGCGCTAGAGAGCCTATAGAGGACTGCCTGCCTAGCTATAATCTAAAAGAAATTTAGAAATTCTCTATAGGACTAGTAAAATATATTTCCTTAATAATAGTCTAACTATATATAGGGAAAATAAGTCTTAATAAGTTCTTATTTTAGAGGGGTATCCCTGGGGTAGCTTTGCCCCTTTATAGCTATAGTTACGCGGAGGAAGACTAGTACTATATTATAGTTAGCTACTATAACCATAATTATATATCACCTAGATAATACTAGCCTAGAGACACATAGGAAGTAAGGCTAGCCCTAGATAACCCCCTATAAGTAAGATATATAGCTAAGTGATTCCTTAGCACTAGGTAACTATATTATTACATGCTAGTATAGGATTTAGTATCTAGCTTATATAGCCAAGCCCTAGCCCTAGACTAATATTAATATATATAGCATAATAAACGAATTACAAATAAGCCTAGGATAGAATAAGCTATATAGGCATATAGGTAGGCTAGTAATAGGGCGTTTTTATATATATAGATAAGATAAATAAATTTTACTTTACTAGAATAGACTTTAGATTTCTAAAAAAACACTTAATACCTAGTATTATAAGCTATCTAGCCTACCCTTACCCCTTTTCTAAACTAAACCCTAACTAACCTCTTATTTCTTCTCTAGGATAGGGGTTTAGTTCTCTATAAGTTTTGCCTGCTTTAAAGCAGGAAAGTTAGCAAGTAGTAGATAGTTTATCTTTACTATATAAGTATTAAGACACTTTAGCTAGAAGATTATCTTATTGATTTTTATAATTTTTTTAGTATCATTGGTTATAGCCAATGCATCTAATTTATTACAACACACAATTATTACTGGCAATACCCAGCCAGTAAAACAATTAACAACCAAATGAAGATTATCTTATTATACTAGTTACTAGACCTAGAACTAGCCTAGCCTAGGCTTACTACTATAAAGCTTCTTTTCTTTAAGGTCTAATTTCCAGTGTAAAGTCTCTTTATATAATTATAGTAGTTATCTAGGACCTAGTAAATAAGGGTTAGACCTAGGATAGACTTAGTAATAACCTACTATAGTAGCACTTACTACGCTCTTACTAGCAATAATTACCTAGATTTTAACTAACTAGTAGTGCTTAGCCTAATAGCTAGTAAGAGTTACCTAGGGATAGATTAGTATTAGACTAGACTTAGAATAGAGGTAAATATTACCTTATAATATTAATAGTTCTAAATCTAGTAGTTAAAATAAGCATTAGAGATTACCCTTACTTAGACCTATTAGCTATGCCCCTAGGCTAGAATTAAACTAGAATAGCCTATACTAATAATATTATAGCACTAGTGCCTAGGATTCTTAATTAAGCGTGTCTTATATAATATATACTAAGTATCTTAAGCATACCCTAACTACCTTAGATTAAAGCTAGAATAGGTATAGAATAGGGATAGAAAAGATATACCTTTATTTTCTTTTAAAGAACTTACTCTAACTATTTTTCTATTCTAGACTTCCTAGGGAACTAGTCTAATATTATAGTTTCCTAGGTAAATCAGTCTTAGAAACACGCTAGAATTAGGAAACTTATAGCTTTAGTTAATATTTTTATAATAAATTTTAATTTTTATAATATACTATAATAAAATATTAGTAATTAACCTATATCTAGCCTAGGAAAGCCCTAATTAGTTTAAAATAAGAAGAGAAAAGAGGTTAGACCTCTATAGGGAAAAGAAACTCTCTTATACTTATAAGAGAGAGAGGGGTATAAATCTAAAGGGTAGCTTAAAAAAAATAAAGTATAGTAAAAACTATTAGATAAATAGCCCTTATATAAATTAAACCTAGGACTAGATAGTCCCTAGGTAAAAGCCTCTCCCCCCTTATAGTATAAAATTAAAACTAAGTGCTTAGGCTTTATAATACTTATAAGCTAGAGTTAGGTTAGAAATAGCTAAAAAGTAAGGCACTAGAAGTATTAGTATAAAAGTGAATAAGAAGTGAAAAATTAAGCTAAACCTAAATTTACTTTGCTATTAAATAAAGTAAGGAGACCTAGAATAAGCATATAATAGGGTTAGGCCTGCCCTAAAAGGGGGATAGAAACCCTTAATATAATAATTTTTTCTTTATGTTTCTTTATTTATATAGGATAAGGCTAGCGAAAGCTAGTAATAAATACTTGTAAATAGTTATATACTAAGCGGCGTAGGTTTGTAATAGGACTAACGCTAACCTAACCACGGATATAAGGGCGTTTTTCTTCTTATTTATAGGTTTTCCCCTTTAATAAAGCAGCTGGGGTACTAGTACTAGCTATACATAGAGCTAACTAGAGTACATCATATATATATAATATGATTCTCTCTTTCTTTATAACTATATTTATTTTATCTCTTTATATCTTTTGTTTTATTACTTAGACTTTAAAGCTTTTATATTAATCTTAAACTCTTCTATTAAATATAACTTATTTTAACTTACCTTTAACTTACTATTACTAGGTAAGTTTTATATAACTAATTAACTAATTAACCCTTAGCTAATTAAACTATAGTATAGGTAAAGGTGACTAAAAGCTAAGAGCTATAATGACTAGGCTATAAAACCTTTAAGCTATTTAAAAAGGTAATAAAAATCCTAATTAAAAAGGAATAAAAAAACTAAAGGAAATTTAAGCAAAGTAAGAATAAAAAAGAGAATAAAAAACTAGAGAAAAAGGCTAGATATTTAGAAAAGATATTAAAAAACATAAAGCTTTAATTATTTAAGTAGTTTTACCTTATGCTTAGAAGAGATTAACTTAAGTTATAATAATAAAGAAAAGGCACTTATTAAAAGGTATCTTATAGCTAGTTAAATACTAACTATTTCTTTACTTTAAATACTAACTTCCTAGTTCAAAGACTATTTTAACTACCTTTTATTAATATATATAAGGGTAAAACCTAGCCTAGGATAGCTTTAACTAGCTTTAAAAAGAAAAAGAACCTATAGAAAGTTTATTAAAGAAAGAGAAAAGAGATTAAAATCCTATAAAAAAGAGGCTTTCTCTTATACTTACTAGAGATAAAGGTAGAAGTAAATTAAAGCTATAGCTTAAAAAATAAAGTATAATAAAACTAAATAAATAAATAACTTAAGAGTAATATAAGCCTAGAGTTACCTAGGGCCTAGGTTAAGATTACTTTTCTCTTATATGCTAAGTATATATATTAATTATTTACTACTTACCTAATTAGGGTTATAAGGCTTTGCCCTGGATATAAGATAAACTTTATTAGAGCTAAGATTTACTGTAACCCCGTTTTAGAGTAGCGTTCTCGATGTCGCCTAACGTGCCGCGAATGCAAGCAAGCAAGAAACTGCCTAGAATTGATGTCAACCCTAGCATCGCCTTAACTTATGTCTTATTACCAATGCGGCCTCAGAGCGATGTGACGGACGAATTCCTCCCTGATTCATTTCTGTCGTACTATCTTCCCGTCTCACTCCATTTTGACTTTCCACCGTCATGATGTTAGGTGTTGGATGTGGCAGCCTCACATCTGAGGCATCACTATCGTGATGTCTTCCCTCTTTGTGGCTTTGTTGCGAGGCTTTGGCACTTAGGGCAAAGACCCTCCTAAGAGGGTCTTTGCTTATAGGATGGTCTTTGCTTAGGAGGGTCTTTGCCCTCGTATATTGCCTCGTTGTTCCACAGGTGGATAGTCTAGCTTGCTGAATTCATCATCATCACTTTCCACACCGTCTCACATCAGGTATTAAAGAGCCTTTTCCTCCTTTACATTTAGCGTGTGCTACATACAGCCAAATCCGCAATCCAAAGCCAAAATGTCGAGCGTTTCCGATCCCATCGAAAGCACCGCTACCGAATCCGTGGCGATTATCCGTACAGATGTCGAAAAACAGCATGTCCCGGCACCAACTCCCATGCTGGCGGCTACAGGCTCATCCCCGTTCATAGTTACCTTCAAAAAGCCTTTTGATGATCGAAATCCCCTAGATTGGGACATCAAACGCAAATGGATGGTCACAATCGTTCTTTCAGTAACGGGTTTCAATCGGATTTTGGTCCCTACCATCATGGCACCGGCTTTGTCAGCTATCGCCAGTGACTTGGACATGAACTCAAGCGAATCCGCGATGGCTCTATCTATTTACCTCCTGGCCACGGCTTTTGGTCCGCTGTTCATTGGCCCATTGACGGAAGTTTATGGGAGAGAGGTTGTGCTGCATGCCTCTAATATATGGTTCCTTATATGGAACGTAATTTGCGGTTTCGCAAACACAAAGGAGCTGCTTATTGCTGCTCGTTTCCTTGCTGGCTTTGGGGCCAGTTCCATCTACTCCCTGGCTGGAGGCGTGCTGGGGGATATCTGGCACCCTGAACAGCGTGGGCAGTCTCTGGGGTGGTATTTGACCATTCCACTAGTTGCTGTCGCTGCAGGGCCTATTCTAGGAGGTGCGATAACGGCACACATCAGCTGGCGCTGGATGTTTTGGATAACTTCCGTTGTCCAAGCTGTTATGGTAATATTCTGTTTTGGGATGTTTCGAGAAACATATGCCCCTGTTATCTTGCAGCGTATTGCCCGTCACTTGCGCTCTGAAACCGGGAATGAGAAGTACCAGACCATAGAGGAGCGTTTAGATCGCCAAAAGTCGGTTTTCCAAGTCTTAGGTTCAAGCCTCACTCGCCCCTTAAGACTGTTGGTCTGTCATCCAATTATACAGGTCTCTTCCATTATCCTGGCTTTGAATTACGGTCTTCTATATTTCGCCTTGGCCTCCTTCGCTGACCTTTGGATCTCCCAATATCACCAGTCAATCACAATCAGTGGTTTCCATTACATTGCTTGTGCACTGGGTGAACTACTTGGTTCTCAAATTGGAGGGCCCCTCATGGATCGTCTCTTTGTTTACATGAAAGCCCGGTCATCAGATGGCGAACATGTTCCAGAGTTCCGCCTCCCGCTCCTTATACCTGGGACATTCATTGCTCCAATTGGCCTTCTTGTTTACGGATGGGCAGCCAAATTCCTTATACACTGGATTGTAGTCGACATAGGAATGTTTTTGGCTCTCTTCGGTCTCCAATTAATCGGTCTTTCGATGCAAGCGTATGTAATGGACGCATACGCTGACCACATCAGTAGTGCACTTGCTGCTTCGCAATTTCTCAGAAGCTTGACGGCTTTTACTTTCCCGCTTTTTGCGCCGGGTATGTATGAGGCTCTCGGATATGGATGGGGTAATACTACGATGGCATTGATAGGTCTGGTAATCGGACTTCCGGCACCAATATTCATATGGAGCTTTGGTGCCAAATTGAGAAAGAAGTCCGAATCAAGTTACTGAAGAACAACCTCGGTAAGCAATTACTATAGTTACAACTACGGCGTAACTACGGCGTAAGTCAGATAGTGAAGAGGAGAAAATGATTCGGTCATGATTGCATAGCTACGTTTCGGTGTCCCAAAAAGAATCACGCATAGATAGATTCTGTTTTAAAGGGAAATACATTCAACACCCAAGTCTGAATAAAAGATGGCATGTATTAAAGAGACTATCCAGATCGACTGATATGCTCAAATATTTCTAAATAAACGATCGTGAGGAATGCAGGCTACTCTTTCAACATCGCTCCTCCTCATGACACACGACATACTGGTTTCGCTGGCCCCTATAGTCAAAACCATGTAAGTAGTCTGCTTTGCCGCAGATATTAGAATGGAAGGTGAATCTAACCTTGAGATATCGTAGCAACGCTTATACCGTTCTCCCCAAGTGTAGAAAATACAGTGCCAGCTAAACCCATTGCGTGCCACATCTGTCGTCCAATGATGCTGACAATGGCCACCTGAGAACCCATTTCTACAGTGCCATATAGCTTCAGATGCTAGAAAACACCACATAAATCTTCGTTCATACTCTCTTGCCTGTCTTCAGTGTTGGCTAGGAGGGTGGAGGGTAATGCCATAGATACCTGCAAACCGCTTGTCGACATCAAGTCAACCGATAGGTGCCACTTCTCCAGAGTCGCAAATACTTTAGCGAAGAAGGTGTGGGGGAGGTACCTGTCTGCAGGAAGAACTCAAATATTGGTCGTGTCTAACTTTATAGTTATGGCAATTGGCTGGCCGGTATCGGTACTATCGTCTTGCCCTTTGCCCATGTCCTCGTCGTCTCGGTCTAGCGCGAATTTCAACTCTCCGTCTGCGATATCATTAACTATATCAAGTGAGGGGCAAGGAAGAACGAAGGTCCCGTGGCCGCCAGGATTCCTTTCGTAGGTTTTGTTCGTAGAAGGCTCTTCTACAAGTCACAAAAGATCAATATTCGATGCTAAGAACATTCAATGAAAATTTGCCAAGACTAGTCCCCCCGAACTTCTGTATGATGTAGCTGGGTCAGTCCCGTGGGGTGGCAATCATCTCGAAACAGCGCTTGATACCAATCCCCTCATAACTAGTTGGCTCTTGATGCAAGGTAGTTATTGTGACGGACTCCCTGTCAGCGTTATTTGACCATCTACAGGCCCGCCAAATATCAGCACGAGTCCGTCGGGAAACCATGGTGCCGCGTAGGAAATATTGTATATTGCGACAAGCTGAAAGGAAACTTATAACAGGCTTATAATATATTTTCTGAACCCTTGAAACGTAATAACTGTACGGGTAAAAGCCTAGTTAGGGATGGATACTCGGGGGGTGGTGTCAAAAACTCACCTATGGGGCCATGTTAATTTGGAAAATGTATAGTATCTCCTTAGGCTTCATACACCTTGTGGAGTCACGTCAACTAGGGTCTGTATCTAATCGGATAGAAGTGGATTAGAGGTACATTCGCCTGTATATAAAGCTAATAAGCAATGTACTACTCATGTTCCCTATACAAACTACTACACTACGTGTATACTTTCGCGTACTTGCGTGGTCACTAACCTTGTGGCAG
The DNA here is from genome assembly GCA_018801565.1 of Epichloe coenophiala. Classification (NCBI taxonomy): domain Eukaryota; kingdom Fungi; phylum Ascomycota; class Sordariomycetes; order Hypocreales; family Clavicipitaceae; genus Epichloe; species Epichloe coenophiala. Next base: position 1,010,165 of record JAFEMN010000010.1, on the reverse strand, counting down.
GTGTTGCCCAATGGCAGATACAGCGTTAATAACAAATAATATGCGCTCACCACTATATTAGGGAAGCTAAAGATACACGTTACTAAACGTAATTATTATAAGAGAAGTATATTACTTCTAATATAATAGCTTTCTTTATAAAAGAGAAGCTATTATCCCTTTATTTATATACTAGAAAATAGCTTTAATTTAATCCTTTCTTTTATATTATTATCCTACTAGGGGATATGTTACGTGCAGGTTTGGCACGATAAGGGGCGAATCTGTCAGAGAGGCTAACGGATTTATAGTTATAAAGTTATACTAGGTTTACTTATATAAGCTACTATTAGGAATATAGTAAGATATTAGAAGTAAGTTAATTCTTTACTTATAAAGTCTAAATCTAGCCTTATATTAGCTACCCTTATATTTTGCTATATAATAAGTGCTAGGCACGCTAAAAAGATAACTATCCTAGTTATTATTATTTAAGCTATAACTAGATTTAGCCTTTATCTAGCTAAGCTTATTAAGAAAAATTATCTATTAAAATTATATAAAAGGAAAAACAGACTTAGTATATTTATTACTATATTTATAATTCCTCTTATATAGGCCTACCTAACTCTATAGTAATTTCTTAGTAACTTTTATCCCTTAATTACACTTATAGAATCATTATATTAAATAATATATTCTCCTTATCTAATATTAAGTACTTAATTTTTACTATATTTTATTATTTCCTTTTAGTAAAATATTAAATTTCTCTATTTCTCTGTTTATTTTAATTTTATACTTAGGCTAAATCCTAGCTTTCTTTCTTAATATACACTATATTCTAACTCTATACCTTAATATCTAAATTTATTCTTTTAATCTAGTAATCTAGCAAATTTATTCTCCTTAATTTATAGCTTAATTATATTAGTAGTTAGCGTGCGTATAATTAGGGATACTATCTATTTTAATATCCTTATTATCTATTTTCCTAATAATACTAGTAATATCTCCCTTAGTTCCTATTCTATAGGCATATCTAGCATTATTTATTAAGTATCTATTTAAGCTACCTTTAGACTAGGCTTTCTTAGTAATTTAGGCTTTTTGCTTAGTATTACTAGAGGTCCTATCCTACTATATAGTTACTTATTACCTATTTTTAGTATTCCCTAATATAATTTACCTTAATACTTATTAGCTTTGCTTAAAGCTAGTATTACTAAAGCTAGTATTATACACGCTAGTGTCTCTAGAGTTAGTGTTACCTAGTTCTATATCTCTAGAGTTCTAATTATTAGAATTAGCCTTACTAAAGCTATTTTTATTTTCTTTATATTCTCTCTAAACCTTTTTTACTTATTTATAAGATTCTTAATTTTTACCCCCTAAGCTCCTATTTTATCTATTATCTTTATTATTATAATTACTAATTTCCCTATCTTTCTTTTAAATTTAATTCTCTTAACTATATCCTATTTTAAAATATTAAGTTATTTATTAATATTAATAAATATTCTACCTAACTTAAGGTTTATAATCTTCTCTTTTTAGGCTATTAATATATTAGCAATTTATTTAAACTTATTCCTAAAACTTTCTAACTCCTATTCTATTAATTCTATTAATTTATAGATATTCTTTAATAAATCTTTAGTAACTATATATACTATTTTTACTTACTTTTTAACTATATTAAAATCCTTTTCTACTCTATTAACTTAATTAACTAGGTTATTAATCTTACTCTTTTTATATTATTTACTTCTCTCTTTATCTTACTTAGATTTAGATAATATCTATACTAACTCCTTTTCTATACTAATATAGAGTAAATCTGTTTATCTAATACTAGCTAATATACCTATAATTATAGTATTTACTATACTATATTTATCTATAAAATAAAGAGCTAAAAGATTAGCTTATAGTAGTAAAGGTAATATACTATTATAAGTAGCTATTTACTATCTATATTTAACTATTATATTACTATAGAAAGCTACCACTACTATTTTTACTTAGTTCTTTACTCTTCTAGTTACTCTATACTTTATTAGATTAATAGTAATCTAAAGTATAGTCTTTCTTACCTATTTTACTACTACTTACTTTATAATTAATATAGCCTTTTATTCCTTAAATATAGTAAAAATTTATATTACTATATTTTACTATAATATAAAATATATATTCTTTAAGTTAACTTCTAAACTATTAAATACTATTATAGCCTTTTTAAGGGTAAATTTATATATATAAGCCTATATTATATATTTAATATTCTAATTACTATTTTTATAGCTTACTTTAGTATATCTAAATTTACTAAAGTTAACTCCTTTAATACTTTTTCCTTTATATATAGTATTAAAATCCTTTATTACTCTCTTATACACTGCTATGCTAATATTAGGCATTAGTATTTAAGCATTAGTCCTAGATCCTAGCTTCCTAAATCTAAGAAATAATAGCTTAAAGTTAAGCTTTAGTATTTATATATAAACATATAATAGCCTAATAAGGAATTCTATAAGTATCTTACTAACATCCTTATTATTTTTGCTTTTAAAACCACTATCCTTATTAATTTTAGGTTCTAATTCTAGTTTAGGGGATTCTAATTCTAGTTTAAAAGATTCTACCCCTAACTATATTAGATTAACTCTTACTACCTTAATATCTTCTCTGTTTAGTGTGCTAATAGATTTATTATCTTTTAACTTTACTTCTACCTGCTTTAACTACTCTCTTTTTATAGCCCTTATATAATTATCTTTAATTAACTCTTCTATTGCTTATTTATACTTTTACTATTCCTTATCTAGATCTATTGCTATACTTATGTAATTATTATTATTACCTTATTCCTTAGTCTTAACTATCTTTTAAACAACTTTAGCTACTTACTTAGTGTTCTTATTACATCCCTTTACTAATTATAATAGTATATTTACTTTATCTTATCTTATTCTTAGTTAGTCTAAATACTATTATTACTATAATTATATAATTTATTATATAGGATATAAGTATTTTTATAGCTAATTATATTATTTTACCTAACTTAAATAGCGTTTAAAAAACTTTACCTCTTTATAATAGGTTATTATTCCTAATTTTACTAAGAGCTTATTAACTTAGTAAATATATTTAACTCTTTCCCTATAAGTTATAAATTATTACTATGCTAAGTTAGTAACTATAAGCTTCCCTAATATCTAATTTTATTCTATTATAGCTAGTACCTAAATATATAGATATACTACTTATATTTACTTATAAAGTGTTTAGTTATATATATATACCTTATTATTAAAAAGAATAAAATCTAGTATAGCTTCTTAATTATAGTATAGAGTTATATAATACTTATAATACTTATATTTAACTTCTAGTGTAATAGTTTTATTTTTACTTAGTATTTCTTATAATTATTATAATTCTAAATTTCTTATAGCTAGTTTAGTTCTATATACTATAGTTTTTAGAAGTCCTTATTATTTATAATATTATTCTTAGAATTAGGTACTATAAAGCAAAAATAGGGTTAAAAATAAATTTAACTACGCTTTTACTAGGTTTAACTATACTATACTTATAGTGATTTTAGGGATAATATAAGGATTAAGTAAAAGGGCTCTCTTCTAGTTAGTATAAGAGAGTAATATATATAAAAGGGTTAAGTAGCTTTAATCTAGCCTATTAAATCTAATCACTTACTATTACCTCTCTTCCTTTACTATTACTATTCTATAGGTAAATTAAGGCCTTTCCTTATATATTTCTTTTACTAATTAATTAGATTCTTTTTAAGATATTCTTCTACTATCTTAGCTATATTAATTTATATTTCCCTTTTACTTATCTATTAATTATCTTTAGCTATAAATCCCTTCTATCTAATAAGGAATTTCACTCTTATAGTCTTATTTTATTTAAAAATCTTGATATAATAACTATAGATTTATTTAATTTCCTAATAATTTACTTCCTTTAAATTATTAAATATAATTAGTAGTAAAGCTAGTTCTTCCTTACTAAATAAGTCCTCTCCTTAAGCTAGCTTCTATATTTATACTATAGAAACCACTAGATAGACTTATAAATCTAGGGGGAAATCTAATTAATATACTAATAGGTTTACCTTTTCTAATACCTTATATAGCCTTACCTTCTATAGTAACTATTTCTTCTTAGGCTTCCTAGGTAATTTATACCCCTTATATAATTATAGGTAAACCATATCTTCTATATTAATATTAACTAGTTTATAGTAATTATTATACTAAATCTAAGTAAGGGTAGCTACTATTATAATAGCTAATTAAGCCTTATGCTAGTATAGCTTTTATAGCACCGCTATATTATTTACGCTAGCTTTAGTATTAATTATATTATTTAGAGAGAGAAGGTTAATAATGCTTAGAGGATAGAACCTATATAGTAGCTTATTAGGAGCCTACCCTATACTTATAGCTATAGTATTATTTAGTTAATATTATTACACTAGAAGTATTAATATCTATACTATATCTAGATTTATTACTATATAGTACTATATTATAATTATTACTATTTAGTTTTTCCTCTTTACTATTCTATTTATTTAAGGGTAATACACTATACCTATAAGTAGTTTAACTCCTACACGCCTAAATCTCTCTCTCTATATATTAGATATAAACTTTAGGTCTTTATTACTAATAATATATCTTAGTAACTCCTAGTCTATAATATATAAAGCATAAAGAAGTAATTCCGCCTAGATTTCCGCTAGATATATTATATATCCTAGTATTAGAAGAGTCCTTTTACTAAAAAGGTAATTCACTAGATATAATAAGTTATATATTATATACCCTTTTATTTACTATATTATATTAGCCACTAAAACTTCTAGTATATCTATAATAAAATTAAGTAAAATTATATAAAAAGGTATTAGTTTTAACTATAAGAGTTATAGTTCTCCTAGTAGCTTAGAATAATTAATTATATTCTCTTAACACACTATATAATAGGCTATATAGTTATGAATTTATTAATTTATATATAGAAAATAAACTAATTAGAGCTTCACCGCTATCCTAGTAATTCTAAAATACTATTACTTATTATAAACTAATTATAGTATAGATTTAACCTCTATTATTAGGATATAGAGATAGAAAAACCTGTCCTTACTATAGTAATATAGTAGACTATCCTTACGTAAATCCTATTTATATAATAGAATTTTTAGTCTAATCCTAGCGTTTTTTAAAGCTTGCCTTTCTTAGTATATTCTTATAGTAATAATAATCTAGCTAAAATTTTAATTAAACTAATATCCTTATATAATTCTAGCTTTAAGGTTATTATCTATAATTATAGTAGCAATATATTCTTTAGTAATAAAGTATATACTTATATTTAATTTATTATAATAGCTATTTTACGCCGCTTCCCTATAAGTTACCTTTATAGGTAGCCTTAAAAGCGTATCTAGTATAATGTTTAGCACTCCTAGTATATATATTACCTTTAAATTAAATTATAATAGATAATTCGCAACTTTAGCTAGTTTTAAATTAGCTTCATCTAGATTTATTATAGATAGTAATATATATTTAATAATTCTTTTTGCTAGAGAATAGTTAGTTAATATATTAACCACTATGTTATTAGATTACACTATTTTCTATAGCTTTTAAACACTCTATATAATTATAGGTACTTTAGCCTCTATTAAACTATATTATTTTTTAACGCTTAACATTGCCCTAAAAAGAAATAGGATTAGCTATATTTAGTTATTCTTAATATCTCTTCTAGGGATACTTTAACTATCCTATTCTTTCTATAATTAGAAAATATATAAGCTAAATCCTTCCTTACACGCATTAATTTTAAGGAAAAGTAGCTTACTTAGGTTATAATACTATAAGGTTTATTTCTAACTTAAAAAAGCCTTAATATCTTTAAAAGCCTTTTTCTCCTCCTTAGTTAGCAAAAATATCCTTAACTATGTCTTTCTCTTCTATATTAGCTTTAAGATCCTAGTGATTTTATTATCCTTTTTATAAAATTCCTTTAATAACGCTGTTTTTTATGCTTATAATAGTTAGATTTATATATTAAACCACGGGATTCTATTACAGAGAAATCTAGCTATACTAATAAAGGTTTTAAGACTTAATAGATTAGTTAGGAAGATTATTTTTTAAAAGGCTTTTAGTCTATTATTTATATTAATAATTCTATTACTATTAATAACAAAACTAAGTAATTAAATAGTAAGATAACTAATAAAAGACTTTTTAGCCGCGATTATTATCCTATTTTCCTTAAGAATCTTAAGTATAATATTAAGGTGCTCTAAATGCTCCTTAATGCTATCTAAAAACATAATAATATTATTAATATAAACACAAATAAAGTGCTTATACTTTTAAAAGAGTTAATCTATAAATTATTAAGTAAAAGCAGGAGAATTCTTAAATCCTATTAGTGCTATATTTAATGCTTTAAGACCCTAATTTAATATAACTACTATATAAGCTTAGTAGTCTCTTCTAATTAGTAGCTAGTGGAAAAATCCTATTCTATTAAAAAGTAAAAAAACCTTCTTACTACGCATATTATCTACAATATCGCTCTAATCTAGTAAGGGGTAGATATCTAGCATAGCTATATTATTAAGTAGTCTTATATTAACTATAACTCTCCCTTTCCTTTCCTAGCTAGTTTCTTACTAAACTATAAATACTAGATACACTATAGCTACTAGCTTATCTAGATATAATATTTTCCCTTTAAGGTAAAGTTTATTATATACTTTATTAAGTTTATTTATATCCTGCCCTCCTAGTTTATATAGTTAAATTAGCCTTATTTAATATTACTATCCCTTAACTAAATTAATCCGCATTTTTTAATTTTTAGGCATAGGGATAATACCTTTATTATAATAGATATTATATTTATCTATAAGCTAGACAAATTTGCTTATAGTGTTATAATTAATATTAGTAATTTGCACTTTAAATTTGTTTATAATATATAGAATTTCCTCTAGATATAAAATCCTATATAATAGCACTCCTATATTAACCTTCTTTAAATTACGCTTATCCTTCTCCTTATTAGATTTACTACTATCCTTATCTATATCTCCTGTTTTTTCTATAATATCCTTACTAAAATAAGTATAATACTCTAAAGGATTATTAACTAAATAGTTAGTATTAACTTTACTAGCTACTATTAATTATATAACTTTTTTATTCTTATAGCTAGTAATAGTTTTGTTAGTTAGATTATAAGTAATTATCTAACCTAAGCTAAATCTATTAAATAAAGCATTAGGAAAATATTCTAAGTATAACTATATATAGTACATACTTATTTCCTAATTCTCCTATACTACTTTCTAAGTAACTAGTATATATATAACTCCTTTTAGTAGAATTATTACTATATACATAGTAACTACCCTTTAATAGGGTACTTTATTAGCTAGCTAAAAAATCTCCGCTAGTATTATTATACTATAAACTAACCTAAAAACCACCTTAAGGTTAATAAAATTAATCTTTACTTTATATTTATAAAGGAAATTTATCCTAAGTAATAAATTTAGTCCTAGGTTTAGCATTATATTCACTATAACTATAAAATATCTAGCGATTTTAGTTCTATATACTATTCCTAGAATATAAAAATTAAAAGTAGCTAATTCTATAATATAAAAGGTAGACTTAACTCTAAATATAAGCTTAGGCTCCTATATTCCCTATTTTATATTTAACCTATTTTATTCTAGCTATGCTTTATTCGCTAGAATTAATAATATTCCTAAATTAAGGTAAATCTAATAACTCTTACCTTTATTATTAAATTTAAGAGGGATCTTTAAGTATATATTTATTTATTTTCTATTATACTTAACTTCCTATAGTCTTACTATAGCTTTAATTACTTATCCTAGAATACGCTATTTTAGCTTAATTAGATCTATCTTTATAGTAGTTTTATTTATCTCCTTTACTATATTTTCTATAAAATAAGTTTTAATAAAATTAGATTTCTATCCTAGGGTTTTCTTACTATCTTTATTTATAACCTCCCTTTCTTTAGCTATATAGTAACTATACTCCTAAAGATATATTTCCTACTATTATATATTAGAATTATTATTATATACTATAATATTTATATATTCCTTCTCCTTAGTAAGAGGTTTCTCCTAATATTAAAATTGCCTAGGTTACTATAACTAGCCTATTCTCTCTAATAGTCTAAAGTTCTAGGGTTATTATTTATCCTAATAGTCTTAGAGATTATCCTATTAATCCTAACTAAACTCTATACCCCCTTTTCTATTTTCTTAAGATTTACTTTACTATAGTTATTAATTTTATTCTTTAATCTATATATTTTACTAATATAGCCTTAGTTAGAAAAATCCTAAAGATCTTTAAATATTCTAATTATCCTATCTATAATATTAATTTCCTAACTAAAATTATATATTCAATAGTCTATTCTAATTTACTTAAGTGCTATTCTTATTATTCTTTAAGTTACTACTAAATATATTTATATTAAAGTAAACTTTTAGTTTTCCTTTATTATTCCTAGATATAGAATAACCTTTACTATATAAATAATTATATAGATCTTATCTTTTATTATTTACTATTATAATATAAGCTAATCTTATATTAGATATAGTTAGAACTAGATATATTTAGTATAATCCTAAATAAAGTTTAAGGTATAAATATACTAGAAGCTAATAATCTATTATTTTACTATTTACTCTAGTATACTAGAAAATTTTTAATATAAATTTATAAAAGAATACCTTATTTATAATATTCTCTTTAGTGTATTTTACTTTATTAAGCTATACTATTATATCCTATACTTAAATACTAAATTCCTTCTAAACTACCTTAAAAACTAATAATATATTGCTAAATATAGTATTCTACTCCCTAGAGTTAAGGTATTACTAGTACTATACTATTATATCCCCTTAAAATAATATCTAGATCTTTTTCTAAATAATATCCTATTAGCTAGGATTAGCATAGTATAAGTAGTTTTTAATAGCTTAGACCTATAATTTAATATTATAAAAAATAGTTTACTTTCTATTATATATAATAAGATCTTTGCTAGCTTTCTCTAGTTTATTATAAGGCTTAAAGTGTCTAATATCTATAAGTTTCTATATTAAATCCGTATTCTATTTCGCATTCTTTACCTATTAGTTATCCTAAACTTAATTAAGCGCTAGATCTACCCTTTTCTTTAGCCTAGGATTACTATACTATTCCTAATCTAGTAAATATAAGATTTACTACTATATCTAGTGTGGATTCGCTTACTATTATGTAAATACCTACGGGTACTACAGTTACTAGTACTACGGTTACTAGTACTATGGTTGCTAGTACTATAACTACTAGTGCTATAGATATATTGGTTATACTAATAATCCTACTCTAATATCTAGATAGTTATTATACTAACCCTAGTTATTTAGTGGATATAATATTCCCTAGGTAGTGTTTTATACTAAAGGTATTAAACTTACTAAGGCACTTACACTCTATAAGCTTCTAATTTTAGTTATTAACCTTATTACTAGTTAGTTTATTCCTAACACTACTTTATCTATTATAGCCTACTATATAGCTTCTTACTATTCTATTACCTCCTAGAATATCCTAGTAATATTAGATTCACTAGCCTTAGTGTAAATCTCCCCTAAAGCTAGTAAGTTCTTTAAGAGTCCTAACTAGGGGTTATAAAGTTCCCCTAAATCTAGTGGATTCCTTAAAGGTCCTAGTTATAGGTCTTCTAGATATAACTCTATTAGCTAGTTAGAGGGTTTAGTACACTAAATAGTAGTGTTATTTTTAGGATAATTTTTAATCCCCTTTTCTTTATTACTTTTATCCTTCCCTATACTATTCTTAGTTCTAGTAGTTAAGGTGCTATAAGCTAGGCTAGTAATTCCTTTAGATTATCTTTCTAATGCCTTACTACCTTCTAATCTATTAGATCTATTAAGAAATCCTTTAGATTTAGCTTTATAAATATATAATTTAACTTCTTTTTAAGTAAGGTATATAGCTTATAAATTAATAGGGTTCTAATAAATAAGTAGTTCTTAATATATTAGATTCTTATATCTTTTAAGTACTTTATTATTAAATTTATATTTTATAAGTTTAATTAAATCTTCCTGTTCTTTAATTTTAATAAGTGGTTGTTTTTAATACTTAAAAGTTAGATTTACTTTATTAAAAGCCTAAAACTAGTAAATAAGTTATAGTTTATTTTTAGTAATTAGAAACATAGGCTAAAGATCTGCGAAATATTATTATAAATAGTTAGTTTTAGATATAGGGTTTTGTTTCTAGGTTTTAGAAGGGCATAATAAAAGAATCTCTAATTACTACTAAATATTATATATAGGTTTAGTATAATAAGGGGCAAATCCGTTAGAGAGGCTAACGGATTTGTAGTTATAAAGTTATACTAAGTTTATTATATAAGCTACTATTAGGGATATAGTAAGATATTAGAAGTAAGTTAATTCTCTACTTGTAAAGTCTGAATCTAGCCTTATGTCAGCCACCCTTGTGTTCCGCCACGTAACAGTTACGCTACTATAAGTTATAAAGGTTATTAAATATAAAGCATAGTAGGTAGGCTTAATCCTAATACCTCTTAGGTTGTAAGGGAGACTAGTTAATTTAATAAAGAAGAAACTAAAGTATAGGTATTTAGAGGAAAGTTATAGTTCCTATAGGAATCCTTACTTTCTTATTATAAAGAAAGATAAAGGGATTTGCCTAATCTTATTTGCTATAAAGTATAATAAGGTAATAATACAGGATATACTAATCCCTTAAGGTATAGAAGCATTTAGCAAGAGCTTTATAATATACTAGATCTTATTAATAGTTAACTTATTATTAGGGTATAATTAAGTAGTATTAGTAAAAAAGAGTAAGGATATAATAATGATTTTTACTATAATTAAGCTTTTATAACTTTATTACCTACTATAGGGTACTACTAATTTAGTAGCTTAAATTATTAGAATTATTAGGTAAATCTTATTTAACTTAATCCCTTATATTTGCGTGCCTTTCCTAGATAATATTATAGTGAAAGGACTAACTATAATATATAGTAAGGAGGAAATTATGCTAGGAGTGCGTAAATATATAATAGAGTATTTAATTAATATTAATAAAGTTTTAGTTAATATTAAACTCTCTAGTTAAGTTAAAGTTCTACTAGAAATCTGTAAAAATTATAGGATTTATATATAGGATAAACAGATAGAAGCTAACTAAAGTAAAGATAGTAAAAATTTTAGATTAGAAGGTTTATTAAGATCTATTAGAGGTACGCTCCTTTATTAGATTAATAGGCATTTACTATATCGGCTAGGCAATCGCCTAATGGAGACGAACGAGACAAACTACCCCCTGCTCTTTGTCTCATGTGCATGTTCATGCGACGTCGGGTCGTACCATTGGCTGCATCGGTTATTGGTTGCACCTGGGGACTTTCAAAGGATGACTCAGTGTAAACAGCGTGGGCGTGACTAAAGATGCCACCACAGGCTACATTGTAAGTGATATATATATATATATATATATACACACACACACACATGATTGACATGCATCTCGCTGGGAAGGAACTATGAGTGATTAACTATACGGCAGTGGTCTGTTGAGAACTCCATCGACGACATGAAGCGCAAAGGGGTCGATGTGCACAACACCAACCCGGGTGAAGAGCTCAACTTCCACGGACTCCCGACCGACACCAGGAGTGAAGTCTATGGAAAAAACTACGGCTATCCTCCGTGTGTCGCAATATTCCATGTCTCCAACGTCGATGGGTAGCCGGGAGGAGCCAAGACGGGGATGCAAATGGTTGGAGATCAAATGCCTTCTTCTTACACCGACGACTTGGTGCAAGAGCAATACTATATATAGCTCCATACATTACCTTTGGCGCTCATCTCGCACCACTTGATATCAAATTTAGTCCCGATGGCAGCGCTGCTTTGATTCCCCTTCCATGGAAGCTGGTGAGTCTTGCTGCAACTGTTGTCGGGGCTCTGCGAAACGAGACTCGTTTTGCCAGGACAATGACTGACTTGTTTGGCCCAACAGGGACCGCAAGCCTCCAAACAAACGGATATCGCCTCAGCTGTGTGACTTACTCCAAGGGATTTCCCAGAGCGGACAAGCATAGTGACACGGCAGAGCAACAGCTGATGTGGAGGAACGCGGACAATGCAGCCTGCCCAGAAAAGTGTTTCCGGCCGGTGGGACTTGCATTTGACGGCACAGGAAAGAGACTTGTTCATGACGAGTGACTCTTCGGGCGAACTTTACGTCGTGACCGGTACTACAGACACGTGCCAGTACCAAAGTCCTGAATTGCTGCGTCAAGAGCGCTGAGTGGTGATTTCGGCGCGCAGCTTGATGTGAAGTGTGAAGCGACGAGCAACTTTGTGTGTAGAAGTATATTATCATGGCTTTCTATATACTGCTGTATCATGGATGCGAGTTGTGTACCGACCGACTCGAGAGGCAATTCTAGTACCAGACCATGTCGCGCTAAAAAATAAAAATCTTGAACTGCATTGTAGTCTACTGATGAAAGAGACCAAAGTCTAGGAAGGTCCCAGTTTAACCAAGAACCGACGTCAGGTTTCAAGAATAGAAAAAAATTAAATATGCGGCCAGTGTGACTCGAACACACGACCTTCAGATAGGCATCCGTAGGAATTGAAGTTGACTTCAGTCTGACGATCTCCCAGCTAATCTATGGCCGCAAGACATTATGTTAATTAAGAAACTTGATTGGTATAACAAGGGTCAGTCAAATTGTCTGTTCCCCCCATTTCCCGATCCATCACCCATGATTTCATGAACCCCGTCCGTTCCCCTCCAGCCACGTCACGCACATTCCACGAGAGCGCCTCTTCTCGTCTCCGTCGTCGTCGTCGAAGAAGAAAAAAAAAACAACCCACCACTAAATCTGGAAAAAAAAAAAAAGAAAACTCATGCCCGTCCTGCAGCAGCCCCCGGGACAAGCACAGGGACAAGTACAAGAGGACCCCCCACCGCAGCCCAGCGCATTCGTCGCCATCCCCAGCACCTACAGCGACCTCGACACCTCCCCCCCGCCAGGCGCCGTCGTCGCCATCGTCCTCGGCTCGCTCGCCGGCGTGCTGGTCGTCGTCGTGCTCCTCCTTTTCCTGGTCTCCCTCGCCGGCCGCTACGGCCCCGGCGCGAGCGTGATGAGGAGCTCCCGCCGCGTCGTGAGGGAGAGGGAGAGGGGGGGGCAGAGGGCCGGTGGTTCTGGGCGGGGGCCGCGGGGGCCGCCGCCGAGGGCCCCGAGGGACGAAGGCCAGGGCGAAGAAGGCGAGGATGAGGTCGTTGTGATTGAGGAGCATAGCCCGCGGCCGGCGAGGAGGAAGAAGAGCCGTGGGCGTAGAAGGCATAGCGGGCATAGCGGGCATAGCGGGCGTAGTAGTCGGGGTGGGAGGAGTGATGAGCGGAGACGGAGCAGAGCGGTAGGCTAGGGAAGAAGGGGGATTCTGATCTGATCTGATGGGAGCAGCTTGTTTGAGAAGAAGGGGGGAACTTGACTCAGATGGGATCGCGATGGCATGTTAAAAGGCTGGTTCGCTTCCATCTCAATGAGTGGAAACTTTGCATGATGAAGGCCATGAATAATGATTCTTTCTTCTCGTAACGCGACGTAAATGGCATGGCACCGGGGATGAACGTAACCTAATTTGAAATTCATATGGACCTGGGCCACACACATAGTTGTCAAGTACCACTCCGTTTCCCCAATAACCATCATCAAATACTTGAGCGCCTGACCATCGGCCGCTTCAAAGGGTATATAGAAAGATGCATGTGAAATCGCGCCGCTCGTGTCCGTGCAAGCAAGCCCTCGTCACGACACGACACCCCTTTCGGATTCCCGATGGTAAGGAACCCATGGTGAGTCCGTCCACCTGCCCACGCACTATGTACAAGTTTGTGTGGGTGATATACCTGTCAGAGCTTTTCTCCATTTTGCTCAGTGATTATTCCCAGTGCCAGTGCCAGTGCCGTTACTGCTGCCGTTGTTGCTCCCCCCCCTCCACCGCTTTGCTGCCCGCCGAAAAAAAAGGTGTCAAAAGGATTGATTTGTTGGCCCTCTCCGTACTCATTGTGCATGCCGTCCCAGTTGATGCCGAACCCGAGATCAATGTTTCCCTGGTCAACACCACTGAGATCGCCATCGAGGGTCGCCCCCAGGTTGTGTAGAAATTCCATGGTGTGGACGTCGGGGTAGTCCGCCGAACCTTGGACACCAAACTGCTGACCCGTCAAGGATCCGCCCGAGCCGCCCCGAGGTGCGCCGTGGCGTGTCATCGGAGGTGATGGTGATGGAACTGGAACTGGAACTGGAACTGGAACAAGCGATGGGTCGATCGAGGATCCGTCATCTTGGCTCATGCCATCGGTGGGACTGGGGCCGCTGCATTGTCCACCCATTAATGTATCCGTATCCGTGTCAAGCGCCTTTCCTTTGGCAAGAGGCGGTGTTTGTCCAGCCGCCGCCGCCGCAGAAACGCCGGGCGATGATGATGAATTGTCCGACAAAGAAAGGTCCAACGGGAACGGTGCCTGCTCCGATCGATGGTGCCGATGGCGGGAAAGATGATTCATCATCGAGGAGGATGATCCATCTGGGGCTGTAGTCCAAGTCATCGTTCCTCTTCTTTGTCGTCGTGGCTGATGGGATGATTGTATACCAAAACCGCCACTTGAGCTGGCCATTTTAATGGTCGCCTTGGCTGTTCGGTCAAAAGCGTCTCGGCATGTCTCAGCCGGTGGACACTTTTCAATCATGTCTGAAAAGACTGACTTGGCTGCTAGAATGGTAAAGTCTACTTCGTCCATGGTCTTTTAATTTTTTTTTAATTTTTTTTTTAATTTTTTTTGAAAATCTGACAGTTAGATATAAGAA
This sequence comes from Epichloe coenophiala, assembly GCA_018801565.1. NCBI lineage: Eukaryota > Fungi > Ascomycota > Sordariomycetes > Hypocreales > Clavicipitaceae > Epichloe > Epichloe coenophiala. The sequence goes on along the minus strand of JAFEMN010000010.1, from coordinate 995,117 downwards.
AAAGGGCCAATTACATGAGACGACAAGGGGAAGGGGGGGTCTTATCTTACCAAGCGACTTCTCACCAGAGATGAGTGCCAGATTGCGTACAGGTACGAGATGCCGGCCATGAAGAGATGATGAGTCGATAGATAGGTATAGCTCACGAGCCCGCTGAGATGAAGCTTGCGGTAAATTCGTAGGATCTTCTGGCCTGCTTCCGCCACTTTCAGGTATATGCGATCTTCATCTTCTCGGAGTTCTGCTGTGAAGGCTGATGGACTGTTCACCTCATTCGAAGGGTTGTATTCTCCCTCAAACATGGCAGGCACACTGAGACTCTGTCTGTACAAGAGTATGATTGCTTGCCAGTAGTTGAGTTCCAGAAACTCGGTGGAGAAGGCGACACCCGTTTCTTCCCTCGTTGGTGCTGACGTCTTCCAATGATACAGTCTCCTATCAATGTCGATTCTCCACGAACGGAACGAGTCAAACTGAACCAGGAACGGGGAGGACAGGTGTGGGCGCATCTCGGGGTACATCCTGCTGGAGGCTCTGCTACTTGCGCGCGCCATCTGCGCCTGATTGTGCTGAAGAACTTGTAGTATCTCGGACTGCAGAAGCCGCAGACGGAAGTAATGGTGTGCGACATGCTTGTAGCTGGGATGATCTTGGCCGTCCGGGGGCTCCTGAAATCCGGTTCGAGTGATGAATTCGTCGTCCAGGAGAGAGGGCAGCTCAGTGGTAATCATGTCATCGCCAACGCCGAACGGCCTCCCCACACAAGTGCTCACCAATCTGTCAAGGGTATAAGTGCACCACCACAGGCGTCGTCGTAAATCGCGCGTCCATAGTCGCCGGCCGCGGTCTTGAGCACTGCCTTGCCGGTTTTCCGCAGCTCGAGCAGCGTCGGGATCCGCGCTCGGTTCGGGAGGGGTTGCTTGGGCATCTCCTCCATCTTCATGATGAAGCCCTAGATCTACGGCTAATCGTACCGCCACTCCGGTGATGTACCTGCGAGCGAGCATAAGAAAAGAAGTGCATGTTAGCCAAGTTGTGTGTGAAGCGATGACGTGAGACTGAACAAAAAAAAGAATTGTTGGCTCACCATAGTCCGGGCGGAACGGGCCGTAACAGCGCAAAATTAGCGAGCAACAGGACCGCCTGAAGAACCTCCAAGTAGCCACCACTCGTGCTCAGACACTCTTCCAGATGTACAATGGCGCTGGCATGGTATTCTTCAGGCTGACACGCAGTCTTGGGACGATTCAAGGACATTTTGGGATTTGCCGAAGCTGAGGTCTTGACCGGCTCACCAAGAATAACCCCCGAGCCTATGGCAAAAACCATGTTCATCATGTATAGTTCCTGGGCCGTCAGCCCCTTGGCAGCGTTCTCGTACGCCTTGTCGAGCGTCTGCATGAACTCGACCCGATGAAGTACTGGGATCTGAGGATTGGCGTGCTCGAAGTAGAGTGTGGCCAGTCGCGTTCCTTCTTCCTTGTCCGGAAAAGGCGCTGGCTGAATGGTCGGTCTCGTATGAAGGCCAAAGAACGAATCTCTCATTGAAGCGCCGGTGCCGTGTCTGCGGCCTGCGATGCGCTCGGCGGTACCCGTATGCTCAGACACAGAGTACTGCACCGCCGCAAAGACTACTCTGGCGAAAGACACGCCGGATGCGGAGGCCAACGATCTGGTTTTTGGAGGACTCATGATGTTGGCCAGAGCCGGGCTCGGAGGGGCCTCTTTCACCTTGAGCGCCCCCAAGGCTTGGAGCTGCTTCGCATCAGCGCGACCACCAGCTTCGGTGCCGGTCGCAGCATCCGTCGATGGGAATGGGCGAGAACACGACTCGAGGTTTTCGGCTGGCGGGAACGAGATGTCGTTGTCCGTCAGCAGCTTCTCGAGCTGCTCCACACGGGTTTCTAGATAGAAGACGTAGCTAGGGTTCATGAAAAAAACTCAGCACACTTTGTTGTTCATGTATCAGAGAAGATGAGATGGGCATGAGAGAGAGAGAGAGAGAGAGAGAGAGAGAGAGAGAGAAAAAAAGCGTGCGAACCTTCGCGGAATTTCCTTCTTCGTGATGGGGTCATAACCAACGCAAGCGACACGGGCCTTGGCGCAACTGGCGCAGCTGGGGAGCTTCTGGTCACAGCGATTCTTGCGCAATCTGCAGCGATTGCAGGCGCTCACATTGCGGAAGTTGCTGCTTTGGCCAGCTTTGCCAGCTTTGCCAGCTTTGCCGGTGGCATCACCACCTGCCGGTTGGCCGGCATCGACGGCAATGACGGCAATCTGGTCGTGAGAAGACTGTCGCTGTCTCTTGGTCCCTTTTTGCTTGTGGTTGGGAGACGAGGGACCATGACCATGCGATGGCATTGCTACGAGGCCTTTTGAGACAAAAACGGACGGACTACAAAAGGGGCGATTAGCTGAAGACGGCTAATTAAAACAAAAACCCCCGAGTGCTCCAGCATCGAAGTCAACAACAACAAAAGGCGGGGGTGGTCCAAGGGTCCAAGGTCGGTCCAAGGTCGGTCCAAGGGGGGTAAAAAAGGAAAGCGAAGAAAAGATAAGATTGTACTCGGTACGGGGATTAATGTTATCATTATCAAATACTATCAGCAAAGGCGCAGGCTCCGCCTCGGATCATTCTTGTGGCTGGTTGGCTGGCTGCCACCGCCTTGTCGTGGCTGACGCTCCAACATTGTAGCCAGATCTGCAAGTCAAGTCCCTTCGTTGCATCATCCCGAGTTGAACTTCCTCAGCACATCTCACCGAACAAACTAAAGGATGCAGGTTCAAAAAGAGAAAAAAAAACATGTTAATTTGGTCATGAGAATGAGGACGATCAGGCGGCAAAAGAAGAAGATGTGAGAATGAAATCCCTCCCCTTACCAAAAAAAAAAAAAACCAGTAATCGGCTCCCGTTTCATATTTCCTCTACCCTATCCCTCCCTACCCATTTCAATGCATACCCGCCGTCTATCAAAATCCAATCCAACGTCGTTGCCCCAAATCCGAATGTGAAGAGCCACCCACCGACCCAGCCATTCAGCGAAAGAGAAAGACCGCCTATTCTTCCGCCAACAATGAAAAAAAAAAATTAAAAAAATACAAAGAATAAATTAAAACGCCACATTTCCAGGGTGCCCCATCGAGGGATGTTGCCATTTTCTCTCTAGGGTCGTCGTTCGTGTGCAAAAAAAAAAAAACCACCAGTCTGTATGAGATTTCCAATAAAAATGCGCATGCTGAAAGCCCAAGGAACACCGTTGCCGGTGAATCGAGAGAAGCAGACCTTCTCTCGCGTGCTGGGAAGAAAAGAGAAGAGAACACCAAGTCGAAGTCGAATAAAAACCGTTCATGACGTATCAAAATTGTTCCAAGCAAGATTCCGTGACGAGCTCCGAAAGCTTCTTCTTGTTCTGTGAACCCCTATTCTCATTTTCAACCCACGTGGCTCATCAAAGTCTCAGTCTAATTGCCCGCCGAGCGCATCTCGGCATCCTATTTTGATTCCGTAACGCCAGGCTGCAGTGATGCAGAACCGAAAGCCAATCAACGAAATTGAAGGGGGGTATAGGAAACAAGGTACTTGAACCTGAAAATAAAAAATAAAAAATGAAACGAAAAAGAAGCCATCGCTAACTAAAACATTCCATCAAGAAGTGAAGCGATGAAGACGTCGGAGTTGACAAGGGTAAAGCCGAGGTGGTGAATGTTGCCGTTCTGCGTGAGCCATCATCACACAGTATCGTCATGCTCGTAATCGTCGAATAAAGATTCGTCGAGTAACGAGTCTGCGTCTCCGGCGTCACTCATTTGTGGTCCTCCCTCGGAAATTTGAGAGCTTAGATAGGCCCCGATGAGGGTGACAAGCCCGCTGAACCACCAAGCCAAGCCGGAATAGCCCGTCTGAAGACCTAGGGAATACAAAAGGCCGGAAACGGTAGGTCCCAGAGCACGACACAAGCTGGCAGCGGATGCGGCGATGCCGTTGATGGTGCCGAGGACTTCCTTGGTCGGTGCCGAGTTCGCGAGCAAGATGGCATTGTTGGGATATGCCATGGTCGCGTACGTGCATTTCCAGACAACCAGGATGTAGATGGCCGGCATCCTGAGATTGTGCGGAAGCAGGACAAGATAAGGTGTGACGAGATACAAAGCGAAATACGTAAAGGCAAGCAGACGGAACAGTCGCAGAGATCCGAGGCGCTGGGTGACGGGAGTAACAATCATGAAGTTGGAGAGAAGTGAATACACTCCCTGCACGGACATGATGATGCCGATGGTCTTGGTGTCTAGTCCGAAGCCGTCGACGAACTTGAAGGGCAGCTCGATTTGTCGACCACCCTCGGGCTCTGCCATGCTGAGGAACACGGGAAAGAGTTGGTCGAAAGTCATCGTGTGGAATGCCAAGATGCCATAAGACATGATGTTCAGGATGACAGGCTTGGTGAAGATGACCATCTTGTCCTTGTTTTCTTCCGTTTCATTCGGTCCAGTGGCTGCTGGTGCTGGTGCTTTTGCTGGTGCTGTCGGGACAATGGGATGGCGTCTCGGGGCCAGCTTGGGCGAGTTTTCGCGACTTTGATACGCCGGCAAAGCTTCTTCGGTTTCCGACACGTCGGGATTGTTTGTGGATGGTGCCGCCGTCTTGTATCCCTCCATATTGTCGTGCGCCAGAAGGCTCTCCTTTTCTACATTTCGGCCCAGGCTGCGGCATATCGGAACATTGTACACCAGGCCGACGAGCCGGTCTCCCAACTCACGGCCTGCATCGCGCTGTTGCTTTTTCGAGGCGTGGGTTTCCTCGAGAAACAAGAAGCCGACAACGACGCCAAAGAGAACAGTGACGGCACTGAACAAGTTGGGGAGAAGATACGGATAACGATCCCAGATGGTGCCGCGGGGAAACAAGTCCGGATAGCTGATACAGGGCCGTGCGAGGGCGCCACCGATCATGGGGCCGATGATGGAACTGGACAATGTCAGACAAGGAGACCAATTTTTATTCTCTTCTCAAGCAATTGCATTGCATTGCGTGCCTGTTGATTGATTGTGCTTACCCAATACACCAGACCATGGGCATGATTGTATACGCACGAGCTGCATATTCCGTCAGCACTCGGAATGAATCACTCCAGAGACAACACGTGTTGATCAGTCCAAGTACTCACGCTGTTGCTCCTTGACCGTGACTAGCTCTGCCACCGTGGTTTGCAAGACGCCAATGTTTCTGTCGTACCCGAATTGGTTAGAATCCCTCAGCTTCGGAAATGACGTCTGTTCTTTTCACGGGGGCGGATTGACGAGCCATACCCATTCAAAAGCCCCCCAAGAGCCCGAGCAAACAGGGCAACGGGCAATCTTGGGGCAAACCCAAACACCAAAACGCTCACGGCAGTGCCCAGCAGGCCAAACAAAAGAACTGGCTTGCGCCCTATCTTGTCACTCAACCTCCCCCACATGACACCGGTAGCAAACTCGGCCAGAGTGAAGGCAGATGTAACCATGCCGGCAAAGACGGATATTTTGCTGGCATCGTCTGTGATGTTGAAGTCCTTGATCATGTAATAGATGTAGGGAAAGATGGACATGAATGCGATGGGCTCGCATATTCTGCAGCATGCTGCGCAGAGATTGGGTGTCAGCTTGGACCGAGAGCAGTTGTTTTTCGGTTTCAGCAAGGGAAAGGAAGGAAGGAAGGAAAAAAAAAAAAAAAATACAGAGTATCATACCCAAAACAAACATCTGTCTGGTAGGGAAGGGTGGTGTTCGCGCGCCATGCTCTCCTCCGCCACGAGCAGGTCCGTTGGATGATGGGTGTTTTCTCATGATTGACATATTGATATATTTGGTGGTATCTGTTGTGGGATGTTCGAATTGATGCAATTTCGACAGCAGTTTGCTGGAAATTTGTTCCGGATGTCACTCGCTTGCCCGAGAGTCCCAGGCCGTGAATTTGGTGTCCGAGACGCACAAGACACGAGCCTCTATCAGTGATGCTGCTAACGTTGTACGTGAAGCAAGACGGACGAGTTTTTTTCAAGAACAGATACTCTCTGACATGAAGCAAAACTCGGGCATGGCGAGCAAGGAAAAGGAGAGGAAACAAGTTGTGATGAAGGAGAGGAGAGAGTGGGAGTGGTGGATACACACACAATTATAAGAACAGAACACCAGCAGCAGGCCATCTCCTGTTGTACGAATCGGAGTACATGGGCCTCAGAAAGCAAAAAAACAAGTTCGGTCAGTCATGGCCCATTGCCCATGGCCCATGGGCACGCGCAAAGCCCCCCCCGCACTCTCGCCCTCTGCCCTCTCGCCGCCCTCTCTGGGACATTAAGCGAACGAGGTCCATTTCGGCACCCATCCGGGCCATCCCATTCAATTAGGTTGGGCTACTGATGAGTTTGGGACCAGATTGGCCAACTGGCAAAAGAGCAAACTCTGGCTTGTTCCCTCCGTCTCCGTCTCCGTCTCCGTCCTTCCTTCTCAAGAGTCAAAGTCAACGGCGGCGTCTCCCAACTTCCGAGCCAACACCGCCGAACAAGGCGATGCGGCGACGGGGCACTGACTGCCCTGCAGCCCTGCAACCCTGCGGCCAATCCCAGATCAGGGGCACAGCATTTGGGGCCGTGCATGGGGGCAATTTTTCTACAAAGCACTATGTACATGTATGTACATGTATGTACTAGCCTTGTGGTGTTGGTGCTTGCTCACTGCTTCCTCACTGCAGGCTCACTTGTTGGGGAGAGGGGGCGTGGACGACAAGTTCATTCATTTACGGAGTATTCATTAATTCATTTTTAGCACACCAGACCAAAATGCTAATTCGGCTGGCTTGCAGGGGCGAGAGCCAGACAGAAGGAAACATGGAAACATGATGAGCCCACGGAGCCCCCTTGGGCCCCTTGTCCCTTTTGTCCAGTCCAGTTCTTGTCCTTTTTAGTCTCACCCAGTCCAGCCCAGTTCCCCTCCAGTCACCACACATCATCATCATCATCATCATCGCATCAGACCGAGACGCAGGGGCTGAGGGGGTCAACGTCAACCACCTGGCCCAGAGGTGGAGAGGAGAGCCATGCAATGCCAATTCATGGGTCGTGGCGGTGACGAGCGACCAAACGCACGCTCTTCCACGTCAAAAGCAACAAGGCGGCTACCCACGTGTACAAGTATGACTCCTTTTAAGGACAAGTTATCAATTTCCTTCGTCTTGCTCTCTCTCCCGCAATGACTCCGTGAAGGCTCTTTTGATAGATACGCTTTGTCGACTGACAGGAACCAAATTACCTCCCTGTCAGTCCTATAACCCTCTGGACTTCAGGCATGCCACTGCCATGTGCATCACGAGTAAAAGGCGTTGCTGTTTTCGGAATCCTTATTGCGTTAATACTCGAAGTTGCCGCGAAAGAAGTCGCGTTGGGGGGGGGGCGTGGTATCTCTCTCGAGGGGGGGTCTAGTAATACGGGAACCAATACGGGACCACGTACGTCCGTAGAAGGTACATAGAAGTGGTGTCCGCCTTGATAATCCTACTAGTGCCGTTTTTCCCGAGCTGTGGCCAAGACTCGCCAAGCTCATCGATATCCACAAGGTGTGTTTGCTTCTGGCGATTTTTTCCCTTTTTCCCTCTTTTCTTCCTTTTTCCTCTCCCAGTGTTTCATTCTGCTCTCTGTGTAACACCGTGTCAGTCAGTACTTGTTCTGTCAGGCGGAGAGCTAGCAATGATGGCCGGATGGTTATTATTATTGCTCGAGCCGGTGCGTCATGATCGTACCCATCCATGTTCTGACGCAGAAATGGTGAGGTGATCATTCCGATACCCCATGATGAAAGAGCTCAGAATCACTCCAAGTCAGACCGGACAGGTGCTTTCAGACCATACTGCGCAGTCGTCACCAGAGAAGAGCATGGTCCGTCACTCTTGAACGATTCTAGAAATCCATCCAGTGCTAAGGAAGTGCAGCTTCAATGGCATCTAATCTAGCTTTTATACGAAGCTGCGCCCGCTTGCTTTTCGAGTTTTTCGACTGGCATTCAGTTGGATACGCCTTGCGCGCGACGCACTTGATGACGTTGTGGTTTTGCGTCTGCTGCTGCTGCTGCTGCTCTTCGGTACTCATTGTCGAATCCCTTTGGCAGTCGCAAGGGAGCAAGCTGGTCGACTCGTAGGGATGTAAGCAAATCAGAGTTGAGGTAGATTACACTATAATACAAGTCGCAGATAGATCGGTGAGATCGGTGTGTACAAGAAAGTACCTCTCTAAGCCTGGTGTATTTGCAAGATTTAGGTACCTTGCTGTGCCTGCCTGAAAAGAATAGGTCTTGTACGGACGGAGTACCTGCTTGCTAATATTCATTCGTACGCCTTGAATCCGAGAGCAAGAGTGGCGCAAGGGGGTCGTCGGATGACTCTCTTCGTCGACCAACCCGGGAGAACTTTAAATAGCAGCATCTCGTTGGCCCCAAAGACCTCCAGGGGTTCAAAACTGCAGGCTACGTACGCCTGATACACGCAACATTGCGTACATATACATAATACAGCATGCATGTAGAGACACGCTGTGTAAGGGGGTATCGAAGAGGGAAAAGGCCGTCCACCATAGGATTCACAACCATGCTTCTACCTTTCTAGAAGCCGAGTCATGATGTTGTCGGAGCCGGTCTTTGACCCATAATAATTCAGATAAGGCGGGTGGTTGGCCGCGCCCCGAGGGCAATCTTCTAGTTTGGAATAAGCAACGTTGTGTAGCCTCACAACAATGGCCATTTCCACATCTCAGGCGTTCATTTTCAGTTGTCCAATTTCATTCTGGCTGAGTTTTGGACAAGGGAAAAGATGGCGTCGGCGACGAAATGCTTTGTGGTCGTAGTGAGCTGTCGAGAAGATGGGTTTTTGGAACAAAAAACCGCGACATCATCTGATGCCGCCTCTCCTTTTTTTTCCATTTACCGAGCCCGCGGGTCCGGAGCCGTTTTGGCTCGTTGGCAGGAAGAGTAATGTAATATTAGTGGAAGAGTAAGAAGAGTACGGAGTACTCCGTAAGAGTGGGGGTGGGGGGGTAGGGTAGGAGGACGTGTACCGAATGCGACATGTGGCGGCGTCTGGGGTTGCCCTGTCCTGTTGGGCACAGGAATAACGCCCCCAGCGGAGGGGGTGGCTTCACAACGCCTTTTGCGACCTGTGTAGTGCCAGAAAGGCAGGTGCATTCCAGATGATCCATGCGCCGCTTATTTTAGTCTGGTTGCAAAGCCCTACATGTATGTACTAGCTAGGTCGTTGCGGGAGAGTGCCGGAATTGCTGCCGGCTCCACCATTTTGCTAGACTACCTACCCATCACCTGTAGTTGGTTGGGTTGGTGACTCGAGGTAATCAAATTCGGTTCGAGGCCAAGTCAAACCCCTGATTCTAGAACGACTCAAATCAACGGTGCCACAATGGAGCATGGTTTGCTGGGACACCAGGTTTGTTTGTTAATGTTGGGTGTCTCTTCCTTTTTTTGTTGAAAAGCTCTGACGGCAAGGAAAAAGTTGCAATGCTTCGAGAAGTGGCCAGTTTCTGAGTCACGACATGCACATATCCCATCATCCATGCGGTAGTATGCATGTCATGTTGTGCAGCTCTTTGTTAGCATCATACATTTTGACAACCCGACAATACGGATACACCAGAAGCGCGTATACACTATCAAGCAAGCAGCAGCGTCGCATCAGCACGAGCGCAGTGACTGATTCAGTTGCCTCATTGTGTGTTACCCCGAGCACTGTTGAAAGTGCCTTGATCTCACTCACCGCCTGATCCATGACGCCTCGTGATCAATCCAAGACATGGCACCACGGGTTTGGGTGCCGCGCTATCATCGACTTGTCCCTCTGTCAGACCCTGGTCATTCATGTCGTCATTTTCATGACAAAAAACCCAGTCGCCCAACTTCAACACGGGGCTGCATCCTTCGGGGAGCCTTTCCTGTGTGCCGGACTGGCGGGGCCCGGGTACCGTTCCCCGGAACTTCAGGAGCTCAATGGTTACACCGGAAATTTAAAAAGCGAGCCTCCCTGTTCAGAGAGCGCACCAATGATGAGCACTGGAGTAGTGGGATCGAGAGCAGTAGGGTGGATATCGTGGCGAGGTTTATTATCGAATTATTAGTTCGCCACATGCTCCGTACGGGGCGCCAACCTCGACGAGCGTCAAGTCAGGGTGCGACCCGACAGGCTGGACCGTTTGGTGGACATTTTGCTTTCGGCTCAGTGTCAATGAAGATTCATATGCGGTATTTCTGCACCCGGTGTTAACGCCTCGGCCACGCAGTCTTTTGGATGCAAAGGAAGCCTTCCGCGCGTGCGGGTCGGCCGCCAAACCCTCAGGAAAATATGCCGTGTAAAGCTTTCACAAAGTACAGAATACGGAATACAAGCATCAGAACCCGATGTTGTAGGTGAGCTTGACTTCCACACAGCCAGATCGAATTTATGTAAGATTGGCTGCAAGGCACAAGTTGGCACGGGCCTTCAACCAAGGTAGTGAGTGCGGCTTCTGTTCTTGGTCCCTGTTGCAGTTGAGTTGCAATTTTCATTGCGGCATCGGTTGACCCTGTTTTCGAGGCCTTCTGACTGGCTGCTCGAAACGAAGCTGAGAACATGCTCTTCTACCGAGTACGGAGTAAGTTCTTTCTTTTCATGGGTGATGTGGTCCAGGCCTTTTGGTGACGCCCGTTGATTCTGCAACAAGTCCGGAGTACGGAGTAGAGCAAGTCGCCTCGTACTATCAAATGCTGGTTGCCAATCTCCCAAGTCGAGCAAGGACCTGATTGCAATTTTCCTATCAGTTGCAGAAGGAACATGTTTTCTTTCGTCTTGCATTTCTACCAATAAGGGGCGAAGGGTTCGAAGGAACAGGATGCACGGCTCGATTCGAATTCAAGCCAGCAACACAACGTGACACAAACTCGGGCTGGTACAACATGGTGGGTTTTCAGCTAGCCGTAGCTATTGAAAGAGCGAGAATCTCACACGGTCTAATATTCTAGATAAATAAGCTTCCTAGTCCTTAGGTTTTATTTTACCTAAGCTAGACTTAGGAAAGCAAAAGAGCCTAGAGTATTTACTTCTAAAGTGAAAAACCTATTACTAATTACTACTAACTTACTATATATAATATAGACTAATAAAATATCTAACTAAGCAAGAGAATAAACGTTATAACTAACTAAATATGCCTTAGCTATAAATTACACTTTTTATAGTCTTAGCTAAACAAAGCACTTATATAAAGTCAGATATTTAACGAAGTAAATCTTATGCTAGTTTTGTTTTTAGTACATATTAGAAATTTTGTTATCTAATGGTAAGTTCCACTATTAGTCTACGTTAATAGCCGCGCCTAATCCCCGCCATTGATAGCTGAACACTTCCTGTCTAACTAGTCCGTTGCCTTGTACTTCAGACGATACTCTTCAGTTCGTTTAATATCGTCCTCAGAGGCGAAGCTCTTCATGCCCTTAATGATGTCATCCAGAGTCAGAATTGCAAAGATTGGGATGCCATACTCTTTTCTCAGTTCGCCAATGGCGCTAGGACCAGGTTTGGAGTCGTCACTATCGGCAGCAGGCAGCTTCTCCTTGCGATCCAGGGCAACAACAATACCTGAAACAATGCCGCCCTCCTTTCTAATCTTATCGATGGCTTCTCTCTTTGCAGTTCCAGCTGTGATAACATCATCGACGATCAAAACTTTCTTCCCTTTCAAAGAGGAACCGACAATGTTGCCTCCTTCACCGTGGTCTTTGGCTTCCTTTCTGTCAAACGAGTAAGAGACGGTATCCAGATTCTGAGGGGCAAGCTCGCCGAGCTTGATGGTGATGGCGGAGCACAGAGGAATACCCTTGTACGCAGGACCAAAGACAATATCGAAATCGAGGCCATCATTCTGCTGGGCATCAAGGATGGTCTTCGCGAATGCGGACGAGATGGCACCGGCGAGACGAGCGGTATGGAACTCGCCCGCATTAAAGAAATAAGGCGAGAGTCTCTTGGATTTGAGCTCAAAGCTACCAAACTTCAAGACTCCGCCCTCAATGGCGGCCTGGAGGAATTCCTTTTTGTAGGGAGCGAGGCCGGTCATTTTTTTTCTTTCTTTCTTTCTGTTTTGCCTGGTTTTGGTTCAGAATGATTGGTCCTGATGGATGCGATTGTGGAGGAGGTAGTCCAGCAGTAGAAAATCACCCCTTTTGTTGTAACAAGCCTTCCGCCGTCGGTCTCTTCCAGGCAACCTGGCTTGTAAATCAAATATAGTGAAGTCGTTGCAATGTGGACTACAGAGGAAATGAACCAAAAAAGCTTTGCATCCAAGATGTTGTTCAATGGTTCAATGGGGCGCCAAATCGGCGAGGAGAGGAAAAAAAAAGGCACAAGGGGGGGAGCCTTCGCAATGACTTACCGAAATTGATATTTTTCAAGTGGCAACATCAGCAGACCAAGCGGTCCGATGCAAAATTGTCGTTCTTCATGCAGCGGCAGCGATGACATGCGCTGATGTTGTCGAAAGCTCTGTCAGTAGTCCTTTGTCGTCTTCAAATCAGTAAGCTGTTTCTTCCTTGTGCAGAGGGAGTGGGCGAGTGGGTGGGCAGGCTGGTGCAATGCTCCTGCAAGAATGCTGAACGCACAGGAAATGAGGCTTTTGATGAAATTTGAATTGAATTCTGACTGTGGTTGTGATGATGGATCATCTGCAAAAGCTCTTGATGAAAAAAATTATTAGGTGGGGTTTTTGTGTTAGGTGGGGACAGGTGCCTCGCAAAACCCCCTTCACCTGCCAGGGTCGCCTTTGAATGCTGATTAGTCACTCGGTCGCACACCCAATAATATCTTGCGGCAAGTTAATATTACCTTGGAGGTCGAAAATGCTTTCCCCGACGCCAAGCTCGGAATCTTCAGTTCCGACAATCCCATTGAGCCAAATGTCTCATCACTCATCACGCCTTTTAGTGCTAAGCTGCAAGGAGTATTTCGCTGACAAGACAACCTCCGAACGCACGAGTCTTGACCCAGAGTGGCGCTGTGGCTTGAGGTTTTTGCCCTGCCTTGCTTGCCTTAACCTAGGGCCATAGAGTCTACGAGACGGGAAGACGAGCACGTATTCAAAGGAGGAGTAATCCGTACCTGCAAGATCAACAAGATCAACAAGATCCAGTCAAGGGTACCCGGAACTAAGGGATGACCGGCTGTCATCTTGACCGCTCCGACGCGACAGACCGTTCAGCCGCTGTAGCACGTACTTGCGGAACAATGATGAACATGACGACTTGGCAGCATCATTCTGCCTAGACAGGCAGGTGCGAATGCTTAGATTATCGACTTATCCCATCCCAATGATTGTGACCACTCGGAAACACTGTTTTCAGGCTAAACTTTAGGTAACAAAATGAACAGACTCAATGTCGTGGGCGACGGTCGACGGGCAGGAATAGTATGTATACCCGCATCCGCGGTAAACATTAGCTGCAATTGGATACGTGCCTTCCGCAAATGCAACAAACATGCATTTATCAGGGGCACCAGTAATAAATGACATCAACAGGCGCATTGCTACCGACAGTTGGACATGCAGCTGCGCGAATAAAATACATCGGCATCATTCTATATGTACTTTCGTCGTCCTCGTCAAATCGTCGGAGCAAGCATAGAATTTCGGTACACATTTGATGTGACCCTCGCGACTGATGCATGGACATCCCCTGCAATTGCAGCTCAAGGGAAAGACGAAGCCCGCGGCTTCCAGTCCATTCAGATTGCAATTTGAAGACGGCATTTGACAGTACTGGTCCATCTATATCTATGCTCGGAGTATGCAGGGCTAGGTGTTGTGCACTTGAGTCGGCGTTTTGGGCACGAGTGCGCATCGCGAAAGGAAGAAAGCGCCAAAAATGTCTGGCCTCTTGTTACACCTAGATGCTGTAGGGAGCCTGATCTGTCACAACCCGAGAGAAGATTCGATATGTGATAGCCAAGTGCATTTGACCCGGCCACCCAGAGTTTGTTTGACCTCGATCCAGCATTCCGTCGCTTTAGGCCGCGGTGAGGGAGGGTTCAGGTCCATCGGAAGCTTCCATATTTCGGTCGACAACGATCCCCTAAAGCTAACACACCGGTTCTAGACAACGTGCGGCTGGTCACATTGGGCTTCTATAGCTGGGATTGATGAGACTGCAAGCAGCGATGGACTTACCAGTCTGACATTTACGTACGCCTTGTTTGGACTCGGCCGCAGCACTCTGCAACCCAGCCCAGTCGCAGCCGCCGGCCTTTGCCACGCATCACGGTAAGTCAGTAAGTAGCCTCTGAGGAGGGAACATCTGACCTTGTCATGCATTAGTCTGAGCTGCGCAAGACTCGTACAGGAACATGGCGTTCTGCACCTAACTAGGGAATATGCTGAAGTCCTGTCTTCTACGACCCTGAACCACAAGAGTGTGGTCATGCAGGTGCAGTGTCCTCATTCACGACTTCGTGATAATGCAGGTGTTTGTCGGAAATGATCTGTTGCAAATGAAATGCTGGCCTCCCCCCTGAGCTTGACAAACTCGTGCTGATGACAGCCCTCGAGCCCTGGAGAACGGACAGGGTTTAGAGCATATTGCAAAGGCGTCTGTCTTGTGACAGAATGCCAATAATGTATTCCCTATGCTTTCTTTGGTTCTTGTGGATTGTGTTCGCATCGTGCGATTCAATTGCATTATGAAACATCGCCCAGATGCTGACACACAGTCTGTACATCTGCTAAACGACATGTGCGATGGATCCGACCTGTGAAGTATCCCTACTGTGACTCGGTTCACTGCAATGGACTTTTATGTATGGGGTGTGTGCCACGCTACGACTGACAGCTAACTCAGGATTTCCGTCTTAGTATCGAGCCATTTGCGAAAGGCTGGAGGGGAATTGAGCCACGTGTAGACATATTCCGAAAGGGTTAAGCAGAAGTTTATGACCACAGGAGCAACTTTCAAAGGATATCATTCTCCTCAACAGACAGCAAGAGAATTGTTTCGTGAAGGTTTGAAACCTCCGAACCGATAACCAGTACTTTGACACATTGCAGAACCCTTCCACACTTGCTCTGTAGAGGTCTACACGTGGAGAGGAAGACGTGAACAAAATAACCATCACAATTGGAAGATGAGAATATTTTGTATGAGAGCTATTCATGTTGAGACAGGTCTTCCCGTCATACTGTTCGGAAACATATCGAGGCTTCAAAAAGATGCGAGAGATGTTGCAATGTGATGAATGAGGTTGCTCCCGACGATGGCGTTGCACCAGATAGACACGTGAACATTCAAGGCGAACGACAGTGTGTACAAAAGATAAGACATGAAGCAAAAGTAGAGGGGAGCAAAAAAAAAAACACCAAGCAGAATCGACAAATTGGGCTATGGATGCAGTACCCGTGCATAGTCACGCGAGTCAGCTGCCTGGACGATGCCAGACCGGATGCCTTTCTGGGTTGGGATCTTGGCCATGATGCAGCAACAAATGACGGTTTGCCAGAACGTCTCGGTCAGGCATGAGGCTTTTTGTTTCCTACCCACCCCCAAGTTCCCTTTTCGAATAAGCAGCAGATTGGGCAATACTTCATGGACATGGCGGCAAACGGGCCAGACCTACAGTAGACCTAGATCTAGACCTAGACCCTCACGGCTACCTCTCGGCATCGCAGGC
The DNA here is from genome assembly GCA_018801565.1 of Epichloe coenophiala. Lineage (NCBI taxonomy): Eukaryota > Fungi > Ascomycota > Sordariomycetes > Hypocreales > Clavicipitaceae > Epichloe > Epichloe coenophiala. The sequence continues at coordinate 979,402 of JAFEMN010000010.1, read as the reverse complement.
CGTCATCGTCGTTTCGTCATCGGGCACATGATTCGCGCCAACAAACCCATCGAGCATCGAGCAGTCGAGGGTCGTCGGGTTGACAACGCAGCAGACCATAATACAGGAACATGGGCAAGTATTAGGCCAACAAAGAACATCCATCGTGGCACTTTGGAGAGGTGGCTGAGAGGAGTCTGGAGGCGGCGGCGCACATGGGGGTGGCCCACAGCAGCCACATCTGTCAGTCGTGACGCGTCAAGTGGCCAATGCAACTGCGACGCAACTGCAACGCAACGCAACGCAACGCAACGCACCAGCAGAAAAAATGTATGTATGTAAGATGACGCTCCCAGCTTCCCGCCATGGCGGCCGTACATGATGTGATGTAGCCTGTGGGGTCACTGGGGTGCAGCAAGCAAGACCACGCGCGATAAGCGCAGACACTAAACTTTTCAAGACACGCGTTTCGTCGTACCATCCCGCCGACTGACAAGTTACAACCACGTCTACGTACACGTCCCCCGGCAAGCCAGCAAGCTGCAAGACTGCAAGACTGCAAGACTGCACTGCGACAACACCCAGGTTGGTATCACCAAACACCCCCAAACACCCCAGGCAGCCACCCGGACGTAACAAACGAATCGTGCACACCGCTCGCTCTCCCGAACCAGTCTTTGCAGTCACCCGACGTACTTCCGAGCATCCCCGAGCATCACCCATCACCCCTCACCCATCACCCGTCACCAGTGAGTGCCACCACCATGGCGGGGAAGAAGGCCGACAACAGCAAGAAGGTGGCAGGCAATGCCCGCAAGGCCGAGGCTGCCGCGCAAAAGTCTGCTGCCGCCGATGCCAAAAAATCGGCAGAGGAAGCCGAGCAGTGGCAGAAGGGAGCCAAAAGCAATGCCAAAAAGTGAGGTCCGGAAGGAAACATTGATTGATGCCCTGCTGCTGCGCTCGACCATACCAAACCAATGCTAACTAACCGCTCGGCATTCATCAGAGAAGCCGAAGCCGCCAAAAAGGCTGAAGCAGCCAAGAAGAAGGCCGAGAAGGATGCCCTTCTGAAAGAAGAGGAGGCCAGTCTCGGCGGACGAGCCGAACCTAAAAAATCAAAGGCTCCTGTCAAAAAGTCACGCGGCTTGGATCTTGCCCAGCTCGAAGGCGACTCTCCTTCCGCGCTCAGCGCCTCCGGCATTGACAACGCACTTGATGCCCTGTCCTTGGCGACCGGTTCGGACGATTCCAAGATCGACAAGCATCCTGAGAGAAGATTTGCTGCCGCGTTCGCAAAGTATGAGGAGCGAAGGCTTGCTGAGATGAAGGCAGATGGCAGTGGTGTTGGCTTACGTATGGATCAGCGCAAGCAAAGGATCAGAAAGGAGTTTGACAAGAGCCCCGAAAATCCTTTCAACCAAGTCACGGTTGCCTACAACGCTACACGGGAAGACTTTGACCAGATCAAGGCTCATGAAAAGGCCAAGATTGAGAAGCGACTGGGTCACTAATAAGCGGAAGGGTACTTATTTATGGATTAAATGCAGCGTAAATCATGGAGAGATTCTCCTATTTTGCTGTTCTTTCCAACAAAATCGAGTGAGAGTCCGGAGTGAAATCATGTTTTCTTATTACCGATTTACACTACTTGACATATGCCTCCCCGCCATCAAATTATGACTCCGGCGACAAACCTGCGGTCATGATCCCGCTTCAATTTTATGGGCAGAATTTTTCACCGCCCCTACACACCGCCCAATTTGGACAGCTTCCCCTGCTTCGCATCTTCCCTCTTTTCCGCAGCGCGCGAGCGCCCGCCTCGTCATCCTTTTAGTACCTTTGAGTGTTTGAATGCCATTTTTTGTTGGATGAGAATGGCTCACCTATCAGATCTTCCGTCTCTACGAAAGCAGCATTTACTATCCGAGTTGTTCGTCTCGCGCTGCTCCTCGTGTCACCATCAACAACTAACCGACCATGTTGTAGCACTGGCTTGAAGCAGGCATGTCCTGAGGGTGTCGTCATTACACTAACGCCTGGAGAACCTACCCTGTGGTCCGCTGTGTTATTCGTTCGAGATGGTAAGAAGAAGTTCTTGGCTGATCTATCATTTGCTTCACATCGAAAAAAAAAGGGCATTGCATTAATTGATCAGCGAGCCAACAACAGGGCCATACGCGCCGGCTGTCTTGCGATTTCAGATTTCCTTTCCCGACACATACCCCAAGCTTCCGCCTCTCGTTCTATTTTCGACTGACATCTTTCATCCCCTGGTCTCGCCTTTGACAACCTACATGTATTCAGCAAATGTTCAGGACAGCGGTTCTCTCGGCGCAGCGCATCAAGAGCGATTACCCCCTGGCGGTTTCAGTCTGCGCCACGGATTCCCCGAATGGTTTGGACGGGGGAGGCGAACAGAACCGGAAGCTGGACAAATTAGCAGTGGCAAGCGGCTTGCCAGCCCCGGATTCGATCGTGCGAGTGCACCTCTGGGGAGCAGCGCCACGTCACCAGAGTCGTCCAACGCGGGCACTTTCGGCTATTCGAAGACCGGAAAGCCCATGGTTTCCATTTATAGCATCCTGAAGTATATACGAAGTACATTTGATACATCAGAAGTACTTGATTCTGTTCCTCTTACAGCTGCTGGGAACCCCGGAGCCTGGCACGCCTGGCGAACACACCGACGGAAACTAGGCAAACTCTCCGGTCAACATTCAAGCCCCAGTCAGAGTGCGCAACCTGACGAAGTACAAGTCCCTTTTGCTTCGGAAAATGGAGGAACTGATGCGTCATCAGTTCTGACAATACGAAGACCTGGGGAGTGGAATTGGGACGGCGTGTGGGAAGACAGAGTGAAGAAGGGAGTTTCTGCTAGTCTGACTGAGCCAGTGTTGTATGGCGGATCAGGCATTCCGGACGAGATGGTAAGCGAGCGAATGAATGCAGTAGTCGAAATGAATCGCTAATCGTGGTAGATTCGGTTTCTGCCGATGGAAGAAACTGACATCGAGTTGATAAAAGAAAACCTCCGTCGTACGTTAGGTGGCACAGGCTGAAATCGGTAGCTCCCAAAACCCTTCCGGGCCGCAGTTCAAAAAAAATCTGCGCACCAGTAGAGGCGTCGGAGTTCGCGCGGTACACTCATAATTTTTTTTGTCATTCCTTCTTGCCCAATATTACTTCATCAGCATAGTCTTAGCATTTGTTATTGATACCCATCTGTAATCGATTTATTCACTACATGGTTTCAGCCTAGCATTTTCTTCATCCCCTTCTTCGATTTCTTGGCTCGCTCCTGGGTTGTATAATCATGAATTGTAAAGAAGCGGCCATGCCGCGCATCTGAACAAGTTTAGGGCTCTCCCGTCGCCAGTAGTCGCTCCTTCCACGTTGGCCTGCCTCTGTTTGTGTCTTGTGTCATGTTTGCACAGACCAAGGGTCCCAACTTTGAGCAATTCTCTTGGGCAGCAACAACAAAGGTCACAACAATAATTATCAGCCTTGCGTCTGACGTGCTAGGTTGAAAGCACAGGATATATATTCCACCAGACTTGCATCATATGACTAGAATGGCATCTTATCCGTCGCAGCATGAAGAGGCTCAGCAGCAGAAGCAGAAGCGGAACGAACCGAGCCCGCTACGCATTGTCAAAAGACATCGCAGCAGTGAATCCGGAAACGACGCGGAGGAAAGCACTTATGCATCGGCAGGTGATAGTGATAGTGACATATCGAACATCATTGACGGAACCCAGCGATTACAGATTTTCAAAAGACGGTCTCGCCGATGTGGCCTGGCCAGAGGAGAGCTCGGGACCAGCTTGGCGGAGTTGAACAAAGCTCATAGAAAGCCTTGGGGCGACGCCATAGCTAGCTGTCGCGGGTTGTTGAGGAAATCGACGCCAGATATCAGAAGTTACAAGCGGTTTCTCTCTTTCGGTCAAACTAGCTCGTCGCGTACCGCATCGACCAGTCGCATTTCGTCATGGGACTCCTCGAGACAAAGGTCAAGCACCGACGGCCATCACCTGCCATCTGTTTCTTCGGACGAACTGGATTTCACAAGTGTCCAAGTAAGCAATGATCCGCAACACTGGACGTCGGACTTCCGACATAGCCGACAAATGCGTAAAGACAGCCCGCATCAATTGAGCCCCCGACAGATATCACGTAATACCGGGGGGTACATTCTTTCGCCGCGCATAGTTGTTACTGCGCAGAAGGAGGAGATAGTGGGAAAGAATGCAAGCGTCTGGGCGGCTGTGGAGATATCTAGGAAACTTTCGCAAACATCACCAGCCACGACGTCTACTGAGGAGGAGACACACGGTGACAAACCGTCTGGGACGTTTGTTGATCACAAACTTGGTACGACAACAATGCAGCTGCTGCAGCTACTGCAGCATATGAACACGGAACGAGCTGCTGCTGATTGAATCCAATAGATCGTTTCTTTGACTTTGGATGTCTCTATGATTTGACCGTCGAGGTGCATTCCGCCAACGAAGCTACCATAGTAGAAGTCATACAAGAACAATCATGGCCTACGTATGCCCCAGATTCCGAACAAGAAGTCAAAGAAATATCCTAACTATTGATTGGCAGTACGATATATGCTGGAACAAGCATCTTGCTCGTCGTCCACCTTCGGCTAGATTCAACGGACAGAGGCGGATGGGGACACAGCAGATGCAGGTCTGAAGAGTTGATGGAAGAACTGGAGCTTCAGCTTGGTGATGTTCAGACTCGGCTCATGAGTATCAAGATATCGTACCTTCACTCAGCTTTCCCAAAGATTGACGATGCTCACTTGGCGGAGGACGGGCTTTGCCACCTTGAAAGCCGACTGGAAACAACTGCCACAGCGGCTCTCGTGCGAAACTCAAGCGATTCTGTATGGTCATCCCGGACAAGGGCATCACAAAACAGTCTTTTTCCTCTCATGGTGCAACATTGGGGGGATGAAAAGGCGATCGACGTCCAACGACGAATTTCAGATGCTCAAATGGTATGCCGGAACCAGGGCACTAAATCACAGTATAGTACAAATCCGATTATGGCGAACTGCAGTACTGCCATGAGGTCTCATAGTACGACCACGCGCTTGACATGCCCGAATTACCAGTTGGACTTTGGCCGTCATCATGGTGAGAGCGATGCATCCCAAATGGCTGCGGAGAGTCGTTGGAAAGCCTGGTCTGGGCAAGAACTGAGCCGCCCACAGTGTCTGGATGAGGGAATAAAGACACCCGTTCGAGAGATATACTACTTTGGGGAACGGGCGATCAAAGCCTTGAGAACGCCTACGGGGCTCGAAAGCGGCGGTACGCGTAGAAACCTGAGTAGCAACAAACGCGCGGCGGTGCTGGGATCGAAGGAGAAGGATTCAAAGTTCTGGGACTGGGGCAAGTGGTTCTGAGTGTTCCAATTTGGGGGGAAAAGGGGGGTATTTACTTCAAAGGACAAGTCTGATGAGTTCCGTAGATTTTATATTTTAATTTTATGAATTTTTTTTTTCCCCCTTATTATCTTGTAAATCTTTCTACCGAAGCTCATCCTTCCAGGGAATAGATACTTGAGCACCCTTTCGCGAAACCGTCATGGACGATGCCTTGTTGGCGGCTTTGACGGCGGCATCAATGTCGAATTCACCCTCGCCTGCATGCACAACGGCCAATGCATAGGACCCAACAAACGTGTCTCCCGCGGCAGTAGTGTCAACGACACTGGCCTTGAGAGCCTGGACCAAAGCCTTGCTGCCGGACTTTGTCGCGTAAAAGGCCCCTCTCCCACCAAGAGTAATCACCACGTGCTGCACGCCGCGCCCAAGGAAGACGCCAGCCACGCTCTCCAGCCCCGCGACATGGTCTAGATCTGACTCGGGCCGTCCGGAGAGGATGGAGGCCTCCGTCTCATTCACAATCAGATGCGCCAGCCCGTCGTACGCACTCTCGGGCAACTTCTGCGCCGGCGCAGGATTCAGCAAGACGGGCACGCCGTCCCTCTTGGCCGTCTTCAGGGCCTGCATGACGGTTTCAAGCGGTATCTCGAGCTGCGTGATCAGCAAGTCTGGCTTCGGGTCCGGCAGCACCTCAAAGTCGGCGGGCGACAACGAATGGTTCGACTCGGGTGACAGGATGATGCGGTTCTGCCCGGAGGGCTCGTCCACGACGATGATGGCCACGCCCGTCCTGCCGTCTTTTCTGACGGCCACGCCCTGCGTGTCAACGCCGTAGGAGCGCAGGCTGTCGACGAGGCTGGTTCCGTACGTGTCACTGCCGACGGCGCCGAGCATGGAGACGGACGCGGTTGCGGACGCGGGCGATAGGTCGCTGGCGCGGGAGAGCTTCCCGCAGGCGACGGCTTGGTTGGCGCCCTTGCCGCCGGGGGAGGTGGTGAAGTGCGTGGATGTGAGCGTCTCGCCGGGGAGGGGGTGGTGCGGGACGTAGGAGACGAGGTCGATGTTGAGGGAGCCGAGGACGGTGATGCGTGGTGTCATTGTGAGAGGGGAATTCACGGAAAGGGGAGACACCGGTCGGAGGGTGAGATTGATTGTGAAGATGAAGAAACGTCGGAGTTTTCAAAAGTGAGCCAGCCGATGAAGAAGTTGAGGCGGTTAAGTTGATTTGTCGGGATAATGTGGGTCTGGCGAGGTCCCTCCACACCCATCTGCACAAAAAAAAAAAAAAAAAAAAATACAGGAAAAAGTCTTTTAGAAGCCTTTGGGAAACATAATGGCTCGCTACTGCCGAGATTGTAACTTCCCACAAAGGACGACATCCTCCCCGAGTGGAAGCCACGAGACTCCAGATAATCTAGCAGCAGCGAGGGGAGTTCCGTCATCATCGTGCACCCTGTCCGGGGAGACGACGACACCCCCTTTCCCCAGCCAAGTCGGTGCGATGGTGACGATGACGGAGTCGATGAGTTCATGATGCGCGGGGTCGAGCAACGAGTTGATGACGTGTCCGCCTCCCTCGACCATGATGCTCGTCAGGCCTTGTGCGAGAAGAGCCCCGAACACATCTTCCCACGAGAGCCGCGGGCGGGCGTCTCGACCGGACGGCGTGGCCGGGACATGCACGTACTTGCCGCCGTGGTCCTCCAAGAGCCGCACATAGTCCCGGGGAATCTCCTCTGCAGGAACGCCGGTGAGTACGAACGGGGCCGAGCCCGCGCCGGCGCGACAGACCCCAAAGACCTTGTCCGAGGAGCGAGGCGCCCACCGCAGACAAGGGTCGACGACAATCGGGCGCGGCTGGGACGCCACGCCCGCGATGCGGCAGTTGAGGCCCGGATCGTCCGCCAGCACCGTCGACACACCGACAAGGATGGCAGAGTGCCGGGATCGGAGGTGGTGGGTCATGGCCTTGGAGTCCGGCCCGGACAAACGGGTGCGGACGCCAGGCGCGAGGGAAAGCGACGAGTCCAGCGATGTGGCGAAGGTGAGGGTGACGAAGGGTCTGGTCGGCGAACGCTGCGAGTCGTTGGTGGGCGGGAGGTGAGGTTCGAGTGAGATGGCTAAGGAGGCCGGGAAGGTGACCTCTTCCGCCATGACGCGCGTATGGACATTCGCTTTTGTGAGTTTTCTGAAGTCGCCGTAATGTATGTCAGTGCCGATGAATGAATGAATGAATGATCAAGGCGCGGCGCCGGCGCGGAAATGTGGCCGGGTTGCTCAGAGTGGGATAAGGTTCCTTCCTCTTGAAGAGCTGTCTGTGAGCCTGTGACCCACTCCGCTCCGCACAATGGGGATGATGAACTTCATTCCCAATTGAATGCAAGTCTGCAATCGTGCTTCATTCTCAGCGTCTGGTCTCTTGAACAGTATTGCCTCTAATGACGCCTTTCAAATCTCGTCGCATCACAAGATACTCCTTTTGATAGCAGTCAAAAGGCATCATGGATTTCGTGGGGACGAGTACTTGACGGTCTCCTTGATCAAAGGATTCCCATCATCATCAAACTCGGCCCATTGGAAAAATGAACAGCCCTCCTTTCCAGGTACGTTTCCCGCATGACACATCCAAAAGTACTTTCCAAAGTTCTCCTTCTTCTTCTGCACCACCCTCATCACACATGGCACTTTGCACGCACACCGCGGCGTGAACCGGGGATGGAATCGCTGCCTGTAATCCCGATACGTGATATTGATGCGTTTGTTCCCGGCAATGGGATGTGGATCAATGGACAGAGCCGGCGCTACGCAATGTTTCCACTCCTCTTGCATCTCGGCATGCATGACGAGAAGCGAGTTGTGTGGGAGGTGTATGGAGATCTGGCCCTCTGCGTCCGATTCTTCCACCGTCCTGGTGTCGCCGTCCTTGGGTACGACTCTGCGAACGCGAAACTCGCGTGCTACACCGAGAGATATGGACCCAATGACGGCCCGCGGCCCCAAATACGTGAGCTGATCGCTGTGCCAGCCGACGCTCTGCTGTGCGCCATTGTAGCAGTTGACAAAGGCCGAGTTGGGTACCCATGGACTTGGCGACTGATGTCGCAGCTTTTTGCCACCGGGATACCGTGTCTTAATACGGTCTTGGATTTGTTGGTTCACGGCCTCTTGTACAATGGTTTTCACCCTGGCCAGGTGTGGTGTGATGCGGCGAACGTCCTGCATTGGTGAAACGGAGCAATCAAGCGTCAGTCGCACGTAGGCTTCTTGCATTCGGACCGTGGCGCGTGACTTACCGTGAGCTGTGACCCGTTGTAGTAGTACTCGGATTTTTGGGCCATCATTTCCTCGTAGCTTTCGACGAAGAAGCTGGATGTGTGGGGACTAGACACGACGTTGTCAAACAGTTTGAACGTCATTTTCTCAAACGACTCGGCCTCGTCCAGAAGTTCACGCAGTACGTCGTTGGCTTCGTCAGCTGGCAGGAAATTGTGGATGATAGTGCACGGCGTCTGCTCTGCAACATCCTCCGGGTCGTACAGGTGAAGAGTTGTGCCCCTTTTCGACTTCGGCTTCTTCTTGGTGGGTGAAGCCAAGTCTTCCGACAATGTCGCATACTGTTTCAGGGATTGTTGACATCCAATCCCAGTTTTTCTCCTGTCCTGCTGCTGATGATGACGCTTTCCGAGCTTGAACGCTTCAGAGGCTTGGCCAACAGAGCCATCGTGGGCCAGCAGAAAATCAAGGAGGGTCTCTTGCTCAATGCCGGGATGGAGTGATGAAAGCAGTGCTAACTTTACTTCTGTTGACTCATCCTCGCCATCGCCATCGAACCCGGGCCCAGGATTCGGGCTGAGCTCTCGCTTCGTTTTTTTGGGTGCCATGAGGAAGGACTTCATGCTGGCCGTGCAGGAACGCCGGGCTACATGATGAAACTCCAAGCTTGAGACTTACTCCTCAGACGCTTGAATGATATTCTTGTTCACCTAGATGTATCTTAGCCACCCTGGTATTCGCTGTTGCTCTTGAAGCGACCACTTTAGCGATTCGATGGATGGGTGATGACTGATCACTGATGACAACAGGAATTCGACGTGTCGATGTGTAGTGAGGCGCGAAACCACAAACGCGATGTCATGTGACAGACAGGCTGACCAATGACCCATGCATAGCCAACTTTATGTAAGGCCTCGATGCCCCTCATTGGCTGGAGGGACAATTGGTGGCATTGGCTGACGTTTGTTTACCGAGGCACAACTCAAGCAAAACTCCTGGCATCTCCAACACAACAAAACTCGACATAAACCGCCCTACTCCGTATAATAAGCCGCCAACCTTTTACCCTCCCAGTGCTACATATACCTTTGAAAAGCTCCCGACCACTCAACAGGGCGACTTCCAACCCCCAATGCGCCTCCACGCAGGCGTCAAACCCCACCCGCCATGGCAGCCATGCTTGAGTTTCGTACCAAAGGGTACAACCCCTACGCAGTGAAATACTCGCCTTATTACGACTCCCGCCTAGCTGTCGCGGCATCATCAAACTTTGGCATCGTCGGCAACGGGCGCGTCTTTGCTCTGGGGCTCACGGCGCAAGGCGTCCAGGTCGAGAAAACGTATGTCTTTGGTCCGGATGTGTAGGACGACGGGGGTGCCAGGAAATCCAAAAAGTCACCGCGAGGAGAGCGAGCGAGCGAGCAGCGAGCGCGCCCCCCCCCCCAAAAAAAAAAAATCGGGAGGGGACATGAACCGACAACAAGGCTGACACTGTTCTTGGGGGGGAGGGGTTGCAATTCCTCCTTCTAGATTCGATACGAATGATGCGCTGTACGACTTGGCATGGTCGGAAATCAACGAGAACCAGCTCATTGTCGCTTGCGGCGATGGATCACTCAAGCTATTCGATCTGGGAGTCAATGACTTCCCCGTCATGAACTTCCACGAGCACAAGAGGGAAACGTTTTCTGTGTGCTGGAGTCCAGTCACGAAAGACACCGTCATGTCCAGCTCATGGGATGGGACCGTAAAAATCGGCAGTTCCTTTGCGTCATTCTTTCCTTACGCTTATGCCGGGTGGTTGGTTTCTTCTAGTCGAGAACCCGTAATCAACTCCTGCATCTGGCCAGATTTTCCTGACATGATATACGATGCTGACCAGGACTCTGTTCCAGTGGTCTCCTACTCGTGCTCACTCGTTAAAGACCCTCCCTATCGGCAACTGCACATATAGCGCGTCCTTCTGCCCCTCCAATCCAGCTTTGATATCCGCCGTTTCGTCTGACTCCCACCTTCGAATTTATGATCTCCGCACCCCATCCTCCGCCAAGTACCACCTCGTCTTGACGATCCCCGTTCATGCTGCTGGCACAGAGCCAGGTGTCAATCCTGGCTTGGCGGCGGGTAGCCCACCCGCAGAGGTTCTCACTCACGACTGGAACAAGTACAACGATGCCGTTGTCGCAACGGGCGGCGTGGATCGAATCATTCGGACGTTTGACATTCGGAGCCCGACGACGGGACCGCTATCGGTGATGCATGGCTACGAGTACGCCATTCGCCGCTTAGCCTGGAGTCCTCACGCGAGCGATGTGCTACTTAGCGGAAGTTACGACATGACTGTTCGATTGTGGAATGACGGCTCTGCTCAGCCGTCTGGGCCGTTGGCGGGGGCCAAGCCAGGACACCAGCTGGGCGTCATGAATAGACACACCGAGTTTGTCACGGGCGTGGACTGGTGTTTGTTTGGTGTAGGGGGCTGGGTCGCCTCCGTTGGCTGGGACGAGAGAGTATTGTTGTGGGATTCAAATATGCTGATGGGTCCGAGACGACTCCGGTAAGAATGCCAGACGTTGGACATCATGAGAAGACAGCACCGTAAATCTCTTAGTGCAATTGCGACGCTACAAGGCCAATGGCCATGAAATGAGCATGAGGCTATGAAAGGGGCGTTTTGTTGCTAAGAATTTGCAAGGCATGATACGTTTCACTAGCCATGTAAAAATCCGTCCTGTTTTCAACAATAAAACAAAAATGCTCGAATACGATGACTGAACAGATGAGAGTGGTTATTAAGTGATATCGCATCTGTCGTATAGGAGATTGAATTTTCCGCAACACCGGTTTCTGGTGCTAGTTTGCTTCCTTGCCATCCTCTTAGCCTATTCCATGTCTATAATGTTACAAAACCAACTATCCTGTTGTACAAGTTCTTGTTGCCCGTCAAATGTCCAAATTTCCCCAACAAAAGTACAAGACACATCTTCCATGACACCAAGTTTGTCTATATGGTGCTGTGGTAGATGCACTTAATATCCTTCGTTGTTAGCAGCCTCTCACCATGAGGCTTCCTGGGAGTCTCTGGATCTTCGTGGTCCCCTGGAATCGCCTCTGCCACCGCCTCTGCCTCCACCTCTGCCCCTGCCGCCACCCCCAGAGCCCCTGAAGCCCCTGCCGCCACCGTCACGGCCACGGCCACGGCCGAAGTCATCACGACGAGCTTGTTGCCCTATTTCGGCAAAGGGATCTGAAGATTGACGATCTTCGCCTCTGAACCCAGACCGACGCGACCCATGGCGGTCCCCGCGGTCACCACTTCTGTCCTCATCGAATCTACCATCTTGTCGTGGGGGTCTCTCCTGAATGTTCAGACCAGAACGCAGCAGACCTTGATTGCGAGCCCAGGACGAAGAAACGGGCGGTGGTTCACTCCAGCCCCAACCAACGGTTGCCCATTGGTTCAAATCATCGACGAGCTCCTCACGTTGCTGAGTTTGGCCACCGAATATGGAGATGTAAGCAGTGCTGAGCATCTTACGTGGGACAGCCTGCGCAAGATCCAAAAACTCTCGATGAAACGCAGGCAAATCATCCGATTTTACTTCGGCGTTATGGCTTTCGAGAGTCTTATTTGGCTGCATGGGCAGACCTCGAAGAAGCTTGCGGGCAATTCCCATAGAGGTGGGTGGCACAAACAGCCATCCTTCACCTTCCTTATTTTGTCGGGCAGTACGTCCAAGTCGATGAATATAAGACTCACGATCTCTGGGTGTGTCTATCTGAATTACGTGAGTGACGTTGGGGAAATCCATGCCACGGGCCGTAACATCAGATGAGAACAATACTCCAGTTCGTGTATTGCGGAACATGTCTGCTGCCTTTGTTCGCGATCTCTGTGTGAGCTGAGATTGAATTGCAAACGAAGGAATCTTCATCTGTCCGTTTTTTCGTCGTTGGAACCCAAGTTCACCAGCCAGTTCAACAAGTGCAGTGGTGTTGAAATACACGATGGCCTTGAACGGTGGTTGGCTCCGGTCCTCGGCTGCTTTGGCCGTTTCGCGATCAATGAGCTCGAACAAGCTGGGGAAAACATTGTTCCACGATGAAAGGGGAACTACGTGCTGAGGAACTCGGTCGTGCGTAAGAGATTCATTTTCAGAAATTGTCTGGACGAACTCGAAGTCGTCGGCACGGACCAAGGTTCGGGCCAATCGAATGACATCGTCGGGTATGGTAGCTGAAACCAGCATTGTTTGCCGAATCTTCTCATCACGACCTGGCAAGCAGCGAGTGATGTCAGCCAGCTCTTTCTCAAAGCCAACGTCAAGCATGCGATCCGCCTCATCTAAAACCAAGGCTGCCAAATTAGGTGCCTCGATGCCACTTTGAGGATCCTGCAAGAGATCATTCAAGCGTCCTGGAGTCGCTACCAGAAGGTGACATCCTTGACGCTGGGTCTGACGCAACATGGAACCCTTGTGGGTGCCTCCTACAGCTGACTGCACCACAAGACCAGTGTGCTTTGTAAGACGCCGGGCCTCCTCGGCAATCTGCTCGGCCAATTCTCGCGTTGGGGACAGAACGATGCCACGAATGTCGTCTGATCGGGCAGTTCGTGAAGCTCGTCTTGAAGCAAGAGTGGGGTCTTCCCCAATCATGCGCTGCAACAAGGGCAGCAAGAAAGCGATGGTTTTACCGGTACCTGTCTTGGCTTGGGCGACACTATAGCGAATTAGATATTTCCGAAAGAGAGAAAACCAGAACTCAGTTGCTAACTTACATATCAGTTCCCTTGAGGGCGGATTTGATTGTTTTGGATTGAACAGGTGTCATGGTATCGTAGCGCATGTCTTTGGTGATGGCATTCAGGAGATTTTGATGAACGCCAAATTGGGACAGGTCGGCGAAATTGACAACATCCCCCGTGGTCGTTTCCGCGGGAACTTCAGAGTTGACTGCAGTCGCTTCTGAGCTGTAATTTCTGGAACCATTTGTAATGCTCTTGAAATGGACGACAGGTCGTGACAAAGATAATGCCGTTCGCTGAACAACAGGAAGAGCAACCCGACTGCGGACGATCACGGACGGCGCGGCAGCGCTGGCCAAGCTGGCACAACGACGAAAGCCTTGCCTGAACATGTCGAGGGTCGTCTTCGCAGTGTTTTGCAGTTGTAGTTGTAGACTGAAAATGAACAAATCCTGATACTCTGATCTACAAAAGGGGATGCGGAAAAGGAGACTGATGATGGGTATGCATGTTTGAGCGAAGGGGGATTGGGTTGTGATGCTGGAAAATCTCAGGGACTTAGCCTAGCGGCTCCAGATTTTTTTTTTTTCCTTTGCGGTTGCCCACTCAGAGTGGAGTGCAGATCAGTCATCCAAGGTCGTGTCACAGATCACGTGCACAATTGGGCACCATAAATAATGCCCCTTAGGGCTTATTAGATTAGCTGGAATCAGCAACCTTTACCACATCCACTGACAAGGTCGCAACTGCCATTTTGCAAGGCCTGGGCAAATTAACCAATCAGCAGCTTTGAGCGTTCAGCGGCTGTCCCAACCCCGGTCTGGCGTCGCGTTGAACAACAAACAATACATGAACATCTGCACTAGTCCGTAGTAATTCATCGAATGGGAAGCTCTTGATAAATAGTGCACAGGATCTAATCTTGAGGAGTGAGCACAGGCAAAGTGAAATCAAGATAGTCCAGTCCGTATATCCATTATCAATACCCAACGCCGACTGGCTGCAGTTCTCTCCACTCTGATGTAATAGCTATTCGCCCAATCCAAATCAATGCTATGCAATCAACGTAAATCCTGTTCAACGCCTAAAAATTGCTCAACACCAAAAACGATCTTCTCGTCCCTGTTTTGAAGATGATGATTGTTCCTCAGTCGATTCTCAAACCAGCTTCACTCATAGCATATCCCTACTCATTTCGTAAGACCACCCTCCGTCTCGCCGAAGCTTGTCACGAGCTATCAAGTCCTTGCGTATGTCTTCCTCCGTCAGTCGATCGGCTCCGCTCCAGTTGGCACTAGAGGTTCTGGCACGGAACTTGTGGAATCTATCCTTGCTCTTGTTAAACACCTCCTCCATGTTCAGTGGCGCGGGTGGTCCAAAAATTTGTGATGGATCCATAGTCTCTTGGCGCACCAACGCCCTTCTTAGATCTGGTGAATCTGCCCAGGGTGCCACGGTAACTCCATTTGCCTCGTCGTCTTCACTATCGTCATCTGTTTGAATTTCAGGAAGCTCAATGGCCTCACCGTTCTGGAATCTGGGAGAAGATCGAGTTACGGACTTGGCGGCAGACTTCGCACCAGCAATAGGGCCAGGCCGTGCAGGTGTCTTATGAGCCGGTCCCGCGGCATTCGAGGTCGGTTGGGATGGAATAGCACCCTTGGAGATCTGTGCCAGTTCCAGCGGGTGGGCTGCCTTCATCTGACTTGCATGTTGCGAGCTGACCGTAGCCTTGAAGAGATTGGGAGCACCGCTTGGGGGTGCGTTTGCGTAACCATTCTGGAAGACCGACTTGGGTGGCATTTCCTGATGACCATGTTAGGCACAGTATGCATGATGATGATTAGTTTCTGAGGACATACCTTTTTGAACCCGGCTGATGGTCTGACAGGGGGACCTCTAATGTTTCTTTGAGTTGATGTATCAGCTTCTTCATCAAAGTTTTCACTCGTTCTACGTCGCTTGGCGTCGTTGGCTTGATACGTTGGACCACCTCGAGACTGTGGGCGCTTGGCTTGGCCATCATCTCCCTTGTCATGGGCGAAAGCTCTTTTCGCGCTGGCTTTGCTGGCATTAGAAAGAACTGCATTGACCGGACGATTTGTCTCCTCCTGGCCGCAGTGAGGAGCATTTGAAGTCGTTCGAGATGGTGGCCGTACGGCCTGATTCTCCTGAGACATGGAGAAATCCGGAGGCCCATTGGGTTGCAAACGCACAGCGGGCGGTGGTGCTCTAGTTTGCTTTGCCTTTTCAATTGCTGCTTTTCTTTGCGAATTGTTTTTGGTCTGTGGTTGCGATGCGGTCTGTTCTTGCTGCTGCTGTCGCTGGCGTTCCACTTCTTGACGCTTGAGTTGTTCCTGTCTGCGCTGTTCCTCCTACAATGCCGCCTTCTTTCGTTCCATTTCAGCTTTTGCGTCACGGCGTCTCTGAGCCTCTCTTTCTTCCTGTTCTTTCTTCCTAGCAGCGAGTTCCTGTGCCTTGGCTCGGCTGGCCGCAGCGCCTCTCAGGCTCTGTGTTGATGGCTTGTTCTGCAATGACGCTTTGCTCGCTTTGCTAGTAAGTTGATGTGTTTGGGTGGCTGGGAGGCTGGCCGCTTCAGGTTGAGCTGCGGAAAGTCTATACTGGGAGTGCTGGGATCCTGTATTGACTCTAATGACGGTTGGAGCTTGCTTCGGTCTAGCCTGTGTTTCTCTGGTTGGTTTTGCTGGGCGCTTCAATTCTTTGTTACGAGTGGCGTGAGCCGGGCCAAGAGATCGTGGAATGGACAGAGGTGGTACCGCAGCGACGTCTTCCATATTTACATCCTTGTCCACAGACACGGTATCGTCCTCCACAGCTTGCGTATTTCTCAGACCGGTTCTCGTAGGCTTAGGCGTCTCCTCTACTGGTATTCGTACTTCGTCCTTCTTGGCAGCAATCTGCTTTTCCATGGCAGCAACCCTTTCCTGCTCCTTGCTGAACACGCGAGCTTTCTCTCGCTCTTTCTGTCGAGCTTTTTCCAATTTCTCGTTCTGCTCTTCGAGACGTTTGTTTTCCCTTGCACGCTTCTTTTCTTCCCTCTCTGTAGAAGCTCTGGTGCGACGCGTTGGGCGTGTAGGACTTGCCTCGGGCTGGGCAGCTGAGCCTTGTGAAGCTTGAGATCCAATCTTTGGATGACTGAAAACAGATTCTGATGACATGAAAGAATGCAGAGCGAGCCGAGCCGGAGACGGAGACATCAATGACTTTCCCTCGGCACTGATGACAGCACTACTTGCCAGCAATCCCTTGGAGCTCTTCAAAATGGAAGAGAGTTTATTTTTGACTTGTTTGAGAGGACTTTCCCGAAAGCTTCGAGATGGTGATTTTGAAGGGGTACCGAAACCTCCTGCTTCGACTACAGCCAAAAGACCTGGATTCGGCACAGATACGGCCTTTTTGAGAGCGTGCAATTCTCCCACTGCCGAAAGAGCGTTTGGAATGACGGGCACAGAGGCAGACTTCGCGTGCTCATAGGCAGGCTTGGCGGTTTTTGTCTCGCTTTGTCCTTCGATTTGAGTTCCACTCAGAGTCCCGTCATCGGAGAGGGCGAAATCTGATTCGCCGATGGTCCTTTTGCCTTGAATACCTTCCATGACATCTGCAGAATGACTCTTTGGTAGGTTTGGTCGCTCTTCTTTTGTCGCCGCAGAGATGGTGGTGGCCGGCGGTTCAATCCAGTCATCATCATCGTCCTCGGGAAATGCCCCTGGTGTAGGTTGTAGAGTATTTAATGACATGGGAGAAGCAGCCTCTGCCGCAGGTGTCTTGTTCTGTTGCGAGAAATGCACAGGCTTAGGTTGGGATTGGCCAAGAAGATTGATTTGGTCTTGAAGTCTTTGGGTGTACGTCTTGGTGTCCTCGCTTTTAGTAGCTTGGGTCTTTGTCCCGTCGTCCACGTCCATATCGACTTCGTGATTATCCTCCCGATCTAACTTCGCAAGTGTTCCCCCAAGGCTTTTGCCGCTCGTCGGCCTGTTGTAATAGCTCGTCCGTATGTTGTCCAGATGACTCGTTCGGGAGACTCGAGCAACGTTGCTCTTACCAGCTGTGAGTGGCTCCCTGGCAGGCAAGGACGCAAAGTTCAAGCTACTTTTACGAACAATTGGTCGTATTGGGCTCGATCCATCTGAAGCATATCGAACGTCATCAGCATACTTCACTGTCTGTTTTGCCTCGAGGCTCAACTGTCTCTCTGGCGATGCGTCATCTTCATAATCAGATGCATCTTCGAAATTGGATTGTGTCCCAGCAGCCATATTTTTGGACGCGTCAGCCGGAACCCGCCATGTCTGCTCCTCTTTGGTGGTTTGGAACGTCTTAT
Organism: Epichloe coenophiala; assembly: GCA_018801565.1. NCBI lineage: Eukaryota > Fungi > Ascomycota > Sordariomycetes > Hypocreales > Clavicipitaceae > Epichloe > Epichloe coenophiala. Next base: position 961,657 of record JAFEMN010000010.1, on the reverse strand, counting down.
CTGGACAGTCGGCGACAATGGCGCGCTGGGGACAAGTTTCGAGAGAGGTTGTAGTTGCAAATCTGCAACTCGACTGATGTGAGGTCTGTGCATCCTCGGAGTCGGTGTCCATGTGAATATTTAACGGCGCAACATCTTGGCTGCCAAAGTAGCCAGAATCTTGTATGCCCTGAGTCGCCTGTTTGGGAGAAAAAACGGCTAGACGAGTGGCAGAAGGTCGCACACTTGGTGAGCCTCTAGCAGCGTAGCCATTATGTCTAGGGGACTGAATACGATTGATCGGGCTAGATGCACCGTTTGGAGTCGCCGAAAAAACTTCAGAGAGGGGCTGTTCAAGAATCAGCTTTTGCTACACGAATTGGATGGCCGATCATCAAACCTACCACTCGTGTTTCTAGAGGAATATTTTTTTTGGCTGTCCTTGGCGTCTTTCCACGAAGTTTTCCTGGAGTCTTAAATGCTTCTGCGAAGTTTCTGTTCAGGTTGTCAGAAGTCTAGTCTGTTTGGGAATGAGAGTGTCCATGGTTCACGCGTACGTTTCATTTTCGTTGAATATACCGGTCATGTGCTCATTCAGCCAGTCAAGCTCATTTCGAGCAGAATAAGAGAACTCTTCGACTTCTGACTGCGCGATCTGCAGCGCTGCGTTTCGCTCTTCGTCAATCCACGCTGTAGAGCCGACTTGCAAACGTGGTGCCCTCATCGCCGCCATGGTGAGCTACCGTCGCCAGCTGAGGCGAGAGGTGTATCGAATCGTGTCGTGTCGCGTACCGGGGGTCGATTTTCGATCGAAATTCTAAATTCATGAGGACATCTAGAGCTATGTGTTTAAACTAAACGAGAGATGAGGCTAGAGCGAGAGCCTACTTCACAGTTAAGGTCGATGTTGATGGTGTGGAGAGCTCTTGATATTGGTGCCTCATTCCAAGTCATATTGTTTTGATTGACACTCAATCGGGTTAGCGTACGAATGACAGCCTCTGTGCCCGCACAGAGTCGCGTCCACCCTACGGAGTGCGGGACTTTTCAAAAACGGTGCTATGGTCGTGCACGTGCTGATAAGCTCCTTATCAGATACTAAACACGCATTGTTTACTCTCAGCGCGTGAAGTCACAAGAGGTGGGATGGGATGTTGGAGCCCACCCAGCTTGACCACGGCTCAATCGCTCAGTACTTGCAACGCGGTGGCAAACGAACTGCGAAAATATGAGGGTCATAGAAGTCATAATTGACGTACGTTCATGACTTTGCGTTGATTCAAATTCTTGTGCTAACCCTCTTCTGCAGGGCTTCAAGTCGTACGCCGTTCGAACGGTGATACCAGGATGGTAAACATCAGTTATAACTCCTACAATGTCCTCGAGTCACGATTTTAACTTGCAGCACCAGGGATGAAAGCTTTAATTCTATCACTGGCCTCAATGGCAGCGGCAAATCAAATATTCTCGACGCCATCTGTTTCGTGTTGGGAATCACCAACATGTCGACAGTGCGAGCACAGAACCTCCAAGTATGCTTGCTCATGATACTCCTACGCCTCTCTTCATACTAACTGCAGGCCAGGATCTGATTTACAAGCGTGGGCAAGCCGGAGTGACTAAGGCTAGCGTGACGATCGTTTTCGACAACAGAGACACCAAAAAATCGCCGATTGGCTTCGAAGAATATGCGTCCATCAGCGTAACACGCCAAATTGTTTTAGGGGGAACATCGAAATATCTTATCAATGGACATCGCGCGCAGCAGCAGACAGTTCAAAACTTGTTCCAATCTGTTCAGCTTAACATCAACAACCCCAACTTCCTCATCATGCAAGGTCGAATCACCAAGGTGCTGAACATGAAGGCGGTAGAGATACTTTCCATGATAGAAGAAGCCGCTGGAACCAGGATGTTCGAGGATCGTCGTGATAAAGCTCTCAAGACTATGGGTAAAAAAGAGTTGAAGCTTCAAGAATTGCGAGAGTTGCTCAAAGACGAGATCGAACCCAAATTGGAAAAGCTCCGCACCGAGAAACGAGCTTTTCTAGACTTCCAGCAGACTCAGAACGACCTCGAGAGGCTAACACGAGTAGTGGTTGCATATGACTATATCAGGGAACAAGAGAAGCTAAAGCAATCCGCTGCTGACTTGGAGGGGAAAAAACAACGTCACCAATTCCTGGAGGAATCGGCAACTCGCCTCAAGAGCGAGATAGCTCACCTGGAAGAGGACGTCAAGAAAGTGAGAGCTCAACGTGATAAGGAGGTCAAGAAGGGTGGCAAAGCCCAAGCACTCGAAGAGGCTGTCAAAAAACATGCCAATGAGCTGGTCCGTCTGGCTACTGTTTTAGACTTGAAAAACACTACGTTGACAGAGGAGAAAGACAAGAAGCAAATGATAGAGAGGGCCGTTTCGGAGTTGGAAACTTCATTAAAAGAAAAAACTACTGCCTTTGACAATGCCAAAGCGTCTTATGACAAGGCAAAAGAGGATCTAGTCAAACAGACTCAAGAGGTAGAGTCAAAAGAGGAGCTCTTGCAGACTCTTCAGACAGGTGTCGCATCCAAGGACGGCCAAGAAAATGGTTATCAAGGTCAGCTTCAAGATGCGAAGAATCGAGCCACTACCGCAGCTACCGAACAAGAACAAGCCAAGATCAAGATCGCGCATCTCCAGAGCCGGTTAAAAGAGGAGGAGCCTCGCGCCAAAAAGGCAAAGGAACAGAATGCAGATCTTCTGCGAGATCTTGATGGACTCAAAGGTCAAACAAAACAACTGGAGAAGGAGCTGAGCAAGCTGGGTTTTGAACCAGGTCAAGAAGAAGAGATGTACAAGCAGGAAACACAGCTGCAGCAAGCCGTGAGAACACTTCGTCAGGATTCAGACAAACTGAAGCGCCAGGTCGCCAACATAGACTTCAACTACGCGGACCCCGTACCAGGTTTTGATAGGACCAAGGTCAAGGGTCTTGTCGCTCAACTATTTACCCTCGACAAAGATCATACTCGGGCCGGCACAGCCCTTGAAATCTGCGCTGGTGGCCGACTATACAACGTTGTAGTTGACTCCGAAGTGACCGGCACCCAACTGCTCCAGAAGGGCAAATTACGCAAGCGAGTTACCATTATCCCTCTCAACAAGATCGCTGCTTTCAAAGCTTCGGCGCAGACTATTGCAACAGCGCAGAGTATTGCTCCCGGAAAGGTTGACCTAGCGCTCTCCCTCGTTGGATATGATGAGGAAATTTCAGCAGCGATGGAGTATGTCTTTGGTAACACTCTGATTTGCGCCGATGCGGAGACAGCAAAGCGTGTTACCTTTGACCCTAACGTTAGAATGCGGAGCATCACTTTGGAAGGCGATGCCTACGATCCGTCTGGGACACTGTCCGGAGGCAGTGCGCCAAACTCCAGTGGTGTGTTAGTGACGCTACAGAAGCTGAATGATATCAATCGCCAGCTCAAGGAATCGGAGCATTCCTTACGAGATATTCAAGCCAAGATTTATCAGGAGAAATCAAAACTCGACCAAGCCCGTCGCATTAAGCAAGATTTAGACTTGAAGAATCATGAGATCAAGCTCGCTGAAGATCAAATCAGCGGCAACTCTTCGTCATCCATTATTCAAGAAGTTGAAAATATGAAGAATAATATTACCGAATTACAAACAAGCGTCACTGAAGCCAAATCGCGCCAGGTGGAAGCTAGTGCAGACGTCAAAAGGATCGAGAAAGACATGAGAGATTTTGATACCAACAAGGACGCGAAGCTCGTTGAACTGCAAAAATCTTTGGATAAGCTACGCGCAAGCCTCGAGAAGAGCTCGTCAACAGTGAAAAGCCTCCAGAAGGAACTTCAGAATGCGCAGCTCGATCTGGAGCAAGTAGGCACAGATTTATGCGCCGCACGAGAACAACTTCAGGAAGCTGAACTCGGGATCAAAGCTGCCCTGCAAGACGTTGACGGTCTGACCAAACAACAAAGTGCACTTGCAGACACTCAGAACACTGTCCAAGCTCAATTGGATGACGAGAAAGCGAAACTCAATTTATTTGACGACGAGCTTCGAGCTCTCGAGGAAGCCACAAGGTCTAAGAATGCTCGCATCACGGAGGAAGGTCTGGAGATGCAGAAATTGGGCCACCAGGTCGAACGCTTCCACAAGGAACAGCAAGGTGCTGCGGACAATATCGCTCATTTGGAATCAGAGTACGAATGGATTCAAGAAGAAAAGGAAAAATTTGGCCGCAGCGGCACGCCTTATGATTTTAGAGGCCAGAACATCAGCGAATGCAAGTCTACTCTGCGAAACTTGACAGACCGGTTCCAAGGCATGAAGAAGAAGATTAATCCCAAGGTCATGAACATGATTGACAGTGTCGAAAAGAAAGAAGTTACGTTGAAGCATATGATCAAGACGGTCATTCGCGATAAACGGAAGATCGAGGAAACCATTGACAGCTTGGACGACTACAAGAAAAAGGCCTTGCATGAAACATGGGAGAAAGTGAATCGTGATTTCGGTCACATTTTCTCAGAACTTCTTCCAGGTGGCAGCTTCGCCAAGCTCGACCCTCCGGAAGGTAAAACAATCAGTGATGGGCTTGAAGTGAAGGTGTGTCTAGGTAAAGTGTGGAAGCAAAGCTTGACGGAGCTAAGTGGTGGTCAAAGGTACGGACCGGCGCGCTCAGTCCACATACGCAGGGGAATACTGACCAATTCTAGATCACTCGTTGCTCTGTCTCTCATCATGGCCCTTCTACAGTTCAAGCCTGCGCCAATGTATATTTTGGACGAAGTTGACGCTGCTCTCGATCTTTCTCACACACAGAATATCGGTCGTCTCATCAAGACACGCTTCAAGGGCTCACAATTCATTGTTGTCAGTTTGAAAGATGGCATGTTTCAGAATGCGAATAGAATCTTCAAGACACGCTTCAGCGAAGGTACAAGTATGGTTCAAGCACTGACACCAGCCGACATGAAGTAGTAGAAATGCCATGTGTAAGATGTGAGAGAGAGGGTCAAGGAAGCGACGCTGTACATGATTTGATTAACTGGGCATGGACGGGGAGCGATGTATGACGTGACGAGTACAGGAATTTCGGTCATCAATCACAAGGTTACGTAATGTACATATATCTACATGACATGTGTTTTCAATTAAGACGAAGCTGGTTTGTGCTGCTGCCTCGTCCATAAATCCGCTGCGCCATGCTGTGGTTATGCACTCTGCTTGATGTATTTATGTGGTCCTCGTTTAAGAACTTCAACGTCCATGCCGACTTCCACGTATGATTCTAGCTGCTCTGGAGTGTCTGTGTTTGGAAACAAGGGACAGAGTTGCATGCCAAGGCAACCCATATTGGGAGCACCTTCGTCGACGTCCCTATGTTTCCGAAGAGAATAGTCGGGCTCCACGCGGTGACGAACACCTGTTGCTGGATCGACATTAGGCAGCTTGCATCTTTTCAAATGAGGGCGGTCAATAACCTGTTCAACTCGTTGCAAACAGCTAATTTGAGGCGGTCCTTCTTACCTAACGGTGCGACAAGAGACATCAAAAATGACATGGTCCTCCTGCATGCTTGAGCTCTTTTTCAGTTGAACTAACTTCCATTCATCTTCGTCATATTCCTCGGCCCCAGAGACTAGCGGGAACCACGAATCAGCATCTTGAAAGGGAAGGGGGGGGGGTAGAGCGAAAGGGGGCAAATGAACGTACGGATGATGTTTCCACGAAAGCGACGCGCATCCAGTGTTTGTATACTTTCATCTTTCTGCATGCGAGACTCTAGAGCTCGAATGCTGGACAGGTTCAGGAGATGGATTGGGTACTGAAGTCGACATCAGTTATATACAACATCACTCTGCTTTTCCACGAACCACGTACTGCGTCCTGAAAATCCACTACCGGTTGGTAGCCCAAGTTTTCCCGTCGAGGAGCGCAACGGAAAACCCGCCGTCTGTTGGACGGATCAGATCGGAATATAGCCAGCTGATGCCTGGTGCCCAAGTACGCGGCGAGCTCCGGAGGCAAGTCTCTGGACATGTTGAGCGCCTGCGTAACGTCTGCCCAGATTTTGACGTCGGCGAACTCGTAGCCCCGCGCCTCGATTTCTTCTCGTGACGGGAAGTCCAGCGGCAGGAGGAACTGCTTCTCGGGAACCGCGCCGAGACCACGACTGAGCTTTGCTGCGAGAAGCTGCACGGTGCCTCTCCATCCTGGGGCTTGCCACGGGAATCTGACGAGAACGAACCTCGTTGCATCCGGAGGGCCCAGCTGTCGGCTCTTCTTGGATGCATCCGGGAGCCATACGTCCACCTTGACGTTTGCGAGAAGTGGCAGCTGCCTCAGGGTCAAGAATTCCCACGCGTGGCTCTGCCCGGCCTGGGCGCCGCCGGGAGGTGTCGTTTTCGGTGGTTTCAGCTGAGCAAACGTGTACAGCCGATCGTGCTCGAAACCGGACGGGAGCACTCTACTTCTCTCGAGCTCGATTCCCCTGCATGATTTCACCGGGTAGACGAAGAGGCTCTTGATTGTGGGCTTCCTGGCGGACTGCGGCGGCTCCTGCGTCGACGACGTGTGTTGAGACCGCAGGTTGCTTTGGTGAGGCGGCAGCCCGAGCTTGCTGTGTGTTTGCCGCAACGCATCGCTGGGCTCGACCGGAATCGGCGGGAATATGATGAAGATGGGCACCAAGAACACGAGGATCGTCACTCCCATGAGAAACACGGCGCCGTAGTTGCCGTCGGCCATCTCGTGACGCCGCCTCGGGGAGGAGCTCGGGGAGGAGGCAGCGGGTGCGTGCTGCAAGGTCGAATGTCTGCGATATCGGACGAGCAGCAACCCATTCAGCGAGGGTTTCCTCGAGTAATTCAATCGTGTTTGTGATGCTGGGAGGTTCACGCAAAGATGCAATTGGCGACAACACGTATGGAGCATGAGAGGTGTTTCAAGAGACCCCCTTCTCAAATTAGTAGAAATTGACTGCTAATAAGGTTTTTTTTTAAGGTTTGAAACTTCGTCACACAAGCCAGTCAGTATCCACCAGGACGGCAATGTGGTTGAGCTGCGACGAATTCAGTCAAGACCAAACCAAACAATATAATATGTACTTTGACGTTTCTTCATTGCCAGCCATCTCTCAGAGTGAAGCAACGATGGTCGCGATAGTACGTCCCAAAAACGTTGCGTCGAGGTTGACGGTCGGACTCCAGCTCCAGGGTAGCGACGAGTGCGACAGCGCTTGAGCGGGCCAACCGAAGCGAAACATGACTATTTGGGGGCTCCACTCTTAGGCCGCGACATCTGGCCTAGTTGCTACGTTAAGTACCTTGTGCCTCGTACTCCGTACTCCGGGATTACGGATCCGTACGGATTACGGATTACTGCGCATCGAATTTTTCACTGCCTCTCTGCCGGGCCCTGGCCAGGGTTCCTTGGCATAATGCACAGTCCAGCCAGCCTTGTCTGTCAGAGCCACATTAGCCACCGCAGGAAATGCCCGCTGGCTTTGTCGTCCCCATCCATCCTGGACCCCCTGCCGCCGAGGTGTTGTTACCATGGCTTTGGCACTGGTTTCAACCGAATAATGTGGGGCAAACAAGCATTCTAGATTCAGGCATGGCTTCAAGTGGCAAGAACATGGGGGAAGTGTCACGCATCACGTGCGCAATCAGGCGCTATAAATAGTGCCTCGCAGGGCTAGTTTAGCTAAAGAGACTATCCTTTACTACATTCCCTTATAGTTTAGTAGTAATTATATATTATAAGTATAAAAACCAGAAAAAACTAGAACTAGAATTTAAATAATTATTCTTAGATATCTAAGCAAACGCTAGATAAAAGACTTATTATAGAGGGATAATGCCTCTAAAGGTATATTAATATAGTTAGCCTAATAATCCTAAATAATTAGAGGGAATTAGTATAATATTTAGTAAAAAATTTCTTGCTATTTAATAATAAATAAATATTTAACTACCTAGTTAAATAAGTAGAATAAAGGTTAAGATTCTATTAATTCCTTAATAAATAGTTATAAAAAGCTAGATAATTCGCGCCCCTAGCTATAACTAATCTAGTTATAACTTTAATAAGTCTAATAATTAGTATAGTAGTAAAACTATCCTAACCTATAACCTAGATAATAGGCTATTAGAGATATAATTCCTAGGGTCCTAGATTTAGACTAATATAATTTAAGTAAAATTAGAGTAAGGTTATAGTAAAGTTAATTAATATAGTACTAATAGACTATCTTATTATAGCGGTAATAGAACGCCTAGAGGGGTTCTATTTTAGTATATATAACTATAGGTGTAATCTTTAGCTAGAAGAATCTATTAAGCGTAATTCTAAGCTAGATATTTAGCTAGATAAGACCCTGTGTGTAAGGTTACCTATAACCTAATAATTAGTAGTATTATCCCTAGAATTAGGAAGGAATAGCCTTATAATATATAAGTTACTTTCTATTATATCTCTTAATAATTCCCTATCTAATTTTCTATCCTATTAGTTATTAGAGATAGGCTAAGGGTACTCTATAGAATCCGAATTATTATTAAGATTATATAATTAGGCATTGTAAGGCTAAGGCATAATAGACTAATAACTATTAATAGTAGAATAGGGACTAATACTAGATTAACGCTAATTAGCGAATTAGGATATATTATTAACCTAGTAACCCCTAACTAATATAATGCAGATAATATACTATCTATTCTAGGAAAATGCTAATATAAATTATACCTTACTATAGTATATTTAGTAAGGATAAGAATAGTAATTACCTGTTTAATAGATAGAGGTAATACTAGTAATATAGCTGCTATTAAGGGCAGCGGATATTAGATTTTTTAATCTAGGTATTAAGGATAAAAAAGGTTAAGGAATTATAGTAAATATAAAATCTATAATAATAATTTATAAGTATATACTAGCGTTTATATAACGTTTAGAAGATATAGTGGCTAGTTAGTTAAAGAAATTAGTAAAAGATATATAAATATTATATTTAAGAGGATAAGCTCTTAATTAGTATAGTTATTTATTAATACTATTAGAATATAAGTTACTTTAAGAGGTATTACTAAAAACTATTTATATATACCTTATTAAAAGATTCTAGGAACTATAGTCTATAGCCTTAAATAGAATTAAAAATATATAATACTTACTATAGAAGTATTATAATAAAGAGGATATTATAATCTTTATATATAATCTACTATAAGATATAAGAGCATGCTATTAAGATAATATTATATAACTATAAATAGTTTACTAAGCGTTTAATTTAGAGATCTAGATAATTATTATACTACTATTAGTAAATATAATAATTAATTAGTTTCTAATATAAATTAGAGAGAGAGAGTTAATAATTACTAGTTAGGTATAAGATAGGTACTAATAGATAGCTAATTAATAATTTAGAGATATTTAATAGGGATTAAATATATATAAAGGATTTAATACTTAAGGCTAATATATAGGATACTAACTATATAATAGCATAGCTAGGCTATAAATTAGAGGGTATTAAAATAATTACTAGAATAGTAATTAGAATAATTATAATAGTAATTTACTATACTATAATACTAATTAATAATAGTAATATAGATAGTAAAGACTATATTATAATAATTAAGAAAGATAGTTTAGTAACTAGCTATACTACTAGAATTAATAATAGCTATATAGAAATCTAAACCCTTAGTATAATAGACTAGTAGTAAATAGGGCTACCCTATTTAGTAATACTATAAAGCTACTAAATAAACTAGTAATAGTACTATAGTATCTATAGGCTATATATTAGGTAAGAGAGAAAGATTAGAATAATTAATAGTAGGAAAAGTAAGTAAATAATATAGGTTAAGAGAATATTTATTAATAACTAGAATAAGAGAATATTAATATATATATTCTATACCTAGAGGTAAAGTAGTAGGACTTATATACTTAGGATAATTAGGAAGGAGTCCTATAGACTAATAGCTAGGTAAAGTAAGTCTAATTTATTAGAATTAATAATATAATTTATATATATAGAATGTGTTTTGCTTAATTTACTTCTAATAACGCGCTCTTTAACTATTTAAGTATAGTATATAGTTTACTATATAATAGTACTATTAGAGGTAAAGTAGCTTATAATAAAATTTTAGAATCTTATTCCTTATCCTAAATATATAGTAATTAAGATTATCTAAATATTATAATAAATAATATATAAACGCAAATAAAATTAGTAGTAAATAGACTATAACTAATAGATAAAATAATAGTAAAGGCAAAATTAGGCATTTAAATCTCTATCTTTTAATTAATAGTTAATATATAATATAATATAGGCATAGGCTATATATTTTAATTATAGATATATCTATAATTCTAGATCTATCTAAATTTAGATAATCTAAATAGCTAGGTTAATATTTATTATAATACTAGGTGCTTAATTATATTAGTAAATATAAACTAGGTAGCTAAGTGGTATCTAGATATTAAGATTTAAATAAGAGTAATACTAATTAATATTAAGGGAATTAGCACTAATACCTATTTTACTAATAAGTATATGCTATTACTAATAAACTTTATAGGCATAACACTAAATAGATAACCTATAATTATATTATTTATTAGGGAGGTCTTAATAGTAAAGTTATTAAAAGCAAATATACTATTAGGTATAGACTATATTATACTATAATAGATTAATATTATAGTAAGCAAAGGGAAAGTAATTATTAGAATATATAGAAATATAGTAATTCTAATAGTAATATAGTATAATTACCCTAAGCTAGATATACTAGTAAAAGCGGTTAATTTAGTGGTTATTAAACCTAGGATAACTATATTAGTCCTAATTAATAATTAACTTAGTAAAGATAATAGGGCACTATTTAAACCTAAATAAGTGTTAAATTTAGGTATTTATATATTAATTATAGATAGATTAACGTAATATATTATAGTTTAGAATCTTAAAGAGGAATAAGTAATAATTAGTAGAAAACAAGAATTAGAAAGGTTTAAGTCTATTAATCCTACTATAAGGGCGTACTTAGTTAGGCTAGAGAAGTAATTATTAGTAATAAACTTAGTAATAGTAATAGAATTATATATTAAGAAATAGCTATTAACTATAGATTAGATTATAATAGGCTTATAAACTATAGTGTATATAACTATATAAGTAAACTATTTTAACCTAGATAATAAGAATAAATAATAAAAGATATAAAAGCTTGTAGAGGAATATATAGATTTATTCTATAATAAGGGATTTACTATAGTTCCTTAGAAAGAGTAAATATAATTATAGATAAAACTAGGCTAGTAGGATCTAGTTCTAAAGAAGTATAGGATCTATCTAGTTAGCCTAGATAATTAAATAATTATTAAAAAGATAATAAAAGAACTATTAATAGTAAGGAAAGTTATTTATATAATATTATAGGTACTATTTATATTTCCTATCTTTATAGTATAGATAGGAACTAGAGATAATTAGAAAGAGCGTATAGTTATTAATATATAAGGATTAAATATAATAATAATGTTAGATATATATCTAATAAGGCAATAGGAAGAGGTTATTATAGGAATCGCTAATGCTATATATATTATAGTTATTAATACTATGTTATTTTATTATTAATGAATAGTTTACCTAGATTTATAATAGGCACTATTAGTTATTATATATAACGAATAATTTATATTTAACGTCCTAATTATAGGATACAAGGGATTTAATATATATATCTAAAGACAAATAGATAATATATTATAAGGTACTAGAGTAATAGTATACTATAACAATATTATTATTACCTTAATTAGCTTTAAGCAATATATTATAGACCTATAATAAACCTTCTAATATTTAATAGATAATAATATCTTAATTAGCCTAAAGAAAATATTTATAGCTTACCTAATAGCTAAAGTATTAGGGAGACTTATTAATTCCTTAGGAATAGTAATACTAGCTAAAAAAAATTAGTGGTAATTAGGTATCTTAAATTTCTAAAGATATTATAAGTATTAGAGTATTTATTAGGTTTTATAGAAGCCCTAAGATATTATATTCTAGGATATACCTTAATTATTAAACTATTATAAAACTATAAAATAAACTTACTCTAGGTATATTAAGTAGTTAAAACAAATAAAGATAATAAAGCCCTAAAAGGGAAAACATCTAAGCTAGTAAGATATAATTAGGTAAAGAGTGTTAATATACTATTACCTTCTAGGAAGGAAATTAAGGTATTTAATATATTAAAGGCAGTACTAATAAAGCATACTATATTAATACTATTCTCTCTAAATTAATAATTATTTATAGACTTTAATATATTAGGAGTTAGTATTAGTATTATAGTGTATTATATTAAGGATAAAATAATCCTAAAGTTAAGGGTAAAAAGGATAATTATTAAATATCCCCCTTATATAGTAATTTAGCTAATTATATTTCTTTCTAGAACCCTATTTAATATAGAAAAGAGATACTAGTTAATAGAGCTTAAAGTCTATAGTTTTATATAGATACTATAAAAGTCTAGGCAGTGGATTAAGGTAACTTAGCTACTACTAGTAATATATTTTATAGATTACTACTTAATTATTAATATAGATTAATAATTAGATATTACTAATATAATAAGTAAATATATAGTAAATAAAAAATTAATATAAGCTATAGAATATATTAGCTAATTTAACATTAGACTAATTTATAAGCTAAGCAAGGATTATCTAGTACTAGATACCTTAAGTAGGTTAAAAATAATAGAGAAAACGCATAATAATAATACTCTAGGATAATTAGATAATATACTAGATAATAGACTAGAGTATTAGAAGATACTTTATAATTCTAAAATAGTATAATATATAGAATATAATCTAGTTATAGCACTAATACCTTAATTTACTACACTTATAGTAAAAAGGCTAATAGTATCTCTAGTTAGAATATCTCTAGATTTTAAGAAATTAATATAATTAGGATATAATTAGGACCTAATATAGAAGCATATTATAATAGTACTAGAGGGTAATGCCTATTTACCTATAGAGAACTAGGTAAAGTTACTATTTAGCTAGGAAGATAGATTATTATAGAAGATAACTCTAGGGTTCTAGCTATAATTATATATACTAAAATCCGCTATTAAGGACTTATATAATAGTAATTATATAGGCTACGCAAAACTAAGCAAGATTATGTAATAATTCTATATACCTTATAGGTTATATAGATTATAAAACTACCTAAGAACATGCCTATTATATTAAATTTACTAACTAAGAAAACACCTATAATATAGCAATTTATAGCTATTATTAGCGCTACTAGCACTACATTATATAATTTCTATTAATTTCCTATTATCTTTACCTATATTAGTAAAGGGTAATAATTTAATACTTATAATTATTAATAAATTCAGTAAGTAGACTATATTAAAGCCTTATTAAAATAATATTATAGTAGTAATTTATATAAGGAAATTATATAATTAACTACTAATATTAAATTAGGGAATACCTAAGATTATAATAAGTAATTATAATTAAAGGTTTTTAGTAGCACTATAGAAAGTATTCTAGAATTTAGTTAGAATAAAATTATTATATTTAACAGTATATTATCTATAAATAGATAGCTAGATAGAACAAACTATATAATTATAGGATTCTCTCTAAATAATATTATTTCTTTATTATACTTAAGAGAACTAGAGATATTAAATAAACTATTAGAATAACTATAAGCATATAATATAATTATATTAGTAATAATCTAGATAAAGATATATTATAATTAAAAACATATAAGTAGATTTTTTAAACTTAGTAAATAAGTACTAATTAGACTAGATAACTAGGTATATATAATTCTAAGATAAATAAGCCTAAAGTATAGACTAAAATTCGCTAGACTATTTTAAGTGCTATAACATATAGGAAGATTAGCATATAAGCTAGATATACTAGATAATTAGTAGATTTATCTAGTAATCTTAGTTAACTATTTAGAGTAATTCTATTAGAATATATTTAATAGATAGTTTAGAATAATAGCGCTAATTTAATTAGTAAACTATAAAGTTAATATAATTCTAGTGTAAAGAGAAAGCAATAGAATTATTAAATATTTAGTTAAATTTAAGAATTTAACTCTAGTAAATAACTAGTAGTTACTACTAGTAGTAGTTACTAAGTTAATAAATAGCTTATAGGCTATTAAGAAGTAAACTATAAGTAAATAATATAATTCACTATAGTAAGTAATAATAGCTATAGCTATAAGCAAGGGAATACCCTTCTTACTTACTTTTCTCTTATTTTATATACCTTACTTCCTTTACCTTCTTTTCTCTATATTCCTTACTTTCTTTACTTTCTTTACTTACTATATTTTATTAGTCTATATACCTATTAATTAGTTATATTTATATATAATTATTTATTAAATAGAATAGTTATTATAAAGTAGTTAGTTACTTAATAATTATCTAATAGCAAATATAATAATACCTAGGGACCTATAAATAAGTATAATAAATTAAGTAAATAGTAAATAAAGAGGAATTTTACTAGATAGCTTAGCACTTTAAAGCATACTATTAGGTATATATACTAATAAAGGTAAGAATAGTATTAAAAGATAACTAATTTATTAAAGAGTTCCTTATATTTACTAAAATAACCTTATAGGTATTAAATTATAGTTTACTAAAAAAGGTAAGTAATACTTATTAGAACCTAGGAAAAGCCTTAGTAATACTAGTATTAGCTAGAGTTATTTAGGGAAAGTTAGTATATAAGGGAATTAGTATATATAAATCTAATAGTAATTAATTTAAGATAATCTTAGACTAATTACTAGTTACTACTTATCTAATAAACTTAGAATTACTAAAATAATAATTAGATACCCTAATAAAAAAGAGAAAGTATATAAAAGTGCTAAAAGACTTACTAGACTAAGATCTAATAGTTCCTTAAATACTAAGTATTTTATTACTACTAACTTTAACTATTCTAGGTGTTTTTAGGTTAATCTTTACTCTAATTAATAAATAGATTATAATAGCGCTAGACTTATCTATAATACTATAATAAGGTATAATTATACTAGAATACACTATGCTACTACCTAGGATAAAAGTAGTAGTAAAATAATTACTATACTTAGTTAAAAATAGTATATAGTTCTTTATACTACTACTAGGATTAGGAAGTATAAAGGTATTCTTATTAGTATTAAGAGCTAGTATTATAATTCCTTTAAGCCTAGTAATAGTAATAATATCTAGAAATAGTTCTCTTAGAAATAGAAGGGATAGATAAGCCTAAATAAGGTAGAATAAATAAATAAATAATACTATTAAGAGAAATATAATAGCGCTTCTAGATTTAAAGGTATTAGTTAATAGTAATATAAAGATACTATAATAACTAAGGAATAATTAAAAAGATAATTAGACTATTATAAGTTTAAATATAAATATAATTAATATATAAATAAGATAATTAACCTTTTAGTTATAAAGGTAGGAAATAATTAATAGAAATATAGTATTACTTATATAATACTTAATAGGTATATATTATACCCTAGAGAATATATAGAATATTATATAGGTAAAGAGGGAGATATAATAAAAGCTATATTTTAAGATAGAATAATTAATAATTATTAGTAATAATAGCTTAGAAGAAAAACTAAAAGGGAGAAATAAGAGAAGTTATAATAAAAATAGTAATATATTTGCTTAATAATTAGATAACTTAATAATAGGAGATATTTACTTAATAGTTAGATAGGTTAATAATAAGGGTATTGTCTTTAAATTAGCGGCACCTATCACGCATTACGTGCGCAATCGGGCGCTATAAATAGTGCCCCGTAGGGCTAGTTTAGCTAAAGAGACCATCCTTTACCACATTCCCTTACAGGAAGCTTGGAAAAAAAACTCTACTGTAGTGGCATTTATTACTCAGCTGCAACGAAAGAGAAAGACTGCACTTGTTCATCTTTGTTCGAGGGTTAGCACATTGGTCATGCTGAGAAAGACAGGCTTGCAAACATGTGAACTCGGCGCCATCAACGCCAGTTATCGCCTTCATCACCCACGACATTGCGCTCGGTGGTCGGTCTTGTTTGTGTTCTGGCTCTACGGGAGTATGTACAAGAATCGAATATGTACATGTACGGCAGGCAGAAAAAGAGGGACTGTGGTTGGTTTGGAAGGCCCCTGCGACAACAGCATAAACTTGTTGCTTATTCAAGTTTGCTTACGTATTATTCAACAGTGGCAAGTCAAGTCTGGTGAATGTATAATAACAAAAGGGTTGCTTATTCACATGCAACCCAGTCACGATAGGGCAGGCGTTCCACTGCAGTTATTACATGACCCCATTTTGCCCACCAAGCCCTTTGCCAAGCACCCAAGTCATCAGAGTGAGTGCATGGTAGGTTACCAGGTCATCGGAGCAGCCAGGGGGCGTTGCCTGCCTGCCCACAAAAGCCCATCAAAAGCCCATCAAAAGCCCATACAACACCGTGGGCCTGGTAGAAAACTGGGGGAACAGATTGAACAGATTGCCGGTGGACGGGATGGAGCGCAGCAACGGAGAAAAGGCCCCAAGAGTCCGTCTTGGTATGTGCTTATCTCAGATACATGCGATACCACGTTAATTTGCGGATGGAGCAAGGACTCCATCATAATCATAAGGCATCTCCCACTGGTCGCTGGTCACTGGTCGCTGGTCGCTGGTCGCTGGTCGCTGGTCGCCTTCGGAGGCCTTGCAACGGGCACCAAAACGAAAGAAGGCCTGGCAAATTTGTGGCACAAGACGCCGGGGTCAAGAATTTGGGGAGGGATTGGCAATTGCAACGGAACGATGCCAAGTTCAACGTCTTCATTACAGCGGGTAGACATGCCACCTCGCGCTCCGTCGTCTCCCACGATGTCCCGAGGGGGTGGGAATTGGTGGGAATTGTTGGGAATTATGTACATATGCACATAAAACGGTGAGCCTGGGTGCCTGGCACTGCATGACCCGCTCGCCGCTTGTCGTTGGCGCTCGTTGGCGCGCTACTTTGGACCCCCTGCTGCCACCTGCTGCCACCTGCCACATCTGCCACATTGCCACGGCGGCGCTGGGATGCATGTCCATTCCCTGCTGGTTGTAACTTGACGAATCTCGATGCCCGTGCGCTTAACCAAGTTGCCGTTGCAGACAACCAACCTGAACAAGGAGGATGACTCGAGTATGTACGAAGTGGAGTTCATGCAATCAATCAATGACCGACATTGCTCTTACAATACGAATCCGCAGGCGGCACTATATCACTCTTTTTACTGTTGTTTTGCAGCCCATTCAGTTCAGACCGATGGACCCTGGCAAGCCACGACAAAGTCGGTCCTGCCCAACCAATGCTTATGCTGTAGTATGTAAGTTATTATGAGAGCTTCGGTTTGTAGGCACGAAAGGAGAACATCCATCTACTCCGTACTCGGTTTGATTCAATCTCTTCCTCTTCCAAGGGCCCCCGCGACACCACATATCCCCAAATACTGAAGTACAAACGTACCTCGACTTGCCGGGGCTGCCGGGCTGCCGGGCTGCTCCTGCCCTCCTGCTCCTGCCCTCCTGCCGGGATATAACCAGACTCTTTGGGTACGTAGTTACATTGTCCCAGACCGACCTAAATAGAACGTCAACTGGCCACCTCTTCTTCACATTGTGTTATGCAGACATTCTTGACATTCTTCTCCGTCGCCAACCCCATTGCAGGCTGGTTGTGAATCACCAGAAACGCCCCTCACTGTAGTCTGTATTACCACACCAGACGTCAACGTACCGGAGTGCTGGACGGCAAACGCCGTTCTGGCCGCACGGCCAAGTTTACCTGGCCCCTGGTTTGCTCCACCGGATTTGACTGTTCAAGATCCAGTCCAGACTTCATCGCATCCGTCCTCTCGCAAGTCCCAGAGAACTCGGTCGCAACTTGCTGGCCTTGTCGTTGCTTAATAGCACTTTGTTGACCGATTGGCTCTCCTTCATTAAGTCTCCGGGAGGGACATTCAGTGGCGAGGCGGCCGTGACTTCTTTGCTTCCTCTTGTATGGGCTGGGAAGAGCTTGCTATACATATTTCACATATCATCTGCCCCCCAACGTTGATGGAACTCGAAGACTGGGTGGATTGCTGCAAATAACTCGGGAACTGAACGGACTATTAGCTCGGGCGATTGCCGTGACACGGATATCACCTGCCTCTCCTCTGGCACTTTTGGATAAGGCTACCAGGCAGGGGTGATTTTCCCCGCCGTGTGCCCCATCTATCATAACACACACATACATACATACTAAGCTTGCGGTTAGTTGACCAGGGGGGGTGGGTGATGGATGAAGTTTCCAAGCACGTCGCTCCCTTCTGACTCTGACTTCTTGGCATACATATGTACAAATCAACACGTCCAGACTTGCCTTTCAGGTAACATCATCTACTTTGAATGGGCCGAGTTGTACCACAAGGTTGAACAACCTTTTGGGGGATCCTTGTCGCATGCATGTGGAGTCATGTACATACAGCTGTCTTCCAAGACCCAAGCTCCCCATCACCTCTGCATTTGATCACAGAGCAGGCTCAAGACTTGTCTGTCGACTCCCATCAGGCCACTCAGAGCAGACGCGAGGACGTCAGCCACTAGCAGTACTTCGGCCAAAAAGAACCTGCCACAGTAAATCAACTTGCCTCAGTTGGAATCGATACATCCTCTGATCCATAAAGTCTCCCGGGACATTATAGGATCTCCCCGGCTCCGCTCGAAGTGGCTATCCGTGCCCACACTTCTGCAGCGAAACACGTCGTTATCCATATTGAGCATGGAAAAGACACCCTGGTACTGGTTACAACCATCGACGTATATACCGGCGTAGACTAACGCCTTCTCCAAAAAAAAAAAAGTCTTAAGCTATGGATGACTATTATCACCACTTCCTTACATTTGTGTCAGGAGTGGGTAGCTACCCTGCGATCAATGTCGACAAGTTGAGTGTTTCAACTCTTCCCAACTCTTCCCTCCCCATGCCGGGGCCGATAATGCGTACTTCCTACCATAAACATACACTAGGACACTTGGGAGCGTTTTCTGATCAACCTATGCTTCATATCTCCAATGCTGGCAGAGGTCGGAAGCAGTCAATGACGGCACCAGCCTTTGGGAACGAGCATGTTAAGCACCGGCGGACTCGATCAGGATGTTTCATGTGCCGTAGTAGGCGGGTCAAGGTAATGAATGTCATGAACCAAAACAATGTTGTGAGGCATGCAAGAGTGTGGCTGACAGAAGCTTTTCTCTTCTTTTTACAAATTACTAGTGCGATGAGTCCCGACCAATATGTACACGTAAGTACTCCGCGCATATCAGTCACACAGGATAGTCTCTGTGTTGGTCGGGATGCCAAGCGATGGGGGCTCGAAGAATATTAACATTCAATAATCAGGCTGCAAGAAAGGCAACCGAGATTGCGTATATCCCGATCCTCCGAGCTCCAGGAGCTCCAAGTTGAAAGACGGGAGCAGCTTATCGCAACGGGCGAGCCCGAAATCATCAGATGATGGCGAGAATGGCGACAACGACCAAGAAACGAAATTCTTGGAGCCGATTATGGACGAAGATGAGCCCGAGGAATCATCAACTGACGGAGTTTCCGATTCTCAAATGTCAGGAACTCGGACGGGGGGTTCCTCCATACAAGATTTTGCCAGACGTGAGAGTGCAGACAGTGTGTCGCAAGATGGGAATGCGCAGTCGTCTCCTGCCACTTCGTACGGTAACTCGTTCGGTTACCGTACGACGGCTTCGCCATCTCTTTACCTCAACATCCCGACAGAGGGGCATCTTGATTGGTCACACCTCCCACCGGATTATCAGCACTATATGAATTACTTCGTGGAGAACATCACTAGCTTCCATTATAGCATTCCGCACGACGAAGAAAACTTCTTCGGCTTGATACTACCTTCCTTGGCAGTTCAATACGAACCTCTGCTCAACGCCGTGGTCGGCTTTTCTGCTTATCACTCGACTTTGCAGAATCCCAATGGAAAGATTGAAGAATTCTTGAAGTACTATAACAAAAGCGTCACATTACTTCTCGAGTCGATCAAAACCAAGGACATGGATAATGTGTTGACTCTGGTGACTATTCTCCAGCTTTTGACTACCGAGGTAAGTCTTTGTTCTGAGACGACTGTGAGAAAAGAAATGTCTGACAATTCGGAATAGGAATATTTTGGAGATTGGATAAACCTCATGGGCCATCAAAAGGCGGCATTTCAAGTGATTTGCAAAATTTTCAGCCCCGACACCGTCCTAAAAACTGCGATTGGTAGAGCATGCCTGGACTGGTATACCAGATATGACTGCTTCGTCGCATTGATGGGTGGATTTCCGACGGACCTTTCCAAGGAATGGTTTGATTTGATGAACGATCATCATCGATCCCGTATGATTGTCAATCCCGAAGACCTCAATTGCAAAATCAGCCTTCGATCTACTCAATTGCGTGCGATATCATATGACATGTCCATGCTCTATGCCCGTGGAGGTCGCGGACAGATCGAACCCGAAGGCTTTGCTCAGGAACATACGAGAATCACCCAAGAGTTATTAAATTGGAAGTCAACTTGGGAAACCATTCTTTCAATACCGGAGTACCTCGTCACAGATTTCTCTCATCGGAGAGAGGCCGACCCGGACGACATTGTGGATCCATACATGCCCGGCCTTCTCTACAAAGGCCCTCTCTTCACCAATACACTTATATATACCGAATGGGAGTCCATTATGATTATGCATCTATCGCAGTCTTCAGATGTGCCAGCCGAACAAGTGTTTGTGGACACAGCGAAACATGCCTACGCCATATGTCAATATTTTGAAAATGTTCAATACTGGCCCCTGAAACCGAAAGGGGCACTCATCCCCTTGCAGTGCTGCGTTTCCATAGCGTCACTCTTTCTGCCGCGAGACTATCGTCACCAGATGTGGGTTCGTCGAAAGCTTGCATTGATGGACACTATGGGGTAAGTTCATGCCCCTGTTGCTACTGGGATCATTCTTGCATGGAGAGTTGGAGAGGTGATGTTTTTTTTCTTTTTTTCCTTCCCTCAAATAGAAGAGAGAGAACGCGTCGGGTAGAATATTCGAGAAGCAGCCGCATTTTTGTTTCCACATCATCACGTCTTCATGTGGCATCTTCTAATACAGGCGATAGGTTTATATATCCGACCCCACAACGATTGAAATTGACACAATTGTTTCGGGACCCTTCTTGCGCTCGTTGGTGGCTACCGAACGATGAGGGACTGACTCCTATCTTGCAAGCCATTCGAGCGTTTGCCGATGAGCGAAATACGGCAGCTGTTAACGTGCAACACGAGAACCTCCGAGAGGTACGACATATATTTGCAAAGCTGGAAGCTGCTGAGTTGGCTCTCATGCAGGCCCAACACGAGAATCAGTCATCAACTGATGACCCTTGATGCACCAATTTTTTTTTTTCAAAGTATAAACATACACAAGGAAGAGGATAGAATAAGAGAGTACAAAAGAGCGAATATCTGTGACATCGGCGAGAGCTGATTAGAGGAGGGGCGATGGGTAATACATTTTGTGAAATTAACACAAAGACAGACGTGTGTGTCATCTGAAAATACTCGACACAAAACAAATGCGTATTTGCATCACATCTATGAATGCCATGCCAATACGACAAACTTGTCAAATCGACGAGCTAGGAGAGCTCTGAAAGCACATAATGTCTGTACATGTAATCAGGATCCCGTCACAATAGACAATTCTACTTGTTTAAGAAGAAGGAACATATTCCACAGCTGAACATGGGGTATTTATTAAAATAATTATTTCCCGCATTGACCGAGAATCAAATCATGCATGCGAAAAGGGGGATGTTTAGAAACCCAAGAATCGTGCAAACTGCGGGTCCCACCCCCCCCCTGTACCGCTACTTCACGACCACAATTGCTAACAATGGTGGTTGTGAATGATATCTTGGCAATAGCTCGTTAATCAATTCGCATCTCGTAATCACTCTGGATCCGTAACCTGACCAGACTCTTCAGTCATGTCTTTTGTCTCAATGTCCTCCCTTGGCGCCTGGCCCTCTTTGCCGGCGGAGTCGGCATCCGCAGCAGTCTTGGACACAGTCTTGTCGTCGGGTTTGTCGTCAAGCTTCGGCTCGGATTTGTCCTCAAGGCTGCCTGTTGCAGGTTGCGATGGTAGTTCTGAGGCCTCATCCGGCTTTGACTCGGGCGCATCGACTGACTGAATTGTAACGACGTTTTGTTCTTCGTCTTCTGCAGCAGTGGATTCGGCTTCCATCACGGACACGTCTGGCTCTGGCTCTGGCTCTGGCTCTTTCGTCGAAGTAGGCGTCTCGGGTTCTTCCGAGGTCTCGACAGGCTTTGCGGAATCCCGGGACGACGCCTCGTCGGCCACAACGGGCTGCTCCACGATGACGGGCACCTCTGCCACCTCGGGCTCCTGGTGGCCTGAGATATCGAGGTCCCGCATCTTGCCGGAGACGTTCTCTGTATCCTCCTCGTCGGCCTCCATGACGGTCGTCACCGCGCTGCCTGTCGATGGACTGCTCCTGATATGCCTTCGGGTGTTGGTACGACCGCCGGGATGCAGGCCGTCATCCTCTGACGCCACGGCCTGCCGGTGCTGAGACGTCGGTTTGAGGATGACCGGGGGCGCCTTTGCCACCGCTTGCGACTCGGCAGGTGGTGTTCCTTCGAGGCCCTCTGCCTCCGGAGGGAGCTTGTAGTTCTCCGCGGGCAGCAGATCGTACAGGTCGCACACCGTCTTGAAGAGTATGTACAGCCCGGTCTGGCCCTCGACGGACCAGAAGACGCTGCGATGCTGGAACCAGGCGTGGGCAAAGATCCGATGCAGTCTTCTAAAGACATTGACGAGGTTCTTCACGCTGGCGTTTTTGCTGTGATCGTCGTTGAGGACGGCGAACCTGCTGGGGAACAGCTTCTGGTCCGAGACAACGTTGGCTGCCCAGTCCAGTGTGTGGCAGCAGTAGTCGATGGCGCAGCAGCTCTTGGGCTGCTCGTGAACGGCGCACAGGAACTGCCACTCGGACGCGCGCATCTCAGGACAGGTCGTGGCGCTGCAAGGGGGCGTGTCGAACAGGAAGCCCACGATGAGGGAGTTGCACCGGGAGATGAGGAATCGGCAGAGCTCGTAGAGCCAGATGGTGCGATCGATGGCGGCGGGGGGTGTGGCAAGCTGCACAGCGGCGTCGCGCGTTATCGCTTCGGTTCCGGAGGCTGTGTGGTAGTAGTGGAGAGCGGCGAGATGCTCTTGGAGTTGAAATGCTGAGTCGAGCTGTCAGACTAGATTAGATTGATGCGGTTAAACCAATACAACAATTTTCTTTTCTTTCTTTCCTTCTTTCATATGTTTTTTTTTTTTTTGCTTCGACGATATTCTCACAAAACACAAGGGACACAATCCCAATCTCATGCACTAACCTCGCCGAGAGGCACGAGCGGAGGCCCGGCAGCCATATCCGCGGCTTTTGTGCCTGGATGAATGCGGCGCTTGGAGTTGGCGTCCAAGACGGACTGCTCCATCATCATGGCATCGGGATTTGCTGGTGCGCCGCCAGAGGGTGGATTGGGGCTCATTTGAATTTTCTGCCGGGGGAGGCGGGCTCGGCAGACGAGGCGATCTCGGTGCCAGAGCCATCGCTGGGGGGTGGGCAATTCGAAGGGGACGAGGCCGAGATGCGAAAAAGGTAGCACTGGAGAAGTTGTCAGCTTCGTGATGTTGCCCGGATGTTGCCCGGATGTTGCCCGGATGTTGCCCGGATGTTGCATCTGATCTGTCCTGGGTCCTGGCAGCCATTGACTGACTGGTTGAAAGCGGCTTTTAGCGGGGCGTACTCCGTAGCTTCGACTCGGCTTCGATTTTGGTAGGGGGAATTCGAATCCACCTTTTCTTACCAAAACTTGAGTTTCTGACCTATCGTGTTCATTCTTTTGGTGGCTATCGTTGAGCTCTTCACTCTTCACTCTTATGCAATTCTTTCTTCATCTGGAAAGAGGAAACATAACGTTGAAATCTGTGTTTCGACACGACACGTCCAGAAACAAGTTCGTTCCATTTTTTGGGATTGACAATGGACTTCGATGACGATGCCCCTCCAGAGCTGGTCGACACTGCGGGGCAGGTTCAGCGGGAAGATGAGGAAGCTACTGTGAAAGTTCCCATTACAATCGTTACTGGTTGGCGATTCCTAGTCGTTTCTCTTGCATTCAAGCTTGGAGTTTGTTCTCTAGAAATTCTCGTCTAATTCACTATCTAGGCTACTTGGGTGCTGGGAAAACAACGTTGCTGAACTACATCCTCACAGCTCAGCATGGCAAGAAGATTGCCGTAATCATGAATGGTTGGTGTGCCCAAGTTACTTGCCTTTGGCGTTGCTCAATAAACGTTGAATAGTACCGAGGAGTTTGCTGACAGTCGAAACGATGTTTCCCGCGATTGGAAAAAGAGTTCGGAGATTGTAGGTCAAGGCAGTGATTGGCAACGCATGACAACTCGGTTCTAACCCTGAGCAGCACTGGACATTGAGAAATCGCTCACCGTCAATCAAGGCGACGACAGAGTTGAGGAGTGGCTAGATGTGGGGAATGGCTGTATTTGCTGCTCGGTCAAGTGAATATCTCCTGTACATCAAAGTTGTTTGCGTGTCCTAATTTTGATAGGGATACTGGCGTCAATGCCATTGAGTCGTTGATGGAGAAGAAGGGCGCGTTTGATTACATCCTGCTGGAAACGACGGGTCTGGCCGATCCGGGAAACATTGCGCCCCTTTTCTGGGTCGATGCCGGCTTGGGCAGCACTATATATTTGGATGGTATTGTCACCCTGGTGGATGCCAAGAACGTGCTGCTAAGCTTGGACGATCCATCCGGGAGAGTTGAGGGTCACCAAGACCGCGACGACCACGGGCCGCTTATGACAACGGCGCACGTACAAATTTCTCATGCTGATGTCATTGTGATCAACAAGTCAGATCTTGTAACAAAAGATGAGCTGGAGCTAGTCAAGGCTCGAGTTCAGTCCATCAACGGTCTGGCGAAACTGCATATTACCGAAAAGAGTGAGGTGCCTCAACTAGAGGGATTCTTGCTCGACTTGCATGCCTATGACCAGTTCAACGATGCAGACGAACGAATAAAAGGCCACAGCCACCTAGATCCTGTAAGTTGAATCACGGGAGGGCTCTTGTCAATCAATGCCGTGGCCCACTCCAGCTGACGGTTTAGACGATTTCCACCATGTCCATACCAGTGCCACGTCTTGATCCGTCCAAGGTGAAGGACGTGGATAAGTGGTTGCGGTCCGTCCTTTGGGACAACAAATTTCCAGAGAGTAACAGCGAGGACGTCTTCGAGATCCATAGGTCCAAGGGTCGTATTGTATTGAGTGATGGAAAGGCCAAGATGGTGCAGGGCGTACGTGAGGTTTTTGAACTGAGTGATGCCCCCGAATCAGGAGAAACGCAGCCAGAGCAAGGGAAGATTATTTTTATAGGGAGAAAACTGTTGGAGGCAGATTTTGTACAAAGCTTTAACCAGAGCATTCAATAGGCGGCAGAGGCCCCAAAGGGAACCGACAAACATGTTGCTCGGAGAGTCGCCGCTTCCATTTCGCCAAGCTACTGATGTCGTTGCTTTAAAGCCGAGATGTTGATTGCTGCATGTCGCATGTCCCAGGGATCCGGAGCTTTTCGAGCCCTTTCTCAGCCTTGGCGAAGGCGGTGGGCGAAATGTGTGCGTGATTGGCACCAATTGCCGCTCTCGGCACGGACCCACTTGAATCCGGACAGCAACTTCGTTGGTTTGAGCCTTGTTATTATTAGCCTTTTCTGGTTATCGATGTCAACACAACGCTTGTCACCAGATCTTGCTTTGAATCCGAAGAAACCCAAGGCCACGACCACGCACGGAGCGACACCGCGATCTCAATTTTTGTTGTTGTTGCGAAATCTTCGACCTCGCACCGACGACGCGATCCACAACATCGACTTCTTGCGGTCGCGAGACATCATGAACCGGCCAGGTAGGGCACGCCCAAGTCCTCAACCACTTCACAGATTCAATATTCCGCGCTTCTGGCTCCGCCGCCAGATGCTTCCATTACCGAGCACTTCGCTCGCTAGCCACCTGATCAATGCATTTGTCACATCTTTGGGGCGAGAATTGCTCAGTGCAATCTCGTGTAGCCTCTCCTGACCGCTGAGGCCACTTCTTCGGCCGCAACAGCCAAGCGGCGTCACAAGCAACGTTTGTTGCTGAGTCTAGAGAGCACTTGGTCTTTCAAGATGCGTTGTGGCGGCTAAACTACAGGGCGACGCCAAACAAGCCGGCTTTTGATTCCCATGTGCACACTGCAGTGGACTGAGCTGACGCGTGTTGTTCATAATTAGGACCAGTGCCGCAGTCTATGAGAGGCATGCCTGGAAATTTTGGGGGACAGCAACAGAATCAACCATCCGGGCGGTCGGTTTCGAGTCGCCTACCTAATGGAAAGCTAGGTACGAAGGTTGAACCCCGCGATAGACTCGTCGTTTTCAACCATTCCATCTCATATGCTAATTTTTCTATGCTATCGAAGCAACAAATAATGGATCTGGATGGGCGTTCGGTGGTAATGTTCCGATGGGAGGTGCTGGTTTCCAAAACCAAGTTCGACAATTGGGAGGAAACGTCAGTTTTGCGCCAAGTTTGAGCGGGTCGCAACCTGCCACCCCCTTGGATCTGTCGTACGTGCCTGCCGCATCTTGCAACTCACTTTTTCTTCACCATGCCATTGTTCTTGTTTTGTTTCAGCCCCGACCTACTGGTCTACCCGTTTTCTTTGTGTCATGACTTGGTTTAATTTTTCTTCTTCCTGAGCTATGGCGAATGTGAACACCGACGAGATACGGGGGCCCAGGCCATCACCCGCGAAGCCGTCTACTCTCGATTATGCCGCTGCTCTCAAGGGGTAAACTTATGCCGTTTCCCCTTGCATTCCCGCTGCCCTTGGTTCCAAAACATGGTTTTCATTGTTGCATCTGTTCACGGACGCGAACACGTACTAATCATATTCGCAGGGAATTTCCTTCATTATCTAACAATTCTCAACTAAACAGCGGCAATTCAGCATCCATGTGGGCTTCTGGAGGATCCAGGAATCTCAGTGGTCCTGTCCAGCGCAATCAAGGCAACCCCGGTCTCGTCTCAGCAAGGGGCCCTAGAAGACATGTTTGGAGGGGGATCCTCCCGCATGCCCAGCAACCAAGGTTCATTCAGATTCGGAAACCAAGGGAATCTATCATCCGCCTCCCAAGGACAGCCAAGCACTGCAGACGACTTCCCCCCATTGAATAGAGGTAGTAATGGGGAAATTGGATCGGCCCGCAGCGCAAATCTGATGTCATTTGCGTTTGGGTCGCAACATGGGGCCTCGGGCCTACATAGAGGAAATGGTCTGCTTAATGCGCTATCCGCCAATAGTCGAGTCAACGACGCTCGGTCACCGCCCGGTATTGGTGCGCCGCGACCCTTCATAGCCTGATTTGCTAGTTGTGTAGCTAACACGATTAGGACCGCCACGTAATCAAGAGTCCAAGCGATCAGCAGCGGACGAAGACAGTAGGCAAAAGTCTACCACCTTGAGAGGTGGCAAGTCCGGGACCGCGGAGGGCACAGCCTCAAACTCGCTGGGTGCGATAGGAAACGACGATCTATCTACAAAGCCGAGGGATGACAAGGAGACACATGCTCCAGAAGCAGTCGACCCTCTTGCTGGAATGAGCGAAAGTGACAAATTCGGGATCAAGGGATTGCGGACGTTAATGAATAACAATCCGGACTACCAGGCGTTGATCGTAGGAATGGACCCAAACACGATGGGACTGGACATGAACTCACAGGAGTAAGTCGATTGTCTGACCGCAACTGACGCCGCTCACCTTGTTGACGCACTCAGGATGATTACATCACAAGTATACTCTCTTTTTGACGATGTACCCCCACGGCCAACCATGGCAGCTACCAAGGTCCGCCTGCCGGAGTGTTACAATGTGACCAATGTGCAGCCCATCGAGAGCAAAATACAGAATTTCAACGAGGAAACTCTTTTCTGGATCTTTTACGGCAGCCCATTAGACGCCAAACAGCAACTAGCTGCTCAAGAATTGTGAGATACACGATTCCCCGTTCTTGTTGTCCATGAATTCGGGAAATTCTAATCAAACGGATAGGCACTCC
Source organism: Epichloe coenophiala (assembly GCA_018801565.1). NCBI lineage: Eukaryota > Fungi > Ascomycota > Sordariomycetes > Hypocreales > Clavicipitaceae > Epichloe > Epichloe coenophiala. The sequence goes on along the minus strand of JAFEMN010000010.1, from coordinate 933,250 downwards.
CGCAATTGGAGATGGCATAAAAAGCATCAGATCTGGCTCACCAAAGATGAGCACATGACGCCACAGATCTTGAGTCCAAATCATGGACGAGGCTTTTACATTGTTTGGGATGCTGAACAATGGCGAAAAGATAGAGTAAGGTTAGCCAAAGAGTGACGCTATGCCTCAGTCACTAACGTTTTACTTTCGCAGCGAGAAATGAACCTGTTCTACGGTGACTTGGATACTACGCTGAGTCAAGCACCAACGATACCATGATGCTGGTGCAGACAGCGAATGGGCGCCGACGGGGTCTATGGCGATGTTGTTGAATGTGGCTTCATGAGCTGATTCTAAGGGCTATTCGGCGTTGAACCATGAAAGGGCAGGGTTACTATTTCTCGTCGCAGTGAATGGGCATGTTCTAGTGGCCAGAAAGTTTTGGGACTGTTGAGTGCATTGTTGGGTTATGGGCGTGTCATCATCCAGATGATGGAGCGCAGGGAGGCGTAGTTTTTCTGTGCCCCGCAAATTGCAATACATACATGAAGTGCCCATGTATGGTCTCGAGCCGATGCTCTCTCTTCTCGTCGGCAGCGTTGTCAATCATATGACGGGATCAAAGCCCATGCATGGATGATGGAAGTTTGAGTGTCGGGAGTACTTGGGCCTAACTTCACCATGCATGCTTTATTTAAACAGGCACAAAGCCGATTGGCTATTATTGGTTATTAGACATGTCGCGTGCCTGAAACTTTGTCGGGCAGGATCGTTGGGTTTTTATTGTTGTTAGCCGAGGTTCCACCTGACCTCCAAGTACTTTCGTACTCCGTAAGTCGCCGGGGCTTCTGGCTCCGGCCACCTCACCTCACATGCATCGCAATGCTCTTGTCCACACTTCGTTCATCCACGACTCTGCTATCAAACAGCGCGTTCAAGCAGTAGCTTTCATTCTGCTTGAGAATTTCCACCAGTTTTGGCGGCATCTTGATGGCAATACTGGGCGCCCCTGCCTCCTCATCGCGCAACTACCGCCGCTCACCACGACGTACTCTCGTTCGAACTAGAGAATCCGAGCAAATCTTCCACCGCCCTGGGGGCTCGGCTTAAGCAACAATGGCCAACGAACAGATTTCATTGCCATATTTAGCAGGGATTTTGCTCCTCTCTGGACTGATTCTACGGTACCTTTTCTTTTCCGGGGCCCAGACATCCCGACCTTCAAGGTCACCCGAAGACATCCGCAGATCGCGTGAATTAGCTGTGGAGCGGATACAACAGATGTTTCCCCAGACAGACAGACGGAGTGTCTTGTGGGATTTGCAGCGCAATGGTGGCAGCATACAGAATACAACGGAGCGGATTTTGGCTGGTCGCTTGGAAGCGGTATGTTGATAAGAGGACCTGTTCTGTTACAAAAATGCGCCGCCTTTTCGCGACTGCGCTTGTGATTTGACCCTGTGGAAACATTTTTATAGAATCCTTTTTGCTAACGTTTTTTGCGTCAACTGTAGCCTCCGGTCACGTTTCAACCGCCCCCACCACCGGGCCAACCTCACTCTGGGGCAAGCACAGCCTCTGCGACTAGGCAGGCTGACAAGCCGTCGCAGCCAGATCTGATCACGCGTTACAACCTTAAGAGCCAGATCGCCGAACGGGGCCAGGAGGCAGAGACCAAGAGCAAGGGGTGGAGCTCAAATCGCGAAGAGAGGCAATCGGCTCTGCAGAGAAGACGGGACGAGATGATTTTGGCAGCGAGGAGGAAGATGGAGGCCAAGATTGAAGCGGAGAAGGCACAGACAGAGGGATGAGGGGATGAGTCAGGCAAGCTATGTAATTGCATATAGTATATGAAAATCAACTATTCAGCGTTTGGAGTATATTTGCCGCTGGGTGTTTGGTGCGGGTCAGAATCCAAGTGCTGCAGCTGTTCGGCTATATTCTCATCTGTGATTGCGCTTGTCGGGGAGATGCGGGCTGATGCCCGTGCAGTCTTGTTGTCTTGTTGTGGTGACAAGCTTGAAGCAACAAAAAGGTCGACTTGAATTAGTCAGACGAATCTTCGGAGGGGTATCGGCATAAAAAGTGAACCCCTTTGACCGGACCCTGAAACTAGTAGCAGTTCGAATTAGTACTTGGCTGACCTGGACGCCACATCAATTGCGGTACGGGTAGGAATCGATCATCGGCCAACGGATGGAAGTCACCAACAACAACCATGAATGGAAAGTGAGGCCAAAACCAGCATGACTTGTTGTCATCACCCCTGCCCCTGCCACTGCCACCGCCACTGCCCCTGTTCCTCCTGCCACCGCCACTGCCACTGCCACTGCCACTGACTGCCACTGCCACGGCTGCGACACACCCGCGACCCACGCTGCGTCGTCACCGCGAGGACCATCCCAACAATCCACACACGGTCTTTCACAGGCACAGGCAGACAGGCCGGCTGCCTCTGCATGCAAACAGGCGCAAACGCGACGGCCGTGACGGAAACCGGCATCGATTCAAAACTTCACACTCCACCATTCTCGTAGCTCTAGCCACTTGTCACCTTTTCTTGCAGTTTCTCCCGGTTGATGAGCAACCGCGGCATCGGTAAGCTGAATCCATAGCCTGGCATTTGTAGCTGCAGCTTCTCGTCGTCATCTGACCCGAGTGGTGCCGTGGATGACCGACCAGTCGCGCTACCATCCTGCACTGTGTTCTGCTTGTGGATTGCTGATGTTGTTGTCTTGTCATGAACTAGGTCTCGTTTTCATTCTTCTAGACTTTGCTATTTGCTCCAACCCGGTGACCGAACCGACAAATTCTCTTCTCGTGGAACCATCTTCAAAAACGACGCGCACGCACCTGATCACGCGAGGGACTGCTATGCTGGTTGGAGAGAATCTCTCAGAAGCCCATTGCATCACTCTAGTCTCCAGTCCTTGGCGACTTGCCTAGCCCGGCGTCATGGCAGCTCAAAGAGATTACTACGCCGACCTTGAACTGCCTCGAGATGCAGACATAAACGATATCAAGAAGCAGTTTCGAAAGCTGGGTAGGACATCACTCTTAGCTGCACGAGATGTTTGCCCGTCGAATATTGCGCTGACCTTGGTGGCACAGCTCTCAAATATCACCCGGACAGGAACCCTGGCCGAGAACAAGAGGTCAATGCAAAGTTCCAAATAATCCAGGCCGCCAATGAAGTTCTCTCCGACCCAAATGAAAAGTCCAGATACGATGCTATACTTGGACGCAGCCGATATCCCGGGGCCTCCGGCGTCAAAGGCAATCCCTGGGCCAATGCTGGTGCGCAATTTCCAACGCCGCCCCGACGGACGAATGCTGGAGCAAACGCCGCGCGAAACACACAAAACTCCAAGAATGCACAATCGGGGGCTCAACGATGGCAGACGAGGTTCTCAAGTGGCGTTCCACCTACAGCGAAGCAGACTTTCGGGTCAGATCACGAGGCCAAGAGGAACGCCGCCAAAGCATTCGAGAATATGCGCAAGAATGCGCAGAAAGAGCCCCGGTCAACTGAACATCCACCACCACCACCACCACCACCACCGCGACAGCCGCCACGCACCGAATCTGCGAGGCAGCGAGCCGAAGCCTCGTTTGGCTCCAAAAAGTCCGGATACTATCCTCGCTCAACCATGCCGGGTGACGAGCCTCCCGTGTCGAGTCAGAATTATTCGAGTTCCGAGCGTCGAGACGTACCCCCGCCTCCACCTCAAAGACCTGGACCAAACCCGATGGCCGATCCTTTGAGTCGGTTCAGGGAGAAGAACAATTCAAGTGCCTCGACACGGCCGGGCCAGGACCCAAATAGTGGCCAACAGCCCCAGAGTGCGAATGCGAATGGAGACGCTGCATCATACACCAGAAGCTCCTTCAAATCTCGCCCCGATGCTAGATCAAATGCTGAACGTGCGAACCCGGACCCGGTTCAAACGTCAACTCCAAACTTTGCCTCCGAAAACAAATGTATGTCGATGGAACAGTATCTTGTCTGTGCTGTCAGTTTTGCTTTGCTTACTCACAAAATGACAGCATCGAATAACATTGACGGACCTTCAATGTATGGAAACCCCTACAGTCAAGCTTGCTCTGCATCGCAAAATTCTTTGACACCCAAGTCAACCCCACCAAATACTGGCACCAAGCACGTATCCCCGACTATAGAACTTGAAAGTTCAAGAACCATTAATCCAGAACTACCTCCGAGTGGAACCAACTGTGACAGTGTCACATCTATTTCTTTCGAGCGGAAGCAGACCAGCATCCTAAATAAGCTCATTAACTTCAAGGATGATAGCCTGTGTCCAAACAGGAAGATCTCATGGGGCGTATCCATGAATTCTTATGAGAATAAATTGCAACATGAGAAACTGACTAACCAACGTCGAAACAACAGCTTCAGCTTTCCCGTGGACGATGACACATTCAGGGAGGCAGGTACAACGTCGGGTGGAAATGGCTTTGCAAAGAGCAGCGTTGACGATATTAACACGAGTTTCGCCAACGATGAGGGCTCAAATACTTGGCAATTCAACGCGGGCACGGGAGAAGCTGATGCGAATGTGGGTAACTGGCCTTCCCCTGGCAGTCGCCGAACTCGCCGACCGCATATTAAGCGTCCTGCCATGCGCCGCAATGATAGTACTAATACTACCTCTAATGCTTCGCAGGCCGAGAGCGGTTTCAATGCTGAGGGGTGGAGCGACAAGTTCGGACCGCAGACATTTGTGCCACAGCCGGTACCCGGCCCGTCTGTCTCGCCGACGCGTACCAGTCGAGCCAATTCTAGAAGATCAAAAGCTAAGCCGACGGCAGGAACAGCTGCGTCGGTCGAAGAAAGCAGCAGCGAAGAAGAGACATACGACTGGCGTGGGAGGAGTGCACAGGCGCAGGCACGCCCAGTAGCGACAGGCAGCCCACAAGCCATGGATATCGACACACCATCTTCGGAGGGTCTGAAAGCTGAATTTGCGCGAAATATCCACGTTGAACCATCTCGGCCAGAGTGGCGAGCTGGCAACGTCGATGGTGCCTCGTCTGAGGAGATGCCACAACGTCCTGCGAAGATCCCCCTCGATGCAAACGCTGCCGGATCAGAGGACAGCGAAGATTTCAGAGCCAGCTTCGCAGATTTGAAGAACGTGGTTCCGCTAGCCCAGCAAAAGGAAGGACTCGGCTCATTCAGCAGCTTGAAGGATAATTTGCCTTTTGAAAGCAAGGCCTCGGATTTCCCCCCTGGCAGGTTATCTAACCCACAGCCGTTGGAATTTCCCGAGCCCCCCGTGGCGCCGCGCTTACACGCTACCGTTGCTATAGAAGGAATGAAGCCAAACACTGCTTCGTGGAACAAGTACCTGGCAGAATTTGAAGATTACTTGCGCCAATGGGATTCCTTCAACGGTCAAGTAGTGGACCATTTTGCTACAAGAAAAACTCTGATATCTGGAACGAGAGAAGCCAAGGGATATGGGTTCCTAGGGGCACGTGGCGATACGGAGATGCAGGAATATTTCAACTGGGTGCAACAAGACAATGATGTTAGACGACGGTGGATGGATGCATGTATTGAACATCAGGATCGGATGCGTGAGTTCATGGCATATAGAGACAAGATGAGACGAACTGGCTAAATGTTTTTTTTTTCCGGGCTGGGTTTGGCTGGGTTTGGCTTTGCTGGATTCACACGGGATATATATGGCTTTGATGTAGCATGGTGGAGATGGAGTTGCGGCTATGGGATCATCACTAAGGCAAATAACGATACCCTCACGGATGATTATGGTTCTCAGATTTATGAGGCTGCAATGCATGTGTGTAATGACAAGTTCGTGGTAACGCCTCGAGGTGGAAAATGTGTGCTTTCAGCTAGCGAGTCGCCAAAGCATCCGATACCAGTAAATGGATGTACGTATGCTTAGCTCGGAACAAATGATGTCAATGCAGATTCTCATCAACTTAAAGACTCGGCGTGGCCCAGAAACATCTTAGTGTCAGGGAGACAGACATTCCACAGAGTCGTCAACACCAGAAGCAACCCCCCAACTTGACAACGTCACTGCACTTCCTTTCCTCTCCAAGTGCTTACACTTGATCAAGCAGCGCGACCTGCTCGGCTCTCGCCACTAGCTAGACGAAAGCAAAGCCCTAGCAAGAACGCAAGGCGAGTTGCCCTGCTGAAAGTGCCGGCAGAGCCGCGCGCAATTCCGCCTTGAGGCCTCACCCTTCACCTTTCCCTCACTTTACGTCAAGATTATACTCAAGTCCGCTCCAGAGAGAAGGTAAAGTATTGGGTACATCAGAAGCTGATCTATCGTCTACTTGTTGTCGTCCCCTACTTCTACTTCTGTTCTTTACTCTTCTTTCTCTTCTTTCTCTTCTTTCTCATCGGCCCTTCAGTCTAGCTGGTGAAGATTGCATCTCGCTTGGCGCAGAGTTGAGTGTAAGGCACGAGGTACATCAAAGGCTAATCTATCGTCTACTCGTTATCCTCCTCCACTTCTACTGCTGTTCTTTCCCTCTCTTCTTTCTCATCCCCCTTCACTCCAGCTGGTGAAGATCTCATCTCGCTTAGCGCAGACTTATTGTGAACTTTCACTCTGCCAGCCCTGTCTGTTTCGGGAATATATCTCGGGCCTTCTTCACATCTTTTTTTTTTTTTTTTCGAAATTTCATACCACCATGGGCTCTTCAGCCGCGTCCGGGGCTCGTCAGCCCAGAGGCCAGCCGTGGACTCAGGAAGCCAAAGTGAGTCTACCTCCTTCGACGCCGTACTGATACGCGCATAGCTAGTTCTTGTTTTTTTCTGACATTCTCGGTGCAGTACCAGCTTCTTCTCCGCATCATCGCGCAGCTGCGAGAGGGTGGAAAGCCCATCGACTGGCAAAAGATCGATTTGCCTGGACGTACTACGAAGTCTCTCCAGAACACCTGGTCACTGATCAAAAAGAGCATAGACGAGTTTGAGGAGAGAGGCGAAGGCGAGGAAAGTCCTCCTTCAAAAAGTGCTACTCGTATGTCTTGGCGATGCTGCTGCTGCTTTTTTGGGTTTCATGTCATCTTGGAACCCGATCTGATTAATGTTTGCAGCTCGCAAGAAGGGCCCGAGCAAGGCAAGGGCCATGGCTCTTGAGGAGGCACAAGACGATGATGATGATGAGGAAGTGCCTGGGAAAAGTACGCCTCGGAAAAGAGGTGCTGGTATGTCATGTGCGATTCGGAGATTGAGGGCTTACGAGTGCGCTTTGGCTGACAGTTTGATAGATCAGATGGCGGGCTACAAGGTGAAGAGGCTCAAGAATGAGCCAAAGTACGATTCTCAGGAGGATGAGATCGTTTTTAAGACGGAGCCAAAGAGGGAGGACTGCGCGGACGAGATGTGAAACCGAAACCACTTGGGAGGTTTTCGCTGGGGATAATTTGCCGTTACATTTGGGACCTGGCCTAGGTGTTTGATGTGACGCAGTTTGGTACAATTGCATCATCAGACTGAGAACAGGATTGGCTTCTTCAATAGATGAGGCAGGGAAATAGTTCAAACGCTGCTTGAAAAAATGACTGAACCGTAATCCGTAGTACAAGAACATATTACTTTGCAATGAAGCCGGGGCTCTAGTATTCCGAAGTGAAGACGCACACGTGTGCTTAGCAAGCCGTAGAAGCAAAAACCATGCATCATTGCGAACGACTCAAATCGGCCTTGACCGAAATGGACACACCAAGAGGTCTGCAGAGAACCGCGTCGTGGATTGAGCTGAGGTATAATAAAGCATAACAGCACCGATTACATCGTTGTGCAAACGTGGCCATTAGGACACGACGATTGCCCTTCCCCTTATGGGAACCAAGAATAGATGGAAAAGAAGCCACACTGCTGGGAGAGGCACCATGTCTTTCTCTTTCGTGTTCTCACTCGAACGCGAAGTCGCCATATCCGGTCCTCGTCAAGTGGTCACCGCTGCTGTTTGTTTTCGTCGATGCAATTTTACCCGCCCGTTGTCGGCCCCGTGCCGTTCAAGGTTGTACGACGAGGATTGCTTCTTTAAGGGGCACGACATGTTTTTTTTTTTTTTTTTCCTGCAAGCTTGACGTAAGGTGCCGTGTGACGTGCCAATGCTCTTTTAGCAGAAATGCAAATGCACGAAAGCCAGATAGTGCGGACGGGAGTGCACCGTTTGGTTAGCCTTGCATACTTGCATTGGCCGAACTTGGTTGCTCCTGCCCGCTTGTTTGCAAGTTGTGATATTAAGTGGCACTTAGGGCAACAAGGGCCATGAATGAATTCTGGGCCCTGCCACCGACCACCTGCTCCGTAATAAAGGCACTGACTGGCTGCCCCAGCAGGGCCAGCACCGCCTGCTGCCACCCAGCCCGGGCTGCCCAGCCTCCAAGCTGCAAAGCCGGCAAGACTCCGTCCGATCCGCCATCCGCCATCCGCCGTCCACGCCACCAACCACAACACCACCCCACCACACCAATTGGCAAAGGTGGGCTGCAAGAATTATCCTGCTGATCCGCCCTTTCTGGCATCCATTTTGCCCCATCCCGTATATCCTCACGTCACATGGACTGCCTGTGCATCCATCAACTCTCCCAGTAGCCGATTGTTCATTGCATTTCCAGCGCGCCATCATATGTATATATATATATACGTCCGTATATCCCGTCCCAGCTAGATGCGCAGTCACCCTTTGCGGCCGGCTACTTCGTCACGAGAATCACGAGCTTGCTGTCGTTTGGTCTGAGGCGTCGATTCGCGTCAACGAACCCGCCCATCAACGCACCTGTCGATTTTGTTGCACGCCTAGTTCAGACCAAAGGCAGGCAGAAACATTGGAAACCCGTAAAGCTCTACTCTAAGCTGTGCGCAAACGAGAAAGAACCCTCTCACCATCTCCCCTCGCGCGGATTTCTTGCGATCTGTATCGTGAGAATCCAGCAACACCATAAAAAACTCCTGCCCAGCATGAACGGAACTGCCGCCTCGTCGAGAGGCAAGAGAAAGGCTGACTTCTCGCCCTTGAACCCTCCCCCTACCAAACGTGCCGTCAATGGAAAGCTGTCTCCCGGTGACAATACCCCTGACATTGTCGAGGCGGTCGAATACGATGACGAACCCGTCCTGGGAGATGACATGCACGCCACCGCGGCTATGTTTGCTGGCACACCAGGGACCTTAGGGGAATGGCAGGGCACTATCCAGAAAGTTGTGCGAAACGTCGTGGCAATTCGATTCTGCCAGACTTGTTCTTTTGACACCGACCAGGCTTTGACGAGCGAGGCTACTGGATTTGTCGTGGACTCCGAACGGGGGTATGTCGTTCTCAAACGCTGGCATTGTCGAAAGCCTTCAAATTGGTTACTTTTTCCATATACTAACCATGAAGATACAGATATATTTTGACCAACCGGCACGTCGTTGGCGCAGGGCCTTTCTGGGGCCACTGTGTCTTCGACAACCACGAAGAGGTCGACTGTCATCCAGTCTACCGCGACCCAGTTCACGACTTTGGTATATTGCGTTACGACCCCAAAGCGATCAAATATATGCTTGTCGATGGTCTGGACCTAAGCCCCGACCGGGCTAAAGGTTCGTTCGCCTTGTTCAACCTCGGTTTTTATGACTGACGATGACTAATACTCCCCCCCCCACCCCTTTTGCGCCCCCATCAGTTGGTGTTGAGATCCGAGTCGTTGGTAACGATGCTGGTGAGAAACTCAGTATTCTTTCGGGCGTAATCAGCCGCCTCGACCGTAACGCCCCTGAATATGGCGAAGGCTACAGCGATTTCAACACGTGCTACTACCAGGCCAACGCGGCTGCTAGCGGTGGTAGTTCCGGCAGTCCCGTAGTGAGCAAAGATGGATCTGCCGTCGCGTTGCAAGCAGGCGGGCGTTCCGATGGCGCCTCGACCGATTATTTCTTGCCGCTGGACCGACCACTGCGTGCGCTTCAATGTATCCAACAAGGCCAGCCAGTCACGCGCGGTGATATTCAATGTCAGTTTCTGCTGAAACCCTTCGACGAGTGCCGCAGGTTGGGTCTCACTCCTGAATGGGAAGCGGAGGTTCGAAAAGCTTTCCCCAACGAAACCAATATGCTTGTTGCCGAGATTGTTCTGCCCTCTGGACCATCTGATGACAAGATTGAGGAGGGTGACGTCCTGGTCAAGGTGAATGGAGAGCTCATTACACAGTTCATACGACTGGACGACTTACTGGACTCGAATGTTGGCAGCACGATTGAGCTTCAACTTCAGCGTGGTGGCGAAGATGTCAAGGTGGATATCGAGGTTGGAGACTTGCACAGCATCACTCCCGATCGCTTTGTCTCGGTAGCTGGTGCAAGCTTTCACAACCTATCTTACCAACAAGCCCGTCTCTATGCTGTAGCCGTCCAGGGCGTTTATGTCTGCGAATCTGCAGGGTCTTTCAAGTTCGACAACACTGACAATGGATGGGTTGTTCAGACCATCAACCATAAGAAGGTCCCTGATCTGGACACTTTCATAGAGGTCATGAAGGGGATCCCTGACAAGGCGAGGGTGGTTGTGACATACAAGCATTTGAGGGACTTGCACACCCTCAACACCACTGTCGTTTACGTGGACCGCCACTGGTTATCCAAAATGAAGCAGGCTGTCAGAAATGACGAGACTGGACTGTGGGACTTCACCGATCTGGGAGACCCGCTGCCTCCCGTGCCGCCTGCTCGGCGCTCGGCTGCATTCATCGAGTTGGACCACATGCCTCACCCCGGTATTGCTGAGCTGATTCGCAGTTTTGTCCACGTAAACTGCACAATGCCTGTCAAATTGGATGGTTTCCCCAAAAACCGCAGGTGGGGAATGGGCTTGGTCATTGATGCTGATAAAGGACTCGTTCTCATCTCTCGTGCCATTGTGCCCTACGATCTTTGCGACATTACCGTAACCATTGCCGACTCCATCATTGTCGAGGGCAGAGTCATCTTCTTGCACCCGCTACAAAATTACGCCATCATTCAATACGACCCTGCTCTGGTCGACGCCCCCGTTCAGAGCGCCAGGCTCAGCAGCGAGCATCTCACCCAAGGAGCCAAGACATATTTCCTGGGCCATAACAGAATTGGACGCGTTGTGCATGGCGCCACCACCGTGACAGAAATCACTGCCGTGGCAATTCCCGCCAACAGTGGTGCTCCTCGATACCGTGCCGTCAATGTAGACGCCATTACCATCGACAGTAACTTGGGTTCCACGTGCAACAGTGGTGTGCTGGTTTCCCCCGACGGCACGGTTCAAGCACTATGGCTCTCCTATCTGGGTGAACGATCTCCATGCAGTCAGCGAGACGAGGAGTATTATTTGGGCTTGGGCACACCAACGCTGCTTCCCGTCCTTTCCACGATCCAAAAAGGCGAGTCCCCCAAATTGCGCCTTTTGCCGGTCGAATTCCGAGCCATTCAAATGTCCCAGGCGTCTGTAATGGGGGTTTCCGATGATTGGGTCAAGAAGGTGACACAGGCCAACAGGTCTCACCACCAGTTGTTCATGGTCAGCAAGAGGACGTTCGAGCGTGTCAACCAGCCAGTATCCCTTCTGGAGGGTGATATCATATTGACCTTGAACGGCAAGATCTGCACTACCATTTCTGACTTCGATGTCATGTACTCCAATGAAGCACTGGATGCCGTGATTGTGCGAGAATGCGAAGAGGTTAAGTTGCAGCTGGCAACAGTGCCCGCCGACGATATGGAGACTGACCGCGCTGTTTCGTTCTGCGGCGCCATTCTTCATCGACCCCATCAGGCCGTTCGCCAACAGATCAGCAAGCTGCACAGCGAGGTTTATGTATCCAGCCGAATCCGTGGCTCGCCGGCTTACCAGTACGGTGTGGCACCTACCAATTTCATCACCCACGTGAATGGCCAGCCTACGCCTGATCTCGCGTCTTTCATTTCTGCCACTCGAAAGATTCCCAACAACACCTGTAAGTTCTGATTTGTGCTCACACCTCCACCCCAGCCGGGTATACCCAAATCTCTGACAGGCTTATAGACTTCCGCCTCAAGGCAGTCACATTTGATAGCGTGCCCTGGGTCATAACAATGAAGAAGAACGACCACTACTTCCCGACGATGGAATGGATCAAAGACAGCAAAGAAGCGTGTGGATGGCGACGAGTAACATATGAAGGAAAAGAAATCTTCCAAGGAGAGGCCGTCGACGGTGTAGCGCTGATTGCGGAAGACACAGAAATAGAGTAATATCGAGGTAATGGTGGCAACAAATTGGCGCCAAAATCCCGACTGAGGCATTGGATAGAGGCGTTACAAGGCTATGAAGGATCTCATGAGTTTTTTTTCTGGAGCTGTTGTCCAGCCATGGACATGGTGGCGTTCTCGGTTCATCATACGGACTATTTTTAATTCGTTTTCTTGCTTTTCTTTGAATAATACTGCTCAACCACACAGTTGTCGCCTTTTTGTCACTCAGACACCAGATAGAATTTGCTCTTCTTCTTGCTCTTAAGCTTTCGTTTGTGATGGGAGCCAGCGTTACAATATACACGGAAATGCATGGTACAATCCGATGACGTTGGTCCATGAATTGTCCATGCGTCCGGTAGAGCCATCGTTGGTTGAATGAGGATCTCGAAGTTGTCAAATGGGAGGGAAGGCACTGCCCCGCAATGAGCTCAGGCGCGGCAGGCAGCACAGGCAACCTGCATAGAACAACAACCTTGGCATCGAGGTCCATCATCCCCTCGCCAGGTCTAGGCAGCTCTCAACTTTGACGAACTCGCTTGTCCGCGACTTTTGGAGAATTTAAGCTTCGTTCCTTACTTTGACCCTCAGATCATTTGCCCATTATGCCACCGGCAACCTCTGTTCTGGTGAGTTTTGTGTGTTCTTTACAGAACCCCGCGATCATGACCAGTGACGCGACAACTTCTGTCCGAGAGCATGCTGACCAGAGGCATCAAATCTTTTGCTGCGCGCACACAGACCAAGTTGAAGGTACAACTCAAGCTAGCCATCGCGCGCTTGCGCATGGTTCAGCAGCGTGATGAACAGGCGGGGAAGACTCAGCAGCGAGCAATGGCTCAGCTGCTGGAAGCCGGCAAGATTGATTCCGCCACGATCCGCGTCGAGAATATTATCCGATCCGACATCACGACCGAGCTTCATGAGATGTTGGAGCTATACTGCGAGCTTTTGCTCGCTCGAGCGGGGCTGATGGAAAGCTCTGTATGCGACCCTGGGCTGGAGGAAGCGATCAAAAGCATCATTTACGCGGCGCCAAAGACGGAGATCAAAGAGCTCATTGTCGTGCGGCAGCTTTTGGCGGAAAAATACGGCAAGGAATTTGTCTTGGCAGCAATGGAGAATGCAGATGGCAAGGTGAATGAGAGGGTGATTAAGAAGCTGAGCGTCGAACCACCGAAGCAGGAGCTTGTTCAGGGATACTTGGAGGAGATTGCCAGGGCATACGGGGTGGATTGGCCGAAGAGGGCGAAAGCTACGCCGCCGCCGGAACTGCTTGACGAATACGAAGACGATGATGTTGATGTTGATGATGTCGATGTCGATGGTGGCAATGATGAATCGGGGGGTCAGAAGACATTAGCGGAACCTCTGACGGCCGGAAACAAGTTATCCAAGGGCGAGGAAGAATTAAATAGGGTCACGCCGCCACAGGGGTTTGCAGGCCCACGAAGTCCGGTCACGGTGACGCCGCCGCGGAGAACGACGGACAATATCCATCCCAAGGTCACGCTGGGGTCGGTTGAGCTGAAGCCAAATACAAAGATAGAGCAGGCGACGAGTAGGATGGAGCCAGATGGGGCGGTGCCAGACATCAGTGATCTGGAGAAGATATTTGCGGCTTTGAAACAGAGGTGAATGTAACGGGGGACTAAACATGAACGAGAATGGCGTTTTTATGGGCATTTCCTGTCGGTTGAGGCATTGATCGTGTTATCGAGCGTTCGTATCAGATCATCATCACATGATGTCTATTTATGCACTTTTCTTTCTTCTTATCAGGTTGATAGCTAGCTTATTGTATCTGGTACTGTTTGCTCCTTCGTTCTGGCCGTTACTCAGTCGCTCAAAGCCCTCGAAGCCCTATCAACGGAGTTGGAGGGTTGCGGAGCGACGAGGTTTCCGTCTGGCTGTGCCAGCTGGCGTGTAGCAGCAGTTGGCAGCTGTGAAGCTGTCAGCTGCCACGGCGAGTTGTTTACATGTATGTGATTGATTCATTGCTCAAAGACCAGCCAAATCTTACCTCTCCAGCTCTACTTTCCCATCACAATATTTCAGAAGCATCACTTCCTGTCCCGGCCACAATGGATGATAGAACACACATTCTCAACAACATCAAGTACGTGATCGGTTGCAATGGCCTTCGCAACTTCAGAGACCTCGGGCACATGAGACTGGACAGATTAAATGGGCGGGTTGACCAAGCAAGGGACGGACTCTCCGCGACAAACATTATATCCATTTTCATTGTGTGGCTGCAAGCGAAAGGGATGCGGATGGGTCTCGCGGCATTGCCCATCATAGACTGGTGTGCATACCTGGCTCGCCATCAAGGTTATAGCAGGTCTCAGGTTTTGAGCGTTTGGGACAATTCGCATACGCTGAATTGGCACCAGTTTGAACGGCGTAGCGAGGTACCCGACCTGCAGCGGCTGATGCGGAACATCCGTCGCGAGATCGAGAAGAACTTCACTTGCGATGGTGCTACTTCTGTGGGCATTGATAGTCAGCGTCAGGCTCGAAGACGCTCTGGCTCGTCTTCCCAGCGTCGCTTGGATGATCCGAGAGGTGGGCGTAGAGGCTCCGTACCTCGCAGTGCTCGTGGCTTGACAACGGCGAAGACGGAAACGCCAGACAACCTGGCGTTGAGACCTCGTGATCATCGGGATATCTCAACCGGACGCTCGACTTGCAAGACAGATTGTGACACAATAAGTGCCACATCGGCTGGGAAGTTGCCGGGGTCGGGCATGAATAGTCGCTGTGGAAGATGCAACAGGTCAGGTATGTGGCCATTGTATGTATTTCTATCTGGTCATCACTAGCTTGCTCATCATCTCCCAGGACATTTGATATCCCACTGTCCTACGAATGGCGGTCCATCATGGGACCATGCTCCCCCGGCTCGATACGTCTGCGCAATATGCGGTGCTTGGGAAACGCACTTTGTTTGGGATTGCCCTGAGCAGAAGGTTCCACTAACTGCTCAGACTGAGGCACTGCCTGTCACGGACGAGAGGAAAAGTGAAGAAAAGATGCAAGGAGCGCCTCCGACGCAGATGAATACAGGAAATATCCATCTCGCAGTGGTGCCATCGAAGAGCGATCTGCTTGAGCCTCGGAGAAAACTCAAAGAAGAACCCGATGACGACGATTTGCTCGTCTCAAAATTAGATCACAGAGTCGCGTTGCCTGTCCAGCCAAGAAGTCCACCCAAGTTTCCACGGGCGCCAAAACATGATTCAGCTGACTTGAAACCAAATGATGATGACCTCATGGAGTGGTCGTTGAGTCTCAAGACAGAGGATATCAAAAGCGTGAGAATAGAGATATGTGCACAAGAGACTGACCGAGAGTCCCCCAAGGTAGAGGTACGGAACTCAGTAACAGGCTTAATGCAATGAACAATCTGACCCTGTCTAGGATAAGCACGTTGGCATTCATACGAAAGCCGACATGACGCCAAAGGAACTGAGCACCGCCGAAGAAGTAGCCCTTCAATGCGCCGACGAATTCTTATGGCGCCTCGAACATGCAGTGAAGAGGAGGTACAAGGACGGTACCGAAAATGACCTCATGCTCTGGGATGATGAAATACCCAGCAAAAAGCCAAAAATCGAAGCTGCCGCCGACGATCAAGATTGCGTGCCAGGCCAAGAGCCTGTCTCTAATGTTGACGCTTTCTCTCTACCATGTCCTGCAATTGCGACAGGCACTTATTCCCCCGGGTCAGAAAAGTTCCCCTCGGTGCAGAAACTGTCACAATTATTTTTCGATCAGATGAACAATGGGCCGAGCGCACAGTTTCTTTTCCCCAGCCATGCATGGGAACCTGCTATTGAAGAATCGCGGCAAAGTGCCATGGAGCTGTGGCAAGCTGGACTAGAGATAAAAGCGGAAGACACCCGTGAATGACGGACAAGTGGTCGAGAGGGCAGGAAAAGAGAATGTCGGCGAAGCAGGTCTGGCGAGAGATTAGCAAGACATAACATGTACGAGTAGTGTTGACCACTTTCTCTGGGCAATTGGCTAGCCCCCCAGTCACTCTAAGAACCAGTCATGTCAGGAATCATAGAGAGAAATCATAGAGAACAGACATAGTTGCATTCTCTCCAATGAGCCAAGACAACCGCGTCGTCATGTAACAGCACTTGTGGTTCTCCCGGCTTTTTTTTCTGAGCCCCCCAGTGTCAAAAAAAAAAAAAAAACGCCATACGCCGTTTTCCATGAATGCCATTGCCTCGCATGCAAATTGAACCTTGCTGTCTCCCCCCCCCATCACTCCAACTTGTCCAAGTGCTCCAACCTCGTCAGAACAACCTGCTTGCTCGTCTCCTCGATCTCGCCCGCCAGAAACACCTCGTCCAGAATAGCATACACCTTGTAGAAGTTGAAGACGAGATCCAGCTCGCACACGTTGCCGAAGAAGGAATCCAGCACCTCGACGAAGAAGTGGATGGCCTCGAGGTACGCGAGCTCGTTGTCGTTTGTGTCGACGCAGGCGCAGAAGAAGAGCCCCGCGTAGCGGCGGTAGACGATCTTGTTGTTGCGGAACTCGACAAAGTTGGACTGGTACTTTTGGTCGCGCGGGGCGATGAGTCGGTGGACTTCGCCCTTGAGCTTGATCTTCTCGTCGTCGCCGTAGGGGGCGTACCATTTTGCGAGGCGGGTTTTGCCCCTTTGTGGATGGGACGGAGGATTAGCGGGTGGTGCCGTTGTGTGGGGGGGGGTGGGGGGCGGACGAACTGGCGGTTTTGGATGAGGATGAAGGAGAGCATTTTGATGGAGGATTGAGGAGGAGGGGTTGGGTGGGTGGGTGGGCGGTTGGGGTTCGAGATGTTTTTGGTGATGGGGGGTGTCTTGTTGGTGCTTTTTGTTAGTAGCGGCGGCTTTGTCGGGTGCTTGGGGTGCATGATTAATAAGGGTGTGTTTAACTCGGTAGTTTCGCGGCATTGGGAATCGTGCAGTCAGTGCAAGTGCAGCCTGTTGTTCCATCTCTTGTAATTAAAAAAAATTATAAAAAAATTCAAATCCATCCAACCCATCCAACCCATCAATTCATCCAATTCATCAAATCTATCCAATTTTCCCAAATAAAATAAAAAAAAAGGCCAGCGAGGAAAGGCATCATATGATATTCAAAGGCGTCTTGGGCGTCATCCTCGTGCCAACCAACATGGCCCTCGACTTCTTGGGTCTCTCCTGGAAGCGCCTAAAGGCCTCCTGGACATGCCTCGGCTCAACCGGCGTCTTGCCCTCGCTCGGGGGGTCGAACAAGCCCTGCTGTCGCTTCCTCTTCTTGGTCCCCGCGTTGTCGGCGCCGCTCTGCGTCCTCGCCGTGTCCTCCTGCTCCTTGACCTTGAGCGCCACCTCTGTCAGCGTGGCGACCATCTCGAACGTCAGGAAGCCCAGTATGTCGACGATGTCGTCCGACGGCTTGCTGTTCGTCACGATGCCGAAGCCCGCCCACTCCCGGAACCGCTTCCCCTTCCTCCACGTGAAGCTCGCCTGCCTGTACTCGGACCACGTCACGTACTCCTCCTTTGTCATGACCTTTGTCCGCTCGTCGGCCTTGCGCAGCCGCTGGAGCGTGATGTGATTCATCTCCTCCTCCTCCTCGTCCTCCTCGTCCTCCCGCTCCGGCACCTCGACCGAGTAGAACGAGGCGGGCTCCCACGGCAGGCCGACCTTTGCCTTCTTGTTCTTCTTGGCGGCTTCGTCGACGGGGCCGCTGGGCACGACGCCCTCGTCCCCGGCGGCGCCGAGGTCCGCGTCCGCGCCCTTGTCGTCCGAGTCCTTGACGTTCTTGCGCACGTCTTTCCACGAGAGGAAGGTGCGGAGGCGGGAAACCTTGGCTTGGTCGTGGCGAATTTGGAAGATGAGGTCGTTTGTGTGGATGGATTTGGAGCCGCGCCGCGAGGCGAGCTCTGTGCAGTTGCGGAGCTGGTGGTTTGGTGAGTAAGGATCGTAAAGAATGGGTGAGGGATTTGGAGTCATGGTTATCCACTCACTAATTCAATGACTTGTTGGCGAACAATGTCCTCTATTATGCTGGTTGTTTCGACTGATGGCTCGCCCGTCTCACCAGAGACGTACATCATCTGTTAGGTGAGAGTCAGCGTCTCTGTTGTCAGGATCTACTCCTGACATTGATCTTGGGAAATACGGTTGTGCTCGTTGATGCCTAGCGCGGCGTTGTTCGTTTCGTACCTGGCTGATTTCCTGGCGGTACTTGTACGCCTTGTTGTCCTTGGAGTCGGCCATCTTGGCGGCCGTGGCTCCGTTGCGGGATGCCGAGCGTTCTTAGATCTTCCTCCTTTTAAAATGCCCTTTGATGACTTTATGTGTTTGCGATTCAATGACTGAATGATTGAATAATTCAATTGTGAGGGGATGCGCATTCGGCGATGAGGTGGTGAGGCGTTCAAGTGAGATATGGGGGTGTATTATTGCCTGCAATCGGTATGAAGATGTTGCTGATTTTTTTAAGTAAATTTTTCCTTTTGGAAAAAGATAATACAGTTAAGAATATGCGCCAGAGGTCTAATTATCAATGTACGAATGTCGGATTAAGTAGATGTATGCATGGGATGACGGTATGTTAGTCGCAAATAATGAAGATGAGTGAGAGAGAGCAGCTTTGGTCTTATGAGTCGAGGGATGGTGGTTGCGGGACCGAGGCGGTGGCTGCTCGGACACGTGACCTTCTCGACACCAACAAGACAAGTCGCTCATTCTGTCACTCATGGTGCAAGGCTACAAGCATGCTCCAAGGACATCAGCCTTGAACATTGATATCTCACGGAGCTAAGATGGATTGATGGATTGTTCTTCAGGCTCTCCGTCTCAGCGAGTTCTGTGTTCTGTTCGGCGGCCCGAGTTCCACGCCCCTCGTCCCCCACACCACGATGTAATGCGCCGCCAGCAACTTCCACTCTTCAACCTCATCCAGGCCCTCCAGACGATCAACTCTCTCCCTCTCCCTCTGGTCCACCCACGTATCCCACGCATTCTCAATAGTCGCATAGCCGGTGCTGTCGAATCCCGACTCCTGCAGTCTCGACACTTGAGCCTGTTGATTTTTGTACTTGTCCAACGAGGGCATGTGAATCTGTCGCGCTTTTAGATTGGAAATCATCATGTTTCCAAAGGCGTCATCCAGTGGCATAGGCTCGTACAACAATGCGGCAATGGTAGGTATCTTGGAAGTGAAGAATTGCAAGACGTTTTCCGAGTCCTGCCGTGTCAGGTAACAGAGACAGCATTCGGATAGCAAGAGGGTTGGGACGTCGCTGCGCATGCTGCTGGGTAGCGTGGTGACGGACTTGGTGAGGCTGCGCAGGTCCATGGCATGGCAGTGGTATGAGCCGCCCCTGCAGGGTTCGGCGCCCCAGGAGCCATTGTTGTGAATGCTGAAGTCTCGGAAAATGTGACGTAGATCAGGTGAGGACTGTGTGATGGCCAGTTTGCGCCGACAGGTTGGCTCGAAGTCCAGCTCATGGTAGATGATGTTTTCGGCTCCGGGCCTCTGAAGCATGTGGAGAGGTCTGGTGTCGGTCCCGGCACCAAGAGAGATGATCTGCTTGAGGGATGTGCCGTTGTGCGAGAGGAAAGCCTGGATCATGCTATCCAATGACGCGGTCCGCGTATAGGTTCCTGAGAGGCATCAGTCCCTTCAGTTTCTTGGAAGGCGAGGCATGCATGTATGCTGGAATCTGGATCTGGATTCGTTCGGGATGCCGCTCACCTCTGTTGATGATGGGCAACCTTCTCGTGGGCGGCCCCGTGACGAAGAGTCTTGCATAGGGATCGTCGAGGTATCCCAGGTCGACGGCGCTCAAGCGCGAGACGGCGGCATCTGTGTCGGTGCCTTGGATGGCAGTGTCTGGAGAAACGACTGCAGGTGATGGAGAGCCCGCCGGTGGTCTGCCTCGTCCTCCACGGCTGCCCCCACGGCTGCCTCCACGGCCGCCTCCACGGCCGCCTCCCCTCAGCGTGAGGAGATTGGGAATCGACGGAGACGCCATGTATCATCGACTAGGACGAGGATTCGTTGATCAAGATGAGAAAGCTGGTCGAGCGTCATTTTCTGGCCCGTCTGAGGTCTCCATTGCGACGGCGGGAAAAGGGCTCAAGAGCTTTTCGTGCCCAGCCAGGTAACAGGGAACAGGTTGGGAACAGGTTTCATACATGTACGCCCGGCCTGCCACGAGTCCACGACACCCCCATTTGTGAGTCCGAACACCCGAGTCGCCGAGTCCCCGCAACTTGCTCAGCCGCAACTTGCTCAGCCCCATCCACCCTGCCTGGGCCTTGGGCTACCTACAGTGACAGTGTAGTCCGTAGCGCTTACAAATTACGGCAAGTACGGAGTAATCTGTAGTTACTAGTCCGTACTACATAAAACACCAGCCTCGCCCCGCTTTGCTGCCTACGTCGTCCGTACGGATCCGTACATACGTAAGCTTTACACAAACCGTTTTCCCATCCTCTCATCATCGTGTATATCAAAAAACCCTGGCTCTTATTTCTTCTTCAACAAATAAACCCTATCCATTCTACTTTTGACTTTCTTCTTCTTCTTCTTCTTCTTCTTCTTCTTCTTCTCCCTTCTCATATTAACATTTGCTAGACAGTATCGCCACCATGCATTTCTCCATCAAGCGCGCCGTCGAAGGCGGCGACGATATCAGAGGCTATGAGCTGCCATCGTGGGCTTTCCTCGTTATCCTCATCGACATTCTGCTGCTTATCCCAACGGTTCTCCTTGTGAGTCACTTCCCCCTATCTCCCCCATCAATGTACTAACTCGATGCTGCCCTCCACAGTTCGAATACACCTTCAAGATGATCTACCCCGTCTTCGCCATGGTTGAAGACGAGAATCCGCCCGCCTACGAACCCGTCTCCCTCCAAGACCAGTCGGCCGATGCTGAAGGTGGCGCAGGCATAGGCCTTACCCGCAACGGCTTCAAGCCCACGCGCCGCCAGCCTCGCACCGTGACAAGCTCGTTCCGTGCCATCAACCGCTTGCTCGTGGCCAATGGCGGCTTCGGGGCCAACTTCCGCGGCTTCTTCTGCTTCCTTGCCCAAGTCTTCCTGACCTCCATGGTCGTGGGCATCTTCACCGGCGCCGTCGGTGGCTTCTTCTACCCGGTTGCCACGCTGCTCGCTTCCCTGATCCTCGTTCAGCTCAGCACCGCCTGGGTTCACATTGTTATTTCGGAGAAATCCCCCCTGCACTTCTGGTCTCGTTTGCCGCCCTTCCGACGCACCTTTGATGCGACGTGGAAGGCCGTCACCATTTTCTGGTTCGCCCGGGAAGTCGCTCGCTTCGTTCCCTTTGCTGCCGCCTTCATCCTCGGCCTTCAGATGCCAAAGACTGGCTTGAACGAGCCCATGAACATGGACGCCATGGACGCCAGCTTCATCGTCAAGTCTCTCGTCGTCATCCTCGTCACCCTCGCTTGCTCCATTTTCGTCATCATCCCCGCTTACGTCGTTCTCGTCCGTGTCCAGGCCTCGCTCCTGCCCGTCGAGCAGAGCACCATCATCCCCTTTGATCGCTCCTTTGAGTGCAAGGTCGAGCCTGAAGTCGTTGGCGGAAAGGGGTACGCCACAGTCACAGACGCCTGGGTCACATTCAGCAGGTCCTCCTGGCGCCGCCTGCTTACCCTCTACGTCAAGATGTTTTTGTTGAGCATTGGTGCCTTGATTGTCTCAAGCGCCATTATTGTCCCTCAAGCTGTTTTCATTGCCAAGCACAGCAAAGAAGTCCGCTAGACACTTTGATTTTGGATACATTCATTACCTTTTTGATACACAGTGTGTTCAGTCTTTTCACGTGAAACTTTTCATTTACCCATCTCCGACACCTTAGCGTTGGACCACACAAACGAACACAACTGTAATCCTCGTTCCTTATCATATCTCATCATGCACTCCCTGTTGATAGAGCGTTGTTCGCAATAATTTTTTTCTCGTCGGCCATCTTGCTAAACCGCTCTGGAACTAGCAATTAAATCACAGTATTAGAACCTCCCATCTCACCTTGGTGCTCCCTTTTTGATTTCCTCAAAAGCTTTGACCTTGTATATTTTGTACTATGTAATTCATACGTGAGCTCTACAATCAGAATCGCCACCCCATCCACCAACTCCTCCCATGTCCCTCGTAGACCCATATCATTGGCTTCTCATGGCATCATCCAGCCCCTCGAGTATCATGCATCCCTCTTCCTTTCGCTGCTTCCTCGAGACCATGTCGTAAATCCAAGTCGTCATTTACACCTCGACTTTCGAAGTGCAGAGTCACGAGATGAGGAGGGAAGGGGTGGTATGATCCTCGAAAAAACGGCCCCTCATCGAGGCGGTCTGTGGTATACGACAGCATGACAAAGGAAAACAAGTTTGAAAATTGAAGCAAAAGGGGCGCAACTGCGGGAGAGCGACAAGTCGGGCCAAGACAAAAGTCGAACCGATAAGATGACAACAAAAACTCCATCATCTATCCTGTGCTGTGCTGTGAATCACGGAAACACAGTCGCTGCAGGTCTTTCTTCTCGCGTGGGTGTGGTGGCCATGTCCAGTGATGTCTATTCGTGTCTCGCTATTTCGTAACATGCCGCTCGCAAGAAAAAAAAAA
The DNA here is from genome assembly GCA_018801565.1 of Epichloe coenophiala. Classification (NCBI taxonomy): domain Eukaryota; kingdom Fungi; phylum Ascomycota; class Sordariomycetes; order Hypocreales; family Clavicipitaceae; genus Epichloe; species Epichloe coenophiala. The sequence continues at coordinate 910,369 of JAFEMN010000010.1, read as the reverse complement.
AAAATCAACAAAGTTCGCGTGGCAACTTTTTTTACGACTTGTTGAAGAACCAGCTGCTTCTCTTGTTGCTGGCTGCTTCATTCTGAAGTGACGTGACCGTGGGGACGCCGGGACCGTCACCGCCGCCTCCGCGGAGGGGTTTCGCGATGCGGCTTCCGGCGTTGGCAAAGCTGAAGCCTTCGCCCGTGGCATTGAGGCCCTTGGTGCTGCCGGCCTTGGCTGCCTCGAGGCGCTCCTTGACAGAGGCGAGTTGGACTTCGAACCTGGAGCCTCGTGTTAGTAGTCAACCTCTCGAGAGTGCAAAGTTGCGGGTGTACACGTACTTGTGGTTAGCCGCTGCCATCTTTTCTTGGCTGTCTTGCAGCAGGCTCTCCAGACTCTGAATGCGCTCATTTCGTGCAATCAGCTTACGTTCAGCAATGGCGACCTCCTTCTTGAGCGCAGAGTTTTGCTCCACCAGCTGACGCTGGACCTGTGTCAGCTGTTCGAGATTTCTCTCCAAGAATGCCATCTTCTTCTGCTGGGCCCGGTTGTTGGATGACCGCAGCACATTGTTGTACTGCTCGCGCGTCTCGTCCAGCGAGATCTCCAGCTCGACAACACGCTCGCAGCGATTCTGCAGGTCCCGCATCAGGCTCTTCTTCATGACGTCGAATTCGGCAATCTGTTGTTGGATGGTTTTGCCGTTGGTCATGGGTGCAGCACCTCCAGCCTTGACTCGCTGCTGAAGGTCTTCTATGAGTAACTTCATCCGTGAGTTCTCGTTCACCTTCTGGGCCGCATCTGCCTTGAGCTCCTCAATCAGCTGGGCCTGCGTCGACTGGCGGCTGGCATAGGCATTCTCCAGCAAGGTCTTGACTTCTTCGACATCGCTTTCACTCAGATTCTTCGTCAAAAGATCTTCGTACTGCTGGTGCATGGCTTCCAATTTCTCCTCCAACTCATGTCTCCTTCGAGAATCCACTTCGCCGGATGAGGTTCCAAACATGGAGAGCTCTGCTTGTCTTACAATGCCCTGCGTTTCCACCAGCCTGGAGCGGAGGTCCTTCAGCTCATCTGGCGCAATGTTGTCACCCACGGCACAGATTTCATGCAGTCTGTCAATGTGCTGAATGGCCTCACTGATGGATCGCTCATTGTCGCTGAACACCTCCCCTCCAAGGTCAAAGCCAGCCATCATCTTGGCCATCTTCTCGGCCTTGCGTTTCTCCTTTTCGTCATAGGCTGCGCCGGTCTCCTTGGCATTCATCTTGATGTCGAGAAGCTGCTGCTTGACATCGTCCAGCTCAGTAGTCAGCTCCGAATTTGCTTCCTTCAGCGCGTCCATGGTGATCTGCGCCTCCTTGCTTTCAAACGTGAGCCGCTCGAGCTGCATCTTGAACTCGTTCGTTTCCGTTGTCAGTCTCTCGTTTTCCTTGCCCAGTTTGCTGTCATGTTCCTTGAGATAGGCCATCTCCTCCTTGGTCTCACGCAGGGTCTTCTCGGCCGCCGTTGCCAGCGACTCCTTCTCTGCAAGCTGGTCTTGAAGTTCGTTTTCGCGGCGCAAGAATTCCTCCCGTTCGTCCTTCTCCAACTGCAAGCTTGGGGTGGAAGCCCGGTCAGCAGCAACTGGTGTTTCTGATCGGCTCTCAGCTGCGAGTCGGGAGGGTGTTGACGGACGTGGAGTCCTGAGCTCTGCCTTTGCCACTGCGCCATCCCCAGGTTGTGCCCATTTCTCTTTAGGAACCGACTCTCCTGAGCGCCACAGTTGGATTTCGCCTTCAAGAGTCGAGATGTAGTTCTCGAAGTTGGTGACTTGGCCCTGTGCCTTCTTGAGCAGCATCTTGAGCTCGGCGGGACTGAGCTCGGCATTGACCTTGGCCTTATTCTTGATGGACTTGGCTCGCGTACCGAATCGCAAGGTGCTGAGAGTTTCGGCATCGTTGTAACTGCTGGGGGAGCAATTGATGATGAGTGTCGTTCGGCTGTTACCGCCCAGCGATTCTTGCAGGATTCGGGTCAATTTCGAGTCTCGGTAGGGAACGTGAGATGATTTGCCATCGGTCAGAGCATTGATGACCATGCCGAGGGCGCTCAAGCTCTTGTTGATTTTCTTGGCCTCTTCGAGTGTTTGTCCACTTGCGCCCGTCTTCCCCACCTTTTCACTACCTGCCAAATCCACCAAGAAGAGCTGACCGCTCTTGGCCGAACCCGTCTCAACATTCTTCTGCGTGACGGTAATGACAAAAATCGAGTGCGATCGCGATGATTCCTGATTCATGTTGGTTGCGGCAACGGCTCGGGCATTTCCTCCCCTTCTCATGACCTCGTAAACTTCTTGCACGCTCGATACATAAATCTCCAGAAGACCTTTGACGTAGACTCCACGGTTCTTCTCCTCGTGCACGGGCAGATTGTCGTTTTGAGGGGCCAGGAGATCTCTGATCCTCTCCATGTAGATTTCCATGTAGCTGACTCGCACGGTATACTCTATCGTGCTGGCGCTGGTCATGATGCTCGCGAAGATCTGCTCCACGATACGGGGGATAACACCTCGTCCTTCGTCGTCGTCGATGTTTGTGCCCATCATGGTGTACGATTTACCAGCACCAGTCTGGCCGTAGGCGAAGACAGTGCCATTGTAGCCGTTCAAGATGTCGTCAACAGTGGGACGAATGGAGAAGTCGAAAATGTCCTGCTGCTTGCATTCCATGTCAAACACTCTATCGAAGGTGAATGAGCCCTGAGCCTCTCTTGACTATAGATGTAATCTGTTAGCTGGAACGACACGGATTCGGTGCCGCCCGCCAAAGCGGCATCTCGAAGTGGGAGCGGTGGTACGTACATCGAGATTGCACGAGTCTTCTGAGCTAAAGGAACGATGGGCTTGCCGCCCGATTCCAGCTCAATCCGGTTCTGAGGCCGGAACCGGGCCACAACCTTGATGCTGTTGGCAGACATTTTGGCTATTGTTGCTGAATGTCGCTGTCGCTGTGTTGCGGATCATGAGCCGCACCCCCTCGGGATTGGTGTTAATGTCCAGGGCGGTGGACACAAAGCAACGCGCGATGGATGTGCAGCGGCCCAACCAACCATGCGAACAAGTTTGTCAAGACAAGCAACAAAGGGTATGATTCCGAGTAACAAGCTCAATCCGAATCGACCGGTCCGACGCTCCAAAAAGCAAGCACAGCTAGGTAGGTGCCTGTGCAGTGCCCAAGATCGACTACGCGACGACGGTTAGATCGAGACACAGGACAAGGTTGAGGTCTGGTTGGGAGGGAAGGGACGCGCTTCGGGAGGGGGGGAAATTAATAGACAACCCCGGTGGGAGAGGCTTGCGGTTTACGTTTACGTACCAAGCACAACGTACCAAGCACGCACGCCCAACAAGTCCATGGACGGGACACGGAGTACATGTACCTGACTAGGACAGGAGGGACAGGAGGGACAGGAGGGACAGGAGCACCATGTGAAATCGCCTCGTGTGGCTTAGTCAACAATCGAGTCGTCTATTCTGACTATTCAGTGATTCACGGCTGGCCACCCGACTCTGCCTTGGAACCAGAATGATACACTAGACTGACCCGTCCTGTCTAGTTTGTCTGGTTTGTCTAGTTCTCCGTGTTTTATTTTTATTTACGGATTATTCGGCTGGCATACGGAGTATTATATGCAACACAATGAATGAATGGGTCTTGCCCTCACGGAATTCACACCGGCCCACATTCGCAGGCCGCCCAGGTGGTATTATGTACGGACTACTACACATGTCAACTACGAACAGATGGATGAATGATAATGTTCTTTTTTTGGGTTTTTTTTTGGGGGGGGGACGGGAGCGCGGTAAATCGCGTGTGTACATACGCACATGTATTAGTTGTGCAACCTGGCTGCATGTGTCCTGCGAAATACGCAGTGCCACTTGTCCATTTGTCTGACGTTTGGTCAGTTCAACAAGGAGTCTGGTATGACCTTTTCAAAACAAGGTTCTCTCCACATGATGGTGGGGGAGCATCCAGGTCCATAATGGCAAATGGCCAGTCCGGTCACGCGAATCCTCTTCGTCGCCTGTTTCAGCCAAAGCCCAGCCCGTTGCGCATAAGATATCCTTCAAAGACGAGTCGGCTGAAACCGCATTCTGCTGAGCCGACTTGTGAAAAAGTAAAAGCTACTCATGTTCACAGTCTTGTGCTTACGTGTAGTCGATTGCTCTGCGACAAACATATGCAGGGCCCCGAGCAGGGTGACAATAGAAACTAGGCCAAAAGGCCGAGGGCCGATCCGCGAATGGAAAATCTCAAATGCATTTATGCTTCCTAATGTGCAGATCCCTTGGTATAATCAGTCCAGCACCGTACACCAAAACACCCCATCAAATAGCTCCCAGCTTCTTTGGCGAGACTGAGACCATCGCCACAAAACTCGACTCAAACAATGCTTGATGTACCCGTCCGTCGGAGTTACCGACGATATCCATGTACAAGATTCATGCCGGCCGAGCGATCCTCTCCTTAACAACCCACACTGAGGGTAGTTTGGGTCGCCACCTAGTCCTCCCAGCTCTTTTCTACCGTCTCTCTTACTCTTTTTGTGTATTCCTTGCGATTGTCCTTGTAGAGATTCGAGGCTTCGACGTTTGCAGGAGATCCCGTGTTCGGATCGTTGAGCAAACTAACGTGATTATTGGGTTAGTCCATCATCACATAACGGCCTATCATCGCCGAGTTGTGCGGCAATCGTCCGTACCTCTGAATACTTGTCAAAACGGCAGCTACGTCGTATGTCGGACTCCATCGGTTCTGTAAAATATCGAGACAGAGCTCTCCCGTCGCATACACATTCGGATGGAACATCTGGCTGATGAACTTGACCTGCGGTGGTTTGTTCGGGTATTGCTCTTCAAATTGCATCACTAGTCTAAATGTACCATCCTCGAAGGGGGTATCGGCCGGGCCAATAATGACAGCGTTCCTGGTTCGCAATTCGTCAGCAAGACTGTGCCTCACGTCATGCGTCTGGCGCTTTCATCGGCCAACAAGGCTAACAAGACCAACCATGTCATCACATTGTCAGGAATAGGGGAAGCAGACACCCCAGCAGGAGGATCAGTTTGCATGCGCTATCATGTGCAGTTAGTATGGAGTTTTTATGAGCTTCGACATGATGAGTTTCTGCGGCGAACCTTGAAGTCACGCATCAAACGACGGCGAGCTGCGGTAGACATGGTAACAGCCCAGCTTTGGAGCTGGTTATATGTGGAGGAGCGTGAGGAAAGACTTTGATAAGCCCTACGTATCAGAGCAAATCGTCGTCTACTGCAAGCCAGTACAAGCTCGCAAAAAGGTCAGTCTTTTGCTCGTTGAGGGTTGATGAAGGTCTGGTAGATTGGGCGTGATGGCGAATAAAGGAAATGGAATTTGGCCATCAAGGCCGGTCCGGCCGTGTGACAACAGCGATCGTGGTCTGGGCCCGAAACCGCCCCAGCATGACGGCCCCTACCAATCATGAAGCGTCAGGCCGATGGGCCATGAGAAAGGCCACGCTGATTCAGCAAGCGCATTTTCGGTGCCAAGACCCCCACATGAGGTCGAGGCCTCCACTCCGGGTTCCTTCGACGCCAAGCAAGTTCCCCGGAACGCCGTCACGTAAGCTCTAAGCCGAAGCGTACCGAGCAACCAGGCCACGATGCAATCACCCTGCCATCTGGTTCAAACCACTCTCTGCGCTTCCTTTCTCCCGCCGGCGCTCAATTCGAATTCCTTCATCCCACTTCAGAGTAGCTGTGACAAATAGGCTGCCAGCTCTACCGATATGCCCATCGCACAACTCAGATCACCACGGCTCGCCAGCCAGCTTGCCTGGCATGTGAAAGCAGCTCGCCAGTTTTCCACTGGTGCCACGCTGCGCAAAGAGCTTCAGGATGCCTACATTCTCAGCGCCTCAAGAACGCCAACGGCCAAGGTACGTCTCTCTCTTTCTCTCTTTCTCTCTCTTTCTCTCTCTCTCTCTCTCTCTCTCTCTCTCTCTCTCTCTCTCTCTCTCTCTCTCTCTCTCTCTCTCTCTCTCTCTTCCTCTCTTCCTCTCTCTCTCTCTCTCCCTCTCTCTCCCCCTCTCTCTCCTTCTTTCTTTTTCTTTCTTTTTCCCTCCCCGGCTTGTCGCAGCCCTGGGCTAATCGTTGGTGTTTTCACAGTTCAATGGCTCGTTTCTGAGTGTGTCCGCTCCCAAGCTAGGGGCCGCTGCTATCAAGTCAGCAGTGGCCAAGTCCAAGGTCCCTGTCGAGAAGATCACGGATGTTTACATGGGAAATGTTTTGCAGGCTTCAGTTGGCCAGGCTCCCGCCCGTCAGGCGTCCATCTTTGCTGGTCTTCCCGAGTCTATCGAGGCCACTACCATCAACAAGGTCTGTGCCTCTGGTCTGAAAGCCGTTGCCATGGCTGCGCAGAACATCCAGATGGGCTTGGCTGAGGCTCAGATCGCTGGTGGTATGGAGAACATGTCCCGGGTTCCTCTCTACGTATCCCGCGCCAGCGGTCTCCCCTCCTTTGGCCATGTCAAGATGGAGGACGGCCTGATAAAGGATGGATTGACCGATGTGTACCAGCAGTTCCACATGGGCAATTGCGCCGAAAACACTGTCAAGAACCACGGCATTACTCGAGAGGAGCAGGACGCTTACGCCATTCAGTCGTACAAGAAGGCCCAGAAAGCGTGGGCTGACAAGGCGTTCGCTGACGAGATTGTTCCCGTGACTGTGCCCGTCGGCCGGAAGGGTGACGCCATCATCGACACGGATGAGGGCTACTTGGATGTCAGGATTGAGAAGATCCCCACTCTCAAGCCTGCCTTTGTTCGCGACGGCAGCGGCACCGTCACCGCCGCCAACTCGTCGACCTTGAACGACGGCGCCAGCGCTCTGGTCTTGGGCAACAAGGCCCTCGCTCAGCAATACGGTTCCAGCTCCCGTGTTCTTGCCAAGATTTGCAGCTACGCCGATGCTGCCATGTCCCCCATTGACTTTCCCATCGCCCCTGCCAAGGCTGTGCCGATTGCTCTGGAGAGAGCCGGCATCACCAAGGACCAGGTTGCCGTCTGGGAGTTCAACGAGGCCTTCGCCGCCGTTATTCTGGCCAACCAAAAGATACTCGGTCTCGAGGGAGCCAAGGTCAATCCTCTGGGCGGTGCCATTTCCCTCGGCCACGCTCTCGGAAGCTCTGGCTCTCGAATTTTAACCACACTTGTCCACCAGCTGAAGCCGGGTGAGTACGGCGTTGCTGCTATTTGCAACGGTGGTGGTGCCGCCACCGCCATGGTTGTGCAAAGAGTTGAGTCCGCGTAAGGGTGTATTGTGTAGGTAGGGCATATTGCATCAAATCTGGCCGAGAACTGAAATGAGAGTCTCTTTCCGTGCATACCTGTTGGAAAAGTACCAGATGAATGTAGCAGGTACTGGGTTCGGGGTCCTGATTACCATACAAGTTCAAGCGCATTGTCTAATAGAAATGAATCGACATGATTGAATGTAATCATCTTTTGTCTCATGGCGTCAGTGAAGAGACGACAAGGCTTTCTGGTAAGAGAATATACAGACGGCATGAGTAGGATCACAAGTGTGGCCGAGTTCCTTGCTGGGCAACTCGCTCACGCACACATAGGCTCGCGAATGTAATCATCTTTTGTTTTATGGCATTAGTGAAGAGATGACAAGGCTTTCTGGTAAGAGAATATACAGACGGCATAAGTAGGATTACAAGTGTGGCCGAGTTCCTTGCTGGGCAACTCGCTCACTCACGCTCACACAGGCTCGCCCAGCCCATCATCGCCCGACACCAACCAACACCAGCAGCTGCTCCCCCACGCACCCAGCTCGGTTCAACCTCCATTCAACCTCCATTCAACCTCCATTCAACCTCCATTCAACCTCCATTCAACCTCCATTCGACCTCGATTCAACCTCCATTATCAAACACCACGCCCACGGCGACATTTCGGCGACGAGCCACCCCCAGCATGTCCCTCGTCGCTCAATTCCTCACCCAGATCCGCCAATATGTCCGCAACCAACAGGGCGACATGCTCCGCTCCTGGCTGCAAGTCGAGCCAGGCTCCGACCAAAAGTACTACGACATGGCCGCCGAGCTGCGCGCCAAGTTCGCCGGGCCCGAGGGCGTCGAGGCCGCCATTGAGCAGTACCTGCCTATCGAGGATGACGTGCCCGACGGCCAGGCAACCGTTTGGCCGTCCTTCCAGTCCTTTATGAAGGACTATTTGACCTTGTGGAGAGACATCAACTATGAGGATTTGCTGCGGACCCACGAATTGCTCACGACGTTGGTCAAGTGAGTTTCCCTCCTTTCTTCCCCCTCCGTGAAACAATTTCCTTCGATATCTGAGGAAAAGGGAAGGGGAGGAAAGGGGGAAAAAAAAAGAATAGAACTAACGCCAACAATCAAAGCTCATGCGGCACCGCCTTCACTCACCCAACGTACGGAGCCATGCTTCTCCAGCCAAGCATGTCCTTCTCCGTCACTCTCGCCCGCTTCACTCTCCAGCTCAACCGGCGGCCAGACTTGACTCGTCGGATCCGGTCCGTAGACGAAGACAGTGGTGGCAAATCCGTCGCGGAGTCGTCGGCCGAGATTATCCAAAAGATCTTTACGACGTGTCTGACCGATCGGTCTGCAGGCAAAGTGCCAGAGGGCAAGAAGGTCGGCGTGTACATGTTTGCCAATCTGGTATTGAAGCTTTTATTCGCGGTATGTTTTTTTTCTCCATTTTTTTCATGCCACGGAATTGAATCCAAGAAAGAGCTGACGCACAAAACCTCAAAACCACAGTGTCGAAGAACAAACCTCGCCAAGATGCTCTTCGTCAACATTTCCACCCTCTCCCTCCCTCTGTCTCTTTACCCGGCCTCCCAGCGCGTCACATTTCTCTACTACCTGGGTCGTTTCCACTTCTCCAACCAGCACTACCACCGCGCATCGCTGTGCCTCGAGCAGGCCTACTTGCAGACGCCGCCGCAGCTCGTCTCCCACCGCACCAACATCCTCACGTACCTCATCCCCTGCAACATGCTCCTCGGCCGGTTTCCCTCCCAGCTTCTCCTGCAGCGAGCCGAGGCCCGTCCCCTGCAGCCCGTCTTCTCGCCCCTCTGCCAGGCGGTGCGATCGGGAAACTTCATCCAGTTCCAGGCTCATCTGGGGACTCACGAAGCGTGGCTCTTCGAAAAAGGCGTGCTGCTGGCGCTGACGCACAGATTGCGTCCCATGCTCTGGAGATCGCTGGCTCGCAAGACATTCATCCTGACATATGTGGCCCCCCCCACGGATGCGTCGTCCAGGAAAGCAGCCACGCTGGACATGACGCACTTGCACACCGTCGCGGTCCATCTGCAGCGCAGGCTGGAAGGCTGGCTGCCACGCCATCCCAACGGCAGCCGGAGTGCTGCGCGGTCCGCCGCCTCGCAGGCGAACCCGCTGCTCGTCAAGGCCGTCGCCAACAACGTCCGGGACTCGCCCGACACGACGCTGGCTCCCCCGCCGGGCGGGCCCAAGAAACTGCGTCCCAACGAGGGCATGGTGTGGGGGAACGCACAAGTCACCCTCAAGGACGTCGAGATGATGGTGGCCGCCCTGGTCCAGCAGGGCCTCATGCACGGCTTCGTCGCCCACGGCCAGGCCAGGTTCGCCATCATCGGAGCCAAGGCCAAGGGCCCTGTCGTGGCAGGCTGGCCCAACGTTTGGCAGGCCATTTCAGAAAGAAGATATGACGAGGACTTCGATATCAACGAGGTGCCCGGGTGGGTCAAGGGATAGATCTTTGTCAATCATGTACTTGCTTACTTTCACGTCGGGCGCTTACTTTGGAACCCCGGGCGGGCAGGCGGGCAGGCGGGCGGGATGGTGGTCTACGTCACGGTACAGCCAGGAAAACAACCTTGCACATATGTATCAATTTTGGATCAAGATAAACTGTTGGAGCAGGCAATGAATGATATCAATTGCCCTGCGCAGCTTTGATTGCGGGCCCCGCGCAACGACTAGTCGACCCCCATAACCCCTTTTCCTATAATATTACGCGCTAGTTCTAGGCGTCCTTGCTTTCTAGCTAGCTTCCCCTTTTTCTAGATGGACTGGGACTAGAATAGTAACTGCAATAGCATACTATCTGTTCTCCTTCTCCGTCCCTATGCAAGATGGGAGTTCCTTGGGATACCCACAGCTTCCCATTCAAGTCAATGTTGCGTCAATAGAGTTGGCACGAATACAATGCTTCGTGAAGACACACATCAAATGAAAATGAAACGACTTTGTTGGTTTCATATTCAAATATTCAATCCTACTTTCTCCTATCCTCAACTACCCCAAGGCGCCACAGAATGCATGGTCGTGAGCATGAAATCCCCCATCATCAAGAGAAAGAAGAACGCGCAAGTAGAGCAAAAGATGGAATCAAAACCAGGCTGAACCAATGAGTCCCCTTGGTCCAGCAGATTCACATAACATGATTTTAATTCTGCTCTTGTCAAGCTGTAAATACATCAATCATATGTCCCCACGGAGCGCTTCCAGAAGCCTGTCCGATAAAATGTGCCCAAATCGGGTGATCGAAACGAAATTAAAATTTCTCCTGTTAAGAAGAGGGTATCGATGAAGGACGAAATAGTAGCAGCTCAAAAAACCGGTTCTTCCATATAGAAAGAAAACGAAAAGGACAAGGTTTTGGAAGACCGTCAAGAAAAACGAGTTGGTGTCATGGCGTCAGCCATCAAGTGGGTGTCAAAAGACACTCAACGCTATCGCCGATAGGATTCGGTTGATATTCATAAGAAGGGAAAGAAAAATCCAATTGAACTACGTGTAGTCAGTTCGGAAAGGGTATACAAGTATGTATTTCTGTGGGCGGAAAAAGAAGCAAAGGTATCAGCCGCAAGAAAAGAGGCAGCCAGAATCCCATCAGACCCAGGATTGAGAACGACAATGGGTGAGCGTCTCGGAGTGACAATCAAGAATCGACAACGAAGAAGAAAGCACAGCCGGTAGTTGACACCAGATGTTCAGCAGTTTGCGAAGTGATGAAGCTCATCAATAGGCTTAGAACAAGTAGGCGGCAGCAACAAAGGCCACGAGAAGGCCTGCCGCCGCACTACCTTGCTGTCTGCCCGCTTCCCCCTCTTTGTCAATCGTCTTGGGGGCACTTTGAGCCATGGTCATAGCCGCGGGCTCCGGAAATGACGGTGGGGCTGTGGTGGAAGCAGCATGATAAGACGTGCCATTCTCGCGGAAGATACCTGGAAGTAGAGTTGGGGTAGCCGACGATGTGGTCGAAGGAACAGAGGTTGACGAGCGCTTGGAGGAAGATGATGAAGATGATGAAGAAGAAGAAGAAGAAGATGATGATGCTGATGATGATGATGATGATGAAGCAGAAGAAGACGAAGAAGATGTTGTAATGACTAAGCTTGTCGAAGTGGATGACGGAGTCGACGTTATGGTGTGAGCCTGGGTCGTCGTGGGCTGCGGAGTACTGCTGGTGGTGGATGGTGGTGGTGGCGGAGGAGGAGGAGCAGAAGAGCTCTTCTTGGGCTCAGGCTTTGGATCAGGCTTAGGATCAGAGTTGCCACCAGATCCATCAAAGGCGACAACATGAGCAGTAAAGCCCTTGGAAACCGTCACCACACAGAATGCAGCATTGCCCGCACCAATGGCGGCCAGTTTGCTAACAACACTGCCAGTAGAACCTGACGACGGATCGATCTGGCAAGGCAATCCAGTGCAGCCACCATCCGGGCACTCAATCTTGATTCCGAAATCGGGTTTGGTACCAGCCAGTTTGGACTCTAGCCAAACTGGGTTCAAGCCGATCTTGACAAAGGTCTGACCGTTGCCATCAATGTTAGCGCCAGCAACGAAAGGAGTCCAGTTACCAATCGGGTTTGACGATGTTCCCCAGACACAGCCTTCCTCACCGGTACCGGGAGGGTTGATGTAGAAGCTGTACTCGAATCAGCTTCATGTTTTGCAAATTTCTGAGACCAGTCGGCGTTGAGAGCCTTAGGGCCATGACTTACTGTGCGGCGGTACTTTGCCAGTAGGAAGAATCAGGAACAGCAATAGTAGTAGCTTCCGATGACACAAGAGTGGGAATCAGCATGGCCTCATTACCAGGCAAAACAGTCTGGCACCAAGACATCTGACTCTTGCACTTGTTGACAGCCTTGACGGAGCCTGTTCCCTTGACACAGTTGGGCTTGTTGGGGAAAGGCTTCTTCACATTGCCGTCTTTGTCGCAGTACAACCCGCCGTTCATAGAGGCAGGATAGGTATACGCGGAATGGGGATCCCACTGAGCCATCACCATACCAGACTTGCAAGCAAATGGGCAGTACTTGCCTGGCTTGCACTCCTGATCAGGGCTCATGGCCCAACCGGCATTCTTGGACCCGGGCGTAACAGCAACGAGGTCAGGGTCATTGGTAGGGAAGCAACAAGTCCCACGCTTGGCCACGACGTTGGTCTCGGCACGGGAGTGTACATGACCATGAGGGCGGCTCAGTCTTTTGTGAACGTGGTGTATTCGTTCATGAGAGGCACTGGCGCCACTACCAGTCAAGAGAACTGCCGCTGCGCTGAGCACCGCCTGAAAGATTGACAGTTTCATGGCGAAGTAGAGATTGGTTGGTGAGTTGAGCGCACAGTCGGATCGGAACGAGTTCGTCGGCTGTTTATAAGTCTTATCACTTGAATGTATTCCACGCCAGGTCCCGTCGCGATTCCACGAACGATTGAAAATTCGAGAAGTGCGATGCCTGGCGACAAGATGGCGACAGAAGAATGAGCGCGAGTTTCGAAAAGATGAGCGTGCGTCTGCTGGGTCTGTGATGGTTTCGAATGACAATGAATGCGGTGTTTAAGTGGAACGAATGAGCGCGGCTATTATAAGCATAAAGGAACGGCTTTGTCGTCGGGCAGTCGAGATCGGGCGAGAAATGAGTGACAAGATTTGAAAGGAATGTAATACGAGTTGGCACCAGGTAAGGAAGATCAGCGACCGAACATCAAGTTGGTTTGCGATCCGTGTGGGATGGGGAAGAGAGGGAATAAGAGGAAGAGAGAAGAGAGAAGAGAGACAAATTCTCCGTCCTGTTGCCAGACGGGGTCTATGCACGGGTCTATGAACAGGTCTGTGAACAGGTCTATGAACAAAGGGAAGGGGCCCCTTGTCGATTCAATCAATGTTCCTCTGATGACTTGTCCATGTACATAGATGCCTCCCCTGAACTATGTGTGGGGGGAGGGAGGTTGTCGACCAATCTCGCGCTCGATGAAATTGCGTGTTCCCCTGGCACCTGCCCCTCTGTGGCCCATGGGACAGTGCACGACCCGCTGCCACTCGGTGCCTTGCGCCTCACCGGCTCGACGCAGTGTGTACAGTAGTCCAATGCAGGTCCCAACACGCGCGCCATCCAATCACGTCGCGTTTCCAAGCCAAATGGAAATGAGGACAAGCCACAAAGTCGTCTACATCCACACACTAATTCAACTCAATTAACGACTGGTTACTTTTATTTATAACGCAATTAGACAAGGCGGGTTGAAGCACCCGACCCGCAGGAGAGAAAAAGTTTCTTCTTGCGCACCAGAGTTTCCATGCGAACAAGACCTACATTCGGCAGCTCCCTTTGACTAACGTTTGTTCTGTGGCTCTCCTTGAGCTCTGTTCTCACCACTGCGAGTGCCAGCATTGTGCCAAGTTCCGACCGACTCTTTCTCCCTTGTTGAGGAATGAAATGACCACGCAACGGCGAGCATTCTTGGTCCATTTGCTTTGATCGCTGAGATACCCGAGACATCTCCATCACCACCTGAAAAAAATCCGCCAATATGCGCATTTTCGCGGTGATGGATTAGATTGGATCGGCCTTCTTCTGCCTGGTGCTCAGCGGAGACTTTCCTCCACAACCGGGCCCTGTTGCCCGGGACGATTTGGACTTGGACTATATATTCTCCGAATTTTGCTCAATCGAGGCTCCAATTTCGTCTTTTTGAATTGACAGCCCCCTTTTTTCACTCGTCTCTTTTTCGCAAACCTCCCTGCATCGCAGCCCCTTGCTGGACTCCCAAAAATGAGTGCAAGCAGAGATGGAGCGATTGGGAGGAGCATCTTTTGATTAGGGCCATCGCAGATGCCGCGGACGATCAAGCGGTCGCATTACATTGCGTGAACAATGTTTTTGTGACTTGCCATTGCTTACTTACCCTGGGGCGGTGCTTTGTGCAGGGATCATTAATCGCCCATTTTTGGTCAACAATAGTGCCTGCATCAAGTCGGCACTCTACGTAGCTACTCAAAATAAAGTAATAACAAGAAACGAGAGTCAGAGTCGCACGTGTGTCGTGTCGTGCACACAGCAACGGCAACGCGACCCTAATGCAGGAACGATGGAAATACACGTGCAACTTGCATTAGTCCACGCAAAGATCGTAAATACCTCCGTCGTCGGCCAAGCCACGCCTCGGAAGAATCAAGCGGGAATGAAACCCCCGCTCAACAAAGAATGGTTCGCGACTCATTCCACGCAGTCATGTTTCCGAATGACGCAAATGCTTTGTTCCTTTCAAATACTGTGGAGACATTCCCGGAAGCTGTGCATCGCATTGTTGGCCGAGAGAAATCCGTCATCGACTGTGCGTTCTTTCCGATCTGGCTTGCTGCGAACAAAGACGAATTCTAATGTGAACGTCTCGCGATCGATACCTTTGAAGGACTGTATGTACATCGGACATCGGCGACGTCATAGGCATGGCTGTGATGTAGCTGCATATTTGCATGGAAAATGTCAAATGTTTTTTTCGCACGAGTTGTTGCTGAATCGCTATGCAACTCATACCAGTCCAGATGGAATTCGAGCCCGCATCTGGGGTTCAATCGAATCGAATTACTGCTAATCACGGTTGACAGACCCGACGACACTTGGAAAAGCTCGTAACGAGATACTTATTGCACTCGTGCCAACAATATCATGATACGGACGTATGGCTGCTAATTTGCAAAAGAGTAGAAAATGTGTACAGCAGGGTAGCTTGTACCACTACTACTTACCTACAGCCCCTTTTCTCTATGGCCAACGACTCTTGCAAACGAATCAAAAGACATGGTCATAGAGTGACGACCTGCCGTTTTGCTGCGCAAGTGGTCATCGTAATTCAGCATTTCCTTGTACGGAACCTTGGCCACAATCTCCACCATCCTGTCTGTCGACCTTTTCCCACGCAGTGATGTCACAGAGTCGTATGGGTCGGGGGGAGCATATATCTTCGAGGCGTCTATCAGCTCATCGCTCGAGGACTCGGCAGACCTGTCTTTGACCTCAAGCACTTGCCCACCAGCCCCGGCTGTGATATCATGTTGTACCGTACCGGCTGTGGCCTCGGGACAAGTAATGTGGGTAAGCATGATAGGCTCCAGGATCCCGACTTGCTGCCTATCGAAGGCATCGCGAAGTGCATTCTGCACGGCAGTTCTAGCGACACTGCTAAAGTGCCCACCTGTGGGACTTTCCAGAGCTCCTTCAGAAGTATCCAGTGTGATTTTGACGTGGCAGCTATGAACTGGCGAGGCTCTTCGTGGTCCCCTCGCCAATCCTGCGATCGCTCCGTTGAGAAGTTGATGTCGGGCTTCTTCAATGTTAAAAATTGCATCGCTTGACTGTGTAGCCTCTGGGATCTCAACCTCGTAAATGTTTCCGTCCATCTCAACACCACATTTCAACAGCCCGTCGCGGTTATCAGAGTCGACGAGCTCCAAGATCGCCGTGCATGTAGCTTTGCCAGCTTTGCTTGCAATGGGCCTGTCAAACACAGTGTGCTGTGGCCGGGTGGGCTGTGTCACGCACTCCTTGTAGTCAACCTCGATTTGACCAAATTCTGCATCAATCTTGTGCTTCTGTCTCATGTTATGCAGAGACACATCCAAGTGAAGCTTTCCCATGCCCTGGATGGTGAACTGATCCGTCTTGGAGCTCCGGCTCCACCTCAGACTCGGATCTTCTCTCGAAGCGTTCTCTAGCGCAACTTGCAACTCTTGAGCGGCGACGTTTCCGTACGGTACGACTTGCAGAAAAGCCACTGGAGGTGGAATCTCAGGCGGCCGAATCTGCACATGGCGAAGATGCTCCGCGACTGGTTTCCCGTTCAAAGTTGTTATCAGAGTATCCCCACTTCGAGCCTTTTTTAATCCCCGGAGGGCACCAATCTGTCCTGCAGAAAGTTCCTGTACATCCTGCGTCTTTGACGCAGATATTTGGAGGATTCCCATCGGACGCTCTTGAGCGTTCACATTCGTATTGAAACTCGACGCATTGCGAGTCAAGGCTCCATAGTAGACTCGAACGAAGCTGATGACACCCTCTTGTTGATGGTTAAATACCTTGAAAACCGAAGCAACGGACGCAACATTTGATCCGCCTTTGTTCCCCCTGCTGTTCAAAACGTCGTGAAGGAGCTGTTTTGATGCACCAATTCGCACCTCGACATCTGGTCTTTCTGCCGGATCTGGTAGATAGTCGGTAATGGCATCCATCAATGGCTCGACTCCGATGTGACGGAAGCTTGAGCCTGCAAAGACCGGAATCACATGGCCGTCTCCGCTGAGAATCGTACGCCTGATAGCTGCTTTGATCATGGCGCTGGGTATTTCGGAGTTTTCTGCTAGGAATTCATCCATGATGGACTCGTCGAAGTCGGCCAGGCCCTCTATCAGACGCTGTCTAGCCAGCTGTATTTCGGCTAGTAGCTCCGGGTTTGACCCTGAAAGTTTCCGCTTCAACTCATCTGAGCCATACCGAATCTTTTCTCTTTCTGACTTCCATCGAAATGCCACACGGTCAATGATGTCTATCACACCGACGAAAGTATCCTTTTCCCACCACGGAATCTGGCAAACGAGCGGCCAACCCTTTAGTCTCGTGCCGATTTCCAAGACGGATTTTTTGAAGGATGCTCCTTCGCGATCCAACTTGTTGCAGTAGACAATACGAGGAATTTTGAATTCCTGCGCGGATGCCCATACACGTTCTGTGTGTGCCTCGACACCTTTCACAGAATCGATGATACAAACAGCTCCATCGAGAATAGGGAGGCAGCGATCAACTTCAAACCTGAAGTCTTGGTGACCTGGGGTGTCAATCAAATTCACAGTTTTGGTATGAGTACCCGGCACGCAAGTCTGATCTCTAGGCCAATTAAAAGTAATGGCCGCTGACTGGATCGTGATTCCACGCTCCCTTTCAAGCTCCAAGAAATCAGTGACGGTATTCCCGGCATCAACATCTGTAACCATAGTGTCAGCTATGAATTAAACCATCCGCCGCGGAGAACGATGCCACTGGTCCTCTGGTCTGGCACACTTACCTCCAACTCTCTGCGTAACACCGCTGTAGAACAGCATGCGCTCTGTCGTGGTAGTTTTGCCCTTTTGAGATGTCTTCAGTACTGATTATAGCATCATATATGCAGAGCCAAGGTTACGTACAGCGTCGACATGGGCTATGATGCCGATATTGCGAATGTTCTTAACTCGAGCATCTTGCTGGCCTGTCGCTTTACCATGTAAACCTCGTTTTTCCAGTATAGGCTTTAATGATGATGCACCAGCGTTAAAACATTGATATATAAAGCACCGAGAATGGTGCACTCTTCGACACAAGGATAATGTAAGCATACTGTGCTAAGGACGAGGACTTGGTGAAGGCGCACACATGGGAGCCGCTGACTGTACTTTAGCAGCGACAATCAATAAAGGGCAGTATTCGGGCCAATGAGATTACTTTTGAATATGCGCAAGAGCATGTCACAGGGGACAATAACGTGTTGTACTCAATCGCTGATTTAAGCCAGGGCTCAAGAACTGGCTTCGTCCTCCTGCATCTGTCTGTTCGGTGTTGTTCGGTGTTGAGATGGCAGAATTCCCAACGCTCACTGCAAACCCCCGTAGAGCCAAAGGTGGCAGGCGGTGGGCCCGTGGTCGGTCACCTTGCGGCTGCATCATCTGCGGCCGCCCCTGACCTTGGATTGCTGGGGCAGTACGTCAGTGCGGACGTCAGGCCAATCAGTCGATTTTTCACCTGCTGCCACCTGCCTGCCACCTTCCCCCAACTACCAACGGCCAACAACAAGCTTCAACCTTTTTTTGCGACACTACATAATTAATTGCGACCGCCTTTCGCTCTGCCGGCCTCGGGATTTCTGCTGCTGCCTAGCTCCATCTAGACAAACCACCTCTGCCAATACATATATTCCCTCCAGTGTTTGCGACATCTCTCAAGCCGTCAGCACACTACGCCGCGTTACAATGGAGCTCTCCGATATCTTGTATGTCTCTAGCCCCAGGCTCGTATCCGACGCCCAATTGGATCACCACTGATGTTATATACACAGTCGCATCGTGAACTTGGTCGTCGCGACCATCACAATTCTCGGTGGCATCGTCAGCATCTTTATGCATCAGCTGTGAGTCCTTATTCCAGCGGGCACGCGCCAGATAGGTCATTTGCAAAGTCAAATGGTGCAGCCCGAGCTGTCGATTTACGCACAACTTAACTGACGCATTCGTATCAGTCAAACCATTATTCTTGGCGTCTACATGCTCGTTTTCGGTTTGGCTATCGCTCTTCTTGGTAGGCACTCTTGCTTCAAGGCCAATCGACAGCAGCTGCTGACAGTCGCAGAATTCCAGATCCCCCCTCAGATGTCTCGATACGCCAACTTCCTCTTCTCCTTTGTCGGACGAGGTATTTGTGAGTAAAGATAAATCAAGCATAGCTGTTCGTCCAGCGGTTCCTTGCTAACACGCTTAGTCTACGTTCTCATTGGTGGTCTCCTCTTCGGCAAGGAGGTCCTCAGCAACATTGCTGGAGCCATTATTTGCATCATCGGTCTTGGTTACATTGCACTCGAATTCGTTCCATCTATCGAACCCCCAAGCAACATGCGCGACGCCGATGCAGCTGGATGGGGTGCTGAGCAAGTATAAGCAACGCCTTCGCTTGCCAACGGAGTTGTGGAGGGACAAGGCGATTCTCGGAGCGATGCAGATTCTGAAGATGGAAAACTTTGGGCAGTTTGGTGGGGCATGCAAACCAAAAACGCCAGCTATATGCGGCGTTTGTAAGGGATATAAAATGTCAAGCACAGGATTCGGTGTAATAACCCATCAAGTTTGAATCGTCTATTAATCAAATTAAACCATGACTTGCGGAAATATTGCTGTACAACATGAAGATGAAATGTAGGATTTGCGATTGTGATTATGCCATCATGCTGTCATGCTAAGTTACAACTTGACTTGCTGAGCGGTCAAGTCCGCTTAGTTTATTTATTGTTCCAGTTTCCAGCGTCCTCCACACCCTTTGCAAAGCTGTTAATCCCGTTTGAAATGCCATTGCCGATGGAGCCCAGCCCATCACCGACAGGCTTGCCCGTCTCTCCCGCGACGCTATTCACCGTGTTCCCGAGCCCAGTCGTGGCAGCGCCAGTGACCGAACCAGCAGTGCAGGAAATGCCACCAACGGCACTGCCAAGCGTGCTTGTTACAAAGCCCGCTGCGCCAGCAGCCTTGTAACCGACTGTATTGGCTTGATTTGATGCATTGCCAGCAGCGTTGTTGGCTGCGCTGTCGACCTTTTGTTGCGAATCCGCCATGACGAAATGTGCGAGTGTGATGGTGAGTTATGCGGTAGGGTAATGTTGTTTTTGAGAGAGAACTCGGCTTTGTCTTGGGAACTGATTGGTATGAGGATCCAGAAGAAGGTTCCTATTTTATATGCGAAATGTGTGCGCGCATGTGAAGGAAGCTTTGCAAGTTTCTGTGCGTGCGGCAAAACGTCAGCGACCCACATGACGTCAGCGTGATGACGGCATCTGCATAATCCATCGACGATTTGGGTAACTACGTGCATGTATTTTGTTAGAGGCAAGTATGTACAATTGGACGTCGCTATGCTAGTGTACTTTAATTGTACTAGAAAAGGGGAGAATAAGAACATTCAATTCTAGCCAATGTTGAATTCATCCGCTGCAGAGCTCATCAACATCATGCTCTTCTTTCTGACGAGATTCGCGGATTTCCTCTCATCCACATTAGCAGAGTCGTCTTCTTTGGACGAGGACTGACGGTCCTTGGAGCCACCCTTCTTGTTGGCCTTGCGGTCGATGCCTGCGCCGATACCACCGGGTGGATCGCGAAGGCCAAAGCTCTTGGCGACGTGACCGAGATGTAACTACGTAATATCGAAGTGGACTCTTTCCTCGCGGATGTGGGTAGCGTACGCACGAATGTGGGATTTGAAGCCGTTGCGGGCGAGCTCTAGGCGTTTGGCATCTGCGAGCAGTCTTTGCTCAAAGTGCAGCTGTAACGTCTCGGCTTTGTCGTGGTAAGATTGGCCGTCTGTTGGGGCAGCGGTGGTTTCGACAGGGAATTCGAGCTTGGACATGAGCCCTGTTTTGAGGACGTTCTCGTATGACTGGGACGAGGGAGGCGCAGACGACTTGAGGAGCTCTATGTAGCCTTCTTCTGTGCCAGGGAGTAGGAAGAGCGTGGCATCACCTGCTCGACCGGCTCGTGCCGTACGTCCTACACGATGGATATGGTCGGCGAAGCTGAACGCCGGGTCATACTCGATGACGAGATCGACCGACGGAATATCCAATCCTCGTGATGAGACATCCGTTGTGATGAGGAGCGAGGGAGATTTGCAGGCTGAGAAGGAGCGCAGTGTTGCCGTTCGGATTGGCTGAGATAGCGATCCATGCATCCTATGCAGAACGACTTCTGGACTTGCCGCAGAGGCAATGTAGGCTGCCTTGGATACGGTCCTCTCGACCAGTTCCTTTTCTTTATGTGCAGACGGTGGGAGATCTGTCTCTTTGGGGTCTCGCAGAATCTCGTAGTGGAAATCGACTGTGTCGGCGCATGACATGAAGATGATTGCTTTCATGGTGCGATCTCTTCGTGAGAAGACGGATTTCAGATAGGCTGTTAACGTGACGAGACGGAGCTTTGAAGGTACAACGATGTATGTCTGATGCAGCTGTGCAGGGGCTTTGTGAACCACATCTTCATTGATCTTGTCATCCTCGGTCTTCTCAGCAGCCAAAAATGTAGCATCAGCAAGACTCATCTCGCCTAGTTTTTGGACATTCATCTTCATGGTGGCCGAACAAAGGACAGTGACACGTCGCTCTGGCAGGTCCGCTAGGGAGGTTCCATTCTCGATAGTTTTGACAATGGAGATCTGCTTCAGAGCATCAATTACCTTCTTCAAGTCTTGTTCAAACCCCAGATCCATCAATCGATCTCCCTCATCAAGAATCAACCAGCGGACAGTACCCAGATTCAAAGCCTTGGTGTTGTCGATATGGTCCGCGAGACGACCCGGGGTCGCGATCAAGAAATTGACGCCCTTGCGAATTCTGGCCTTTTCTGCCTTTTTGGACTCACCACCGGTGATGGCAGTCGACACCAGCCAGGGGAATGGCCGAACCAGTTGTTCTAGAACTGCATGTGTTTGTTTTGCCAGTTCACGGGTGGGCGAGACAATGATTCCAAAAATGCCAGAATCTCGGTGTATTTGCTTTCCATCGCTATTGCCGCTCAGTTTCAATACGCGATGCAGCATGGGAAGTAGATATGAAAATGTCTTTCCAGAACCCGTTTCTGCCTGGACGAAAACATCGGACGACTGAGACAGCAGATGTGGGATAACTTTTTGTTGAATTGCGGTGGGACGTTCGATGTTCATCTTGGTCAGCGATTCGACAAGGCGGGATGAGAGGGTGAGCGAACCGAAGTTGGCGACATCGCTGAGGGGCGCATTCGTTGCTTGAGGCGCTGTCCATTCTTCTTCCTTGGTGTCTTCAGTCTTCTGGACTGGGTTAAAAGAAAACAGCCGTGAAATGACCTGGCGGTTTCCCTTGCCGGCGGGATCAGACTTGTGCGCGCCAGAGTTTTCGTTTGTAGAGTTCTCGTGGCCGAAACGGTCGGATCGCGGGGTTGACTTGTAGCCTGAGTAGGCCGCCGATGTGTCATCGCCATTTAATCTCTGTCGTTTGCTAGATCTGAAGTTATCCTCGCCTTGGGGTTTGTCAGCGGCGGGACCAGACTGCGCCAACTTGGCGCCTCTTTCCGCGCGCTTCCTATCTCGCCATCTTCCACCTTTGAACTTGACCTGGGTCTTGATAGGCGCAGCGCTCAGATCGAAGTTCAAGAGCATACCATCATCAGCCATGGTTGAAGTTAGATATCCTTCTGTTTTGAGGGTGTCCTGATTTGGTGGGGCGAGGTGCTCGATGATTACCATCAGTGGAATTTTTCTTCTGCATGTCTGCACTTTCTTATCGATAAGGCTGGACTTCTCATCTCGCTGATCGAGATAACACTTCCAGCACAGATTGCATCAGGACAACAATCTACTTTGTGTCCATATGGCCATGTTCGATCTTGTGAGGTATCCAAAATACCCCATCTCTCATCTCGCTGTATTGAAACCTGATGTTGGTCTACATCCGAGCGCATTCGGATTCGATATGCAATTCAGATCGACCACGGCGGGCTGAAGGATTATGACGCATGCACTGGAACGGGCACTTGAACGAGGCTACACAAAATATGAGTACTTCACCACGCATTTCTACTAAAAGCAGGATATATCCCGTAATCTGACTCTACCTAACCCCTAAGCCACCGCTAAACCAATGCGTTTTCTTTCAATTACAATTATAGCTATTTGTTTTAGATTTAATATCAATTTTTACTAAAAGTCCTGGTGAGCATCCCTCATGTTGTTACCTATTCCCTCGTTTATCAGACAAGATCGACCGAATGGCATGGGTGGGGTCCGTCCGGGGCATCCTCAGCACTCCGAGCCATCCGACTGTTACGACGGTGGATTTTCGTCGGACTGAGACTCCTTCATTTTCATTTTTTTTTTTAAAAAAAAAAGAACCAGGCAGCAACCCAAGCTCATCGCCTTGGGAGACTCGTCAAGGGACATTGGCCATGCAAGCTTGTTGAGCTTTTGCGATCACAAACACGAATTATTTATGAGTATGGCTGGACGCTGAAAGGGACACCCGTAAGCAACACCTGGCAATGCATGCATCCAGTCTCCAAATGCCAGCTCTTCGTTGTCTCGAGACGTGCTTTATTGCCACCTGCGTTGCTTTCTTTGCATGCAGTCTTCTCAGTTGTATTTTGTATTCTGTATTACAGTCATGCACGCGACACTGGCCAGTGTGATCTTCCTACAGGCAAATTTCCTTGCCTCTTTTCGTTGACAGATGTGTTCCACAAAGAGGCCTGAGGGGGGACTCCCTTTTGCCCCTGTGCAAAGGAGGAGACACCATGGAGAGCTTCCTGGAAATCAATCGAATCCCAAAATTTCGAACAAGAAGGATTATCATGAAGGCCCCTTTGTGGATGAATGTCGTTGATGCCATGGGTGGCCCATCGGGTGAGTCCCGACAGGCTGACTGACGGCCGCTAAACTTCCCGGCTTCTTCCTGGGAACTCGACTTAGCAGGGAAGATCCTTGAGTCAGAGGCCGGTTTGTTCTCGATGGTGTGGTCGATGGTGTGGGCGTTTCGCAACTCTTGTTCGTCATCCAGGAAGTCGTTGACGCGCACGCTTGCCTGGCAGCCTGGGGCTGTTCGCGTGTGGATCATCCGGTCCTTGGCTCTGATGCCGGCGTCAAGTCCATGATTACGATGCTGATGCTTTGCATCCATACGACTCATGGCCTCGAGAAAATGTGACGATATGTGCCATGCTTCAAACTCTGCAATTGATGAGAGTACTGCATGGGAAAAAAATCGTCGAGCTGCTGTGCATGTGAACCAAGTAAGCGATGACTCAACCAGCACTCCTTGGGGGCTGCCGAATGCAGTGCAGAGGATCCCGATCCCCGGAGCTTAACGGGCTTAACGGCTGTGAATGTTGCGTCTGGTGCGTGCTTTGCCGTGTTTTTTTTTTTTTTTGCTGACAGTGGTACATGCACAGTGGCTGACGACGGAGTGGGTGTTGGCCCCTGCCCCCCCGTCTGCCCCAAAATTTGCCTCTCCAGCCCTAGTCTCCTCTGGCTCTGGGCTGGCGATATCCCTGCAGGCTCTTGGATGCTGGCACCTGGCACCTGGCCCCGGTCGAGGAGCTTTGTGGGCGATGAATGGCCGGCGCCTTATTACATGCCTCGCTCCCGTCCCGTCTCCCACCAAACCGCACTTTTTGCCTTTTTACACCCTCCCATTTACACCTACGACTCAACGTTTCTCTGGTCATCACTAGTACCAGACCTAGTCCTGACCTGACCTAAGGCAAAATTTATCCACGACTTCTGGCATTCGCCTCCCCCTCCCTTTCCGTCCCTTTTACCCAAACCCAATCATTACACCCTTTACTTGGACCGCGCGTTCGTTTGACGGCTGGAGCGCTGTCAAATGAACCTGCAATCGACATTAATTCTTAATTTCTACGTACGTGCTCTCATTCATCGCCGCCTATAGCAACACAGTATCTTCCCGTCGTTTGGTCGCATCGAAATTGGTTGCGCACTGCAGCTTGTGTCCATTCCCCCTTCAGCCCGCCCTCTCTCGAGATCTTGAGAGGCACATGCGGCAGATGAACGCAGTCTTGACGATTTGCTAATCTTCATCTTAGTCTCCTTACCCCCCCGGTGTAATCTAAATGCCCACCATCTATTCCTCGCTGTTCTCGAATTTCATCCGTCAAGGATCTACTTTTGTAAAGTCCATTACCACACACGGCTACGCCCAATCCGTCGTAGCTGCTACTCACCCGCACGTCCTCAACTCTCAGAACCGACCAGTTTTTGGGCGCCGACATACAAACCGACTTGGCCGTCTTTCTACCCTCCGGCTCAACTCCGCGTTCCACACCGAGCGAGCGAACGGCGGGCTTTCCGAGCACCGCGCCGCGCAAAACCATGGAGGTTTAGACGACTACTTTGAGGCCCTGCAGAGCAAACAGGCCGCAGGTGAAGTTGAGAAGGAGTGGACGCAGTTTGAGTTTCCCAAAAGAATCGAGTGGAAGCCCAGCTCTTCGTTTGTCTTACAGAATGACGACTCGGTCGCCGCGGCGGCAGCCGCAGAGGCCGTCGAAGCTTCCGAATCTCTCTCTGCCATATCTGCGGAAGACCAAGCTGCTCTCGCACATATTGATGCCCTGCTAGAGCAAGAATTGGAAGCCCGGAAGCTCTTGGAGGCTGGCGAGAATGCTCCCGTTACCACCAAGCTCTCTGCTTCGCTTCCACTTTCCAGAGTTCGAACTCCGGCCCTCAAGAGATCTCCCACGCCGGGAGTTGCTCGAGATTCGTCGCTAGAAGTTGACCGCCAATCGCAGTCTTACGCTGACCATTTGTTCAAACTCTCCGAAGCCGGTCGATATGCCGAGATCCCCGCCGTTTTCGAGGCCATGCTCGCTACAGGTGTCAAGCCTATTGCGAGCGCGTACAATGCTTTGATCATGGCGGCTATACACATTCCCTCGAAGAAAATCGAAGTTGTGTTCAAGGCTCTCGACGTGTATGCGGACATGATTCGTCGCCGGATCTCGCCGGATTGTGACACATACGACATTCTTGTTGGGCTGCTAGCCTCTCGATCCGTGGAAGTCTCTCAGATGAAGGCTGCTCTAGAGGATAAGCGTAAGCGATTCGGAGGCATGGAGGAGGTTGGCAAGTTCATGCTTGGCTCTCATGAGCTTGAGCACGCCATCTTGTGCGAAGACGACCGGCTTGATCTTGCCATCAGGCTCTTTGATTCATCAATCGACGCTGACGCTGCCATGTACTCTGCCGAGACATACCACCAGCTCATTTCTGCCTCCGCCGAGTCGGGCCGTGTTTCTGACATGCTTCGCCTGTTTGAGCACATGGAATCCAACAAGACGATTCCGTTCTCGTCTATTTTCCCCACCATGATCACTGCATTTGCCAAGCGCGGTGATCTCGTCAGTGCTGTTGAGTGCTACAACGAATACCGCAGCTTGGCCGTCGCTGAGGATAATGGTCACACTACTTTACACGATCGTCTGGACTCCGAGGTTTACGCTGCCGTGATCAATGCCTACGTTGTTTCTGACAAAATCGAAGGAGCTATGAATTTCTTCCAAAAGATTGTGAAGGAGTATGGTGTACGAGCTGCTGATATCAAGGATGCTTTGGTCAGCACCGGCTTTGTGAAAGGCTTCATCACTCGAGGCATTTATCAAGAAGCTTTCTACTGGGCTCAGTCTGCAGCGGCTGAGACGCGCTCACAAGCCCTGACCGAGATTGCGACTTATGCTGCCGACAACAACGACATCATGACTGCTACCGAAGCATATGGCAGTATTGTTGCTGATTCTCAAACCCTTGCTCCCTCCACGATGGCTTTGTTGGCCATGAGCATCCGAGCTGGTGATGTTGCCGCTGCCACCAAGTATTGGCATGTCCTCACCGACCCCGAAGTGAAGGCTACTTCATCCTTCATCGAACCCACTGCCATGTATGCCGTTGCCTTGATTGGCTCTGGCCAGGTAGCCGAAGGTCTGGCACAGTCAGAAATGATGTTCCAAAGAATCCGGGCTACCGAGTCAAACATTCAGGCGCAAGTCAATGGAGAAATTGACGAGGGCCTCGACTTCATTCATCGTTACATGGAAAGCCGTGGAATCACTGATCCTCGTGAAATGGTATCCCAAATGTCGTCCATGCCCCCACAAACTCTCAACGGCTCCCCCTTTATGTCAACGAACTCGGCATCTAGCTTCGAAGACACTTTTGACCCTTATGCACACACCACGGATTTCAAAGGATCCTCCCTCATTGCCGATGACCTCGAGGGTTCACAAGGTCGAAAGAACTCCCGCCTGAACGAAGCCCTTGGCCGATTCCGGAACATTCGCCGCGCCGGTCGTCATCCTCGCTACATCACATACGCGAAGCTTATCTCTGCCGCCGCCAGAGAGGGCAAGATGGAATTGTGCCACGAGATCCTCGCCATGGCCCGGGCTGACATGCCACTCATGCCTCAATATTCCATTGTTCGTTATGGTTGGTCTTCGATCTTGGATGCCATGGTTGGTTCTTGCTTAACCATGGGCAACCGTGGCCGTGCCGAGCAATACCATCAGGAACTTTTGGAAATGGGAGCCACCCCGTCTGCAAACACATATGGACTTTACATCACAACACTGAAAGACTCGACCAAGACTTTTGATGAGGCCTCTGAAGCTGTTCGCATATTTCACAGAGCCAAGTCCGAGGGTGTCGAGCCTAGTTCCTTCTTGTACAATGCTCTTATTGGCAAACTGGGCAAGGCTCGTCGCATCGACGACTGTCTGTTTTATTTCGCCGAGATGAGAGCCCGGGACATCAAGCCGACTTCTGTCACTTATGGTACAATCGTCAACGCTCTCTGCCGCGTCAGTGACGAGAAGTTTGCCGAGGAGCTATTTGACGAAATGGAGGCTATGCCAAACTACAAAGCTCGGCCTGCCCCGTACAACAGCATGATGCAATTTTTCCTCACCACGAAGCGTGACAAAACCAAGGTTCTTGCATATTATGAGCGCATGAAGGCCAAGGGTATTGCCCCTACATCACATACCTTCAAGCTTCTCATAGACACTCATGCCACTCTGGAGCCTGTCGATATGGCTGCCGCCGAGAAGGTCTTGGGAATGATCCGTGCCTCTGGTAAACCTGAACCCGTTCACTACGCGTCACTCATTCATGCCCGGGGATGTGTTCTTCACGACATGGAAGGAGCCAAGAAGCTCTTCGAGTCTGTAGTCAGCGATTCGCTCGTTTCCGTCAATGCGAGCCTGTACCAGGCGCTCTTTGAAGCCATGGTAGCCAACCACCAGGTCGAGGATACTGAAGCAATACTCCTTCAGATGCGGAAGAACCGAGTCGAGCTCACGCCATACATCGCCAATACTCTGATTCATGGGTGGGCTGCTCAGAAGAACATTGACAAGGCGCAGAAAATATACGATGCTGTCGTTCGAGAAAAGCGCGAGCCTAGCACTTATGAGGCTATGACGCGTGCCTTCCTGGCCATCGAGCAACGCGAGCAGGCCAAGGCTGTGGTGGGTGAAATGCTCACTCGTGGCTATCCCACTGCCGTGGTGAACAAAGTATTGGAGCTTCTTGGCGGTGGTCAGGAAGCTTCCGTCGAGTAAGATAAGGGTTTTTTTTTTGTTTTTTTTGTTTTTTTTTTTGGCTACTGGCAAAATTGTTGAAAAGAGATGGACAGTCTCCTTTGTCTTTTGAGCCTCTCGTTTTGATACCCTATTGCATTAATTGGAAGAGATTTTACTGGGGTGTCACAACTGTCTATATTGGAGGTTGTTGTCGAGCTTGTTGTCATTGACATTCTTGCATTTATGGTCAACATGTATTCGCACGGCGGTTTTTTTTTTTTTGGTCATTTGCAAAATTTGGGAAGGCCTCTTGGTAGGCTTTGGGGTATATTTGGTACGGACTGGCATTGGATTCGGTGGTTGTTTTACACCTGGTTATAGACTCATCTCCACTCGGCATGAAAAAAAAAAAGGCCATTAGGAAGCAGCATGGGGGGTCATTGGGACAGTATTCGGGAGGCCGTGGACTATACCACGATAGGTTAGGGACATAGTCCTGCTGCTTGCATCACATAGATACCAAAATCAAAGACCAAAGATCTAATATCCTTGCTAAATACTAGCCGTCGGCTGAGGCTCAATGAAGGAACTTACTCATAATAATTAGTGGCCGCTAAACACCCAGGGTCATGAACTCGTTGTGTGACGGTCATGGGGTAGTTGCACTGTGCGGTAAATGTTCGATTCATCATTTCGCACTGCTCTGACTCTCCCCCGCAATGAGCTCCCAACATCCATAATAGCTTACCTACATAGATTACGGAGTAATGATAAAGCAAACTCAATCGCAGACGACACCGTCATCCATCCCAATTCCAAACGACTTGCATGGCTCTTGTATCTCGGCAATATTCGTCCCTGTCCAGCTGAAACCAAGCGGCAAAATTTGGTCTAGCCTCGCCGCTCAATTGCTTCATCGAATTGTCCAAAAATTCTCACTGGCAAGCTTCCCCGAACGACCCCCTCATTTCCATACAAGACCAAGACGTAATAGAGAACCTCACCGCGAAAGCAAGATCACACAGCAATGGCGTTCAAGCGTCCGACCGTGGCAGTCTCCGCGCCGGGCAAAGTCCTCCTCGCGGGAGGATATCTGGTCCTTGACAGGAAGCACTCCGGGCTTGTCTTCGGTCTGAGTGCCAGAATCAATGTCATTGCAGGGGAGATTCACACCGGCCCGGGAGTGCAGTTGAATGAGATTGTTGTCGACAGCCCGCAGTTCTTGGAGGCACAGTGGCGGTATGGATATCATTTGGCGCCGGAGGGAGGCGGTATCAAGGTGACGCAGTTGCAAGTGTGAGTCTGATGGTGTCTGCTAACATGGTTCCTCATCAGGGGTGGGGGTTGCCGGGAAGAATGGGGAGACGAGACGTCTATTTCAAGAGATTGACCGGTTTTTTTTTCATTTGTGTTTCTCGTCTTGACTTTGACTTGTTTTGTTTTGAAAGTCTTTCCGACGTGTTTTGAGTTTGACGGACACGCATACTGATATGGAATTATCTTCAGCGGTTCTGCTATTCGGAAGAACCCATTTGTCGAAACGACGCTCAGCTACGCTCTCACTTACATCTCCCGGCTCCAGAACCAGCACTCATGCCAAAGCCTGAGTTCCTCGCGCCTCATCATCCTCGCCGACAACGACTACTACTCTCGGACTACGCCATCGACCGACCAACCCGGGCGGTTTTCCAAATTCATGGTGCCGCTGAGTGGCGCCAACAAGACTGGCCTGGGATCGTCCGCCGCGCTAGTTACCTCCCTTACTGCATCCCTGCTCAGCCATTATCTTCCATTGAGTCTCTTGGACGTCACATCAACGTCTGGCCAGCGCACACTCCATAACCTTGCTCAGGCAGCGCACTGTGCAGCTCAGGGCAAAGTCGGGTCT
This sequence comes from Epichloe coenophiala, assembly GCA_018801565.1. NCBI lineage: Eukaryota > Fungi > Ascomycota > Sordariomycetes > Hypocreales > Clavicipitaceae > Epichloe > Epichloe coenophiala. The sequence continues at coordinate 880,302 of JAFEMN010000010.1, read as the reverse complement.
GGGTTCGACGTTGCAGCCGCCGTGTACGGATCATGCCTGTACAGAAGGTTTTCGCCAGAACTCCTGAGCCAGCTACCCGAGGTCGGAGCTCCAGGATTCAGCGAGAGGCTAGCATCCGTGGTGGACGGGCTCCAGTGGGACGTCCAAGTCCAGAAAGGAGGTCTGGGTGTTCCCAAGGGCGTAGCACTGCGCATGTGCGACGTAGACTGCGGGAGCCAAACGGTGGGCATGGTGAAGAAGGTGCTTGCCTGGCGAAGCCGGGACAGCCAAGCATCTGGCAAGCTGTGGGATGATCTGCAGCGCCGCAACGACGACCTCGCCGCCAAGCTGAGAGATGACGCAAGTCTCTCGGAGCTTCCCGAGGCCATCAACGAAGTGAGGGCGTTGATCAGGGAGATGGGACGGCTGAGCGACGTGCCCATCGAGCCCGAATCGCAGACCGAGTTGCTCGACGCCATCAGCGAGGTCGACGGAGTGTATGGCGGAGTCGTCCCCGGCGCAGGCGGGTTCGATGCCCTAGCCCTGGTGCTCAACGACGACGACGAAACCAAAGGTCGTGTCGAGGAGAGGATTGCGCAATGGGGCCGCGAGAAGGACTCCAAGGTGACGCTGCTGGGGGTCAAGGGGGAGATGGAGGGCGTCAGATGCGAGAACCTGGATATATACGAGGGGTGGCTGTAGAAGACGGATGAGATGAGTAGTCAACATGGGTTCATGACGCACCACATCATCACAACCCGCTTGCTTGCCTTCTCCATTTCCCCCCATCACCAGGCAGTCAGTCCCCAACGCCAGTTTCCGCAAAGTAATCAATCAATCACCGCTCCCCATGAAAGCCAAGATCAAACCCATACCCATACCCCTTCACGGGCCGTTTCTTCACGAACGGCACCCCGATCTCGTCCGCGGAAGCGCTGCTCCGCGTCGGACGTCGGAATGACCCCGGGTACATCAGGATAGCTCTCAGCCGGGTGATGATGGCCCGTCCAGAGGGGTGGAGCAGTCGAGTGCGCGCACGTCGTAGTTCTATTGAGCTGTCACTGCTTTGATTTTGTTCTGTTTCTATAAAAAGAAAACTTTAAGGAAATAAAAAGAAGACAAAATTTGTGGAAAGGCAAGGGTCTTGATCATGACGATGGGATATGTGGATATGGGATGTGTTTCATTCGGCATCAGAGTTGTTGGAGGGACGCATCGTTCGGAAGTGACATCGAACACTCGCTTACACGCTTACACGTTTACACGTTTACACGCTTGTTGCTGATCTGGAGAGGGGGATAAACGCGGGAATTTCGTCATGATGGGATTTGTCATGTTGTCACGTACTATTGCGGGCCAAGTGCCGTCGTAACTTGGCTGCAGAAGTTTGTTGTCAGTTACCAGAACCGCTTATTAGTTAGTCACGCTACCTGAGTAGTTGGATTAGGTGATGCGACCTGCAGAGCACCAAAGCATGGAATTCTCCTTGCGCCTTCTTTGTTCCCGCCCCAATCCTTTCCTGTGAGATCTTCCTGGTCCTTCAGTAGCTCTCCAATTCGAGAGGACTCATTTACGCCCCGTCCGTTCCATCCTACATGGTAGGACATCATGTTACTCCGGTTCCGACCCCAGGAATAAACCATTACCACGCTATACAGAGGAAAGCCGAGATAAGGCGACATGTTGGTACAGGTGCCGCCTCCCACATGCCGGCAAAGTCGTAAGTTTTGCTGCATAATGCGCCTCTATCGATCTTCAGTACCAAAGAGGCCGCGCTTCAGCCTTTTCAGACCCTGACACATCACTGTTGGATGATACCAAAGCCGGTCGAAGACGTGACGATGGTCGGGATATTTTATGGTACTCGTATTCAGACGGCGATTCAGATCGTAACTCAAGTACCCCGATTTGAGACGCAGCAGCCTTTTCGCGGAGGATAGCGATTCTGTTCGACTGGTTAGTCAAGCAACGATGTGGTGATGGAACCGCACGTGGGTAAACTTACTCCTCTTGGGAGACGCCGGGCAAGCTGACGGGCTCACGCTTCAGACCGAACGGGGCCGACTGTAGATATATTGTTAGTGCGGGGGCTTTCAGGCATGGAAACTTCAGTCAAGTTTCCGTAGAGAGGAGGCGGAAGGCTTACAATCTCGACTTCTCGTCGTTGTTTCCTCGCGCGATCGCGAATCATGCTCTGAAGACGGGTATATAACATGATGATGTTTTGCTTGATGTGCATATAGGGAACGTGCCTTAGGTATTTTCCAGAGAGGAGGACTCGGATGGAGAGGCGGTGACACAGAGTGGCAATCGTCGGGGGATTATATAAAATTCAAGTAACTTGATACTGGTGATAGTGATGGCGCAAGGTGATTGTAGTCCAACGGGATAATGATGTACGGGTCGATCAGTGTCCAGGCCTCGACGTTTCAGACTTTTGGGCGTAATTGGCGGCGGCGGCGGTCTGGTTGGAAATTACCAGATATCTGGAACGATTTTCAGGGTCCAGAAGGTTTGCGTCAATCGGAGCCAAAATAGTTGATGGCGCGGAGCGATGGAGTAAGGGTTCAGCAGCTAAGATGGTGCGAGCTAAGTCGGCAGGCCGAGAAGAAGAGGAAAAAGAAAAGAGGAAGTACTGCTCGAAGCTAAGCGGTACAGTGCTGCTGAAAAGAACGAGAGACGAAGGACTAGATGGCTAAGCTATGTCTGAGACGGACAAATCCAAACGAGTGACACGCCGACTACTAGTCTGGCGGAAGGATGAAGTAGGGAAGTTGAGGAGAGGAAGGGAGGGAGAGAGGGAGAGAGGGAGAGAGGGAGAGAGGGAGAGAGGGAGAGAGAGCCTGGACCGAGCCTGATGCTTGGATGGGATGGTGAGCAAGACTGCCGGGCTGGAGAGGTGGAGGGGAATAACTTCATATATCATGGCGAGGCCAAAGTACGTATTGTTGTTCGTTCCGTCAGGCATGTGTCAAAGGGGCGGGCTATTTGACTATGTGGCTATTTGGGAGACTCTGGGAGACTCTAGAGTCTGGCAGACGCTGGGTCTGGTCAAAACTGGTACCACGTAGCTCAGGTCGCAACCGTACCGAGAATGAGACGCTAATAATTATAGTAAGGCTTGTTTGAGATCTGGCCGCCGAGTCCGATGAACCGGGGGGCGTGTGGAGAATACATACATTGGATATGTAATCCGTACATTTACATTCGCAGCGAAGTGAGGGAGGAGTTGACCATGCCATGTGCGCCGAGTGCCAGCGTGAGGAACCCTGCATAATAAGACACCCGTCGGTCCAATGATGAGATAGATGGTGACCAAGGAACGAAGGACGTTTTATCGTCGAGCCATCTGGCCCTGGCCCGGCAGCCATCAGGCAGAGCAACGCAGGCCGCGTGCGTCAATTGGCCTGTTGGTCGCTTCCTGTCATTCATGCGTCGTCACAAATTCAAGTTCGGCTCACTCCGTTCCCAAGGATGAGGATCTTGGTGACACATATCAGGGTCTTGCATTGGCGTCAAACCACAAAGATTGCGCTGCCAAGATTAAATTGAGTCTTGACCCATGTGGAAGCAAAGACTCCTTAGGAACCAGAAGGCGCTGCTGCTGTTGACCCGAACAGGAAGGAAGGGGGGTGCGATGTGTGCGATGTGTGCGACGTGGCACAAGAGGGGGGGGGGGTTGTTCAGCGTGTACCTACTACCTGACTACCGAGTACCGCCCAGGTCACGGCTAAGTCTTCGTTCGGCCCACACAGGTACGTGACAGATCGGTGCCGGGCACTTGGGAAACAAGTAATGAAATCGATGGGTTAATGACACCTCCCCGGACCCGTTCACAATATTCATGTGCGGTGCAGCCTCGCACAAGGAAGGAGCCAGGCTGAGCCCACCGCAAGGACCGAGAGGAAGGAAGAGAAACAAATCGCTCGCGTTTCTCGTCTCTTCCCTCAGACGTTTCGCCGCTGGGGCCATCCTGCAGCCGGTGCATCGCAATATGTCAAGAATCCATTCCGGATGGCCTGGACAGCATGCAGCCTACGGATCCGTAGCATGCTGTTAATACGACGGTGTCACAGAGCACTGGGCACTTGTTGAATAGTGGCTTATTAGTGGCTTGTGCTGGAATGCAGTAGGGTCCGGTTCATTAACCTCATCCACCTCCATGGCTCAGGCTTAATACGTGGCACTCGGAGCTGGCTGGAATTCAGCGATACCAGACATGGCCGCCGGCATGATCATGGCATGATCAACGGGTGCCCGGATAGTCTGCAAAGCATATCGCAACGCCGCTCATGCAGGGTGCATGATGATGCAAGCACAGATACGGATTACATACGGTCCGTACATAATATGTATGCAGGAAGGGCCAGGTCAGCACAAATACACACACACACAGACGTGCCACGAACAGTCTCTCCCCCTCCTCCGCCCTGCGACTACGAACACGCTGACTACTCCGTACTCCGTAGACAAGAGCACATTGAAATCTTGTCACGGATATTATTACGGACTCCGGATCCGTATACGGAGTACTGTACATCAGGCAGTAGGATCTATTCGGATCTATTCCCGGGCCAGGCATTGGCATGTGCCGCATGGAGTGCTCACCGCGCCAGGATAGGATTGAACAGCGACAAACACGAACTTTTTGTTGACAAGGTGGGCCCAGCTTTGCAAGGGACATAATCCGTACATCTCTTCTTCTTTGCGACACGGTGCCACGAACTGGCCATAATAGCGACACCAACCCAAGGGCCCGGGACGATGTGATTTTTTCTTGTTTCTGGTGCGACCAACAAGCCGATGTCAACCGGAAATTCCGGTCCTCATAGATATTGAATTGTGATTTAACAAGACTTGCTCCAAACAAGTCAATGCGTTGCTTTGAGAGCCGTTGGAACCGATAGTCTCAAAAGGCAATGACGCCCTAGCCACTAGCAAATAAATATTGGAGTCTTTGGTGGCCGGGACAAATTCAACATCCCTCGCGTTTGTGGTGGCGAACGTGTCTTACCCTGTTAGCGAGGACTAGCATGCGCATGCACTCTGTGCCTTTTTACCTGTACCTGGAGAGACACGACATAGTGCCAACGAGTGACTGAAGAGGCTCCGTGGATTTGAAGCATTGCCGGGAGCTCACCCATCCCATTGCAACGAAGCCTTGAAACCCCGTGGACGAACATGACAAGTTTAAGGTAGTGGATGCATCCCACGGGAAGAATCTTGCAAGTTGGATCGACAGGTACCACCAAACTACCGGCTCGGTTGTTGGTACACAAGTGCTTGGCTGGCGCCACACACTCACACACTCACACACTCCCACTACTTACTAGCAATTGAACAGCAGCTAACTAGTAACAACAGAGCGTGGCCTGAACATGGACAACCGACCCAGCTGAAAGAACCAACGCAGGGAGATTAGCGAGATTAGCAGTTTTCGCCAAAGTCTGCCACACTGAACCCGGCCTGAATTCATGCTTTCGGGCGCGCAAAACAGAAAATCTTTGTCGGCCAAAAAATAAAATAATAATAATAAAATAAACGACTCCAAGGGACGAGAACCTCGAAACATAATATGGGAGCTCATTGAATTGGAAAGCCTTCCCTGAGGGGATTGAAGTATGTACGGTGGCCCTCATGTATGCTGACAAGCCGTCTGATTTCATTCCAGTTTTGATCCTGTCTTTCTTTTTCCTAGTTCGTGCCCATCATCTGGACCCTCAACTGTTTGTCAGTCTAAGTCAAGGGCCAGACATCATTATGTAGTGCCAGATCTGTAATGTAGCGCCTCATAATACCATGAATTACAAATTCCCGAGTGAGTGCACCAGATCTGTCTAGAACGTATCCCTCCGGCTGACCAACTTCCACCAGGCATGGGTCTCGAGCGTCCCTGCGTCAAGGGGAAGATCTCGCGAATCGCAACGGCTCAAAATTGCAATGCCAGCCAGCTTCAATGGCAGCGGCACACGTACTTATTTCGGGTAGTCCTTGATGTGGAAGCTCTTGGATTTGACAAACTGCTCAAAGCCAAATCTGCCCAAAGTCTGGCCCTTGCCCGAATTCTTGAACCCTGTCCAAGCAAGATCCTAGATTGTGTGTGAGCATGGTCAGCACAAGCAAGATAGAGCAAATGGTCAGGCAAATCCAAAGGGTCCTCGTGTGTGAGAAAGCAACAGATCGTCACAGACATCAACGACGTTGAAGATCTTGACAGACGCGACGCTGGCTATCGGGGGAGACTTACCGGACTGGGGTAGTCGCAGCGGTTGACAAAGACAGTGCCTGCCTCCACTTCCTCTGCCAGGTCGTATCCCTTATTTGTGTCTTTTGTCCAGATACTAGCGGTGAGGCCAAATTCACTATCGTTCATGAGCTTAATAGCTTCACTGTCGCCCTTTACCTTCATAACGGGAATGACAGGTCCGAATGTCTCTTCCGTCATGACAGTCATGGAGTGGTCAACTCCAATCAGCAAAGTCGGTTTCACAAAATTGCCCTTTGATGATGGGTTGCTGAAGCTCTCGTTTTCCGGCGTGGCATCCTTGGCGCCCTTATCCAAAGCGTCTTTAATGTGCGACTCGATCGTTTCTTTGGAACGCTTGGAAATGACGGGCCCAACGTGCGTCGTCTTGTCGAATGGATCGCCCAGCTTGTAGCCCTTGAGCACGTTTTGCACGGCTTCGACAAAGGCGTCGTGAACTTTTTCATCCACGTACACTCTCTCAAGAGAGCAGCAGCTCTGTCCAGAGTTGAAAACGGCGCCGTCAACGATCTCCTCAGCCGCCCAAGCAAGGTCGACATCGCCTCGAACGTAGGCAGGATCCTTGCCGCCAAGCTCCAAGCCAACATCGACAATACGATCAGAAGCAGCCTTTTGAACAGCAAGGCCGCCAGCCACAGAACCGGTGAAGCAAACATGAGCTATCCTCGAGTCTCGCACGAGAGTTTCCATGACACTGGGTGAGCCGCAATGGAAGTACTGGAGCACGCCCTCCGGCAGGCCAGACTTGGTGAAATATTCTGCGACATGCTCCACGATGGTAGGCGTCTGAGGGGACGGCTTCAAGATGACGGTATTTCCCGCCAGGATTGCCGGAATCAGGGAATTTACCAGAATCAAGTAGGGGTACTGAGACAAGAATTAGTCCAATTTTGGAAACAACGGCAGAGTGTTTTGGTTATAAGAGCACTTGCATTCCACGCGAAGAGCACGAGCACGGGTCTGACGGGAACTTTCCGAATAAAACGTTTAAATCCCCTTTCTGCTTCGCCGTCAGTATCCTTGAGTGCTTCGTCGCTAATCTTGAGCAGGTATTCAGCTCGCTTGACAGCCGTTGTGATTTCCTTGCCCGTGAAAGCGATTGGGCGACCCATCTGGACGGTCAGTTCCTCAGCGAGCTCGGCCTCATGGCTGACGAGCTCCTTGAGGAATTTTTTCACGATTTCTTGACGCTCCTTGAGGGTGGTCCTGCGGAACGTTTGGAACGCCTCGGTGGCGACCTTGGGCAAGAGATCGAGGTCGGCGGCAGAGGCACCATTACGGGTAATGATGGCCTCGTTTGTGTTGGGAGAGATGGTAGTGATAGTCTCCACGGACATGATGGACGGACGAAGAGATGGATGATGGATGCCTTCTGTGCGAAAGTAGAGAATCGTCTATAATAGAGCTGCAATCAAATAGCTCTGCGGAGCAGATAATAAGGCGACTTGAAGTTCTTGCCGCCCCACGTCACTGCCATGTTCCCCCCTCCATGTCCTCCGTCTGCGTTAATGGTTAATGATGACTGACTGGGTAGCCGCGTACATACGGGCGCGTCGATTCAGGGGCCCACCGCGGCAAGGCTGCCAACAGGTCACTGGCTTCGCCCCACTTACAGCAATTCCTTATCTTATCGGTCTTGCATGAAGCTTTTTTCTTCTGGTCACCACCTGTCAGGTGTCTGAGAGCATTTGAAAGCATACTGGCATCCAGTCGCATTGCCAACATACTGCAAACACATCATGGCCCCGGAAAAGAAGATCGACTTCTTGGGCGTCTCCGACAGTGAAGACGACCAGCCAGACAGCTACAACTCCGACGATGAGATTACCAAGGGCGGCCGTAGCGCCAAGCGCCGCAAGGTTGATGGTGGCGAGGACGACGACGACGAAGCCAGCGACGTCGACTTGGATGTGGGAGACGACGAGCAATCAGCCAGCGGAGACGCACCTGAAGGTGAATCTCCCCAAACCTCAAAACCAGGTACCTCGAAACCTCGAAAAGACATCCCGAAATTAGACACGAGCATCCTCGGTGTCGACCAACCGCTCGCCAAGAGAAACCTCATCACGTCCGAAGACGCCATCAGAAAGTCTGGCGTCGTCTACATATCCCGAATACCCCCAGGCATGAAGCCATCTGCCCTTCGATCCCTCCTGGCACCCTACGGAAACCTCAACAGGATATTTCTCGCGCCAGAAGATCCTTCGGCACGAGCAAGACGCAGAAAGGCAGGCGGCAACAAACGAGTGCTCTTCACAGAAGGCTGGATTGAATTCCTCAAGAAAAAGGAGGCCAAAGCTGCATGCGAACTGCTCAACGGACGCAACATTGGTGGCAAAAAGGGATCTTTCTTCCGTGACGATATCTGGAATCTGGTGTACCTGAAGGGGTTCAAGTGGTTCAATCTGACGGAGCAGATTACTGCGGAGAACGCAGAGAGGACGAGCCGTATGAGGGCTGAAATCAGCAAGGCGACCAAGGAGAATAAGGAGTTTGTGAGAAACGTGGAGAAGGCGAAGATGTTGGATGGCATGCAGGCCAAGGCGAAGAAGAGGAAGGCGGTGGCGGATGATGACGGGAAACCCGCGAGGGAAGATAGGGGGCGCACATTCAGGCAGGTTACGCAGGTTCAGAAGGCTGGGGGGTCTCAAGAACAGCCGGATCATGTTACGAGGGTGTTGAGTAAAATTTTTTAGTATTCCTGGGGATTTTGCATTGGTTTGATATTTGCATAGCGTTTGTCGTAAAATCGCGGATCTGTAGCCAATGATCGAGCCGGGAACAAACAAGGGCCTGTTCGTTGCGCGGTCCCATGGGATCCGATGACCGATATCGAAAATAGTGAAATTACGCTGGAAAAGATGCGAAAGTTGCATTTCCCCCCAGGCATCAAACGGTCCCCTCGACGAATCGCAATCCGCATCGTCCCGCTTGAGGTTAGAGTTTTATTGGGGGCCCCGCCGTGGCCGCCACCCACTGATCGTGCCACGCCCCACCTTTTTTTGCATGTATGTATGACTCTTCCTCGAACCCCGTCGATAAGACTCTTCAGACGGCTTATCGAACAGCGGGGCAAATAATTTTTGTTGACATTTTTTGATTTGCACCCCCGCGACGACCAAGTCTTTCGCCGTCTTTCTGTGTGGACGTGGGATGTCCAGTTTCTACTTCTTTCTCCGCAATAACGCATTTTCAACATAGTTGTCGCTGACATATTTGGCCACAATGTCGATGGATCTTGACGATGCCCCCGTTCCTATTGCGGCGACGCAGCAACAAACTGCCGCGACGTAAGTGCAAGCCCTCGTCTTCCACAACTGTCTGTGGGTGAGGGAGAAACCGACATGAGAAACCAAGGGCTAATGTTTCTGTCTTCTCTGGAACAGAATTCTCTGCTGCAACTGCGGTGCTCCAATAGACGGAACTACGGCTACCGGCGCCCTTTGCTTCAACTGTGTCAAAGTCACCGTCGACATCTCCCGGGGCATCCAGCGTGAAGCGACCCTGAATTTCTGCCGAGACTGCGATCGATGGCTCCTCCCCCCGACTAGCTGGGTGGTGGCCATGCCCGAATCCCGTGAACTCCTCGCCCTGTGTCTCAAGAAGTTACGAGGTCTTCACAAAGTGCGCATTGTGGACGCTAGTTTTGTGTGGACGGAGCCCCATTCGCGCAGAATAAAGGTCAAGATCACGATTCAGGATGCCGTGCAGGACGGTGTCTTGCTCCAACAGAGTTTCGAAGTCGTGTACATGGTGGCCACGCAGCAGTGCCCCGAATGCGCCAAGTCGTATACTGCCAATGTGTGGCGAGCGTGTGTTCAGGTTCGACAAAAGGTCCTGCACAAGCGAACCTTCTTGTTCCTGGAGCAGCTCATCATGAAGCACAGCGCCCACAGGGACACTCTCAACATCAGGGAGGCCAAGGATGGCATCGACTTTTTCTTCTCACAAAAGAACCAGGCGGAGAAATTCATCGACTTTCTCAACTCGGTTGTGCCAGTCAAGGTGAAGAATTCACAGGAGCTGATTTCTTTGGATACACACACGTCCAAGCGATCGTACAAATTTACGTACTCGGCTGAGATTGTGCCCATTTGCAGAGATGACCTGGTGGCCATGCCCATCAAGCTGGCAAAACAACAGGGCAACATTAATCCGTTGGTGATGTGCCACAAGATCGGCACGGCCGTGTACCTGATGGACCCTCAGACCCTGCAGACGGCCGATATCAGCTCGCCGATATATTGGCGTGATCCGTTCCGATCGCTCGCCGATGCGAAGGAGCTGGTGGAATTCGTCATCATGGATATTGAGCCTACCAGCACACGAAGGGGCAAGTGGGTGCTGTCAGAAGCAACTGTTGCCCGAGCCTCAGACCTGGGCGTCAATGACAAGACCTACTTCACCAGAACGCATCTGGGCCACTACCTGAAGCCCGGCGACTTGGCCATGGGCTACCTGCTCACAGGCACCATGTTCAACAACCCCGAATTCGAGTCCATTGAGGAGTCCAACGTCTATGCATCCACCATCCCGGATGTCGTGCTCGTCAAGAAACACTATCCGGGACGCAGGAGGAACCGCCGCCGCAACTGGAAGCTCAAGCGCTTGAACAAGGACGAAGGCGAGCTGCTGCCCAAGAAGGCTGATCAGGATCGCATGGACCGCGAGTACGAGCTGTTCCTGCAGGATGTCGAAGAGGATGAAGAGCTCCGCGCGGCTCTTGCTCTTTACAAGAACGAGAAGAAGCGGGAGATGGAGGAGGAGATGAGCATAGCGGAGACGGAGGACGAAGAGGAAGACGATGGCGCTCCGCACGTGGACATGAAAGAATTGTTGGACGACTTTGATGAACTCACGGTGAAGGACCCCTAAAGGATTTCAGCAGATTCGCTGTTTATAAATTTGCTATAAAAAAAAAAAAATCCTCGGCGCCTGGTACTCGAGCGTGGCATCTAATTCTTCATTGTGCCCCCATGCTAAAGTGCATCCCATCGTGCGTGCGTGTCAAGACTCAACTCCATGTAGGAGCGAGCGCTCCACATCATGCACGCGAACAATGTCTCTTTGGAAAATCAAACATGGTACTTGGTGATAGTTTGCGAAGCAAGTTTTTCACAAAAACGAGGGTATTGTATCCGGCGCCCGCATCACCCCCTCTTCCCCCTTCCCCTTGTCCATCCTCATCTGTTCTCGCGACTGAATCCTCCTCCTCACTCTCCTTCTATTCACCCCGAACGGATCGTCATCTCCGTCATCATCATCACCATCATCATCATGTTCTCGCTCATCGTCCTCCACATCCCCCTCGTGCCCCGCCACCCGTCTCTTCCCCGTTGACCAAGACCCGTCCACCGTCCCCGTCCCCGTCCCCGTCCCCGTCTCCGTCTCCGTCCCCGTCTGCGTCTCCGTCTCCGCCTCCGCCTCCGCCTCGCGCCCAGCAGACGATTCCTCCTGACCACCAGGCCTCCTTGGCCCCGACGTGTCCTCTCCCGTCCCCGTCCCCCTCGCTCTCGACCCGAATCCAAGGCCGATCCTGCTCTCGTCCCCATCATCGTCATGCCCCTTCTCCATCATCATCATCAGCCCCTGCAGACTCGTCCTAACCAGCGGCGGCGGCGCACCCCACCCCCCCCTCGCCCGCCGCTTCTCATCCCGCTTCCCAACCCTAACCTCCCCCCTCCATCTCGCCGCCAGCGTAGCAGCCCTCCCCCGAACAACCGGCCTCTCAATCTCCCTTATCATGCGCGCGTTGCGCGACCTCGTCAGCTCCTTCAAGCGCGTGTACTCTGCGCGGTGGAGGTGCGTCGTGAACTGCTGCGCGACGCGGAGCAGCTCGTCTTCAACCATTCTGTACTTGTCGTCCGTGGGAACCATGAACCTATTCGTTCTTAGCGTTGTCCAAAAAAAAAAAAAAAAAGGGGAAAAAAAAAAAACGCACTGCTGGGCTGGTGGTTCCGGCGGAGGAGACGTAGACGGACTGCGGACTCGTGCCCTTGAAAAAAGGGTAGATTGGTGAGGCCCGGCGTTGGCACGGGGGGTGCTTTGGATGTGTGGCGAGGGCGAGGGCGATGCGACGACGCATGGAGACGCGGTGGGTGTTTCTGTTTTGGGGGAGGATTTCTCCCATGGTAGTTTGCGGGCCATGGGTTGGGGGTTTTGCTGGTGTATGTCCGTACGTGTGTTGTTGTTGTTGTTGTTGTTGTTGTTGTTGTTGTTGTTGTTGTTGTTGTTGTTGTTGTTGTTGTTGTTGTTGTTGTTGTTGTTGTTGTTGTTGTATTGGTGAGTGTGAAGATGAAGGTGAAGGTGAAGGTAAGTGTAAAGGTAAGTGAAGACGAAGATGAAGGTCAAGGTCAAGGTGAGTGAGAGTGGTAGATGTGGAGGTGTCTGAAACGGGCCTGGCTGTGGATGCATTCGCAAGCCTGCTTGATGGGCATTCGACAGGTCTTTTTGGAACAAACTGATGGTTAGAGTACACATGTCCTTGACATGGGTCATATTTTTTCATCTGTACAGAGTATACGGAGTATACGGAGTAGGACTCATTGAATCTGAGCGTTGGATTCCTTACCAAAATCCGCCCAAGAACTGTGCAAACGTCAGGCGCAACACAAGGGCCTGAATCTATTCAAAGCAAAATGGCCTTCTCGATACTGCATCTTTTTTCCTTCACATTCGGAATAATTAGACACTTGTTACAGTAGCACTGCTACAGACTCGGAGCCTCCCGTCAGACACTGATCCGTTTCCTTTTACATTAGTCTACACAGAGGGCCGGGATTCCCAGCTCTTGGCCCACGATAAAACGAAACAATGTTCTTTTCGTAGACGCAGTCATAGCTTCAACGGAATTTCGACCTCCGTCACTCCTGCCAAATAAAAACCGCCTCATGCGCCTTTATTGGCTCTTTTTGACGACCTCGTTGATGGCATTTGCCACGTGATCAATGTTTCTCGTATTCAAACCGGCCATCGAGATGCGTCCGTTCTTGGTCATATAAATGTGAAACTCGTCGCGCAGTTTCTGCACCTGGGTTTCTGACAGACCTGTGAAGCTAAACATGCCAATTTGATCCGTGATATGGTTCCATGTTCCGGGAGTACCAAGTTTCTCAAGTCTTGAGCGCAACTCGTCTCGCATGTTGATGATGCGGCCCGACATGGTTCGCAGGTTGTCTTCCCACTCGGCAAAGAGCTTCGGGTCATTCAAGACGGTGGCAGCAATGCGGGCACCATACAAAGGAGGGTTGGAGATTTCGGATCGCTGAAGAATGGCCAGCTGAGAAGCAATTCTTGTTATGGTGGTGCTGGCTTCGGCACCAGGGCCAGTTATGGCGTGGAAGCAGCCAGCTCGCTCGCCGTACAGACCAAAGTTCTTGGCGAAGCTCTGGCAGACAACTGTCTCGAAGCCTTGTTCAATGAAGTAGCGGATCGCAGCGGCATCCTGTGCCAGATTGCCAGAGGCAAAACCCTGGTAAGCGCAATCAAAGAACGGGAAGTGCTTCTTCTTTGAAATGATGGCAGCGAGCTCCTTCCACTGGTCCAGCGCGGGATCAACACCAGTCGGGTTATGGGCACAAGGGTGCAAGAGAATGATTGATCGGTCGGGAGCAACCTGGATCGCCGACTTCATGCCCTCAAAGTCCAGGCCATTGGTCTTCTTGGAGAAATAAGGGTAGTCAGCGACGCCGAGGCCAACATTTCCGAAGATCTGCTTGTGATTAGCCCATGTCGGGTTGGACATGTAGACGGTTCGATTGCCCTTGTAGAACTTGGCAAGGAACAGGGCGCCGAGATGAACGGCTCCGGTGCCAGAGATGGTCTGCATCGATGTGGCCCGCTTCTCCTTGAGGGCCGGGGAATCGGCGCCGAGAATCAGCTCAGCGGCCTTGGAGGTGAATTCCGGGATACCAGCGATCGGGGCATATTCGTGGTTCAATTCGGGGTTGTTTCGGAGAATCTCGTCAGCCTATGTATGGAACGTGTCGCATTAGTGACCGAGTTCAGACATGGGCGCATGAAATTTTGGGCAGATATGCAACCATGGCCGTTCTGCAAGCGCATCGAGAAGAGAGCTTGGTGAAAATGTAGTTAAATGACAGATGCACGGTCTCGGCTCTCCGCAATTGGTGTGACCAGCTCTCTGACAAAGTGAAGGCGCCAAGCGCACGCAAAATCGGCCACGGTGACACGTATCCGCCGCCATACAACATTCAAGGATGGAGTTGAAGCAACAAACATTGAAGAATGATGACTTACCTTCTTGACGACTGGAAGAACCCAGGGCTTTGCATTGTCATCTCGATAAGCACCGATTCCCTATTTGTGCAAGTGTCAGCGGCCATTGCATTGGCACAAGGCGTGCATGTCAAACGTACCAAGTCGACCTTGTTAGAGCTGGTATCAGCCTTGTAGGCTCGCGCAAGCCCGAAAAGGGCATCTTCAGGAGCCTGCGGCACGATATCGGGAGGAAAATTAGTTGCAGAGGCCATGACGGGCGAGATGTGGTTTGCGATATTGTTGAGCCTCGCAAATGAAGAAGAGGAAGACGACGACGACGACGATGATGACGAGGGAGGAGCCATGGTGGCGGGATGGTGGTGGGGTGGTGACGGCGGGCGGGAGTAATCACGAATGGGCGGATTGGTGACGAGCGCTGTGACGGGCGCTGTGACGGGAGCTGTGACTGGCCAGTGCGGCACGGGCTCAACAAATATCAACCCTGTCACAACTGTTCGCCGGGAGGCAAGCTGCAACAGACAGCTGGCAACAGCTGGCGGACGAGAACTCGGAGGAAGGCGGCTTGGATGGTCGGTGCAGGGATGTGCTCGTACGTCTTTTTCTGCGTGTTGCGCGCGAGCGAATGAACCAGCTTCGTAATCCGTAACTTGATGCAGCCTCTTTTCCCACAGAATGATTCGGCAGGCCTCTTCTTCTTGTACAACCCAGAATCAGAACCGAACGGGCGCGCGGGGAGCCGTGGCGGCTTTTATGGCTGGCCCGACAAGTCTTGTGACTGTGACAAGCTGGGTGGGTGGGCATCGAGTCTGGTTGTTTCCGACCGAGGCCCAGTCGGCTCGAATTGGAAATTGGAAGCACTGCAGCTGCCAATGACAAGGTACCGTATATTGCAACACGGGCTCACACATCATCAGCCATGACATGTGCATTTGCCACGGGTCTGCCAGGTTTCACACAATATTACTATACAAAGCTTACTCCGTATAAGGCTTTGAATAATCTGCTTGTTGATGACACGCTTGCTCCTGCTATCCTCCATCACGTACAATGTGGTTGAACAAAGGTGTGGGGGTGGCTCAACCACCTTCCAGCACACACGCGACAAGCTGTCGAGGTCAAGCGCTGCTTTTTCACATGCACTACTGCCGCGCTGCTGTCACGCATCACGTGCGCAATCGGGTGCCATAAATAGTACCCCGCAGGGCTAGTTTAGCTAAAGAGATTATCCTTTACTATATTCCCTTATAGTTTAGTAGTAATTATATATTATAAGTATAAAAACAAAAAAAAAACCAGAACTAGAATTTAAATAATTATTCTTAGATATCTAAGCAAACACTAGATAAGAGACTTATTATAAAGGGATAATACCTCTAAAGGTATATTAATATAGTTAGCCTAATAATCCCGAATAATTAGAGGGAATTAGTATAATATTTAGTAAAGAATTTCTTGCTATTTAATAATAAATAGATATTTAACTACCTAGTTAAATAGGTAGAATAAAGGTTAAGATTCTATTAATTCCTTAATAAATAGTTATAAAAAGCTAGATAATTCGCGCCCCTAGCTATAACTAATTTAGTTATAACTTTAATAAGTCTAATAATTAGTATAGTAGCAAAACTATCCTAACCTATAACCTAGATAATAAGCTATTAGAGATATAATTCCTAGGGTCCTAGATTTAGACTAATATAATTTAAGTAAAATTAGAGTAAGGTTATAGTAAAGTTAATTAATATAGTACTAATAGACTATCTTATTATAGTGGTAATAAAATGCCTAAAGGGGTTCTATTTTAGTATATATAACTATAGGTATAATCTTTAGCTAAAAGAATCCATTAAGCGTAATTCTAAGCTAGATATTTAGCTAGATAAGACCCTATATATAAGGTTACCTATAACCTAATAATTAGTAGTGTTATCCCTAGAATTAGAAAGGAATAGCTTTATAATATATAAGTTACTTTCTATTATACCCCTTAATAATTCCCTATCTAATTTTCTATCCTATTAGTTATTAAAGGTAGGCTAAGAGTGCTTTATAGAATCTAAATTATTATTAAGATTATATAATTAGGTATTATAAGGCTAAGGCATAATAGACTAATAACTATTAATAGTAGAATAAGGACTAATACTAGATTAACGCTAATTAGCGGATTAGGATATATTATTAACCTAGTAACCCCTAACTAATATAATGTAGATAATATACTATTTATTCTAGGAAAATACTAATATAAATTATGCCTTACTATAGTATATTTAGTAGGGATAAGAATAGTAATTACCTATTTAATAAATAAAGGCAATACTAGTAATATAGCTACTATTAAGGGTAATAAATATTGGATTTTTTAATCTAGGTATTAAGGATAAAAAAGGTTAAGGAATTATAGTAAATACGAAATCTATAATAATAATTTATAAGTGTATACTAGCGTTTATATAATATTTAGAAAATATAGTAGCTAGTTAGTTAGAGAAATTAGTAAAAGATATATAAATATTGTATTTAAGAGAATAAGCTCTTAATTAGTATAGTTATCTATTAATACTATTAAAATATAAGTTACTTTAAGAGGTATTACTAAAAACTATTTATATATACCTTATTAAAAGATTCTAGGAACTATAGTCTATAGCCTTAAATAGAATTAAGAATATATAATACTTACTATAGAAATATTATAATAAAGAGAATATTATAATCTTTATATATAATTTACTATAAGATATAAAAGCATGCTATTAAGATAATATTACATAACTATAAATAGTTTACTAGGCATTTAATTTAGAGATCTAGATAATTATTATGCTACTATTAGTAAATATAATAATTAATTAGTTTCTAATATAAATTAGAGAGAGAGAGTTAATAATTACTAGTTAGGCATAAGATAGGTACTAATAAATAGCTAATTAATAATTTAGAGATATTTAATAGGGATTAAATATATATAAAGGATTTAACACTTAAGGCTAATATATAGGATACTAACTATATAATAGCATAGCTAGGCTATAAATTAGAGGGTATTAAAATAATTACTAGAATAGTAATTAGAATAATTATAATAGTAATTTACTATACTATAATACTAATTAATAATAGTAATATAGATAGCAAAGACTATATTATAATAATTAAGAAAGATAGTTTAGTAACTAGCTATACTACTAGAATTAATAATAGCTATATAGAAATCTAAACCCTTAGTATAATAGACTAGTAGTAGATAGGGCTACCTTATTTAGTAATACTATAAAGCTACTAAATAAACTAGTAATAATACTATAGTGTTTATAGGCTATATATTAGGTAAATAAATTAGATTAGGTAGGAGAGAAAGATTAGAATAATTAATAGTAGGAAGAGTAAGTAAATAATATAGGTTAAGAGAATATTTATTAATAACTAGAATAGGAGAATATTAATATATATATTCTATACCTAGAGGTAGAGTAGCAGGACTTATATACTTAGGATAATTAGGAAGGAGTCCTATAGACTAATAGCTAAGTAAAGTAAGTCTAATTTATTAGAATTAATAATATAATTTATATATATAGAATATATTTTACTTAATTCGCTTCTAATAATACGCTCTTTAACTATTTAAGTATAGTGTATAGTTTACTATATAATAGCACTATTAAAGGTAAAGTAGCTTATAATAAAATTTTAGAATCTTATTCCTTATCATAAATATATAGTAATTAAGATTATCTAAATATTATAATAGATAATATACAAACGTAAATAAAATCAGTAGTAGATAGACTATAACTAATAGATAAAACAATAGTAAAGGCAAAATTAGGCATCTAAATCCCTATCTTTTAATTAATAGTTAATACATAACATAATATAGGCATAGGCTATGTATTTTAATTATAGATATATCTATAATTCTAGATCTATCTAAATTTAGATAATCTAAATAGCTAGGTTAATATTTATTATAATACTAGGTGCTTAATTATATTAGTAAATATAAACTAAGTAGCTAAGTAATATCTAGATATTAAGATTTAAATAAGAGTAATACTAATTAACATTAAGGGAATTAGCACTAATACCTATTTTACTAATAAGTATATACTATTACTAATAAACTTTATAGGCATAATACTAGATAAATAACCTATAATTACATTATTTATTAAGGAGGTCTTAATAGTAAAGTTATTAAGAGTAAATATACTATTAGGCATAGACTATATTATACTATAATAGATTAATATTATAGTAAGTAAAGGGAAAGTAATTATTAGGATATATAGAAACATAGCAATTCTAATAGTAGTGTAGTATAATTACCCTAAGCTAGATATACTAGTAAAAGCGGTTAATTTAGTAGTTATTAAACCTAGGATAACTACGTTAGTCCTAATTAATAATTAACTTAGTAAAGATAAT
The DNA here is from genome assembly GCA_018801565.1 of Epichloe coenophiala. NCBI lineage: Eukaryota > Fungi > Ascomycota > Sordariomycetes > Hypocreales > Clavicipitaceae > Epichloe > Epichloe coenophiala. The sequence goes on along the minus strand of JAFEMN010000010.1, from coordinate 861,383 downwards.
AGGGCACTATTTAAACCTAAATAAGTGTTAAATTTAGGTATTTACGCATTAATTATAGACAGATTAACATAATATATTATAGTTTATAATCTTAGAGAGAAATAAGTAATAATTAGTAGAAAACAAGAATTAGGAAGGTTTAAGTCTATTAACCCTACTATAAGGGCGTACTTAGTTAGGCTAGAGAAGCAATTATTAGCAGTAAACTTAGTAATAGTAATAGAATTATATATTAAGAAATAGCTATTAACCATAGACTAGATTATAATAGGCTTATAAACTATAGTGTATATAACTATATAAGTAAACTATTTTAACCTAGATAATAAGAATAAATAATAAGAGATATAAAAGCTTCTAGAGAAATATATAGATTTATTCTATAATAAGGGATTTACTATAGTTCCTTAGAAAGAGCAGATATAATTATAGATAAAACCAGGCTAGCAGGATCTAGTTCTAAAGAAGTATAGGATTTATCTAGTTAGCCTGGATAATTAAATAATTATTAAAAAGATAATAAAAGAACTATTAATAGTAGGGAAAGTTATTTATATAATATTATAGGTGCTATTTATGTTTCCTATCTTTATAGTATAGATAGAAACTAGAGATAATTAGAAAGGGCGTATAGTTATTAATATATAAGGATTAAATATAATAATAATATTAAATACGTATCTAATAAGGCAATAGAAAGAGGTTATTATAAGAATCGCTAATACTATATATATTATAGTTATTAATACTATATTATTTTATTATTAATAGATAGTTTACCTAGATTCATAATAGGTACTATTAGTTATTATATATAATAGATAATTTATATTTAATGTCCTAATTATAGGATATAAGGGATCTAATATATATATCTAGAGACAAATAGATAATATATTACAAGGTACTAGAGTAATAGCATACTATAATAATATTATTATTACCTTAATTAGCTTTAAGCAATATATTATAGACCTATAATAAACCTTCTAATATTTAATAGATAATAATATCTTAATTAGCTTAAAGAAGATATTTATAGCTTACCTAATAGCTAAAGTATTAGGGAGACTTATTAATTCCTTAGGAATAGTAATACTAGCTAAAAAATTAGCGGTAATTAGGTATCTTAAATTTCTAAAGATATTATAAGTATTAGAATATTTATTAGGTTTTATAGGAGCCCTAAGATATTATATTCTAGGATATACCTTAATTATTAAACTATTATAAGACTATAAAATAAACTTACTCTAGGTATATTAAGTAGTTAAAATAAATAAAGATAATAAAGCCTTAAAAGGGAAAATATCTAAGCTAGTAAGATATAATTAGGCAAAAAGTGTTAATATACTATTGCCTTCTAGGAAGGAAATTAAGGTATTTAATATATTAAAGGTAGCACTAATAAAGCATACTATATTAACACTATTCTCTCTAAATTAATAATTATTTATAGACTTTAATATATTAGGAGTTAGTATTAGTATTATAGTATATTATATTAAGAATAAAATAATCCTAAAGTTAAGGGTAAAAGGGATAATTATTAAATATCCCCCTTATATAGTAATTTAGCTAATTATATTTCTTTCTAGAACCCTATTTAATGTAGAAAAGAGGTACTAGTTAATAAAGCTTAAAGTCTATAGTTATATATAAATACTATAAAAGTCTAGGTAGTGAATTAAGGTAACTTAGCTATTACTAGTAATATATTTTATAGATTACTACTTAATTATTAATATAGGTTAATAATTATATATTACTAATATAATAAGTAAATATATAGTAAATAAAAAATTAATATAAGCTATAGAATATATTAGCTAATTTAACATTAGACTAATTTATAAGCTAGGCAAGGATTATCTAGTGCTAGATGCCTTAAGTAGGTTAAAAACAACAGAGAAAACGCATAATAATAATACTCTAGGATAATTAGATAACATACTAGATAATAGACTAGAGCATTAGAAAACACTCTATAATTCTAAAATAGTATAATATATAGAATATAATCTAGTTATAGCACTAATACCTTAATTTACTATACTTATAGTAAAAAGGCTAATAGTATCTCTAGTTAGAATATCTCTAGATTTTAAGAAATTAATATAATTAGAATATAATTAGGACCTAATATAGAAGCATATTATAATAGTACTAGAGGGCAATGCCTATTTACCTATAAAGAACTAGGTAAAGTTACTATTTAGCTAGGAAGATAGATTATTATAAAAGATAACTCTAGGGTTCTAGCTATAATTATATATACTAAAATCCGCTATTAAGGACTTATATAATAGTATATATAATAGTAATTATATAAGCTACACAAAACTAAGCAAGATTATATAATAATTCTATATACCTTATAGGTTATATAAATTATAAAACTACCTAAGAATATACCTATTATATTAAATTTACTAACTAAGAAAACACCTATAACACAGCAATTTGTAGCTATTATTAGCGCTACTAGCACTATATTATATAATTTCTATTAATTTCCTATTATCTTTACCTATATTAGTGGAGGGTAATAATTTAATACTTATAATTATTAATAAATTTAGCAAGCAAACTATATTAGAGCCTTATTAAAATAATATTATAGTAGTAATCTATATAAGGAAATTATATAATTAACTACTAATATTAAATTAGGGAATACCTTAGATTATAATAAGTAATTATAATTAAAGGTTTTTAGTAGTACTATAGAAAGTATTCTAGAATTTAGTTAGAATAAAATTATTATATTTAATAGCGTATTATTTATAAACAAATAGCTAGATAGAATAAACTATATAGATAATAGAATTAGCTATCTAAATATACTTTATATAACTAGATAATAATTAGTTATAGTAATAGATATTACTATAATTATAGTTTAAATTTAATAACATAGTGATTAAGATAATAGAATAGTTACCTAACTAGATTATTATAGGATTCTCTCTAAATAATATTATTTCTTTACTATACTTAAGAGAACTAGAGATATTAAATAAACTATTAGAATAACTATAAGTATATAATTATATTATATTAGTAGTAATCTAGATAAAGATATATTATAATTAAAAACATATAAGTAGATTTTTTAAACTTAGTAACTAAGTACTAATTAGACTAAATAACTAGGCGTATATAATTCTAAGATAAATAAGCCTAAAGTATAGACTAAAATTCGCTAGACTATTTTAAGTGCTATAATATATAGGAAGATTAGTATATAAGCTAGATATACTAGATAATTAGTGGATTTATCTAGTAATCTTAGTTAACTATTTAGAGTAATTCTATTAGGATATATTTAATAAATAGTTTAGAATAATAGCGCTAATTTAATTAGTAAACTATAAAGTTAATATAATTCTAGTGTAAAGAGAAAGTAATAGAATTATTAAATATTTAGTTAAATTTAAGAATTTAACTTTAGTATATAACTAGTAGTTATTACTAGTAATAGTTACTAAGTTAATAAATAGCTTATAGGCTATTAAGAAGTAAACTATAAGTAAATAATATAATTTACTATAGTAAGTAATAGTAGCTATAGCTATAAGTAAGGGAATACCCTTCTTACTTACTTTTCTCTTATTTTATATACCTTACTTCCTTTACCTTCTTTTCTCTATATTCCTTATTTTCTTTACTTTCTTTACTTACTATATTTTATTAGTTTATATACTTATTAAGTAGTTATATTTATATATAATTATTTATTAAATAGGATAGTTATTATAAAGTAGTTAGTTACTTAATTATTATCTAATAGTAAATATAATAATACCTAGGGATACCTAAGAATAGGTATAATAAATTAAGTAAATAGTAAATAAAGAGGAATTTTACTAGATAGCTTAGTTCTTTAAAGTATACTATTAGGTATATATACTAATAAAGGTAAGGATAGTATTAAAAGATAACTAATTTATTAAAGAGTTCCTTATATTTACTAAAATAACCTTATAGGTATTAAATTATAGTTTACTAAAAAAGATAGGTAATACTTATTAAAACCTAGGAAAAGCCTTAGTAATACTAGTATTAGCTAGAGTTATTTAGGGAAAGTTAGTATATAAGGGAATTAGTATATATAAATCTAATAGTAATTAATTTAAGATAATCTTAGACTAATTACTAGTTATTACTTATTTAATAAACTTAGAATTACTAAAATAATAATTAAATACCCTAATAAAAAAGAGAAAGCATATAAGAGTGCTAGAAGACTTACTAAACTAAGATCTAATAGTTCCTTAAATACTAAGTATTTTACTATTACTAACTTTAACTATTCTAGGTATTTTTAGGTTAATTTTTACTCTAATTAATAGATAGATTATAATAGTACTAGACCTATTTATAATACTATAATAAGGTATAATTATACTAAAATACACTATACTATTACTTAGGATAGGAGTAGTAGTAAGATAATTACTATACTTAGTTAAAAATAGCATATAGTTCTTTATACTACTACTAGGATTAGGAAGTATAGAGGTATTATTATTAGTATTAAAAGCTAGTATTATAATTCCTCTAAACCTAGTAATAGTAATAATATTTAGAAATAGTTCTCTTAGAAATAAAAGGGATAGATAAGCCTAAATAAGGTAAAATAAATAAATAAATAATACTATTAAGAGAAATATAATAGTGCTTCTAGATTTAAAGGTATTAGTTAATAGTAATATAAAGATACTATAATAACTAAGGCATAATTAAAGAGATAATTAGACTATTATAAGTTTAAATATAAATATAATTAATATATAAATAAGATAATTAACCTTCTAGTTATAGAGATAGGAAATAATTAATAGAAATATAGCATTACTTATATAATACTTAATAGGTATATATTATACCCTAGAGAATATATAGAATATTATATAGGTAAAGAGAGAGATATAATAAAAGCTATATTTTAAGATAGAATAATTAATAATTATTAGTAATAATAGCTTAGAAGAAGAACTAAAAGGGAGAAATAAGAGAAGTTATAATAAAAATAGTAATATATTTGCTTAATAATTAAATAACTTAATAATAGGAGATATTTGCTTAATAGTTAGATAGGTTAATAATAAGGGCATTGTCTTTAAATTAGCGGCACCTGTCACGCATTACGTGCGCAATCAGGCGCTATAAATAGTGCCCCGTAGGGCTAGTTTAGCTAAAGAGATCATCCTTTACCACATTCCCTTACAGCTGCCCTCAATCTGTCCGTACAGAATGAGTCTGCGCCACGTCCCAAGCCCAGATCAGCAGCTCCCAACAGCAACGGCTTCTTTGCAAAGCAATACCCGGATAACCCCCCGATCATATGATCAGATCCCAAATCACGAGGAAAGCACACAACCCACTGGCCGCAAAAAAGGTATACCGTGCGGCACTCGCTCGCTGCGTAGCCTTCTTCAGCTCCTTGTTACCTCCACCGACGTTATCTGTTGTTGACAAGGAATCCGCAACCAGTTGCTCAATGTGCGCGGATTGTGTCGCCAAGTTGTTGACAAGCAGGGATTGAAGTTCCGAGATTTCGACCAGCGACTTTTCTGCCGTTCTGTTTCAAAGTGAGTTGGAGAAACTCGACATCACACAGATCCTTCTATGCGGAGGGAAAAAAGCACATACCTCACTTTGTCGAGGGTGCTTTCATAGTACTTCATCATGTCCCGATTGCCTTCCTCGAACATTTGAACTTGTTCCTCTGTCAAGCCCTCTGTGAAGGACCTGACTTCGTCCGAAGCGTTTCCAGATGTTGAAGTCCTCCAAGCCTTTTCCGATGTAGGGGGGTAATCCGCGAAATCGCCTGCGGGCGGAGCCAACATCCCGCGAGTCTTCTCCATCTCGCGAGTCAATCTGGATTCCATCATATCTTGCTGAGTGCGACAACATAGCTCTAGTCTTTGCCGCAAGAACCATAATATGCCGTCGTGGTGAGTTCCTGTTTGCTGGGTTTGGGCTTCTGCCGCCAAATGCTCTGCTGTTTTGCTCGTAGCGCTGCCACCAGATGCCCATGATCCCAAAACACTCAAACCACTGGCGTATTTCTTCCGTATAATGGCCGACTCCGTCTCTCGGCGAAGTTGCTCTGCGTCATCCAAGCCTCGAATGCTTGCATTGAGCTCACGAATCATTTGTTTCGCATTGATGTCAACATCTTCTCTTTCTCGGTCGGTTAGAACCTGCGGTTTCCCGAGTGCCATCTGACCAGGTACTCTTCGTGGCTGCGCCGTCGAGAGATATGCTTGCCTGACATCCTGGAGTTCCCTGTGCAGACTGGTGATGTGCGAGTTCTGTGAGGAGCAAGTAGATAAGCAATTGTCTTGGTAAGTATGGGGCCGTGGGATGCCAAGCTCACTATGCGATAAGCCTCCTTGACAAATCCGTCCAGTGTGTCGACATCGAGGGCAACCTTGCCCGATATTGTTGCGGCGCCTTTCTGACCGAGTAGAGCATTGAAGGTGCTCGTCAAATCCGTCGACGGGGGAAGGGAAGCTGCTGAGAATGACATGATGATAGCCACGCATAAGATGCAGGCAATGACCGCGATTTAGATGCGTAGAGGCGTAGCTCAATGTGTAAATCTTGGTTACCGACATGCAAGCCAAAATAGCTACGTAACTTGAAAGCAAGCTCCTACGCCAAGTGCTTAGTCATTCTTTGCCCGCCGTTGGCTGACGGGCTTCAACAAGGGCACACCAAAAGCGAACCCCACCTTGGAGTTGCCCGCATTGTATTAAAACCCTCAACTTCAACTGCATGGACCGACGCGGGAAGCCAGCCCTGAGAAACGATAGCCTTAATCTGGCAGTGGCTTCAAATATCCACTTCACGACATTGTGGTACCATTGGCGCCGATTAATTTCGCCTTGAATAAACGACCCAAATTCAATCTGCTAGTTACTATGCACCCTCCATCCTTTGGGACCCTGACCGAGTGGCGCCACATGAGCCAAGCGGCGTCGGCCACTATTGCGGGCGAGACCGCGTGACAGCATTCAATTGATATTGCCAATTCCTCATCTTCATCAGAGATATCATTGAATTGACCAGCCAGATAGACAGGCAAAGGCCTCCTCATCCGTCCGAACGCTGCAAACTCGAAAGACTAGGAAAGATGAGAGCAGAGATCTCATCCGTCACCACAGCTAACGCTGCTGATCTGGCACCGGCCCGAAAATCCTAGCTGCTATATTTCCTTATAAGCTTTCCCATCCTTCATCTTCCGATCGATCCCGTCATGCTTCGTGCCTCTCCTCGTGCATAGCAGCATGAGGTCGTCTGAATCAAGATCCGGTCGCCCATAGATCTGTGTTTGCGGCAGTGGACCTTCGTCCGACAACAATGTGGAACCCAGGTAGCCTTGGATTCCGTGGCCACCAGTCTCGATGTGACGACGGCCATTATTTCTCTTTCATTGATGACTCTTGCAAGATCATATATATATCTGGACCGCACACAGACGCAAAGGGGTTTTTCTTCCCATTTAAGGGTTTTCCCTTTTGACTAACCAGAGGGAGTACTAGAGCTAGCTAGAGTATACAATATGTATATTATTTACCCTAGCTAGCTCTATATAGGGCTAAGTCTAGTACTCTAACTGGTTTGTTAAAAGGGAAATCCCTTAAATGGGAAGAAAAACCCCTTTGCGTCTGTGTGTGGTCCGCCACCGGTCCTGTTGGGGGCCTGTGCCGCTCAGCAAGTGGCCTATCGTGAGTGTTTGTTGCCAGCTTGCGCTAGCCTGATCCCTTAGAAAGAAAAGAAAAAGAAAAAGAAACGCTATAAATGTGGTCCAACATATATATATAGGATCTTGAAAGGGTTGTCCCCTACCATTTTTTGGCGATTTTGGTGACACAGCAGGGCGGCGGCCTGCCTTCACTGTCGCATTCATCATCTACTTGCTTGCTAATATTGGGCTGGCAATACAAAGGGATTATGTGGCGCTCCATGCTTTTGCCGATGCTTACAATCAGCTGACAGTAGTCGCACAATCGCTCTTGCATATGCCGTGGTTGCGGACGTTGCTTCAAGCGAGGAGCGAGGCCGACATATGGGCATTGTTGGCGCGGGTGTCAACCTGGGCCCTGCTGTCGGACCGGTTCTTGGTGGTCTTCTGAGTAAAGAACTGGGATGGGCTTCCCATCTTTTGGTTCTGTGCCATATTTTTGTTCATTTGGCTGATTCCCTGGGTCATGTCCGTTCCTGGAACGTGCCGCAATGCTGTTGGCAATGGTTCGGTATCACCGCCGAGATGGAACTGGACCTTGATTAACATGCGACCCGAAGGCGTCAAGAAAAGGCCAGCACCTGCTCCCAAAGTCAAGATCTGGGTGCCCAATGCCCTACGTACCCTGTCAGTCGTCTTCAATAAAGAACAAGGCTCACACTTTTCATATCCGCCATCATGTACGTCAATTTTATTTTAATGGCGCAAACACTAGCGACCTTGTTCAAGTTGATTTATGACTATGACAATCTCGAGGCAGGCGTGTGCTATTTTCCGTATGGTGTTGGATGATGTGTAGTCATGCTGCTGCAAGGTAATATTGTGTGGACTGGCATTGCCGCCGTATAGCCAAGAAGTTGGGCATGACAACAAGCCGCAAGAGGGGGGATGACATGTTGAACTTCCCGGTCGAGTCTGCTCGCATTCAGCCCCTGTACCCAGCCATTATTGTTGGAGCCATGGCTCTCATCAGATGGGGGTGGTCACTGGAGGCTGAGACGACCGTGGCTGTGCCGCTGATTCTGCTTTTCATTATTGGCATGCGGGTTGATTTGAATGAAGATGCAACAGCCACAGCTGCTACTGCGAATAACTTGACCCGCTGCTTATCCGGTGCAGCTGCAACAGCAGTATTGGACCACATGTTTGAAGCCATGGGCATGTGGTGGACGTTTACTCTTCTGGCCCTGCTCATGGCCGCATGCCTTCCTGTTCATTGGGCACTGGAGAAGCTTGGTCCTCGCTGGAGGGCAGAAAAGGCTAAGAAGAAAGCCGAGAAGAAGCAGGATCGGTGAAGAAAAGGACGAGACAAGGTACATTAGAGAAGGGGCCCTCATCAAGTACCCGGGTAGGTATATATGAAGACACATCATGGACGAGTAATGATAATGACACTGTTTGTACAGGATACATATGAAATCATCGCAAATATTCAGAATTCCCCAGCAGCACCATCATACGGAGGTTGCGGCGTATCCTTTTCAATGCCCTTGACCCGTGTCCCTTTTCGTCCCCTTTCAATTACGATAACGCACAAACCTTCAAAGCGCTGTTATGGCCTTGTCCACAGATTCCCTGAGCGGCTCCCACATCAACCAGTCTGACCGTGTTGTTCTGCATGATGGAGTATCAGTAAGATCGATTGTCACAAGATAGGATTGGAACGGTCGTAGTTGTAAAAAATGCCTGCAAGCAAGACCAGAAACCAAGGAGCACTGGAAACACTCACGGCAATAAACCCATTGAATTCACTTTCCAAATGCCCACCGCCAACGCGACTAGCTGCATCGCCACGTACACCAACTTGGTCTGTAGAACCTGCGCAGCGTTCTTCTCCGACTGGAATTTTTCAAAGGCCTGGTTGGTAGCCATCAGGCCAGCAATGGGGTTCTTGAAGGCCATGAACACCATCATGATGCTAAAGATTTGGAGCGAATTGCCAGACATGTACATCATGATGCCGGTCATGGGAAGAGCCTTTACAGGCGCGAGGGCAACCTCCCATGCTTTCTTGAGTTTAAGGGTTTCCATTTCGTCGGCAGAAGGGGGCTTTCGGGGTTGGATTCTGGAGTCTTTCCCTGGCTTCTGGACGAGGAGAGTTTGTTAGGACGTGATGGACTTGCAAGGCTTGAAACATGTTATTTCGCTACCGAGGCAGGACTCACCTTGGAGCCGGGTTGGCTTGAGGAGGAGAAGCCGACGGGATCGGGTATGCCAGAAATCTTGGATTTGGCGACTGGTGGAGAGCGCAGCTGCTCGACCCAAGTGGGCACGCTTGTTGTGGTTGTGTTCCTGGTTGTGGCCATGGTTGTGAGTTGTTTTTGGGTGAAGCGCAGGGAGTGGTGACGATGCCCGCGTTGACGAAGGTGGCCGTTACTACAAGCTCGGCCCCGCTCATCTTGTGAAATGCTTGAGGTTTGGCAGACTTCCTTATCGATAAGCTTGTTTGCGCGAGGTTAGCTCCTGGAGCGGGCATCTGGGGAACGGACTGGCCGTTGCAACCGCGGCCCCTTTCCAGTATTTGGATTCAAATAATCATCAAAGGTTCCATCACGCATGACGAGTCGACACGGCACCATCACGGGCCGACAACATCCTACGAAGCTTGGACATAGCGGGGGAAGCATCAAACTACTTAGCGGCAACCCAGTCCTCTTGACAATCCTCCCTGTCAAATCCGACTGCAAGTGGTGTACCACATCCGGCCTGTCGCAAATAAGTCTTGTGCACCCTCAGAGACGCCAATCCTTCAGTCCAGCAATCAGGCGTGAGGGATCTGGCAGTGAGTCGTTCCGAACCGCCAGCCCATCGAAATCAGCTATCTGCGTCGCGTGACGAAGCATCAACCCCCTTGGGTATCGACGGCCAAAAATTAGAATACCTCGCACCGCGTGCAACCGCGCAAACCTGGGCCAGGCTGGGTCATATAACTCCCTCCTTGAGGTACACCACCACAACCACCACCATGTCGACCAAAGATGGTGGAGGGGATTCTAAGCTGTTCGCTCGTGTAAGCTTTTGACCCCCAGACTCTTTGCTGTAATCCATCTGCACTTGCTCCTTTGTTTCTCTGCCTGCCCGCGGGTCTCGCTGAGCTTGATCCAAGCAGGCAAAGCTGCTATCGCCTTCGCCGGCTTCCCTGGCACCCCCTTGCCTCCTCCCGCGAGCGCGGTCATTCATGACGTCGTTCCTCGAGTCGGGAAACATGCTGCCCATGTTGTCTCCCGTGAAGCACCAGAGTCTCCTGCGATCTCCGACATAATGGCCGTTTTCCCATTGTATATGCCTGTTTTGGCATTCGATAAGCTAAGAACTCCACAGGGCAAAGTAGCGGAATTGCGCCTCGAGCTAAACAGCGGTGGGAAGAAGGACAAGAATTATGGCGTCAAGAAAGTTGCGCTCAAAAGAATTGTCGCCAATATGACGATGAGCAATAACGACATGGTGGCGCTGTTTCCCGATATAATAGCATGCATGCACATTCCGAGTCTGGAAATCAAGAAGATGTACGGCGCATCATCACCCTGCATACGAATGCAAGATTGGCAAGCTGATGAGGAATAGGTGTTTCTTGTATCTGGTCAACTACGCTCGAGTTAGACCAGAAATTGCTGTCAAGGCAATACCAGTCTTGGGCAACGTACGCGTCGTGCGCCTTGTGCTAGAAATCTCAAACAGCCACGCTAACAACTTGTCATAGGACATGGAAGATCATAATCCACTAGTGCGAGCTCTGGCGCTGCGTACCATGTCCTATATTCACGTCAAAGAGTTCGTCCAGGCTACCGTTCCGATTGTGAAGCATACGCTGCAGGATAACGACCCGTATGTACGGAAGACTGCCGCCTTTTGTGTAGCCAAACTTTACGACCATGATCGGCAAATGGTTGAGCGATCGGGTCTCATCGATAGGCTCAATTCTCTGCTTCGCGACGATAATCCGACGGTGGTTGCCAGTGCACTGGCGGGCTTGATGGATATATGGGAAAGGAGTGATGCAATCAAACTAACCATTGATTACAGCAATGCCTCAAAAATGGTGGCGATTCTGCCCGATTGCTCCGAGTAAGATACACGTCTTCATATTCCATGAAGATGGATTCCTTTCTTGGGGGGGTTTTGGGTGCTAACAGAGAGAGTCAGATGGGGCCAAACCTACATACTAGAGGCTTTAATGTCCTACGTGCCACAAGAATCGGGCGAGGCAGCTCTGCTGGCAGAGCGCATCGCGCCCCGTCTATCACACTCGAATTCCTCTGTCGTCTTGACGTGCATCCGGGTGATTCTGTACCTGATGAACTACATCGCCGATCAGAAACAGGTTGCAGCGTTGTGCAAGAAACTTTCACCACCACTCGTCACACTCCTTGCCAAGGGCCCTGAAGTGCAATACTTGGCTCTCAGAAACGCCTTGCTAATATTGCAACGACGACCTGATGTGTTGAAGAACGATATTCGAGTATTCTTCTGCAAATACAACGACCCAATTTACGTCAAGGTGACCAAGCTGGAGCTTATCTTCATGCTGGCCAACGAAAGGAACATTGAGGAAGTGCTGACTGAACTACGAGAATACGCCACGGAAATCGACGTGCACTTTGTTCGCAAGGCAGTTCGTGCCATAGGGAAGCTCGCCATCAAGATTGAGCCGGCGGCCAGGCGATGCATCGACCTTCTCCTGGAGCTCGTTTCTACCAAAGTCACTTACATCGTTCAGGAGGCGACGGTCGTGATCCGGAACATTTTCAGAAAATACCCCGACCAGTACGAGTCCATCATCGGCACGCTATGCGAGCACCTCGATTCCCTTGACGAACCCGAAGCCAAGGCCGCCATGGTATGGGTCATTGGACAATACGCAGACCGCATCGAGAACAGCGACGCTTTGTTGGAAGACTTTCTCTACTCGTTCCAAGAAGAGCCAGTTGAAGTTCAACTAGCCCTCCTGACAGCCACAGTAAAGCTTTTCATCCAACGGCCAACGAGAGGGCAGGAGCTGGTCCCCAAGGTTTTGAAGTGGGCCACGGAGGAGACGGACAACCCTGACCTACGGGATCGAGCCTACATGTACTGGCGACTCTTATCAACGGACATGAATGCGGCAAAGCAGATTGTCATGGGAGAGAAGCCACCGATCACGGCGGAAGCCGAGCAGTTGGAAGCATCGACTCTGGAAGAAATGTGTCTCAACGTTGGCACCCTCGCTACCATCTACCTCAAGCCCGTTCAGACTGTGTTCCGTTCTGCTCGTCCGCGAAAACTCCAAGATTCACCAGCATTGCAAAGGCAAACATTGCCTGTGGATGGTGACAGCCAGAAGAGCATGAGCATGTTTGGTCGGGGAGGACAGCCAACGAATATCGATTTGCGAAGTCGAAGCGCCGTTCCTCCGGGAAATGGAGAGGGCAATTTCTCACAGGCGGTCAATGCCGCGGATGCCTTCTTTTCAAGTATCGGAACACAGCAGATGGCGGCGATGCGGTTGGACCACGGCGAGGATATGTTTGGTGGTGGTGGCGGCGGCGGCAATGCAACGGGCTATGTGGTGAGTGCGCACGCTCCGCAGGCTGTGTTGCAGCCTGCTCAGGGAGGAGGGAGCAATGGCGATTTGTTAGCTTTGTGAGAAGCAGCTGATATAACATGCATGATGAAGCATGTTGACTGCCGTCAGGCATGATGTCAACAAATTGCTAGTCACATTGTGTGAAAACACGTAACGAGCTTCTGTGCTCTGTGTGTCAATGTGAACCCCATGTTGTTGATACGCAAGCTCGGCCGCCAAGATGGCCAAGAGTTGGAAGATGGCATTTTGCATGGACTATACATTCTTGTGTCCACGTGCATGAAGATGCTGAGGGAACAGGAGGTTCTTGGAGCATGGTTGATGAAATCAGTATCCTGGCATTATTTAGATGAGGCCGGAAAAAAAAAAAAAAAAAAAACTGTCCCATCATCACTCGGCAAATCCATGTTACAATACACGTTGGGAGCGGCAGCTGTTCCCGGGTCAATTGTTGCACCCCATTTTGTTGCGGCGTCGGAACTTTCGTCTCCATGTCGTTCGTCTGGGATACGGGCGGTCGGGTTTACGGTCGGGTTGTTGGGGAACCAATGGAGCAGAGGGCGCCGGGTGGCAGGCAGAGACAGGTTCAGCTTTTTTCAGCCCCATTGTCTTGTCTCGTCTCGTCTCGTCTTGTGCGGATTATGCCGTCGACGTTGAACACGGATGTTGAGCGAAGGTTGCTTTTTTTGCTGGTCGCCAGATGCCTGCAGGTGGGCGGGCGAATAGCCAATCAGAATGCTTGCACGATTGGGCAAGCAGCAGATCGATCTGGAGTCCTCTTGCTGCATTAACACTGAAACCTTCTTGTCCCGGCCGCCACAACAGCATCAACAACAACCAGACACCATCTCATTCATTCATTTATAGTAATCATTGGTTGGCGCTTGCCCTTCTTCAACATTGGCATCTTTCTCGGTGGTGTCGCATCTCGCTACTGTCCGCGGCCGGTCTCTCGCCTCCCGCCTCCCGCCTCCCCCACTCCCGTTGTGGCCCGGAGCATGGGTCGTGGCTCACTCCGCCGGCCAGTCTGCTTCTATCTTGTTCTCATCGACCTGACTGACGTCTGCATTATGTATTAACCAGTCCGGCCATCTCCATCTACTCGCTGACTTGGCCCGTCTTCCCCCCCGAGCACATCCGGCATCGTCCTGACCACCCTGGGGCGACTTTTGAAGACATCACCATTTCACGGGCTACTGTCCACTGCCCTCGCATCTGCGCTGCATCCTCAGTGCTCTCTCTCCCCCCTTTCACGGCCACCTTAACAAGCGGAAACCCCCTCTCTTCCCCCTCCTCCCCCTTCTTCACAAGCGGCGCCCTTCCGCCGCAGCTTGGCGCATCCCCGTCCCCATGGACCCGACCGTCAGTGGTGGCAACGACGGCAAACGTGCACCTGTTCATGTTGGTGACAATCCACGCCTCCAGCAACACACCGACGCTGTGCCCATGGAGAAGATGTCTCCAACGACTGCCTCGGCCACAAATGTCACCAAGGCTGTCGATGCCCTAGAAGAACCCGAAGATTTCGACGCCGAGCCCTCATTCACTGTCATTCATGCCCCCGCCGATGCTGACCGCACCAACACCAAAGAACAAGTACCCACGGCCGATGCCGTTTCGAAGGGCAAGGAAAAGGAGGCTGCCGCTCCTGCGCCGCCTACCAAGCAACGAAGCGATTCCATCTTGGCCATTGGTCCGGCACAGGACCATATCACCGCCGCTCCTGGCAATTCCGAGGGATCGGTGTGCAACATCACGCTTCTTTTGACGTCGGGCAGTCGCCATCCCTATAAGATTGATGCCCAATACTTGACAAGACGAAACGTCGCCATGCCTGATGATGCCGAAGCCGGGCTACCGGATCCCTTCAGCATCAGTATCTACACGTTGAAGGAACTCATCCTGCGAGAGTGGCGAAGCGACTGGGAAGCAAAACCTGCCAGCCCCAGCAGTATACGGTTAATCCATTTTGGAAAGCTCTTGGACGATAAAGAACAACTGAAGAGTGAGTCCTGATGTGCTCGGCTCCCTTTCCATGTTCTTCTTCCTCGGAGTATTACGCAGAGTACGTGACTGAAGTCGTCTGACGCGCCTCATAGAGTATCAGTTTAGCACAGAGAACCCCAATGTCGTCCACATGAGCATCCGCCCTCAGGATCTGGATGAGGAAGAGCCAAAGTCTGGAAGCAAGAGCCTTCCTGCTGGCAGTGGAGACGGACAGCGATCCAGATCTGGGGGAATGTGCTGTGTCATATTATGAGCCTGTCGTCGGTTTGTGACGACTTCTGCCGTCGCGACCACCACCAACCACCTGTGGATATCAGTCCGTCTACGTTGAGATGGGCCAGTTTTTTGTTGTTCAATCTATTTGCATTTTCTCCCCCCCCCTGTTCATTTCTTCTTGTTTTTGTTGTTGGCGCAGCTCAGGGCGATGCAGTTGCCAAGCCGACACAGCGAAATACACGTCATCATGTATATATAATTTTCGACATTCGGGGAGGCAGCCGACCCGAGCAGCACCTGCGTTGAATACGAAACACGGCAACCTGGATTGTTGGGGATATTCAAGCGGTCTGACCAATCCCCAGCACCACCACCACTGGTGCGCACCCACATTCAGGCACTGACAGGCATTATTACATCGAGACTTACGCTCCTTTTTCTGTTTAATAATCCGCTCATGGTCTTTGGGTCTGACTTCCGGGAATTGGACAGCAGCGATTGATGGAACACACTATGGAAAGAATGGAGGCAGGTATTGGAGTCACAAGGGCGCATCATGATGTACAAATGAATTTGTTATTTAATCGTTCCCTTTTCCCCTTTGCCTCGGGCCATTGTTTTATATTGCTACGGAATGATGGGGTTTTCCCAACCCAAAACAGCGCGGGCCGTTGGAAACGAGGCCCTCTTTATTCAAAGCTGGTCAGAGGATTGAACCAAATAAAATTGTCTGTCTTGTGTCTTGTAGCAAAACACACTCGCAGCTGCTCCCCGCGCCAAAACATATTTTGACGAGAAGAACGGGGGCAATTCGACTTCACAGACTTCACATCGGCAAAAACTTGACTTCAATCGAGTGTCATCGCAGGAGCAGTACTATGTACAACGTTCTCTAGCCGACTGAATCATCTATCGCGCGAGGCACCATCGCCCCCCCCCCCCCTTCTTCCATACGCAAGCATATACTCAGATAGGCTTTTCCCTCACTGCATCTTCAGCTTCTTCTCCATCTCATCGTGCACGCCAGCCACGCCTCTCGTCTCCTCCCCGGTGAAGACGTCCTCCCATGTAATCATGTCCTCTCGCCCTCTTAGGATATCCTCATGCACGCTCGGCAAGTTATTGCCCAGGGCCAACGGCCTCCATTCGCCCTCTCTCACGATCTTGAGCTCCATGCCTCTGCGGATGGGCTCGGCGATGCCAAATGCGCGACGGAGCGATTCTATGCGCACCGCTTCCTGCGTGGCCTCCCAGTTCTTCAGGCGAGCTTCGAGGGGGTGAGCCGACGAGGGCTCGTTGGCCGCCGAATCGTAGGCGGATTGGCCCACGCCGTGACGTAGGGTGTCGTGGATGCCGGGCGCCGAGGGCGCCGAGGAGCTGTGCGACGTGTGGGCGAAGGAGACGGCGTTGGAGCTGGCTGGGACGATGCGCATTGACTGGGGGGCGTTAGCTGTGAGTTGAGGTTTTGGGGGGGGATGGGGGTGGTCTTGCCATCTTGGTGCGTTGCCTTGGTTTGTTTGTGGAGGTTTGCGATATTTTTGTTGGCGATGGGGAAGGGGTGGCGGAGATGTGGTCTGGATGATGGGTGGTTGGGAGGTTTTGCGAGATGAAATTGATGATGTTGGGTGGATGGATGGAAACTTGTTGGAGCTGCGTTGCGTTGCGTTGCGTTCATCAGGCTGCGAATGGCACTCGCGTTCTGGTTGGAAGTTTCGCTGGGAGGTTGTGGTCCGAGCTGAGCTCCACATGTGGGGCACGCTGGCTCGACTTATGTAAGTACAAAATCATGTGTAATCCGTATGTTAGACCTGGAATGCTGTCGAGTTATGCAGCAAGCTCTTGCTCGATCAAGCACAGCTTTCTTTGTTGTTGTTTTTTTTGGAGTCGTCCGACGAGTTTTTAGATTGGCGTTGGGAACCCCGCATTCGTTGTGCATGAGCTGAGCTTCCCATAGGGCGTCCCTGGCTCTCAGAATGCGTACTGTACCTTCTGGGCTCCCCATCATTCGCATCGCCAAAGGCACCTTCCATCGACATCATCCCAAATCACGGCCCTCACACGCCAACCCGTCCCTGCTGGATGATCTAATTTTTGAGTTGCCTTCGTCTGCTCTCGAGCCGCACAACTGGTGTGTCGTTGGACCGTCACTCTCTGGGAAGACGACGTTTCTACAGGTCCTCAGAGGCAGGCTGCTGTGTGAACCGCCCACGACGCGTTCATACCCGTACTTGTCTGGGGAGCATGTCCCGGCGCGGCTGAGGAGTCCGCGACAGGCTATCCGCTATGTCGGCTTTGATGCGGAGGCCACGTGGGGTGGTTTGGGTGGCAGCGTGACTACGTCGGCGTTCATGTCGGCTCGGTATGAGTCGAGGAGGGAGATGACGGACTTTTCAGTGAGAAACTTCCTCCTCGGTAACACGGAGCTGAATCCTCTCCAGGCGCCATTGGGAGGGGGGGGCGATGGGACAGTCTCGGCCGAGTTGCTGGATCGAGTGGTGAAGGATTTGAGGCTGCATCATCTGCTAGATCTTCCCGTCACGTTTCTGAGCAATGGGCAGGGAAGACGGGCAAGGATAGCGCGGGCACTGCTGACGGAACCGGAGGTGCTGCTTCTGGATGAGCCGTTCATGGGCCTGGATCCGCCTACGGTGTCGGGACTGAGTCCCTTGCTGCAGTCGTTGGCTGAGAAGGCGAGCCCGAGATTGGTGATGAGTGCGCGGCCGCAGGACCCGCTGCCCGAATGGATTACGCATTTGATTTATCTGAGGAGCGATTGTCAGATTGAGTCAATGGGCGTCAAGGACGTGGTTCTAGACGGGCTGAGGAAGTATGTCCAGGGAGTGAGGCTCGGTGGGCTCACGGAAGATGAGAAGCTCCCGGTCCGTACATTGACGGACATTGGGAGGGTTCTGGTTCCGAGGTCAAAGAAGCAAGACGCGGCAGCAGGCTCATCAGATGGTGGGCAGGGAGAAGATATGCATGCGCTGACCCCCATCAACCCTGATGCCGAGCCGCTTGTTGAGATGGACGGGTGTCGCGTGCAATACGACGACAAGGTCGCGTTGGGAAACTGGTCCCAGGAGACGCCCGATGGCCAAAAACAAGGTTTGATATGGACGGTCCGACGCGGCGAACGATGGGGCGTTTTTGGTCCCAACGGGTCTGGCAAGACTACCATTGTGTCTCTCCTCGGTTCCGATCACCCACTGGCGTATTCCATGCCCATTCGACTCTTTGGCCAAAGCCGTCTCCCCGAGCCGGGCTCGGGCTCGAAATCACTTACTTTCTGGGATATCCAATCCCGCATCGGTCATTCCAGCCCCGAGGTCCACCAGCACATGCCTCGAGGCCACACGATTCGCAAGGTCATCGAAAGCGCATGGGCAGCTACCTTTGGCGCGCCCCCCAAGCTCGATGCCTCGGCCAAGCACAAAGTCGATGCCGCCCTGCGCTGGTTCACCCCTGAGCTGAAGCCCAACTCTGCGGCGAACGTGCCGCAAGATGAGGATGATGTATCATGGGCAGACAACTACATGTTTGGCGAGATTTCGTTTTCTGCGCAACGCGTGGCCCTCTTCGTCAGATCGATGATCAAGGCCCCGGATGTGGTCGTTCTGGATGAGGCCTTCTCGGGCATGGACGACGCCGTGCGCGACAAATGCGTCTTGTTCTTGATGGACGGCGAGACTAAGACGTACCGGGAGGGCGAGATGGTCACGGTCACGAGCGAGCAGAGTGAGGAGGGGCGCGTGGTGATTCGTGGTTTATCCGATCAGCAGGCTTTGATCTGCATCGCGCATGTCAAAGAGGAAGTGCCAGACTGCGTGAGAGAATGGATGTGTTTGCCCGAGGCGAATGCTGGCAGACCGGCGAGGTTTGGGAGATTCGATGGGCCGCTGCGGGAGGATGAGAGGCGGTGGGAGGAGGTGTGGGGGGTTTATTAGTCACAGATGAAAAATGGTAAATTATAAAATAAAGAATAAAAAATGAACCTGACATCATGTTAGATGCGTGCTTGAAATTGCCAAGTGAGGCCTCGTGAAAGTCCTGAAAGCGGTCGATTGGAATCGCATTTGAGCCCACTACGCTCACATGAACACATGAACGGTTACCCCCTTTCACGCGACGGCACATGACGCCATACTCCTCACTCACTCACTCATCACCCACCTCATCCCACCCTCACGGTCCAACATGCCCAGCGCTATCGACCCCCTCATGCACCCCCCACACAGACGACGAAGACCTCACCCTGAAATGCTGCGTGCCCATATCCTCCCTCGCCGCGCCCGTTGAAGTCGGCAAGATAGGGTACGTCGCGCACCTCCCCATATCCCCGGGAGCTCACACCATCTCCAAAGACGCCACGCGGCGTACAACCAAAACAAACTCACTCACTCACCATTCTTTCTCGTCCACAGATCAGGCGGCCGCGCCGGAACATCCGCCTTCTTCGCCTGGCCACCCCTCGGACCGCTGCTGTTCGAGAACGAGACGTCCGATGCGCGGGACCACTGCGCCAACGAGCGAAGTACGTATGGTTCCCACCCCTTTTTCAGAATGATGACTAGATGAAGAGTTGGAAAGGGGTTTCACTGACTTGTCCACGCAGCGTTCCTTTCCCACATCCGCCTATCCGTCTTCATGGCCGTCCTGTCCGTCGCCATCACCCTCTCGTTTCATCTCAGGCATAAGCCGACGGACCTGGAGAGGCGCGCGTCGAAGCCGCTGGGGGGGATTTTCTGGATCCTCTCTGTGTTGATGCTTGCTTTGGGGGTAGCGAATTACATAAGTGTGTTCCCCCCCCCCCCATCCTATTTGCTCTTTTCCTCTTCCTTTTTGCCGGTCATTTCGTTAGCTTGGCATGACATTTTCCATGTTCTCGCGATACGGCTGACGAAAAAAAACAAAAAAACAGAAACGGTGAATGAGTACAGTCGCAGGGCGGCAATTGTGCAGACGGGGTGGAGAACGCAGCTGGTACGTCGTATCCCTCCTCGTTTGCAAGGCAAAGGAGACGAGACGAGACGCATGCTTACGTTGCCTGTTGTAGATACTGGGCCTGGTGGCGTTTTGTATTGTCGGGACGTGTGCTGTGTTGTTGGCTATTACCAAGATGCGGCAGCAGGAGGAGCGGCTGCTGTAGTCCATGAGGATGAATCAGATGACTGTATGAGTGGAGGGCATCGATCGAGGGGGTGACGGGTGCAGGACGATACTGCATTCTTCGCGTCCGTGAAATATCATCTCCTTGAACTTTTTCCTTACAATGCTGGTCCGGGATGGATATGTACAGCCCGCCGCCCGGACCCGGACCCTGCTGCACTCACTCCGAAAGGCATGATGCGCGTGTCCAACGCTGTGAAGCTTTTTTCTCTCAGTCTGTGGGCAGTCTGTTTGGGATTGTTCAGGGAAATCTAAGTTTTTTAAGAGTACATGACCGACGACGTATATGCGGTACCGTTGCCTTGCTTTGCTACTATGCGAAATGAAAATGCCGTGTCCCAGCCGAGTATTTTTATTTCTCGCTCTCCTGGCAAAATAGGTCGTCGGCGATATCCCCCTTGTCTCGGCGTATGTCCTGCATGTCCTCTTCGCCGCAGCCACCGGCCTCTTTGCGGAACAAGGCAGTGTACCTTTGTGCCTCTTTGGCAAAGCTCGCTGGTGCCGAGGGTTTGCCGTCCCACGAGAGGAGAGGAAGCCCGACGGGCGACTGCAGCTCTCCCCTTTCGGGCAATGTGTCGAGCATGTTGACGGGCGACGTTGGGTCGAAGGGCTCGCCGCTTTCGTCTTGGAGATTGGCGAGTGGCGAGCTTGGTGATGCGCCTTTCTGGTACTCCTCGGGCGGGTCGGGGATCTCGCTGTGAACGCCGAGGACGGCATCGGCCGTTGGCTTGCTGGGGTAGAGGGTGTAGTACCCGCGTAGACGGGCGAGATGGAGGGCGTATTCTAGCCACGCGGGGTATTTCTTGCCCGCCGTCTTTTGGGTGATGAGGGCTGGCGGTGAAGACATGGTCTTCTTGCGGTAGAGCGTCTGCGATACGAAGTGGTGGAGCTCGACCCATTTGTCGCCCATGAACAGCATGGCCTCGCTGTTGGGACGTTGCCACAGGAAAGCTGTTTCTCCTCCTCGGGATGTGCCTTTGGATGTGCCTCGTGACGCGGGAGGGGAAAAGGCCGTGGTTCCGTCTATCAATGTGTGTGGCACTGAGAAAGCAAGACCCATCAGATTCGCGTCGTAGTCCTCCATGAGCGCCATTCTGGAGTGCAGTCGGTGTAGCAGGGAGTATTTCACGTCTAGTCACGGGAGACTCATGGGTCAGCATGGGTGGGCATGGATGTGGCCAAAGACGACCGACGGCTTCTTGGGAGGGATAGATTGCACAGCAGCCACAGCAGCACACGTACATTGAAAGAACTGAGGCGTTATTTCCGTGTGGGGAGCCAATACCAGCACATGGGTGCTGGAAGGGTCAGTAGGCCAGAAGGACTCGACGAAGCGCACGGAGCTGTCCTCCTCATCCAAGGGCTGCCGAGTGATTCGACGGCGGAGTGAAATCAATTGCGGTTGCTGGCCGCCACGGGGAGTCGGACGAGGCCATTTGAAGTCCTTCAGGAACGACTCCAACAAAGGCTCGACGACGTTGGGCAGCTCGATGGTGATGTGGGGGGTGTGAATGCCGGCAAGGTCCACCTTGGCAATCGACCGGAGAAGCCGCTCGAGGTTCGCAGTCTTGGTCGGGGTGGCGTGAATGAGAATGTCAAACCGCACCTTGTTCCAGGCTGCGGAAAGAGCATCATCATCATCATCATCATCATCATCCATCAATCAGCATTGCTCCCGAGACGCAAGGGGGGGATGATGGAATGATGGAAATGCGCCGTACCTGAGAGAGCCAAAGCGTCCAGCTTCGAAATCCACGAGAGGCTCTTGCCGGGACGCTCAGGCAGCTCGATGAGAGCAGCTTGTGTGGACAGGACCTGGTCGCGGGCCGGGCCAAGGAAATAATCTTCCTCGGCAGTTGTGGAATCTATAAACACTGCCAGTGGATGAATGTGAGCGTCGAAGTGATCTGGAGGCCGGCATTGATTCTAGTTAGCGTCAACTATTGCTTTCCAATCTTTGAATCTTTGATTCTTTGATTCATGCCCCGTACAAAGTACTCTCGTGATTGCCATCTGAGTGCGGTGCTCAGTTGATGATTCATAGTGATCGGGTCGAGCATCTATAGTTTTTTTTTTGTTTTTTTTCAACTGATTTAGTAAACGTGGCTTTTTTTCCTTTGCGTTTTTTCTTTCTTTCTCTTTTTCCAACATGGCTCAAGCTCAACATACCATGCGTCATGAGCTGACATTCCTTGTCTATGCCATTGATCTCGAGTAGCGCCTCGATAGTCACGTCAGCCACGCCCATGAAAGCAAAGTGAACAAAGTTTCGACGTTCCATGGACATTTCACAGGCCATGGGCAACAATGTCGAGGCGCTCCTGAGACTCGCCGCAGCGAAGAGCACGTTGCGATTCCTCTGCGACGGGCCACCCGCTGCTGAGAAGCGGCGGAGCGTCGATGCCGCCTTGGCAGCGTCGGGCGGAGGCTCCCGGGTTGGAAACGAGGACGAGTTGTTGCGACGGCTGACGAGGTAGAAGAGAGCTGCGATGATGAGGCCACACGCCACGACCATGACGCGCCTTCTCCGATACCTCCGCGGCACGCGCCATCTTTTCCACTTGCTGGCGCCGTGTTTAGCGTGGCCCGGCAGGCTGAGATCGTCGTCCTTTTTGGCCATCTCTTCGTCGTCGTCGCCGCGCCACAGCTGCCATGCCCGCGGAGGGGTCATACTGACTTGGTGTGTCGACAGTGCAAAGAGTCGAGGTCTGAATCAAGAAGCAAGAAGCAAGAAACAGAATGCAGCATGCAGCTGCAGACGAGGTGCAAGCCGAACCTCGTCTGGCCGGCGCGTCTTCAACAAGGGTAGGTTTCATCAATGCTACCCTGTACGGATCCGTAATCCGTACCCACTGACATGTCCCCACCCTTCTCGAACTACATGGAAGAGTAACTCCAGGAAAAAAAAAAAAAAAAAAAAAAGGGTCGTCGAAAAAACCACCAGTTCGCCAGCAGTCAGTTGCCGCCCTGACCCCGACCCCCGACCCCCGACCCCGATGCCTGAGCCGAATTCAGTCGTTGAATCATAGCGAGAAGGACGCGTCCCCTTCATTCATTGAGCATTGAGCATTGAGCATTGAGCATTGAGCCATGGGCAAGTCACGCCGCAACCGAGCCGGCGCCTCTCAACGACGAGATCCCATTTCAAAGCCCGTCAAACCGCCCTCTGACCCAGAACTGGCCGCCCTCCGAGAAGCCAAGATCCTGCCCGTCATCCAACATCTCCGGAATGCGGACCCCAAGTCTCGCTCCTCGGCCGCCACCGCCATCACGAACCTCATCCAAGACACCCGGTGCCGCAAGCTGCTCCTGCGCGAACAGATCGTCCACACCCTTCTCACACAGACTCTCACGGATGCCGCTTGGGAAAGCAGAGCTGCCGGCTGGGGCATACTGCAGGTGCTGGCTCAGGAAGAGGAGGCCGATTTTTGCGTGCACCTGTTCCGGTCCGACGTCCTGACGGCCATTGAGTTCGCCGCCAGGACGGTTGGGGAGAAGCTGTTGCTGTTGTCGAGGGACCCCGGATTCGCCGAGCTGCCCAGGGGGGAGAGAACAAGCGTTGCTAGCATCACCGCCTCTCTTGTCGCTCTACTCACGGCGCTGGCCGAGGCGGGAGATGAGCTCTTGGAGGCCATCTCGTCCAATGCCACCGTGACCGACTTGCTCTTCCTCCTCATCACATCTGGTGGCCAAAGCCAAGGCCGGAGCAGCGGCGGCAGCGGCGGCAGCGGTGATGACGCAGGGAACCTCGCCAACCTGCGCGGCGATGCCCTGGCATGCCTTATGATTCTGACCGAGGACAACGGCGACCTGGCCGAGAGGCTCGTGGCCAACACCGAGTGCTACCAGTCCCTGTCTGCCCTCAAGAACGAAGTGTCCGGCCATGGTGTGCTGGCATGCGCCACCCTTCACAATGTCTTCGCTGCGCTGGAAACCCTCAAAAACGCGCCCCTTGATCCCGAGGCCGGCGATGCACTGCTCATACCCACCCTTGCCAAAACGATTGCGGGAGTGCGGCCCGGCCAGAGTGCCACGAACGGAGGCGGCGAGGGCTGGTCCAACCCAGTCGAGCAGCAGCAACTGGCTCTAGAAACGCTCGCCTCCATCGGCACCGCCTTGATCTCCGCCAACGCTGACGCCTCCTCTGCTCCCCCGGCGGCCAGCAAGGACCAAGGTGCGGCCGAGGCCAACGAAGGCGACGCGGACATGGACATGGGTGATGATACCGATGGCCAGGATTCGGGCGCAGCAGAGGACGACGACGACGACAAAGGAAGCGAAGACGGCGAGATGGACCAAGACGAAATGGAGGCCGACATGGAAATGGTCACGGGCGCAGGCGGCCCCGACGAGCAAGACAACATGGACGACACGCCTGTTGTGCTGAAAGCGCTCCTCGACGCCGCCATGCCCGAGCTCATCCGCATCGCCTCCTTCCAGCCCAGCGACGACGACACCCTCCGTCTCCAAGGCCACGCCCTCTCGGCCCTCAACAACATGGCCTGGTCCGTCTCGCTAGCCGACTTCTCCGACGCCCAAAACGCGGGCATACAGAAGGCCTGGCTCCCCGTCGGCCGCACCCTCTGGCAGCAGGTCATCACGCCCATCCTCGCCAGCGACACGGCCGACGTCGACCTCGCCACCCAAGTCACCGGCCTCGCGTGGGCCATCGCCCGCAGCCTCGGCGGCCACACCCCGCTCCGGGGCGACGAGCACCGCAAATTCATCTCCCTCTACCAGGCCACAAAGACGATGATGACGGTAAACCCGCAGCAGCAGCAGGACTCGCAAGATCCCTTCCAGCGCCTCGGCGTAAAGTGCGTGGGCGTCCTCGGCCAGCTCGCGCTGCATCCCTGCCCCCCACCCCTGAACCGCGAGATCGGCTCCTTCATGATGACCCTGCTGGCCGGCCTGCCGGAGACGCCCGCCGCGGATGCCGTAGAGGCCCTCGGCCAGGTCTTTGAAATCTACGGCAACGAGGACTTTGCGTACGATGCCCAGGTCTTCTGGAAACATGACTTCCTCGCGCATCTCGAGGCGGTGCTGCCCAAGGCGAAAGCCATGGCCAAGAGCGTGGACAAGAAGACGCAGGCTGAGTTGAGGACCAGAGCGGACGAGGTGGTGTTGAATTTGACGCGGTTCTTGGCTTACAAGAAGAAGCATCAGCCTCGGGAGGTGGTGAATGCATCTTGAAATTTAATTTTTTTTCGATTTTTTTTTTTTTGGCTATAGTACGGAGTAGACGGGACGTTTAATTTTAACAAAAGATCATAGGCGAGGAATTTGGATAGGCATGCATGAGACCTGGGTATATCAAAAAAAGTTTTGGAGAAAAGAGGGCAACGAGTCGATTTATCCCATTACATTGCATTGCATTGCATTGCATTACGATGGAGTGACATATTATGAACAAGAGATATTTGATACTTAATTCTATTGAAGCGTGGATTGTGTGTGAACCTTGCAGTTATGTTGTAGCAAACATGCGCTGACCTGTGTACGTTTTTTTTTTTTTAAAAAAAAAAAAGAGGACAAATTCCCAACATTAATTGTCGCACACACACCACACGGACATTAATCAAGCTCCCAAGCAAATGCATCACATCCCAATCAGCACCGCTCAAATACACGGTACAAACCCTTCAGGCTCGCCACTTCCAAGATGCCCCCGTTCATGAGGGTCTCGGTGGCCACCAATTCCGTCTTGAACGCCGGGAAAAATATATTCTCCACCGCCCACCTCACATGCTGCCTTCTCTTCTTCACCTCCGCAGGAAGAGATTCCTCGCTGTTGTGCCCGGGCACCGGCGGGACGGGCAATTGCTCCGGCACATGAAACGTCGCCAGCTCCCGCAGAAACGTTGCAAAACAGGCCTTCTCTTCAGTCCAGCGGACGTTGGGCCCGAGACGTAGCAGAAACCGCGGAAGCTTCGACAACGGAGGCGTGTACCCCTTTACCATGAGGGGGATCGAAATCAACTCTCCCGCCGGGGAAATCTCCAGCGAAAAGTACTCCTGGAGCATCTCTCTCCGTTCGACAAGCTGA
Source organism: Epichloe coenophiala (assembly GCA_018801565.1). Lineage (NCBI taxonomy): Eukaryota > Fungi > Ascomycota > Sordariomycetes > Hypocreales > Clavicipitaceae > Epichloe > Epichloe coenophiala. The sequence continues at coordinate 834,626 of JAFEMN010000010.1, read as the reverse complement.
CCGGCCACTTTGTCAACAATGGCGTCCAGGGGGAAGTCGTTGTCCGAGGCATCCAGGGCTTTCTTCTCGGCTTCGGCGGCTATTCGTAACAGTTGTCGCAGCTCCAGGGCGGGACTGAACCGGATGACGCCGAAATTCCCAAAATCGTTCAAGCCCAACTGATAGAAATATTCAAAGCACGTATGCCCATAATCAACCAGGAACAATTTGACGCCGCCTTGTATCGCCGCCAGTCTTCTACTATCGTCCACGATCCCAACAAATGTGTGTGTGGAGAAAATCTCGGTCAAATCATTATGAATACCCTCGCGTACCTCCTTGCGTAGCTCCTTGATGCTGTTCAGCCTGTAAACAGTCGCTCCTCGACCTTCTATTGTCTCATACTCGATATCCTCGGGCACAGCCAGCGGCTCGTCTTCCATGGTGGCCGCCTCCGAAGAACTCTCGCCGGTTTCCGCGCGCGGAAACATTGTGGTTATCTTGCGAGCGTACGTGTCGGTCCGAACCAGGTCGTTTGAATTCCTTCTCTTCTTCCCTGTCACCATGGATATGGATTTCGGAGCAGGCTCCTCGTCCTCGCCCGTTGCGTCGGATACTGGCTTGGCCCCCGGGAGCAGGGCTTGTGTCCTGAAGGTTCGGCTTGTGTCGACACTCGCCAGCTGTGATTCAAGCTCCGTGCAAACCGCCTGCACAATCTCATCTTCGTTGAGGAAATGAACCTCCCGCTTCGTCGGATGAACATTGACGTCGACGCGAGCTGGCTCGATCTGGAGACTTAGGTAGATGAAGGGGTGGCCCCCCTTGGGGAGGAAGTTGACATAGGTCTGTTCGAGCGCCTTTTTCAAATGAGAAGACTCGACGCTTCGGCTGTTGATGAAAAGTAGGAACGTCGTTTTCTTAATGTGGTAATTTGCATTGGTGGCCAGGACATGCGCCCTGAACCCCCAACGATCGTCTGCGGCTTCGAATTCGACCAGCTCGTTGGCTACACTACTTCCGTAAATCTGTCGGATCCGGTCAGACGTAGTAGACTGGCTCTGAATGGACAAGCTACTGGAGGCTTCCCCGGCCTTTTTGCAAGTGAAGCCCACACCTTTGCAGTGGACAGAGTAACGTCCGACCATATCAAGGATCTTATTGAATTCGTCGGCATGGGATCGGAACGCTTTCCTACGAGTTGGAATGTTGAAGAACAAGTCCTCTACTGTGATCTGAGTCCCTGGCCGACCTGCCACCGCCTTTGGCTCTACAGGCTGGCCGGGCTTAGGAGCCGCCAGACTGCCATCCTGATAGTGAGCCCGCCATGCCAAGGTTGAATTTTTGGTCTTGGTCGTCACTGATAAATGGGCGATGTGGCTGATGCTCGCGAGAGCCTCTCCTCGAAATCCATATGTCTCTATAGATGACAGGTCCTCAAAGGCCTTGATTTTGCTCGTGGTATGCCGTTCACACAGGATAGCCAGATCGTCTTTCTTTTGAAAAATAAATAAAATTGTTGGCGGTGGTACTTTGGGAGAGAAGACAGCACGGAAGAAAGGTAGAGAGGAAACAAATCCCCATTCAGGACACACACCTCAATCCCACAGCCATTATCTGTGATTTGAAGAAGCTTCAATCCACCGTCCTTGACGAGAATATCCAAAGCCGTGGAACCAGCATCAACGGCATTCTCTATCAGCTCCTTGAGAGCATGTACCGGGGCGACAATAATTTCACCTGCTGCAATCTTGTTGACTACATCTGGGTCCAAGGCCTGTTTTGACGAAGAAATGCGTGTTTAGCCAAAGCCCGGATTGGGGGCCAAGTCTACGCTCGGAGAGACATTGATGCAGTGCCCCCCTCCCCCGTTGGTAGTTGTGGGAAAACTTACCTTGATACGACGGGCAGGTCGGGGCCCATCATCGGGTATATCTTCTGCTTTCCGCTTGGTACCCGAAGGGCCGTCGACGTCCATGTGGTCCATTTTCTGGCCTGCAGGCTGTATCGGGACTCAACATTGGTTGCAATGGCATCCGCATCCCCACAGGCTGAAGCTGTGGCATCAAACATGTGGCATGAGGTCAGGCAGAAGAGGGAGGGCATGTGCAAATACTTGATGCACCCCCGTTCACCCCCGTTCACCCCCGTTCACGGCCTCAAAACCGAGCAGAGGAGTAAAAATTATTGTATGAATCGCCGGATCCTCTCAACCACGGGTTGTGAATACTCCAGTGGGGTCGGGGTCGGGGTCGGGGTCGAGGTCGAAGACAATGCAAATCTTTGACTGACCCCACGTCAAAACTTTGGTGGTTTGGACGCGCGACGTGCAACGCGAAGGCACGTGACTCTCTCGGGTTTTCCTCTCTTCCGCTCGGCCTGATTCTGAACAGGAGCTGAGAGTTGGTCCATCCCACCGGTCAATGAATGAAGGAACTGACACGGCTCCTCCGGCCCCGTCCGCCCAATCGGAACCTCACTGAGTCAGCCCCCCTCGTCGCTGCATGTGTCTGTCTGGTGGAGCCTGTACATAGTCCGTAGTCCGTGCATGCCAGCAAGGAAAGTTCAGTTCAACACGGCGACATCCGGCCAAGCCAAGCCAAGCCCGACGTTCTCCCTCGCCCTGCTCGTCGTCATCGGAGGAGACAGAGAGCAGCCCCCAACCCTCCCAGGATGCCATCATGATGATGATGATGATGATATGATGCCAGGCTGCCAGGTGGTGCCAAGTGCCAGGTTATCAGGTTGTCAGGTGCCAGACCAGGGCACCGGCGCAATCGATGCAGATCGCGCCAGACACCGCGTTACCCACGGCGGATTTCTCCATGGAATCAGGCCAGTCGCAAATTCTCGAGCCATATAATGTAACTGCCGTGATCAGCCCCAGGAGACGAGGCCGAAAAACAGGGATGGAGGATAGTGGATTAGGAAATCCGTAAAAAAAAAATAATAATAAAAAAATTCCCCGTCCTTCCACCTTCCAGGCGAATCAATCAAACTCATCACCCCCTGGCCTCGCCTTGCCTCATTCCGGCAAGCCAACAAGTGAAGACGTTGGAACGTTGCAACGGTTTCTCTTCAACGCCATCTCCTCCGTACATTAGTCTGATTTGCAAGTACCACCCCCCCTTTTTTCCCTCCTCGGGACACACACACCGCACACACCCTTGGTCGGTACATTTGCACATACAATAACATGTGTGGGCTGGGAAAACCGACCGATAGCCGTAGAATTTGCGTACGACTCCCATATTCGGTGCGACGTCTTCGATCCCATCTTGGTGAGACATCCAAGCCAGGCCGGCAACTAGGGAAAGAGATGATTGTTTCAGCTGCCGAGCTCAAAAAAAGAGAGGAACCTAATCCGTAGACCCAATCAATCCCAAGCACATTACAGTACACACATGTAGTTTGAACCAGTTCCCTTTGAGAGTTCCTCGGCGACTGGGTCCCATATTCGTATTGGCAAGGACCGTCCGTGTCTGACCAAGAGAAGAAGATTACGGGAGTTGGGTTGTCGTGTATGTACGGATTACTCCGTATGTACAATCAGAAAGAACATCTCCGCGGGTTCCAATGCCGCCTTTCTACGAATTAGGCCATTTCGCGAGCACGCGCCGACGACAAAGAACACCTCGGGTGCGGGTGCGACCCCCTGAAGCTTCGTTGCTTCGTTTTCGTCCATGCACCCACCTTCTCTTCAGCATGTTGCATGCTCTTTGAACCAAGGCTTCATCAGCTTTTGATATTCCGGCACGCCGCATCATGGAGAATCATCTAGTTGTACCATGTAGATAGACATCGGGCATTGTTCCCCTATATGCAGACACGTTATTAATTCAAAGCAAGTGTTGGCACGTATGTAAGATGAAAGTAAATTAAAAAAGGTAGATATGCTATCGATTCATCCAATACTAGAAAATGACCTCCTTTGGCCCCTCAACTTCCTGGGTATCGCGTCCCTAATGACTGTGAATGTCCAAACTCTCCTCTGTGTCGCCACCGTCAACATTCAACTCTATTCTATTCTATTGTACAGGATGCCGACGGTTCTTGTAGCATAGGGGGGCCTCTCTCCGCGAGCCTCGTCAGTATGCCCCTATGAGTAACCATACCTTGCTAACCAGATTTCAAACGGCGAAATGTTTGCAAGCGATGACGACAAAAGAAGAAACAAAAAAAAAAATGAGAGCAAATCATGTGTATGATTAGATTTGATATTGACTTGAGAAACAAGAATCCTCCGCTCGTCCCCTCCATTCTCTTTGCAAACGTCCATGTCCATTCCATGTCCGCGAGCCAACGTTGAGCCAAAGTCGGTCTGAATCCTCGCACTTGGAAAAGATGTTGCAGCGAAGCGACTCTGAGATTGGAAACGCTGGACGAAAAATATTACAATGACGCACCCATATCTGTTCAACTCATCGTCGCCCATTGTCGCGAGGCCTGAACGGCTCTTCTGAGTCCCCCAATAGGCCATCAATGCCAAGACGTTTGGATCTTTCGCCATAGCCGCCGGTCGGTACTCCTGACGAAACTGTTTGAATGGGCTGTGGTCGTATGGGCGGAAGCTGAAAGCTCGATTGAGAATCGGAAGGCTTGGGCGCGTTTGATTCTTCCGCAATTCCACGATACGGTAGGCCTTCTGGCAGCTGCTTGTCGTGCGTGCACTGAAATGACTGGGGCCTTCCAGCTTGACCGAAGCCGTGGCCCATGAAAACCGAAGGTCGGGAAGACTGGCCGGGAGAGGCATTCTCACGCTGAAGGGTTGCCGTATGAAGGTGCTCACCGCCCGGGCGAGCTTTGACCGGATCGAAAGGTATGCGCTGAGCGAACATGGTCTCAGGGCTCATTCGCTGATATGATGATGCTGCCCGACTCCCTTGCGCATTCATGACAGACGGGGCGTGCTGTGCGTGTTGTGCGTGTTGTGGTGGAGGAGGCCTCGTGGGTAACGTCAGTAACAGCACGATGAAGTAGAACGACCCCTCCTTGGCAAGCCCTGCACGGATGGCCAAGGGTCTTGTAAATCTGCCGGCACCGACAAAGGCGAGATGGTCTTGAAAACTGAGCGGGAACCGCCCAAAGTCCTCCGTGGCGAAGCCCAGCCCTTGTATACTCTGAGAGCCACGTCCCAGAATTGGAGGAAGATAGTTTGGTTCTCTCCTCCTCTGCTCATTGTTGAAATAAGAATGAATAGCCGAGATTTTTTCAAGTTCGGCTGGCAAAACGATGTCACCCAGACTCCTTCCCGCCATGTTTGGCAAACCAAGGATATCCCAAAACAGCATGGATCCTTTGATAAAGTCAAGACTCATGTTCAGGTAGGCGACGGGTTCTTGTGAGCTACTGGTGGCAGACAGAGGAGTATTGTAGCTGTTTGCATCAGAAGACGGCGCCGACTCGCCTGATCTGGCTGAGAACCCACGGCCTGCTGCAATGCCGGAGGCACGGGATGACGTGTGCCGTTGATAATGCTCGTCGAATGAAGCGGGACCACTGGAGGGATGAATGTCTACAGGGCGTCGGGGGGACATATCGCGAGAATGTGCATGTGTCTGACGAATATTGTCAAACCGCGTGTCTCTGTCGTCTCGAAGTCGGGGTCTTCCTCGTTTTTTGTGCTGCACGTCCACGCAAGCATCCTCCTTGCCGTTGCTTATACATCTTGAGCATGGTCGCTGTGCTATGCAATTTGTTAGCGATTTCGTCTCCTCTCCATGAGGCCAATCTCGACCCCTTTCCACCAGCCATCAAATATATCAAACTTACCATCACACCTAGAAAGAAAAGACACTGTTAACACCAGTGAACCACACATTTCAAGACTGAATACAAGAAGAGTAAATGGAAAAAGGCTTACCTGAGGTGAGCTCTCTTGCAAGGCACACATGCAGACGCGACATGGCCCTTGGTTTTCCTTTGAGCTTTTGGTGATCTGACGGCTTGGCTGTCTGCACAAGTAGACGCACCAGACTGACCTAGTTCAGCGCCTGATCTTGAGTCGGCAGCAGCTGCTACTGCTGCAGAGTGCTGAGGGCTCTGAACCTGATTCATCCCATGCTGCGGTTCATGAAGCAAATATTTATTTGGGTGGGCGACTGGTCCTCGATAACTGTAGGGGCGCTCCATTGCTGGTCTTTGCGGATATGAGCTAGGGAAAATCACGGGTGGCATTGGTGCCTGTGGAGGCGGTAACTGCAGTCGGACATCGAATGGTCGCTTTGTCGAGTAGACATCTTCGACGCTCTCTGCCGAGAAAGTACTGGAACCTCGACTCGGATTGTAGAGCTCTCGAGGGTCATTTGTCGGCACGTTCGGCGCGGTCGGCGCCCCGTCCATGGGAGGAGATGGATATGCCCGCGTACGAGCAGATATATCTGCTCTTGCACCTTGGGTCTCCCAAGCCAAGTTTCGATCCGAGTTGTGATCTGGAAACAGAAGGCTAGGGCAAGGGCTCAGTAGCGATGAAGATGTATCCAATGGCCTGGTTCTTGACAACATGGATGGAGTATCCATGTCTGGCTCCCCAAGACGGACTATTTTGATCGCAGATGTTCAGCGGCGACCTTTAAAACCCAACAATCTCTCTGAAATGTTTGTGAGAGTTGGCGAGAGAAGAACAAAGAGGGAATTTGGCGTCAGCGTTGCGAAACCGTCGAAGATGGTGACAGACGGCCTTTTAGCTATATGACAGCTTTTGTCGTGAGGCAGGATTGTGTTGCAATAGATTCCCGCGCGCGCGCGCGCTTCGTTGGGATGTTCTGGAGAAGTATAGCCCAGTTGATTCGACACACTTCAAAAAGTTGGAGGATGGATCCAAAACACGGGGGATTTGGAGAAAATGAATGAATAATTGAGAAAATGATCAACTGTCTGGTCCGAAAAGATGAGACGGGACTGATAGACACAAAGAAACCAAAGAGGGAATCTGGGCAGCGACACCGAAGCGGATATACATCCGTTTGATGCCGGAGCAGCTGGCTGGTGTGAAACAAGGCGCAGCACAGTGACACTCTCTGACAGGGTGAAATAAATATGCTTCGTAATACAACCCTGGGGAATCTATGTACCTGTGAGCAATGATAGCGACAAACATCCGGGAGATATAGGATGGAAAAAGAGTTCAAGGTTTCCTGTCCCCGGCTACATTGTATGTATGTATGTATGTAATCCGTCCTTGCTGGCTGCTCGACGCCTCCCTCGAGGCTAGGCACAAAATGGACCAGGAAATGAATGGTCCGGGGCGTAGCTTTCAAAAGCATGTACGATACAATGAAGATTGATCGGCGGCGACTCAGGGTCGGGTTTTGTGTGACTGGCAGACTGGGACTGGAGCCAGGGGATTGCTGCAGGAAGGCTGGTGAGCAAGCAGGGTTCTGGTTGTGGTTGTGGTTCTGGCTTCAACCGTTTAGATGTACTCCTGGCACAGCTAAAACCAGACTCCGTACTGCCGAGAGGAGATGTCTGCACATTGCGGCTTGTCAGGACGACTCTAAACCTGGCCTATCTTATTAGCTTGACGGAGCTGGCTCCGCATCCCGGTCTATGTCATGGTGCCAAGCAAGACACCACAGTTGTTGGCAGCATCTCATCACTAATAATTTAAGAAATCCACTGAAATTGCATCCCGGAACGATGCCGGAGATCAAGAGCCCGTAGACACTTGCAGAGTTCCGAGGCCAGTATCCCAAGAGATTTGAGAGGAGATCCATCCAGACAAGGGGGCAGGAAGGGCGTGTGGCTGGGGGAGTGTCATGTCTCGCTTGTAACCGGTAGGTGCCAGACACTACTGTGTTGTATGGCCATTCACGGAGTACATATTACATACGGACCTAGAGGGCAATGAGCGGATCGACAGAACACAATGGTCGAGTTCAGGAGCGCCGCCCCTCAAAATGAAGGTGAGAAGTGAGAGAGTGTGATGAAGTGACTCATGGCCTCGCTTTCCAAGATACGGACTGTGATGTGAATGAAGCTACATGTACATGTAGACTAACTGGAGAGTGATAGCGGTCATGACAAGGCCACGGCACTCCACTGTTGGGGCTGTTCCGGATTGAGGACGAAGCTCGCTCGGGGTGGACTCGTGCACATGGGAAGCAGGGATTCAAAGAGCGACACATGAACAAGTATGTAAGGATGTACATGAGACCCTGTACGGGCAAGAATGCTGGATGCCCGAGAGTCGAGCGAGTACCGGGGCTTCCACTCATTGTACTGTATGCTCTGTTGATATCGAGTATAGCCGTGATAGGCGCTTTAAGTTCCTTGGAGATTCCTGCACAAGAGCGGAGCGTCCCTTGATTTCCCTGGATCCTCTAATCCGTAGGGACCAAGCGCCATACATACATGTAGGTTGACAAGCGCGAATTGGAGAATGCCGATGATGTCTTGTGGGGGCATTCACGGAGTTTTGAATTGTGGACTACGTGTAATCCGTACGGAGTAGTCCGTGTGTACGTCCGTAATAAATGAGGCAGAAGGGGAGTCGGGGGGGGTGAACGTGGCAGCGGTGTACATACGGACTAATGTAGGGGCTGGCATGGCAAGAAAAAAAATCCATATTATGCCATAGCATAGTCCGTATGTACCATGAAGTTCGCTTCACGCGTCCGGTATTATGTATGTGGCTGACGCCATGGGAGCTGCACATGGCGACGAGAAGCGGTATGAGGGACGTGCTATCAAATTTCGGATCAAAATCCGGGTGCGACAAGGCAAATAGGTACGGACTGCTCCATGGGTTGCTTTTGATACCCGATGTGGATCTAAGTGGCGCCACCTCTCATGACGATAGCCAGAGTTTGGGACACGGAGGGTTGTGACGCCTGACTTTTTTAAGCCTATGCAGTTGCTGCTTGTATCGCCGTTTTGACAGCGGATGATGTTTTGGATCCTCACTTGCCGTGCTGCCGTGTTGCGGTGCTTCCGAGCTTCCGAGCTTCCGGACTTACGTATTGTTCGTGGGCTGTTGACATGTCCTCTGGAGGGCGTCCGTGAAGCTACATCAGGGAAGCGGCACAGGTCTTGATACAGATGACTTCAAGTGCTCTTTTCGTCTGTGTCGCAAAAGACGCCGATGGATTGGCGAGCGCCATTGAGACTTCATGATTCACTCAACTCGGCAAACGCAACTGGAACCCGGCGGAGTCGAAGCTTTAGGCGAGGCCACCATTGACGCAGCAGTACAGGCACACGTGACGACGCCAGGAAACTCGCTTCTCGCTGGTAGAACGCTCGAGAGATCGAGAGATCAGGGAGCAAAGTCATCTAGAATCTGCATTCTTGGACCTTCCGAGTCTTCGAGACTTGACGTTCCATCAACTGTGGCTTTTACGCCCGAGTCAGCCATGTGACCAATTGACAGCCAATCTTCAGGGGGGGTCAACCTGCTCTAATGGGAAGAGACTGGGGCAGTTGACGAACTAGCCAGTAGGGAAAATTTGTTTTTGGGCCAAAATTGCTCCATAGACCTGCCGCTTAAATTTCCGGCAAACAGCTTTTCACGCCAACGGCCCCCCTCGAGGCGGGCCGGGCTCCCTAGCTGTATTATCCACCTACTCCGTAATAAACTCCATGAATTACCACGGTGTCGTCTCCATGAAGAAATGTCAACGGCTTAGGTGACCACAGCATGCGGGGCTTCGGGTAGACCTAGAACCGCCGAGCTACTTGGAACCGGAGATCGGCTTGATTCAGTTCCATGCCCATTTGCCATCAATATCGCGATTCAGATCCGAAGTAACCCAATACTCATGGGCAAATTGAACAAGCATCGCAATCAAAGTGTCTGATACAGTTGGACAGTAACGGTAACGATATGCGCCATGTTGAGGCTCACAGTTCTATCGAAAGATGGCGCTGGGACATTGTATGGTGCTGGGCAAACGGCGCCGAGTTCCATTGCATCCACGGGTCGAGAATGAAACGTTGTTGAGTTGGGTGGAGAGTGGAGAGTATCCTATTATTTCCAGTGCTTTCTTTCACCACCCATTGCGGCATCCAAGTTGTGTACATACGTACGCATTACATTGTATGTACATACTATGTGCGTAGTGGTTGTGTCAGAAGCCTTGTAGGGACACCCAGGGGACGTGTTCGTATTGGCCCGCTTGTCTGATCGATTCATCCGATGGGCGTCCGTACAAAGTGCGAGTGTGGCAGGGTGCGGCCCTTCGAGGGAGCAACGCTGAGCCAAAGTCGCCAGCCAATTTCCAGCCCAACGCCGAAATCGCAATACGCGGCGCCGCGAAATCCGTCAATGGTCAAATCTGCGGCAATGCATCGCCTGTGGTTCTGCGGGATAAAAAGAAAAATCATAGTATGACGGCAGATCTGGCATCATGCCTTTGCGTGCGAGTTGGAGAGGCTTGGCGTTGATGAGCACGGAGTCACTCAACTGTATGTACATACTCCGTACATACGAAAGAGTTGTCAAGTGCCGGGCGGACCCATTGAATCTTGCACAGATCTGGCAGCTTGTCGAGAAAGTAAAGTACGTAATACGGCCAAGCTCCACCGTCACACCACCTGTTTTGTGCCCGATGAGATGAACAGGCAGGGCAGGGCACGGGGCCGTGGCCGTCCTCCGACACCACGGATCATTTGACTCGACTTGGTTAGGGACTCGGGGGGCGGAATGTTGCAAACGCGTGCGCATTTCTTTCTGACTAGGCTCGCAACTGGAGCCCCGGGAAGGAAAAGAGCATCGTCAAGTGCAGAGTGGCTTTTGGTTTTGGAGGCTGCGAGGCTTTGAGGTTTGAGTGAGGTCTGAGGCTCGAGGCTGAGGAGGTCTGAGTCTGGGCTGTGGCTCCTTCCTAAAGAATTAAGAATACCGTGCCACTGCACCTTCCTCCAACAACATGGCTTGGCAACCGATCTGGCGGAATGCCTGATGGTACGTGCCCACACAGCTTCTTGCATTTTATGACATTGGGTGTCTCGCAAACTCCTGGCAATTTCTTACGCCCTAATAATAATACCTCCGTACTGCATTGTACATACATCTCCAAAGTCACGTCAGCCTCTCAGCCACCGACCGCGCCGATGATTGGAAGTGGTCACTGTTCTAGTTTCCAAGGGGCTAGGAGCTTGAACAGAACGTGCCCTTGGCGCAAGTTTTTCAATTCCAGCGTAAGAGGTCATAGTTGATTGTGAAGAGGGGGCGGCCATTCAGTAGAAGCTTCTGATAGACAAACTGAAACCATGATATGATTGTGTTGACTAATTTTGATATTCCACAGATTCACAGCAACAAAGAACTTCTGGCTTAAAGACGTGTGTGCAGCGACAGATCCTGAGCGTCTATAAATTGATGCTGGTCTTTGGTTTTTTTCTTGTCAAGAAGACTGAGATGTACAACGATCTCTAGGCACATTGACACCTACGCGGGAATTCCAAAATGGTCGGTCGCAGCACCTGCCCCGTATACTCGGTATCTTTGGATGAATGGAAGGTCCATTTCCGGGCGCCTCCCAGTACGGACTATTGGCTGTGGATATAATTAAACCTTCCTTTGGGCAAGGGTTGACACAGGACAGCGTACATACATATTATGGGTGGGTGACTGTCTTGAAGTTGAGTGCCAGGGTCAAGACAGCAACGCTAATAGGTTGGGCAAGGAGTTGGGGGCGGAGAACTCGACCGCAGTCGTCCGGAAGAGCCGGATGCGGTTGTTGATAGATGCAAATTTGAACGAGGAGAAGAGCGACAACAGCAAACATTGAGCCCTTCTCACCGCGTCTCAAGACGGGAGAGATGGGTTCAAAGGTAGTGCAAGAGTACAGTTACTCGGTGCTCGATGCTCGATGCCTCGTACTCCCTCCCGTACACGATTCAGATGGACTCGCACATCGTGTGGCACTGGCAGTGACCCAATCGTTGGTTCAGATCTGATTTCAACCGACACGACACGACACGACACAACGCACGCAGCCGCCTGCGTTGCACAACATGAACATGTACCTCAGGTTACACTTGGGATCACGGACGGATGGGGAACAAAGACGAGTGGTACGCTGACTACGGACTACTCCATGCACCATGCGACATATGGAAACCGTTCTGTGCTCGGCCCGTACGAGTGCAATCTAACCGAAGAATATTAAAGGAATCGGTATGTTTCGGACGGAGCACATGTGCATGCATGGAGCAAGGATGGACCAGCAGCATACAATATGATATCTGCCCGCATCAATCACGTCTCCCTGTTCGGACTGGCGCGCAAGGCGCCGAGGACTGCTTCTGCAAAGCAGTGGCAGCATGAGCATCATGGTAATCAGTCGTGTGCAACTTCTCCCAAGTAGGCATTCCTTGCCCTACGCGTTTTCGGGGCGTCGAAAATAATCAACAGACTGCATGGCTCTCCGACGAATTGGTGCATCTGTGGGCAAACTCTAAAATCGAGGAGAAAATGGCTTCGTTTGGTGAGTTACGGAAGTACGGAGTAGTCGGTAATAGTGAGATGTGAGAATGACGAACCGAGGAAGGCCCTTCCCCCCTTGGGGACACCCTCATCTCGCTACACCGGCGCCCCCCCTCCTTTACTACACAGTGAGAAATGATGTCGTACGATGCGGGATAATATGACCAGGGAACTACGGAGTAGAGGTGTCGAGACTTGCCTCTACGTCACCGAAAAAATCCCGAAGATGCTTTCTTTGGAACGAGGCCGCAGACAGGCAGACAAGGAAAGAACAGGGCAAAAGCGGAGCTGCGGCCAGACAGAAAAGAACGGAACGAACTACGGACCGTATTATGCAGTCTAGTTAGTAGCCGCCATCTCCACCAACCATGTGACAGGAGGACGTTTCGACAGAAATGACAAGAAGCTGCATGCTTTTCTTTTTCCCGACCCGACCCAAGCTGGATGATCTGCGCCATGGTACGCGCGAAGGGAAAAGGACGTGCGTATCCACGATGAGTGAGTTATACGCCGTACGGAGCACTCGGCTCGGTTCAAAACACAAAAAGAGCACGCCTTGTCAAAAAGCTCTGAATCTGCACACGCCCCCTCTCCTTCACCCCGGTTCCCGTGATTGAAATTCATCCCGGGGATACAAAAATCCGGAAGTGCCAAAAAAAACCGAACAACATAGGACCGGCCAATCGATAACACCAGGGGGTTCTGGTTCTTTGGTTACTCTTTTTTTTTGTCGCAGTCCATTAGAAAGAAACCGGACAAGGGAAGGTGTTCATCTGGCAGCAAATTGAACGACATGTTTTTGCTAATTACATACGGGTGTTCATTCCCGGCCCCCCCCCCCGTCTCTGTTGTTTCTTTCTTTCTTCTTGTTTTTTTGTTTTTTTTTTTGATAGATAAACCGGTCGCCCCTTTTCTCCCGTCTCTCCGCTCCTCCTCCATCTTGTGGTGTGGTTCAGGGTCAAAAAGTAGCGCGTTCTAGACTTGCGCTCCCCCGTGCGGGACGGAGCAATAAAACGCCTTAGCTGGCATGTGGCCCACTGCACCCCGGCAGCCGGGTCCAACAGCGACCGTTGGATTCCCCTCTCTGCAACGGATTAGTCCGAGTGTGTCTTGGTGCATGCGCGCGGCATAGAACGACGAGAACAATGGAAGCTTCCACCGGAACCGGAGGGATTCGAAACCTGGGCAATAACTGGGAAATGGTGTAAAATCAAGCAAGTACGGACTATGTACGTGGTAATAGAGGGAAGTGCAAGATACATGTAGATTTCAAAAAAAAAAAATATACTCCGTCAAGTCCGAATCATTACAACGCTAGTCCGTAAACCCCCGAAGACTCATTTCAACCCTGACAAGCAAGCAAGCCCTCCTGCTTACAAACGACTTTCTATCCCAGCATAATGACCATCCGCCGCCCAATGCGAGTCAGGCCACACCAGACGAATTGCTTCCCAGATGTGCCTGTCGTTGCGAAACGTTAGCTAGTGTCGTCGGCGCCAACGGCAGATGGTTCTGTCCAAAGCAGAAGATGCCGAATTTGATCAATTAAACGAAAACCCCAGTTCCCTTCACGGAGAGATGCCGAAAGGGCAGGCAAGGGGGTGGGAGAGACTGTACTCCGTGCACCAAGAGGTTCCCCTCTCATATCCGATGGAGTTGCTTCTCCAATGCATGGGCTTTCGGGGTTTTTTTTTTCTTCTTCTCTTCGGATCTTTCGGGCTGACCGTCCGTTGGAAGGATCCTTCTCTGAAAAGAGACCCCCGCCCCCGCCCCTTCCTATACCCACCTCCCATCTCGTATAATTATACCGTTGGCGGACTGGCCTGCAGGAAAGATGCAAGGAACTCGTAAGGGAAAAGAAAACAAAAATTGGAAAAAAAAAAAAAAGTCCCTCTTACCTGACATGGAAGATTTGCAGCCCGTCCTTGACTTCTTGCGGAAGATCCTTGACATCCTTGCGGTTCTGAGCTGGCAACAAGACTGTCTTGACTCCTGCACGGAGAGCACCAATGAGTTTCTCCTTGATACCGCCTACGGCAGTGACACGTCCGCGTAGAGAGATTTCACCCTATAGGAATAGGAGAGGACTCCGTTAGCATGTGGTTCAGGGTATGTGTATATGACACATCCAAGACATAGATGTCATACACGGCCAACACATTAGCGGTATACTAGCGGTATACTGCACAGTGATACAAAGTTGCCAAAAGGGAGGAGGAATGACCACGTACCGTCATGGCCATCGTAGGTGGCACAGGCTTGCCGGAGAACAAGGAAATGAGAGCAATAGCCTGACCGATGCCACTGCTTGGTCCATCCTTGGGAATGGCGCCCGAGGGGCAGTGAACATGAATGCTTCGGTCCTTCATGATATCCGTAGTAGGTTCCGGGGTGAGACCTAGCTCGTACGCATGGGCCTTGACCCAAGTCAAGGCGACTTCGACGCTCTCCTTGAGCACATCGCCCAGCTTGCCCGTGAGCTGGACTCTGCCATTGCCCGGCATATCAGCGACTTCGATGAAGAGGATGCTGCCGTTGCCTCCCGTGCTGTAGGCCACGAGACCCGTCACGATGCCGGGACGACTCGTCTTCTCGGCAATTTCCTCCTCAAACTTCTCGATGCCGAGAATGGTTTCGATATCGTCGACCGTCAAGCGCGGTCTGTAGACCTCTGCGCGACCACCGTCTCTTGCTTCCGCGAATTCAACAGCCTTGGCACGGCAAACAGAGCCGATCTCTCGTTCCAGGTTGCGAACCCCTGATTCACGAGTGTACGACTCTATAATCTTGGACACGACATCCTGGTCAAAGATGACCTGGTGCTCGGCTAATCCATTGGCTCGGATCTGCTTGGGCACGAGGTGCTGCATGGCGATATGGCGCTTCTCGAGCGTTGTATAGCCCGGCAGGTAAATCATTTCCATGCGGTCCAACAACGGCGCGGGAATCGTGTCCAAGTTGTCGGCGGTGGCGATGAAGAGAATCTTGGACAGATCAATGGGCATGCCGACATAGTGATCCTGAAACGTGTGGTTTTGCTCCGGATCCAGCACCTCGAGCATAGCTGCTGATGGGTCGCCGTAGACGCTGGCCGTGCCGATCTTGTCGATCTCGTCCAACAAGAAGACTGGATTCGCGACACCGACTTTTCGCAGACCCTGCACTATCGCGCCTGGCATGGCCGCGACATATGTCCTGCGGTGACCGCGGATCTCGGCCTCGTCCCTGACGCCTCCGAGAGAGATGCGATGAAACTTCCTGCCGAGAGCCGCGGCCACCGACTTGGCCAGGCTGGTCTTGCCCACTCCTGGTGGTCCGATGAGCAGCATAATGGGAGACCTGTCCATCATTTTCTTGGACTTGAGGATCTGGAGCTTGGCGTTGTGTTCCGGGTCAGGTGGTGCGGCGTTGTTGCTCCTGTTCTGTTCAATGCTCTGCTGCTTGTCCTTGTCGTTGTCGTTGAAGCCTGTCTCTGCTTCTGCTTTGCGAATCTGATCTTCCACGTCGTCATTGAGAGACTGCTTGAGGCGCAGGACCGCGAGATACTCGATCAATCTCTTCTTCACCTTGTCGAGACCGTAGTGATCATCATCAAGTTGCTTCCGTGCTCTTGTCAAGGTCTCTGGACCTAGTCTGTCATCTGTCCTAGCCGTCCAAGGAATCTCGGACAAGGTCTCCAGCCAGTTGCGGGTAACCTGGTATTCCTGGTTCATGGGCATCATCTTCTGCAGCCTTCGCAGCTCCCTATCCGCCGATTTGGCGACCTCGGGGGGCATTTGAGCGTTTTGAAGCTTCTTCTTCAGCTCATCCAACTCGTTGGCTTCCTGTTCATCACCCTGGTCATTGCCGGGTGGCACCTGGCCATTCGATGGAAGGAAATTTAAGCCCGGAACCGGCAGGCCTGCGTTGTTGCGCTTGTTTGGATTATCGTTGAGCCTGTCCATGATTTGGACAGGAACTGACGTGAATGTTGTAATTTTGAAATTGTTCTTGATGCCTCCCACCTGACGCTCCAACAGTTCAAGAACTTTTGTGATTCTGACCTTGACGTCGAGCGCGGCCAGTACACCAAGATTCTCTTCATGGGATGCCTCGACAAGGTTTGACATGAAGTCAGCTAGCAGGCCAGCCTCTTTGATTTCTCTCCTCATGATGAGCATCTCCAGTCGTTTGGTGAGCCCCGGAGATAGAGCCGGGCCACCTTTTGTGCGAGGCAGTAGCGATGAGATTCGTAGAATTGTGACGAGCTCGCGAGATTGTGCTTTCAGTAAAGCAAATAGGTCTTGGAGTTGTTTGTCGGCAATATCGACTACAAAGCAAAAGGCAAACATTAGTCTCCTGACAGAGGGCCGTTCCGTGGGATTGGTTGATAGACGACGCCCTGGGGTTCATCACTCACTCTCGTCGCCAAAGTAGGTGACCTTGGCCCGGAAGAATGGCCGCTCGCGTGCAATGTTGTCCACCCTCACGCGAGAGGCCCCTTCCACGCGGAGTGCAAATTCACCGGCGCCACGGCCTTCGATGCCAACAATCTTGGCGGCTACACCGAAGCCGAAGATGTCGGCTTTGCTGGCGCTCCCCGGGTTCACCTCCTCGAGCTGCGAGGTATCCACCTCTTCGCCATTATTGATAAGAAGCTGGCCGGTCGGGCCCACGAAAGGCGACGAAAGCGGAACACAGGCGATGGGTATGCTGTCGATGCGGGCATCGGGTCCCCTGGCCGCTGCTTGTTCGTACACGTGCGCGAGGAGCGCTGGGATATCGGGTCGGCTCGAGGTGACGGAGATGCGCTGGACCAGGCCGGGGAGGAGGACGAACCCCCTAGCGAGTGGGATGACGGGAAGGGTCGCAGTCTGTGATCTGCCCATGACGCAGGGAGAGGGGGATTTCGAGGGCGCACACACGAGACAGCTCGAGCTATATTATGCAGATGGTGGAATGGCCGAGTTTGGTCCGGAACGGCACGGGAGCGACTGGCGGTCGTGTTCGCAGGGAAGAAGTCGCTCACAAGTCGGGGCTCAAAAAGAAAAGAAAAAAAGGAGGCATACAGTAACAAAGCGTGAATGAGTAGTTGTACAGAGTATCGAATCGATGGAGCGATGGGAGCGATGGGAGCAATGGGAGCGATGGGTTGTTTGTTGAGAGGAGATTGGTCGATAGTTTGGGTCGAGTGGTTTGTCAAATTGTCGAAAAGTTGGGTTGTAGTTGTGGTTGTGGGTTTGACGTTGCTTTGTGCTTTGTCTGGACGGTTCCACGCATGCCGAGGCAAAGACGAGGCGAGGTTTCTCCACCCTCCATCAGTCCCGGTGGTCCATGGGAATTCGATGCAAATCAGACTCCAAGGGAGTGCATGCTACACTCGTCACAGCTAGCCATAACACGCCTGTATTAAAGCAAACCATGATTCCACCTGGCACTGTACCTCACTTAAAATACAAGAGCGCGGCAAAAATGACACCCTAGTGCTCGTGCGCTATCTGTCGCATTTCCCAGGGCAAGTCGACGATGCTGCTGACTCATCAGAACCTCACCCCCACCCACCGCGGGGCAAAAAAAGGCGCCAAAAAATCAATTTACACCAGCTGAACCCACTGACGCGCCTCCAACGCGTCTCCCAGGCTCGCTCCAAGTCGAGGGCCTCTCACCCATCATCATCTCCAATCCGTGAATCTCTTCGTCTCCCCCCCCGGCCACAATCAACCATGTGTATGTCCAAGCCCGCTCTCCGAATCCCCCTTTCTTTTAAAGAAAAAAAAAAAAACAGGAAGAAGAAGGAAAAATCCCTCTGACATTCCGCACAGCAGCCTACGCAGGATACAGCACGACCAGCTACGGCGCCCAAGGCGGCGACGACTCAGGCGGCTTCCTGGCCGGCGGCTCACAGCAAGGCAGCCAAGGCGGCGGCAAGGCCTACCAAGATGAATCCCTCCGCCCCGTCACCATCAAGCAGATCCTCGAAGCAGAAGAGGCCTACGCGGGCGCCGATTTCAAAATCGACAACGCGACCGTCACGCAAATCACGTTCGTGGGACAGATCCGTAACATCAACCCGCAGCCCACCAACATCACGTTCAAGATCGACGACGGCACCGGCCAGATCGAAGTCAAGAAGTGGATCGACGTGAACAAGCAGGACGACTCCAACGCCGAGTTCGAGCTAGACTCGCATGTGCGCGTGTGGGGACGCCTGAAGAGCTTCTCCAACAAGCGTCATGTCGGCGCGCACGTTATCCGGCCCGTGGCGGATTTCAACGAGGTCAACTATCATTTGCTGGAGGCGACGTACGTGCACTTGTTCTTCTCAAAGGGTCCTTTGGGCCAGCAGGGCGGTGGCGCGAATGGGGATAGCATGTTTGTCGACGGCGGCGGCGGCGGGTACGGCAATGAGAACGGTGCTGGTGCTGGCCAGGCCTCAAATAAGCTTTCGGCCTGTGGTCCGCTGGCTAGAAAGATGTTCACCTTCATTAGTGGTGCGCCGGGCGGTAACGAGGGCATTCACTTGAATGTCATTAGTAGCTCGACGGGCATGTCCGTGAGGGATGTCTTGTCGGCCTCGGATGAATTATTGGCACATGGCTTGATCTATCCGACTGTTGATGATGAGACATGGGCGATTTTAGAGTATTAGATTGGGTCGGAAGCAGAACAAGGCGGCAGCAATATGACGACTTATTGGTTTTTTTTTTTCGATTTTGGGGACAACGGACTTGATAAACAAACGGACGGACATGGTCCCTGTAACCATTTTGAAGTGCAAAAACACATGTTTCTCTTTGTTATTATAGGAAACGTCAAATCATCACAGGATTCAATCTGAACCTCGAAGCAGAGTAGAACTCATTCGACGTGCAAATGAGTGTGGAGGTAGATACTTCACAGGGGCCAAAGAGAAAATCACAACACCAACGCAGACCACGTCGTCCTCGGACCACTCCTTCACTCCTTCTCTGGCTCCATATAAACAGAGCTGCTAGCCTCGTCGTTTCGGGGCTCACGAACCATGCAGTACAGTCGAACAGGAACGGGTCCACGGCAAAAGACAATCTCCTTTCGGAGCTCGAATCCAAATTTGGCGTAGAACCGGTTATTGACCACATTGGAAGACTCCAAATACATGGCTCGGTTCTCCTCGTCAGCCTAGAAGAACAAGAAGATCCGATTCTTGAGCAGACTCTAACGCCTTTTTGGCTGTCTATCACCCGGATGGTTCTACACCCATCAACTGCTTACCTTGTACATCATGTGTCTCAACAACTTGCTTGCGTACCCGCTACCCTGGGAACTCGCCTTCGTGCCAATATAGCCAAGATAGTAGCAGTCGTCGTTTCGATGACCCATAATCTCAGCTTTGGTGTCATGAAGCGCGGGAAACAGCTCATTGAAGAACCGTTTTCGGCTCTCTCGTGAGAGCTGATAGCACAAACGCCATGTCCCGCTCCAGACGGTGGCGAGCCAGTCGTCATTTGTGGTTCCTGGAGGCATCCTACACGAATGCCAAGGGAAAAGTCCATGTTAGCATTCTTGATGCTGCCGGAAACCAAAGGGGAGGGCTCATCATGTGCGCCTTGTTCAACGTCAACTTATCCCCCAGCCCAGCACATACCACAAGGCAACAGCATCAAAGTCCGTTCCAATAGCGGTTGCAATGCCTCGAAACTTATACGAAGCATACGTATAAGTCATGAGCCGAACATGAAGCTTCCAAAGCTTCTCCGACGATTTACAATCCGCATCGTCGACGCCCATTAGATACAAGGACAAAGGGTCAGCAGCAAAGATCTGTGCAAGAGCCAAGCCGGCCTCCCGACGATCACTCATCTTAAGCTCGCGAACCTCGGTCGCCCATGTAGATGGAATCAAGGACAGCGTTGGCTTGGATTCAATTTGTTTTTCGACATGATTGACCTGCGCCATGTTGGAGGACGTTTATGTTTACTTCTTCCTGAACTGTTAGAGCAATAAGGAATGATAGAGTGTCTAGGGGGCAGCGAATGAAAAACAGCAAGGATGCTCTATCCTGCTCTCGGGATCAAAGCGGGCTAGGGAAGGCATATGGAAATACTCAAAAAGGTTGGGACCCAGTCACCAAAGATGAAGAAATGAGCGAGCACTGTGAGCGGTTCACACGGAATGGTCCATCTTCTTGGCGGTCACTTGCCCTCCTTCTGATAATTCCCGCCAAAAATGGGAAAAAAAAAATTGGGGGTTCATGGGCTTTACATTTTGCAAACTGTTGCCCAGTCACTAGTTATGATGCCTGCAGAATATCGTTCGCGACGAGTCATGCCCGAAGACTGACAATGGCGAGGAGCGCGTATTTAGATTCGGGGACGCAAAGAGGTGATTGTATTATGAAGTCTGTATTTCGCACCCGGAGATCGAGTCCAGCCGCACAGCGTGTGTAAGGTAGGTAGGTACACACAACACGAGAGGGGGATTACCCGAATGAGAGAGGAAGGGAGAGTGTGAGCGCGGCGTCGAGCGAAGGTGGCAGCAAGTATGCGTCGATGAACGAAAAGAAGAAGAAATGATAAGAAGATGGTTTGGGGCCAACTAATACTTATCTCTTCAGACGTATCAGCGTTCTCTCAGCGTTCTCTCACAAGAGGACGAATAAAATGCAACGCAATCACCGCCGGGTCACCAAAGCGACTTGCCGCAGCAGACGCATAAAGACGAGAGGCATCGCAGCCTCGTTTGTTCAGCTGTGTCAGGTGATCAGCCTGTTTCGGGCTCCCAGAGTGATCTCGTGATGATGCACGCGGCTGACGCCTTGTTGGCTTACATCAGTTTGGGGCGGGAAGCTCCAGTCGGAAGAAGGCGCCTCCGCCTCCGTGGCTTCACCACGTCCACCCGTTGGTCACCCGGCAATGCAAGCCTGCACCCATCCAGCGTTTGCATTGTGCCCTGCTGCACCGCTGTGCTGCTTTCGAACCAGTGACATTGCATTCTGTGAGATGGTGTGGAAAGGGAAGGTTATCGCGAAGTAGTGATGCCTAAGATGTGAGGCTGCAATATCCGACACACTCGATGCGTGGTGAACTTGTTGCCCGATGACGGATACAGCGTCTATGACGAATAATATACATAATAAAATGCGTAAGTGACCGTGTTGGGCAAGCTGAAGATGCACGTAGCTAAACACGATATTCACCAGAAGAAGCGTACGATTTTTACTATAACTACTCTCTCTATAGAAGAGGAGCTTTTATCCTGCTAGGGGACATCTTTTCCCAAGTCACGTGCTCCACATACGATGGTACTCACTCCGTGCAAGACTGGGTCGGTCTGCGGAGTTATTACGTGGCTCACTAACTAATAAACGGTCGTCTTCACCTTCCCTTTGCACTACCCTTTGTGCGAGCTCGCTTGGCCCGGGGAGACTCTTGATGCTTATCCAGCCAGTGAGGACGAGCAGACGTGCCTTGTCGACTGGGACCATGGTTCAAGTGCATCATAGCCACGAAAAGATGTAACTAGGCAGGCTTGGCACTCAAGCATTTCGTCGATCGGCACTGCCCATCATCAATGTGCCACTCTATCAGTCTGTGTCGAGTAGATAAATGCTGGAGTATTGTGCACATTGTGGCAAAGACGGCATCTGTTACTGCTAAGAGGCTTCTTACATGTTCTTGGACTATTCTGGATGTCAACTACGCTGGTCGCCCTGCTGCCGTCACTATGCAGTGAGGCATCGTGCCTGTTCCTGTACTGTTTTCGAATGCAACACTCCTGAAAATGCTGCGGGATCTCGGAGCGTGCCTCCGTGCTTGCCGCGAGTGAGTATCATCCATCCATCCCCTTATTGGTTGGGTCATCGCCATACTCAGTCATCCACCGCACGGCTGCTTTTAGGTATCTCTTGTGTCGTCTTCCTCTCATGTGCACTGCTTCTGCCTGACGTGTGAGTGTGTGTCACGGGCAATTCACAACATGCGGCGAATCTGCTGCTCATTCGTATACTTCTCCAGGCAAGAGTCAAGGCTCTGCCACCACTCAAACAGCATTGAGTTGCAGATGAGCTTGAACCAGGGTGTGAATTTCAAATCAGGCTGCTCGAATAGTTGCTTGAGCTTCTCGGCGCTGACGTACTGCGTCGCCTGGACTTCGTTGGGGTTAATGTCGAGATCGACGTGAGTCTTGATAAACAGGATGTAGTCAACTAAGTTTGCGTAGGTCAGCTTTGCCCTTGTTCCTCCGGGGGGAAAAGGCATAGATGATCGGTATGACAAACGTACTCTCGTGTTCTCCCCATTTGCCATCGCTGGGGGCCTTGTAATGGATTCGAGTGAGGAAGTGGAATTTCTCCAAGGGGACCTGCTCTTTCCGAATGCCCAGCTCGTGCTCCAACTTGCGCTGGGCCGCGCGCTTGACACCTTCGATGGCGTCAGGCAGGTTTGATCCGGTCTCGCCAGACACAGCCAGAGGATGTGAGCAGCATGTATTGGTCCACATGTCGGGGAAGGTGATTTTTTCCGAGGCACGCTGCTGCAAAAGCAGCTCGTTTTTGTCGTTGAACAAAAAGACGGAAAAGGCTCGGTGCAACAATCCCTTGTCAATATTGGACATCAAATGGCCTGCCCAGATCTCGTTAGTCACTACCCCCAAAGGTGAGGCCCAAGATGGTCACTGTTGGTGTTTTCTCACAAAGCTTTTTACTGGCCTTGCCAACGGGCATGTCATTGTCATCGAGAACAATGCATACCTCGTCCATTAACCGAATCTGCTCCTCGTCGTGGCCAGAAAGTGCCTCCGAATTGGTGTCGATGTCAGGGAACAGGCTGAGGATGGTGTCGGCCGTCATGGGCTGAAGCTGGGCCTCTGTAGCGGTAACGGTTGTTGTCGACATGCTGCTGACGTTGGAACTTTTCTTGTCGGTCGGTTTCGATTCTTTTGTATACTCGCCGATCTGCGTGTCAAGTTGGACAATGAGGTCTAATGTGATGGGACAAACTGCAGACGACAAGGGTCCAAGTTCCAATTTATTTCCCGCTTAGGCCAAAAAAAAATTGGGGCTGCTCTAGAGTCGCGTTCTGATGAGAGGACGTTGAGATGCCCTTCCGGCAGGTGGAAGAAACGAACAGGAGCGGCGCACAGTCTTGGAGTCGTTGTCCTCCTTTTGGTTTCATTTGATCTGGGTTCTGGGTCTCTGCAGAGCCCAGACCAAATGTCTTCATGCAGGGACCTATACAGCACATGCCCGATAACAGTGTTGATCAAAAATGAACACTTTGACAACTCCCATGCGGTCAACGCGTTACTTGGTTCCAGACCAGAAGTCATGTGCCTCCGTTTTGTTCGCTTTCTCGGGGGGGGGGGTTTTTTCCATTTTTTTTGAGGAAAAATAGCGGCTTCTTTTCGCCCAATGCTGCGATTGGTCTTTCTAATAATGGTTAGACACACCTCTTAGCTTCGAGTACGGATTACAGGTGAAACAATTCCAAGCCTGAAAAATGATGGTGCGAGTCGGTGCGGCAGGCAGAGACGACAGCAGGGGCTGCTCCGGGGCTAAGCGCAACATGGAATATTGGGCCTTTAGCTTTCGTGAATCGTCACCTCGCATCGACAACTGCATCATCCCCCTTGCGTGCTTCTCGCGGTCCCCGATTTCTCCTCGTAGCGAGCGCTCAGACAGACACTCCGGCTTACACAGTTTTCGCTTTCCAATTCCAAACTGCTGTTTGTCTTGGCACGAATCGGCCAGCTCTAGTCCCAACCTGTAGCCTGTGGCTCCCCGAGCTTCCCCTCTGCGACCATGGCGCCCCCTCCCAAGATCGAGGCCAAGGAGATCGAAACATACTGGAACATCTTTTCTGGCAGAACCGGTGGCGGCCAGTTCCTTACCGGCGAACAGGCAGCCCCCGTATTGAAGAACAGTGGCCTCCGCGATGATCAGCTGGAACGTGTCTGGGACTTGGCCGACGTGGACAATGACGGCAACCTGGACTTCGAGGAGTTTTGCGTCGCTATGCGACTCATCTTCGATGTGCTGAACGGAGTATGTCTATAATCTCTCTGGGGGTTGAAGAAGTTGTGTGTGAAAATTCAAGTTCCTTCCTTGATGCTGACTTGCCTTGATGACGTAGGAATACTCGGATGTCCCCAAAACACTGCCAGACTGGCTGGTGCCAGAGTCAAAGGCGCATTTGGTCCAAGCGACTCGCGCCATCTCGGGCAAGCAACCACGATTCGAGCAGGTAGAAGACGATTCGGATGATTTGGGTCTCAAAGATGGCTTCGAATGGTACATGAAGCCCCAAGACAAGAGCAAATACGAGCACATATACCAGGAGAACCGAGATATGCGAGGCGAAGTATCATGTTAGTAACCCCCCTTTTCCTTTCTTGTTCTATTTGGGGGAAACTGTTTTCCTGTCCTCTACGGTCTACAAATTAGCGGAAATCATGCTGATTGATTAATCCAGTCGGCGCCTTGGAAGAACTCTACGAATCCCTCGATGTGCCCGATACCGACGTCCGATCTGCCTGGAACCTCGTCAACCCTTCTGCAGCATCCACCATCAACAAAGACGCGTGCCTCGCCTTCCTACACATGCTCAACTACCGCCACGAGGGCTTTCGCATCCCCCGCAGTGTGCCAGCCTCTCTGCGATCGACTTTCGAACGCAACCATATAGACTACCAGCTCGACAGTCAACGGACAGGTGCAGGATCGCGATGGGCATCCAAGGCCGACGATTCCACGTCCACGGGGCGCAAGACCAAGTTCGGCGAGCAGTACCTCACGCGCCTCGGCAGAAGCGGCTTCAAAACCGCTGGAACTGACTTCTCCACCGAAAAGACAGAAGACTGGGAGGAAGTCAGGCTGAAGCGTCAGCTCGCGGACCTGGATGCCAAGATCCAAAAGGTCGAGGACCTGGCGGAGCAGCGAAAGGGCGGCAAGCGGGACTCGAAGCCCGCTCTCGTACGGCGCGAACTCGACCAGCTGCTAGACTATAAGCGCCGAGAGCTCAGGGACTTGGAAGAGGGACGGGGCAAGAGCGCAGTGGGCTCAGGCCTGAAGAGCGTGTCGGAGGATCTGCAGACTGTGAGGGAGCAGGTGGAAGGTCTGGAGGCGCATTTGAGCTCAAGGCAAGCCGTTCTGGATGACCTGCGCAGACAAATTGATGCGGAAAAGGTGTAATTGGAAAGATGGTAGACGGGAGGTTTGTCTGCAAGCGGGCATCGTGTCTTTGCGCTCGTAATTAGACCATGGAGTGTGATTGATCATGTTGGGTGCCGACAACAACCCGGATGAGTTTGTCGAGGGCATGTGCAAATTCCGAGCCTGAAGGATCGTTGGGGGGTTTTTTTTTTCAGTTTTTTTTTCAGCGATGTCAAGATTCTTGGGTCTGTATCTCATCACATGGCGAGCTGAACGATTCATCCAGGGAGACGCTTCTCATATATCTATTTTGACTCCATCCCGCTGCCTCCGAGGATTAAGCTCGAGGGCGTGGCCGCCAAGTTGCCAGGTGGCATCTAGCAGGTGGGGCAGGACATTGGACGGACGAAGAGCGGGTGAGAGAGCATGTGCCTGACGCCTTTTTCTTCTACCCCCCAAAATATCAACCCTGCATCACCAAGTTCAGGAGAGAAGCCGTCTTGTTCACTTCCCCTCCTTAAACCACAACCCGCTGCTTCCAAGTTGTAACTTTCTCGATCTATTTTCAAGTCCACGTACCGCAACCGCCATCATGCCCGAAGTAAACACCAGCAACCAAGCATTCAACCAGGCTGCCAATGAGAGAGCAAGAAAATTGACGGGTCTCCAGAACAAAGACTTGCTTCAATTATACGGTACGCCCGGGTCATTCCAGGGATTTTTCCAACGCCGATATCGAGCCATTGCTGACCAAGGGTTTCCTTCCCAGGCCTCTTCAAAGTTGCTACTGGCGAGGACTTCTCTAAAGAATCGCAGCCCGGCTTCATGTCCGGCATCTCGGTGAGCACGAGTTTTCCATCCCCCATCAACCCGTTGCGCTCTGTCCGGGTGAAGGTGTGTTTTGAGTCGCAGCATCTAACGACTATGGCATGGGTAGGCGAGGCCCAAGTACGATGCCTGGAAAGCAGTAGTCGACAGAGGCCTGTCCCCCGAAGAGGCCCAGGCCGAGTACATTGCGCTTGTCGAAAAGTTTGAAAAGGAACAGTCCGGGAAATAGGCCACATGAAACACGCAACCCGAATATGGGATGTCAGGAGATATCAGTGTATCTATTTTGGCTCATCAAGGTGTTGCTGCTTCACGGGATCTGAACGGTTCGATCGAACCCGAGAAACCGTAATTAAAACACAACTTTGAGTCTTGACAAGTTATTTCCATGTCGTGCTTTGTGCTCATCCCATAAATACCGTCACATATTCAATGCTAGCCCATCCGGCCAATGCCGGTCTAGTACGACGGCCGCCAGTGTTGGATTGGATCTTGGGTTCCCCCGGAGAGTAGAGCTACAGTATTCTTCAAGAATCGCAGTCCCTTGTTGCGAACGAACCCAGTGCAAATAAAGCGATGACTCGATTGGCAGCCACGAGAGTTTCTTGCCCTTCCACGTGATCCAGGCGTCACCAGGACTTATACCATATCCAGAATCAACCGGTTCGTCGTTCCCAATAGCTGTCGGCCACATATATTCCTGTCGGTCCCGAACAATGCCCTACGTGTCTCGGCCCGGGAACTTCAAACGCGCTCGCATTCCAGCACGCGATATCCCGACACAGGCACGCGTAAACGACCAGACGAGGAAACTGGACGGACATGCCGTCATCAGCAGAGCAAATGCTCTCGAGCAACTACAACATTTTCACCGTGGAGAAGAAGACGGCACAAGGAGTGGTGTGCCAAATGCTGAGTTGCTGCAGGGCCAACTAGATCAAATACGTACATTCGCAGCAGGCCCGCCGTCCAGATCGCTCCAGACAAGGCCGCCGCATCCTGAATCAAAAAGCAAGTAGATAGTACGGTGGTGCATGTAAATGTACGAGGTTGCCACCTTGAAAGAAGAACCCAGATCCTAGCGGCGGGGTCCCCATTTCAAAGAAAGATGAGAAGAAGAAACACCAAGCCAGGCTCACCTCTATACAATAGCAGCCTATCGAAGAAGAATTATTGCGAAAAGAAAGGAAAAAGAAAAAGAACCTCAGATCGACCAGCTCAAGATGATAGATATATATATATAAAAGACACAAAAAGTAAGCAGGCCCAATTCTGCACGCAACTCAGAAAGGTCACACCATATGGATGGGTTGTTGTCGTTTGTTCATGAATGAGATTAACACAAAATGAAACCCTCGTAGACTCGTGGTTGCGATTAGCAGGGTTGTGTTGTCGTTGTATAGACCCCGGTATTAATTGTAGTTATGGTACCCAAACGCCTCCACTCGACAAGGAGCTTTCTTTTGTTTTCCATTTCGCCGCCTCACCTTCCCTTGGTCGTTCGCCCATCCAGTCCCTCCCAACGCTCCATGTGCTGCGAGGCATTTTACAGGAGAGCGATGAAGCCGGCGGCAAGGAGCAGGAGAGCACTGACGCCAGAAGCGGCGGCGGCATTGACAGTGGATGAGGCGGGAGAGGGAACGACAGTGACGGAGGGAACGGACTCTGAGGGCTGCGTGGGAGCCAGGCTGGCGATGGTGCTGTTCAGGGCAGTCCAGGCAGTGGTCTTGCCGGCCGAGGCGGTGCAAATGGCGGTGGTATTCTTGACAATGGCAACCGCGGTGGTGGTGATGTTGGCGCTGCTCGTGGTGCATGGGGCAGAGGTCGTGGTGGGAGCTCGCGAGGTGGTGGACGACTCGGTGCTGGTGGTGGTGCTGGTGGTGGTAATGCTGCTGCTGGTGGTGCTGGTAATGCTGCTGCTGCTGCTGGTAGGAGCAGGCTTGGCCGTGGCAGCCACGAGACCGGTGACGGTGTAGGCGGCGGCGCAAGGCGTGACAGGAAAAAAACAGGCAACGTTGGTGCGGACGTTGTTGGACGTGTTGGATGGCGAGCGCCCGCGGGGAACAAACATACTGCCAGAGTTGTCGGTGCAGCAGGACTGGCCAGCAGCAGGGTTGAAGCAGTGAGCGACGCCGGGCTTTCCGCCGGAGCATTGCTGGAAGCTGGCACCGCAGGCCTCGGCGCAGCTGTTGCCATCCTTGCACTTGGTCTGGTCGGGCTGGTAGCCGCTGGTGTCGCGGCGCATCAGAGACTGCCCGGGCATGGCCATGACAGCCAGGCGGTAGGGCTGTCGCTTGACCTCGGCCGAGGCGGCGTTGGCAGCGGTGGCCAAGAGGACCACCGAGGCAATTGTCTGGTAAAGCATCTTGGTCTGTTGCTTGATCGATGCTGCCTCGATGCAACAAGATCAAGATCGGGATTGGTGTCGGCCGTACGGTTCGAAGAGAATGGTTGTTCGCAACGAGTGAGGGCGCGCGCGCGGGTAGTGATTGTTGTTGTTGTTGTTGTTGATGTTGTTGATGTTTTTTTTTTTTTTTTGCGCAAAAATTGATGATTGGTGGGTTAACGAGCGGCACAGAGTGAGTGATACTCTGGAATTCCACGTGTGTGTGTAAAGGCCTCGAGACCGACGTCAAAGGAAGCTTGGAACTGAAGATGCGATTGACGATGATGGAGGAGGAAGAGGAGGAAGAGGAGGAAGAGGAGGAAGAGGAGGAAGAGGAGGAAGAGGAGGAAGAGGAGGAAGAGGAGGAAGAGGGAACGGATCGCCGGGCTGGGGGGAATATTTGGTGGTGGGATGGGCTGAGTAGAAGAAGCGGCTGGCGACTTGTTGGGCCTGACTCCTTTTAATTTCCCACTTCCCCACGATGCTAATAATGCTACCGAGTAACAATAAAAGCGCTTCTCAATCTCATTGCCCGTGGGCCGTGGCAGAGAGGCACGCGCCAACCAATGGGGTGTCCTGGTTTTGCCTGTCGCATAGAGCCCCCCCTTTTCACTCCCTGACACTTGGCGCCAGCCACAGCCACCATGGAGCGGAGCCCATCTCATCTCTTTTGTCTTTTGTTAATTATAATCACGATGTTTTTGAAATTCCCCTTCCGTCACCCGCCAGAACAGCATCATCAGCTGCAGACTTTCTCCGTCTCTCTCATCACGAAGCTGGCTCGTTGGAGATTCATTCCCGCACTCGTCGTCGATTGCAACATCTTCATCCCAGCGTCCCTCCTCTCCATTCCCACCTTTCCCACCCGCGTCAAACGAAGACTCGGAGGAAACTCATGCATGGCCAACCAAAATATGTACGCGCCCGTGGCCCAGCGCTAATGTCGTGGATGGGGAATCATGGCATAATGGGATATTATGAGATCCACCTGCTTTAGAGCCCGTCTTGCCGTCCCCGTGACACAATAATACACAATACATCCAAAACACGGTGCATTGGAGTCTGCGAACGAGCAAGACTGGCGTCTTGTACATAGAAAAGCCCCCTTCCCCATTTTGCCAATTGGTTCCGCCGCCCTGTAAACGAAACCGCCCTTGTGAGGCATGTGCGTGTGTCCGAGAGGGAGGGAGGGAGGGAGGGAGGGAGGGGGGGGGGCAAAGACGAAACGTCTTCTGTGAGAGCAACAGGACCATGCTTATTACAAACAGAAGATTCGTCCGATCGTCCAGTCCCGTTGTTTGTGCCGCGCGGACGGTGCAAAACACTGTCAGTCGGTGGTAGTGCGCTTCCACGGCTGTGACAGTATCGTGCTCGGACCACAGAATCAAGCTCTTCCAATATCAATTTATTACATGCCATGTTTTTAGCAATCTTCGCATCTCCCATCTGCAGAGTATATAGGCTAACAACAGCCGGGGGATGCCGTCCGCCGTCTTGCTCACGCACGTCGTCAGGCCGTTCGACACGCATCGCCGTCCCAGCCCCAACGTCTTGTCTCGTGCTGTCTCACCATCAAGAGGGCGAACGAATACAATGATCCGGGTAAACTGGGAGGCTCCTATTCATGACTTGCTCCCTGCAAAAGGGGATGCAAGTGTCCGCCCCCTTCCTTGTCCCGCGGGAGAAAAGACCACGTGTCGCCCGACGCCAACAAGGGCAAAAAGACGACGATGGAATGTCCGGGACATTCATTGTATGATTTGCAGTTTCACGCCGTCTACGGAGTGATCCGCATGTAGGTGCCCGTTGTGTTGTTGCCCGTTATTATCTATATTCTATCGGCTGCCCGCCTCGATACGAGACTTGTCTTTGGGAACATGTGCACGTCATGTTTGAACCTTGGTGATGCATCAATCGTCCTGCATTTATCTCTCGCCCTCCCCGGTCCAGGTCATGCTGAGGAATGTGCACCCGGTGTTTGTGATGAGATCCCGCCCATTCATTCATTCATTCATTCATTCATTCTGTAAGAAACCCACAGAGTTTATTGAACTGCCGCCACTCCGGTCACATCCGTCATGAACTGGTCATTGACTCGCCGAGAGCTTTGTATTCAACAAGCCGGGAGCAGAAAGAACCTAGTCTTGGGCAGAGGAAGAACAAGGCCGCGCGTTCATTTGTATTTCATGCATGTCGGCCTTTTATGCGTGATGCAAAATGACAAGTGCCTTCTATGCTTTCCTAGACTGCTGATCAATATTTTGCTGTCCCAGACAAGCTTTCTTTCTTTCTTTTTCTCGAACCCATAGTCAAGCTTCGCATGCTCGAGAGAGAAAATGACGGAAAAAGAAAAGAAAAAAAAAACAGCCACTCCTCAGAGGCCAGATGATGGCACCGACTTAGTCATTGTACGTATCAGAAAGCCAACAACACAATGTCGGCTGGAAATCGACTACCACAGACTTGCCATTACCTTCCATTCAGCATACATCCCCATCGTCAGTCAGCCTTGAAACGCCTCCAAACATGCGCTCCCGCTGCGGTAACCGCACAGTTTTCGCTCCGTCAACGGCTCCTACATACTTGTACAGCCTCCCTCGCCTCTCCCAGCGCAGAGTCAGAGTTCCTAGTCGGAAAGGGGAAGATGAACCAGGGAAAAGGTCAAAACATCTCAAAGAGAGAGTTCAAGACACGGAAGCTGAATGAATAGGGGTCCTAATCGGCCTCTTCGCCGGCCATCTTGGTGATCCATTTGTTCATATGCGAGTACTTGTCTTCAAAAGTCTTTTGTAGTTTCTCGCCCGCCTGGAACATGGGGTCCCCTTTCTTCCAGTACGTGAAGCAGTTGTCGAATATCTGGCGCATGTCGTTGAGGAAGTCGTCGTCGGTGGTGTATTCGCGCCTGTCCATTTTGCTCTTCATGGTGGTGAGGTCCATTGGGTTCTTGACTTTATCAAAGTAGTCGGGCACACCGTCCTCTGACGGCTCGACTGGATCTCTGAATGGTCCGACGAGTCTTGTCCAAAAGCCTGGTTCGGTTGGAACAGTGCACCAAAAAATAATAATCATAAAAGTTAGCCATCATGGAGATGGAGGTCTGAGAATGAGACTCCGTTTCACGTGTGTTCAAGGCTTTGCTATGTAGCAGGTGTACTGACCTGGTCCTGAGAGCATTCTTGTGAGTAGGTCGGCGCAGAATTCTAGCCTTTGTGATGTGGTGAAGTTGCGAGCATCGACGTGGACAGCGCTAGACCTTCGTTTCTGTGGCTTGGGGAGAGGCGTTCGTTGAGGTGCCTTACGCCCCGACGCCTGCTGCTCCTGGGCTCTAGCTACGATGGTGGTGGTGGGCTGGCCACTCAGTCGACGGTTCTTCTTGATGGTGTTTAGCGTGTCTTCATCGCTGTGGTGGTGGTCTAGGTAGTGCACGTTCTTCCTCGGTGGTCCGGCCGAGCGATTGAGGAGGGGAGGTGACTCGGAGTCGAGCTGGGCTCGTTGAGCAGCAGTCTCGAATGAGCTCATGGCCACCACCAGCTCGCTCAACACTTCCTGGGGCAGCGACTTTGCGAATTCCGTACGAGCATCCGACGATCTCATGTACTCGGCCGCCCATGATAGAAGCAGCATGCGAATAGACGACCCTTCTGGCGTATCGCTCCACACTTGAACCAGTAACGGCGTCGATGGAATTCGCTCCGTGAGTCTTCGACACTCGGCCATGGCTTCCAGAGTCTTGTCGCAAAGACCGTCGATGCCCAGCTTATGCCCCAAGTTCCAGAGGCCGACCAGTGACTCGTACGACGGTACACCCTCGTCATCGGAAATGACCTTGCCCGTAAACAAGAAGCTTTGTGCGAGTCCGAACGTCTCTGGTGTGATGTCTGGGAGTTTGACCGTGTGCTCCACAGCCTCGTCTGTCTGCTTCTCTCGGAAGTACTTTCTGTAATATTCAGAGCGGTGGCATAGGAAGTCTTTTTGAATGCCAAAGGGATGTTCGTCTGGCCCGACAAATATGATGACAAAGATGGGGTGTGGTCGTCTTGGAACAAGCCGCCCGCTCCGTCAGTTTGATGCCATTTATTAAAACTTGTAGTCCCGGGTGGGACTGGGCGAGTTGGAAAAACTTACAGCCAAGAGAACCTGGGCTTCTCAATCTTTTCTGCCGCGATAGCAGTGGTGCTGCCTGACCCTGTCTCGATGGACATGTTTTGGTCCTTTGCGCGTAGGTGTGTCAGTGCTCGTCGCTTTGATGAAAAGGATGTGTGAAGTCCTATGATAGACGCCGATGCAGACAGATGATGAAAAAGGGTGAGCCGAGCACCGCGTTTGGGGTTATAGAGCGACTGGATGTGCAACGGGCAATGAATTTGAGCGCTGCTCATTTCGAGTGGCCAACAAAATCTTCCACGTCTCAATCCCCAAGACGTCCACTTGAAGCTCGGCCGTGTCAGAAGTCGTGGCAGCGAGGTTGATCACTTGCTGGTACCGGCAGTGTCACCAACGACGGACGGCTCTGTCGAATCGTGCGTTGGCACGGGCAAATCACCACTGCGAGTGAGGGCAAAGTTGTTCGCCTTTCACTCCTTGCACCACGCAACGATCTACAAACAGGGAGATTGAAAGTGAGCGGTTCACTTCACCTGATGCCCAACACACCATGCACATCCGTTTCACGATGAATAATAGCATGGTTTTCCGACGCTTTCTTTGCCAAGGGGTTGGTTGGACGTGATTGGCCAGCTATTGATTACGTGATGAGCCGCATGCGGAAGATTGTGGGTATCGCCTGCCAAACGGGGGTTTTATTTGGGACCTACATAGAGGAACCAAGCTCTTGGAGTCATTTGTCCAACTGAGCTGTCAGTCAAGAACCATGTGGGTGTGTGAGTGAATCTGCGAAAAGACCTTTCAGAAGACAAAAGAGAATGTTCCGTCAGTCCAAAAACAGGGTACACCCATGAAAACGATGAAAATGACTGCTAATCTTATATATATTCAACTGAAGGCTTGCATATGCATCCAGTCTGTATACACACACACACACATATATATATATGGAAATATATCCCTGTCATGTTACAAGTGACCATAATGTGTGAGCATCCATCTACAATGTCCAACTTATACCATATGGACGAGATTTGCATTCCAGGGAGCCGTTGACGTTTTTAACAACTTTGTCTGTTATTGCAGATGTGGCTCTCTAAATTAGCCCGGGGTCCACGTAGTTGTTTTGTTTTTGCGCGAGAGACTTACTCAGATCAATGGAGGTTTCCTTTTCCAAGCCTGAAAAATCTCTGCATTTGCAAGTATACCGCGCGTCGTCTGAAAGACAACATCTGCGCCAATCACACCTTTCATGATAATGACCCCTTGAAATAAAATGAGCAAGAACAAAAACTATATGGCAGGGCGCTCCTTTTTACAAAGATGTCAAATTGATTATTCAGGGAGGGAGGCTTACAGCATTTTAGGTGTTAGCTTGCCGTCGATGTTGGCAAGGCAGTCATAGAGGTTAAGGTATGCCTCGATCATTCTGTGACGGGGATCCGGACAATAGCCCCAGATGGCTGGAACGTCCGTTTCGAGAGCGATTAGGCATGGCTTGTTGGTGACGCTTTTCGGCTTTTTTAGTAGAGAGCCTGCGTGAACCGGAAACCGGACGAAGGAGGCTTCTGAGCCTATGTTCAAAATAGCCAGTGGTAGAAAAAGCAAAGCAGCGCTTGACAGCATGATGAAACGGTTCCCAGTGACAAACTTGTTGCCATCCATGTGTGGGGGAACTGCCGTCGATTTAGACTCATGCCACAGCTTATATAGACTTTTTTCTCTTGCATTCTTCTAGTCCGTATCATGGGATCC
The DNA here is from genome assembly GCA_018801565.1 of Epichloe coenophiala. Lineage (NCBI taxonomy): Eukaryota > Fungi > Ascomycota > Sordariomycetes > Hypocreales > Clavicipitaceae > Epichloe > Epichloe coenophiala. Next base: position 800,045 of record JAFEMN010000010.1, on the reverse strand, counting down.
CATGCCAGGACCCGTGGCCGCTACATGGTCTAGTTTTTGCTCCTAGGCCCAATTGAATGAGGTTCTCTTCGGTTGCCCATCTGTAGTACAAGAAGATGTGGACTGGATGTTGATTGAATGTGTTGTGAATCCCTGCCGATGGAGTGCTACGATAGTTCATCAGGGAAAACATTCATCCACGCGAGCTTGCCATGGCGACCACAGCAGTACGGAGTATTCATACATGTGAACACCTCGACTGCCTTTTGCGTGTCCTTCTATGTATAATATCGGGCATCATCCTAACATACAGATCGAGACCAAAAATAAATAAGCAAGCCAGATCAACAGATAATTATTCTCCGGCTGGTCCGGCCCCTCCCCAGGGGCCCCACCGTGGGAAACCATCCGAGGCTTCAATTGTTGAGGATATGAACCTTTGGGCTTTTGGGGGCTGTTGACGCTCACATGCATACTTCTACATGCATACTTCTTTTGTGTGACGAGAGCAATTTAGCATGTGATGATGACGATCATAGAACACCTTGATAGTAATCCGTAATGGACGGAATACGAGCTGAATTGGAGATGTGAGAGGCACTACGATAGGGAAACAAATTAGGAGGCCAAACTCAACACATGCATCGCATCTTATTAATGTAGTAGCGTATCATGATCTCGGCAACGCCCTCCCTGAAGGTCCGAGGCAGCAATCAATCAATCATAGCCCCGTGGGCTCTGGGAAGAGTAGTGTCGCTGGATATTCCAACACGACTGAACAAACATACTGTTATTACCTGGTAATCTTTCTATAATCCGTACATGGCACGATTCATCACGCGTTACTGGAACGGCTTGTCGCATTTGCTGCCGGTCGACAGTTTGTGTGACTGCTGGACTTACGTTCTGCGTGCACACGACACACTTCGGACGTTTCATGCGCTTCGAGCATTCCAAGGACTTATCGCGCAACATCTACGGAGTGGTTGACCGAGTTTGGGGCAAAAAAAGGACCGAGTGCGACTGTGAACATCAGTCGATACCCTCACCCGGCTGAATCGATCCCCGATCTGTCAGTGATAGGCGATGATCACACTGACTGATGACCCCCTTCGATCCTCACGAAGACCGCAACGTTCCAGGCGAGGCGCGCGTACGGATCCGTACATAAAGACTCATGCTGAACAGCAACTGGATGAACCATGGCATGTTGATATTAGTTGACCCTCCGTTATTGCTACCCGAGGCGCCAGTGGGACGGCGACTCAACCCACGCATTGCTGTGGCTGCCAAAGTGATTATGCGCGCTGCGCTGCGCAACACCCACTCAACCCACTCACCCACTCACCCACCACATACATATTCTTGGCTCGTGTCGGCATTCGTCAGCATCATGGTCAGGCCATGTTCCTTGCAGTAATCCGTAATACATATGTAACTCCGTTGTCCCTCAACTACCGTCTTTCTGTGGAGCTGGAGCTGCAGCTGCAGCGAGAGCCGTGGAGGTCTCACCACGCGTCTTGCAAACGCTAACCGACAAGAAGTCGTGGTTTTATGACCAGAATTGTCGATTCTGCCCGACCCGAGGTCGGAGGTAAGTAGATTGACCAAATTTCGGAGACGGGGCGAACGGCCCCTTCGGTAATTGATCCGACTTTCACTGTCACTTTCATGGTCCAAGGGCCGGCTTTCTCCTGGATCCGAGTTTATCCCTTCCGGCTCGACTGGACTGATGGAATGAGGCGTGTCGCTAGGAAAACGTGGAGCAGAGCAAAGCAGCAGCCCGAGGGCGGAGAAAACAACATCTTTTGAAGAAAAAAAAAAAATATCTGCCCAGCCAATGTACCTCCTCCCCACAGGTACATACAACAAGCCCTGGGGCGGCCGCTCGAGCCAAAGCGTCGCGGCACTGTGTCAAACACCCCCAAACACCCCCAGCAGTTGCCTTGTGGGGCGTATGGGGCTCCGCCATACCAAAGTGTCATTTTTTAATGCCATTGGGGAGAATTTTCAAGTCTTCCAGAAGCATTGGCAACGTTGGCAGCTTGGGGGGGGGCAGTCAGGGCAGGAACCTCTCCGCCACAACTGGGATTGGCCCATCGTTAGCCAGGTCCACCCAAGAAATCATACCGACGAGACGCCGGGCGAGAGGAGAGGGATCTTGAATCATGACTCTCTTTGGTGAAAATTTGTGCCCCTGGCTCTGCGCGTGTCGGCAGACCAGCAAGTCGCATGGGCTTTGAAGCCCCAACCCAGCCCCAACCCAGCCCCAACGAGTTGAATTTGGTGCTTTCCTCTCCATCTTTTGCACCCTGATGGACATATTAATATGGAGTGCTACAAGATGAGGCTCCGTGGAGCCGTCCCAGTGCAGTGTAATGCTGTTTTGGCCCCAGTCTTCCTCGTGGCTTCACCGGTACTCATCAATGCGAGGCTTCCGACAAGATTGAACGTACACTCTCACAGTCATCCTCCCTCTCGTCATCGCTCCGACCATGCTCCTGTCCCAGCAGTATGTCTTCGCTGCCCTGCCACTGTGGTGGTTGTGGAAGTGTACTCTCGTCTTCGTCTGCCCAGCCATAGTCTTCATCGTCTTCACTGTCAGGGACTTCAAGATCGGTTTCATCCACCTTTCTCTTGTGTTGAATCGCGATAGCCGGCTCTGCGGGGACGCTCGTAGTATTGCATTCCACGCTTGTGACGCCGGTCTAGTGTTTGTCAACGTTAGCCAAATACTGGGCTACATCCTATTACGCACGCATTCGAGCTCAATCAATCACGGTTGAGTCATGAACCAAGAAAGAAACATGCATGACGTACCGAGTCAATGCGAAATGCTGCAACATGCGCCATGGCATCGTCATCCGGTTTCCCATCTACTTTTTGCAGACCAGCCAGGAACACGCTCACCAGATTGCCGTCTTGCCATGCCCAGTCTCTGAACATGACTAGACGAGTCGATATGCCTTGGTTCCACGCCGATGCATTGACTGCTGGAACCAGGGTTGCTCCATGCTCTGATTGCAATTTGGTTGCGCACTGCGACACTACAACAACGGCGCAATTCCTTGTTGCTGCCAATTTTTGTAGTGCGTTGATGATGAACTGTAGACCTTGCCGTCGCTTGATTGATGCCGATTGCCCTAACCATCTGATGTCAACATGATGCAGAGATTGCGGGTGCGATGCCACAGTCAACCTGTACCTTTGTTTGGCTTCAAAGTGGTTGATTCCTCCACGGCCTTTGGGAGTGATGAATTTATCAAGGCAGAAAGGTTGCTAATAACGACAAGAGCAACCCGTTCTGGAATGGCCTTGGCATTGGGCCGCGATATCAGAGCCATGAGGTGTGGCAGTGTCAAACATGAGAAGTGGATGAATTTGCCACGGGAGTTAGATGCTTGTTCGTCATTTTCCGCCTCATTCACAGCTGAAGAGCCACATGTACGTAGTACGTCTTCTAGTCGAGAGATTTGCAACTCTTGGAAACAGTCTATGACATGGTAACCTGTCAGCCATAACCATATGATGTGCATTTCCAGAGTACAAAACTTACCAATCCAAACAACATTGTCTGCATTACGAATGGAATTGGTAGCTAGCTGGATACTGAGAAACACGTCAGTAATGTCTTGATTCAGAAGAACAAGGGAAAAAATGGTGCAAATCTTACGCCATCGCTGTTCTACCTGTACCTGGAGGACCCCATAGTTCAGTTACCTGGCCTCTTTTGACGCCACCATAATGCGAAGCATTCTGGGACTCTGTCGCAAAGCGGGAAAGCAAAGCTTTGTCTAGGCCCTCCAAGCCAGTAGATATGTACAAATTTGTGCTATCTTGAAGGTCGTTCAAGGCTTGTGATGCTTGCACAGTCGGCAGTCGATCTGCTCAATCAATTAGCACAGCGTCCGGGAGGTCAAGGATGGTTGTGATAAAGTTACGAGTGCCTGGTACATCAAAACTGGATAGATCATATCCATGGATGGAGTGGTAATCCATCTCCCGAATCCATGAATGGATTGATCGTGCCACATATTAATGCTCTGTCACATCAGCTTCGCGGCCACGACGACGCGAGGTGGTGACAGGACCACCCATTGCCACAGCGCGCGGTCACGTGACCAGACTGGAAATTCCTGCCAGCCGGAGGTTCCAACGTGGTTTAGCTTCATCAATGATGAACGCAGAGTGCCAGTGAGTGGTGAATGCTCGACTTGACCAGACCAGGCAGGGCAATAGTCACCCACACCCACACCCACCCCTATGGAATTCAGAATGCTCCTTGAGGGAAACTTTGCAATCGCGATATGGAAACTTTCCAGTCGGCCCGGCGAATTGACAATACCAGAGTTATTCATGCTGGCGCTAGATGCTTCAGCCACTTCGAGCGAGCTCGCAAGTTCTGCAGTCATCAGCCTCGCTCTGCGCCGCATTTTTCTCCACAGAGAGAATCTGGAGAATCTGGAGAATCTTGCAGACTGTGATGATGCCTTGGGAGTCCTTGGCTAAGACGCAGTTTGGACTGCCAGGACAATCATGTTCTTAAACTCACGAATCTTATTCCCAAATTTCCCTCCGGTCTAGCGCGATAAGGTCTTGATTCGATATCTATATCAACTCACCCTCAACTCCCCATGTGAGAACCGGGAGAAGGCGAACCAGGTAGGACCGAAAGTCCGGGGTGAGACGGAGCGCCACCGAACGGGGAGCATGGGGCATGCTACTAATTTCGTGGCAATGCCGTTATCAAGCACACCATGTTACACGCGCTAGAATATCCCGTTCATCTAGATGTGTCTGCAGCGAATTCACCGTGGGCAGGACACGCGGTATCCCCAATGACTCACTCCGTACATACACACTCGAGCGTCGATGCAACATGACAGAATCCATTGCATCACAGGATGAGAAGGAAACGGGATCATCCCCCACAAGTCTCAAACTACCATCCGCAGGCCTGTGACAGCGCCCGGTGTCCTGTCCAGAGGTCCAACCCAGCGCATGAGAATTCTTTCGTTCGAAAGGGTCAGAAGTTGAACAGGTAACAAAGACCAAGCTGGAGAGAGCTACGGTTTGTCCAGTGGAGAGAGCCTGTGACACTAGCTCAAAAAAGCGACAAGACCACATACGAAGGTAGGGGGTTTGCTAGTTCCCGGGAAGTTTCAAGACAGAGCGCACTGCAACGGAGCAAACAGCGGGTTTCAGACAACGGAGTCGTACACGTTTGTTCGTGTCCGTTCACCAGCTTTCTTCTCTCGCCGAAAGCATGTGAATGAACGGACAAGGCCCCAGGCACCGTCCGAGATTCTTCTAGACTAACATCTCCAGTCCAAGCTGTGCCGTATCGCGGGGGAGGGGATCTAGTACCACCAAGGATAACGCAATAGTACCAGCAGGACAACCTGCCCTTTCTGCTATATTAAGCGCGTGATGTTAAACAAGCACGAAAATGAAGCATGATATCTGAAGCCAGCATCAAATGTAGGACGGGCCAATTTATTTAGCCGAACAGTCGCGGATCTGCAAAGGTGACCTCTGATAGTATCTATTGGTGGCATTGTCCAGATACGGAGGGGAAGATCTGCTGTCAGTCAATCGAGCCAATGAGGCAAGAAAATCTCATGGAGAACAGCTCCGTGCTGGACGCAGGGGGGGCGGGCTATATAAAGCGTCGGCGTGCCGCTGCGCTTCTGTTTGTGTTTGTGCACTCCGTACTCCGTACTCCGTAATCCATTATCATGGGGGGGGGGGGTAACTTGACTGATTGAAACATGATGCTCCTGCTGCTTCCCTATGTACGGAGCAAGAGCCGCTGAGAGCTATCTCGCGCAAAGACGCAAAGACGCACTATCAGGGGGTTGGGGTCGCCCCGAGCGAAGCCCTGTTATTCATGGCACGTTCCTGGCTGGATTACAACGACTACAGGCACAATTCGCTCTCAGTGACTACATATGGTGAGTGGAGCGATTAGGGAAGCTATACATGTAGGGGGGTTTGTGCTTGTAGGAGATACTATATAGTCCTAGTAAATTGCATAGTACATGCACATAAGGTACTTCTCACCTCACTTTACGTCACGGAACAATATGTCATTGGCCTGCTGCCGCTAGCGCTGATATACTTCCTGTAAAAACAAACAGGAAATAGACTGTACCTCTCTTGTTGAAAAGAAGTATTTGGGAGGAGACGTAGTCCCGTCGGCTGCCTCGTAGGTACATTGTACGTAACAAGACTGGACTGGACTCAAGGTTGAATACGGCGCACAGATGAACCGCATTTGATATTTTAGCAGTGCATCTCGGGGATCCATCGTCCAGATTTGGAAGATGGAAATGGATGGCGCGTGCTAATACGGCCCTGCTTGAGGCTGATCCTGCTGCTGCTTTGAGAAGAACCGCTCGCTAATACTGCACTGCATGCATGCAGCTTTCCATGTCAGGGCTTATTATTACTTGGCTTGTCGCCTTGAACCAGGGTGACCCCTAGTTGGCGCCTTGTGAGATATGGCACACAGCCTCTCCCGGGGAACGAAAGTCTGGGGTGAGGGAGGGGGAACTTGGAGGGGAATTCCCCCTGCGATGAGACAACGATACCCTGCATCTACATGTCTACAGTATGGGGTGAAGGGCAGATGTTGGCATTTTAGGCCACAAAGAGATGAGACTGGGCTGGGCTGGTGAACGCCACGAAGCCAAGTCAAGCAAGCATATCTTCAAAGACGATTCGTCCCGTGTGGCTTGGCCCGGGAGCCAGGGCTCGTACATAGCCGCCAGCCCTAGACATGATGACAGGGCAAAATGAGAGGCAATGAGAGGCAATGAGAGGAAGAAGCAGAAAAAAAGCCATACGACCAAAAAAAAAGGGGGGGGGGGGGGAAATCAGCGACCAAGGGTTATCAAGAGGAAAACGCAAGAAGGAAAAAGAAAAAAGGGAGGGGGGGAGGCGCCATGTTTGAAGTCAGTAGACCAATCGGGGAAGCATCCCATTTGGCATTGAGGCCACAAACCGAGACGTGATGAATAACGATTTCCTGTTTGTCGCAATCGAGGAGGCTTAAGTGGCAAAGTGGCTATTGCTGACATAGCCATTAGGCGTGCCCTTTTTTGCCATATTCCTCCTTGTTTTGGGCCAGGACGGGCACCCCTTGCACAGGAGGATGTCTTGCGCGGTTTGGGATACACCGTGTCTGGGACTTGGCGTAGGCAAGACCCAGTCTCGCGGTGTCTCAAAAGCCCGGTGGCGAGATTGATGCCTTCGCCTAATAAATTTATTTCGAAATGGCTAGGAAAGAAAGAAGGAAAAAAAAAAAAAAACCTGATAGTGTCACAAGACAGTGAATCACAACAAGTCCTTGCAGGAGGAATAGGCGCCTGCAAACGAGGGGTGCAGGGGACAGGGGCGGAGAGCCATGATTTTCCGTACGGAGTGCAATCAATGGGTTCTTTCTTCGACGGGGCCGAGCGTTACCAACAACGAAAAAGGGGGATCAGAATTGGACTACCAACACGTCAAGTACATGTACGTTGTTTCATGAAGAATTTTGGCTTAGCACAATGCGGGCTACATGTAGGCTAGCGATATCATGAAGATATTTTCCGACGGAACGGCGCTTTGATAACCAAACATGGGGCAAGCTCTGGGGCCGTCCCCACAAAGCAACTTGGTCAACAGACGGCCATGGACTGGGAACGTGGTTGCTTTTACTTCGATCAACAAAAAAGGGAGATAGCTGTGAAGAATGTGCCCACAGCCCAGCCTCTCCTCCATCCGTCCCGCCCCGATGTACGAACCCCGATGCGCAAGCTAGCACTGAGCACGGGGTATTGCGCATGTATTGCAGAGTTGCAGAGCGAGGCAAAAAGTGAGGCATGATTCGTTCTCAGCGCTACATTGGCTCAGGTGGGCGTCGGACTCTTCGGAGCCACCACTGTGAATTGTTGCAGCCATTGATTGATTGAGCGCCATTCCCAGATTCAGATTACGTGACTTGCTCGATCGAGATAAGAGGAAGAAGGGCTCTACTCCGTAGCTCCGGGGTACTTATCAGCTCGAGTCGAGCAATCTTAGTCGCAAGACAAGAGCAGCATGGCATGACATGGCGTGACATGACATTGACATGACATGACATGACATGACATGATGGCGTGTAATGAGAGAACACCGGCATTTCCCCAGCCGCCGAGTTGCATAGGTAGGGATAATAATCCGTACGTGCAGTAATAATACACAGAAGTACGGACGTAGAAGCGAAGCTCGTGCAATGGACCAAAACAGTCGTGCCCAAGCCACCGTTACCCGCCCTCCTCCGCACGGGGTGAAACGGCGTCCTGGCAGGTGCTACATACAGGCTACGGCTGCCATCTGTTCACTTCGTTACTTTTTGACGAGTAAAACCCGTCACCACAGAACCGACCAATCTGTAAGGTCTGTTGACGCGACGAATGCTGCGTCCCAATATACGGAGTGAGCGAGCAGTAGGGATACAAGGGCAGCAGCCTAGCCTGATGAGTATGTAATGCGGAGGGAAGCCCCGCCCCGCCCCGCCCCGCCCCGCCAGTGGCTGGAGACCCCAGGACAGAGGCGTAGACTTTGTCTACCCTCTAATAGCGCTCAGTTTGTATGGAAGTAATGTAATCCGTAGCTCTTTGACTACTTCTATAGTATACAGATTAGAATCCCGTTTATTCATTGGATAATTGCCCCTGTCGGCACGCAATCGTAGCCTTACCATGTCGTAGTACGGCCTCCAAAGAGATGTGCACATCACTCTCCACTCTCCACTCTCCACACTCCGTACTCCATACTCCATACATACTCCATACGGAGTACTCGATAGCTTAACACTAATGTACGTACGGAGTATTCCGTGCTGGGCGGGCCCTTACTTGCTCACCCTCACCATCTCCCCCTACTCGGTAATCCGTAGGCAGCGCCTCAATGTAGGTGCCCAGGCAGAGAAGCAGGGCAAGTCGTCTGTTATCATTTGAGTGGGAGTGGCAGGGATGCACGGATGCATCTTGCGACCATGCGGCGTGTCGGCAGACTGGCCCTGGTCGCCGCCCCAGCCGGGTCCCAGTCAAGCCACTGGCTTTCCCCAGCCAGCGAGCTAAAACCGCCAGTTCAAGTGGGTGAGAAATCTGCACAGGTACCTTGGTTTGCTGTGTACTTCCATCTCCAGCTGGCCACAAAGTATTGTGGCTCCCGAAGCAACTTGGGGGGGGTGGTGGCAGCAAAACTAGGGGGCGTCTTCTCCCCGCCAACTGTCTGACATGTGTCCGAGGCAGGTACAATCGCTCGCGAAATGCCAAGTCCCTCTTGCACCTGGCACCTGGCACCTGGCACCTGGCACCTATAGGAAACGCGCTTTCACCTTTGCACTGCTCGAGTTGGACGATGGTGCTGCCATGGTGAAGCCTACCTGCCTATCTGCCTATCTGCCTGCAACCAGACACTGACGCGGCTGCTCAGCGACCCGCTTGACAGGCGGCCACAGTGCTTCACCCCTTCCCTCCCCCCAAACATCTTCTGGTGGTTTTACCGCCCTGTGCGGCTTCCTAGCGCACGATCCCGCCTGTGGTTGCTTTGGTTTTCACGCTCCATCAGGGAGTGAGGGAGGGTACTTGCGTGCTTGTACACCCTCGATAAGCCCACACCTTTTTTTTTCGTTCCGGCCAAACCCGCCCCTTTATAACTCTCTTCCCCTCGTTCGCTCGTTTGAAAAAGATTCTCCCGCTCTTTTCCACTCCAGGCCCAGCATCTACTACACCACAACCTTTCTACATCCGACCAGCTCGACCTGGAAACCAAATTTCCGCACGTGGAAGGAATTTATCAACCACACTTGCTTGGTCACAACTCTCGCAGACTACATTCCCAACAAGGCATTCGACTCAGCAGTTTCCAATTTCCTCCCGTTCTGCCCCGGATCACATGCAACGATCATCGTCGGCAGTGGACTTCACCAACCTGTTGAATCCCTTGGCTCAATCTGACCTCAACGATTCGAACCCCCAACAGGGTGACGCTGCAATGGCAAGCGCATCAGTCACCGTTATCAAGCCTAACGGGCCTCTTCCTGGCGCCCAGGCCTCAGAAACGACAAATGAGCTTCCCCGCCCTTACAAATGTCCTCTCTGTGACAAGGCATTCCACCGCCTCGAACACCAGACACGACATATCCGCACTCACACGGGTGAGAAGCCACACGCCTGCCAGTTCCCTGGTTGCAGCAAAAAGTTTTCTCGCTCTGATGAACTGACCCGACACTCGAGAATCCACAACAACCCCAACTCGCGTCGTGGCAACAAGGGTCAGCATCATCAGCAACAACAGCATCATCACCACCACCATCACCACCATCAAGGCCTGCCTCCTCACATGCACCCCGACGGTATGATGGCTCCTCCTCCCGCGCCCAAGACGATCCGCTCCGCTCCAACGTCAACTTTGGGCTCGCCCGACGTGTCTCCTCCCCATTCGTTCGCCTCGTTCGCGCAACATCCTCACCATAGCAACATGCACCCTTACAGCCGTGGTGGTGACATTTCGATGCTAGCCAAGGCAGCAACTCAGATTGAGCGTGAGACCCACGCCGCGCCCACCAGTCACGGCTCTCGCCACTACTACGGTCATGGCTTGCATGGCTCCCGTGGCCACCCCAATGGACTGTCCTCGTACCACATGGCCAGATCTCACTCCAACGACGATCACGACGATCATTACAATGGCGCCATGCGTCATGTCAAGCGATCAAGACCCAACTCTCCTCAATCAACCGCGCCTTCATCGCCCACCTTCTCTCACGACTCTCTGTCCCCAACTCCGGATCATACTCCGATTGCAACACCTGCTCATTCCCCTCGCTTACGTCCATTCTCGGGATATGAGCTGCCCAGTATCAGAAATCTTTCTCTTGCGCACAACACGACACCTGCCTTGGCCCCGATGGAGCCACATCTCGACGCTCCTCAGTTCCCCCCTCAGCTGAAGGCGCCCCGCAGCAATGGCATGTCGTTGACAGACATCATCAGCCGACCAGATGGTGCTCAGCGCAAGCTGCCTGTTCCGCAAGTGCCCAAGGTTGCCCTGCATGAACTGTTGGTGGACAACGGTTACAGCAACAGCGGTAGAAGTTCAGCTGCCGGAAGCCTCGCTGGAGGCGACCTCATGGATCGAGCTTAGGACGCTCCCTCCAATGGTAATGTGTACGACATAATGACTATGGGTTATAGAGGTATAGACAGAGTTGGCGTTCACGGGTTACACATGCCGGGGCTTTGAGTGCCCTGGCACTATTTGAGAAGATTTGGCTTTTTGTAATTTTCTCAAGTTTCATTTTTTTATGTTATCTTGCTATGGACAGCAAAAGGGCGGACTGAATGATATAGACATCACCACTCCCCCCCGGAAAACTCGGACAGATTCTCATTCGTCGACAAACAATTGGAGTGTAATGGAAACTTTACTGGCGGCTTCCCGGATGACACGACGCGAATCGGAGGATTAAGGGCAGTCCGGGAATAAACCCCGAAGCCTGAGAAAAGCTGGCGAACTTGATTTGAGATGCCATGCTCTACAGAGAATTGCCTTTTGCAATCAATGTGCTTGTCCCATCTTTTGTGCCGGATGACCTCCTTCCTAACAGGCGCTTGCTCCTGAATGGGGAATAGAAGCAATCGCCTGATATATCTGCCAATATAGGACTGACTAGTCTAGACTGGAACTTGCCTGCTGTTCTTTATCTGCAGTGAACCGAGACCGCCCACAACAAGTGAAGACGGAGCTGGGAGAAAACCTTGTCACTGGAATGAACGTAGCGAACAAAATTAGATGGCGCCCTTGATTCTTTATTTCACGCAACCACCCCGCAGGCCTTTTCGTCTCCCTCCCACCACGCACAACGGGGCGGAGCTTGGTCCTCGCCGAGCTTGATTGGCTGATACGAATCCCGGTTTCTTCGAGCTCGATGGAATCTGTGAAATCTGTGAATGATCCGTCACGTCCGGCACACAACTCACAACATTCCATAACAGCCCTCCAAGCGGAGGGGACGCAAATTTCCCACCAAGCGGATGTGAGGAGGACCGGTCGGCATATTGTCTCTCGCTTCACAGGCTAATCGATGATGGCACCAGTCGCCAATTGGCTCAGAATACGAGGCCGGCATTGGAAGAGGAGGACCTTTGCTACGCTCAAAGAGTCCTTGCCGGTCTTTCGGACGACAAACTCGAGACTCACCATCTGTTATCCAATGACGGGCGGCTGAAGCACACCTTGTTCACACAGCGACATAAGCTCTGCAGGCGAAGTCTTCCCCCCCCCTTGTCTTTCCTTCTCTTTTATCCTCTTTAAATTTCTGTAAAGAGCTTAACGGGTGACTGTAACGTCCAACACACACTCAATCGCGCGTTGACTCTACGAGACAAGTCTGATTCACCGCTCGAGACAAGACTACTTACTACGCTGCGTGTGGCAGGGCCGGGCCGTGCGCCATCGGACCATCCAAGTGGCGTATGCAGGCTTCAGTAGAATAGTCTGAGCATCTCAAGACGTTGGACGACTTGACTCTTCCGCAACAAATCCAACATGGGGATGGGCCGGTGATGGAAGAAGGTGGGGGGGGCAACCGAGATTGAGTACGGATTACTCCGTACTGCTTGCTGCATGAATTCGCTGGCGTCAGATCTGGCCCATGGCGCATGCTGCTCTGAGACTAGGCACCCGAGCAAAAAGGAAAGAAAAAAAAAAAAAGCACGGTATCAATTCAAGCCAACGGATTTTTTCCCCCCGAGTGCATGCGCCATTCATTTCGTCTTGGCGTCGGCTGGCCAAGAATCAGGCAGAAGTTGGCAGCACGACACTGGCTCGAGGCACAGGATTGTGCAGCTTTATGTGATGACTGTGTGCGTCGCAGCATGACACGCATTGTTTTGCGGTACACACGACGTTGGTTTAGTCACACGGCTCTGACTTGGTGGGCGGCTTGCGGGCAGGGCAGGGAGGCTGTCGAACTTGAGTTGTCGTTGCCGTGTCGGGCAGTCAGACGGTCAGACGTTGGATGTTGACGATAGTAAGATAGTAAGTAGGCGGTTTAGTTGATTCGTTAATAAGCCGACTTCTCTGTGGGGGTGGGGTTGACCTTTCACACTCTGATTACCTGATTTGACTTGATTGCCTGAGCTCACCGACCTCGCCGGCACACAAACGTAACTTCCTGTCTGAGACTGGCATATTACAATGCGATCCGATGTCGTTATTGACACCCGCGATTAAAATGACCTTTATCTACGTGCTCGTCTGGGCAAGATATATCTACTATCCAGTTCCTACGCCTGAAGCACGTATGGCACGTCAATGACATCCGATACCCGGTTTCACATCCATCACGGACGGATGATAATGACTCGGCGCTCATCAAAGACAAACATACAACTAGAGCCCCGTTGACCTACCACGCCGGGTAATTACTTTACTTCACCACGACGTGGAATAGCGTCTCATAGCCCATCAAGGTTTTTGAGCATCCTACGTGGTCCATCCCGCCAAGACAGGCACTGGACGGTCGGTCGGTCTGTGGCTGGGCCACGGGGAAGACAGAAGAACGGATAAAAAAACAGTGACACAGCTCATTGCACATGTCGCTTAACTTGACCCTTGCAAGCGAATGAGCCATTGGCCCTCGCCATGTTGCACTCGCCAAGCTCTGCGAAACACGGCTCGGCCACCAACTGGGCGCGAGGCAACTCGCAAGGCACCGTACCGAGTATGGCGGCGGCTGTTTGATGGGAATCCACCGTGTCATTCATTGACCGACTGTCCGACTCGAAACACGGATCATTGATAAGTTTTCCGTCATGCGCAAGACATGACGGTTCGGACGGCGCAGGGGCGTCCGGTTCGTCCGATATAATCCTAAAGCGGAAAGGTCCTCAAAGACCCTGACGAAGACGATTCTTTCAGGGACCACCAGCACATGCCACTACCTGCCAAAGTCACAACTCTTCTTCCATTCGGGTCGACGCACCTAGATACTTTCACACAGTTGGCAGCTGAGCTGGCTGCTAGGCCATCGGTCTTTATTATACTGACTGGACCGGCACCCCATCCTCTGGAGCCAAAAAAAAAACCCCCGGCTGCTCTTGGAACACTCTGAAGCTAGTGAGATGATCTTCCTCCTACGTGAATGTCAGACACGGCTGGCACTGCCCCAGGATCTTTTGCGTCCGCGGACGCACGTTAGACGCACCTTGGCGTCTTGGAATCTGTGAAAACATGCCTCTTTTGTGCCCCTTTTACCGTCGTTGAAGGTGATGGCAGTTCTTCACGCAATCATGATGGGCACACCGGAGTCGCAGGTACAGATCTTTTTGTAAAATTGCCTCTTGCAATTACCACACGCAAACTCCGCGCCCGTTGGATTATTACATACACTTGAAGATGTACGTTGGGCAATAGGATGAGCGTAGAGTACAATGCGCTTCTCCTCAACAAGCACATGTTTTCCCTTGGATTGATTAATCCTGGGGCAGTGAGCTTGTATTGCTGCAAAGGGCCGTGGATCGGCATCTTGGCCCTGTTAGCCGGTGGTTGTCCATGGTACTAAATGTAGGGAGGACAAGTCCACGTTCAAAGGTTCACGTTTCGTCGTCTCTTGGATACGAGATGACGAAATATAGTGAATTATCCACGGTCAACTTCCGAGGTTCCGCACCTTACTATGCACACACTTCCCTTTACTTTAGTAAGTGGTGTGGCTCCTACAGTATCTCGATCACGGCGAGCTTCAGTAGATTCCTCCGGCTCAGCATCGAGCACCCATTACTATACTCAAGTGCCCAAACCACCGCATTAATAATACACGCGACGCGGGAACTATTGCCTTATGATATCCATTCTCACCACTTGACTCCGAAAAAGCTAAGCTGCCGCTTGACCGAGCTCCCTGACGAGTCCGCGTTTTCGAGGTATATTCGATCGTGGCCTTTCACGTCGAGAAAAAGGTACCTGTACTCGTAGTCAGATTGGCCGCGTCGTTTGACCATGTGTAACTGAGCGATGCCGTCTCGTAAGGGACCGTCGACCTGGACAAAACATTAACCAACATGTCGAGAGAATTGCAGAATTCTCCGAGGAGAACGCACGTGGAAATGCATCACCAGGTGCTCATTGCCTTGTTGATCGGTTCGTTCTGTTGATCTACACGCGGTGTATTAGGAATTTTTTTTTTTTCCCTCCCAAGTCTTATTATCATGTCTTACGCAACAGGCCGCGCTCTTCGCCACTTGTTCGCAGTCTCTTCTCCGTGTGCAATGATTTTTTCCGACTCGCCTAGGACCTCAATGCATCGGGGATCCTTCTTGATCTTATCGACGGCCCGGTTGAAATGGTTGATTTTGCTGTCGGGGGCGAAAACATCCGTCCATAAGAAATACCCGACAGCTCCCTAGCATGGTCAGTACAGAATTCCTGGCGTAAGCAACCTTGTAGACAATCGCGATCCTTTCCAAGACCTTACAGTGAGTGCTATTCCGACCATGACAAAGCCAAAGTTGAAAGTTTGTTGCGTTGCGCGAGCTGTCTTCTCTCCCGCCGAAAGCTCATTCCACGGAACGTATCCATCGTCGTTGAAGGGGGTGACACTTCGGCGTTTAGGACTCAAGGCTTCGCTCGACCCTGGGCCGTTCTGCGTGGCGTATGGCTGATGTCGCGCAGCGCATCGCAGCGAAGTCGGGGCTACGAGGGCCGCGGAGCTTCTCATGGGCCGAATGGCCAATATTGCTGAGGTGGTGGTGGGCTTCATTGTCGGCTACGGCCCGCTGCCATTGTTGAACGCCCAGCGTCTTGTTTTGAAGCTGGGTGGGTTGCCGTCAAGCAGGCAGAAAGTTTGTTAACATGTGGGGTCCGGCAATCTACATAACCCAAATCAAGGCTAGTGCCCTGGACATGCCACTTCTACCAAATCGCCGCCCCTCGCGATCGAGTTGTTCCCCTGAACGACGTATCCCTTAATATCTACAAAGGTAATCTGGCCCATCGCCCTCGTCTCAGAACTGCATCAGCCACTACAATCGGGCGGTCCCGAGTACCCTGAATAGCCCTTCTACATTCATTGCGCCATCGCGGCCGTCTTCGTCCTAATTTCGCCCAAAATGAGCGGCGTCGCCACCAAGCAGCAATCGCTCAAGATCTTCGAGAAGCTCAAGTCTAAGCCTGCGAATAAGGTATACATGTTCAAGTAACTTCTTTGCGTGACGCGAGACTTGGCTGACACCCTGGCTTTAGATTTGCTTCGACTGCAGTCAAAAGAATCCAACATGGACGTCGGTGCCTTTCGGAATATACCTTTGCTTGGATTGCTCTTCCAACCACCGAAACCTCGGTGTCCATATCTCTTTTGTGCGATCTACCAACTTGGACCGTGCGTATATACTCGCGGCGCCTCGCTGCCCATCTCAAACTTCTCTTTCCCTATGGATATTCTTCCCTCTGACATGCGGCTGTAGAATGGCAGTGGGACCAGCTGCGTGTGATGAAGGTTGGTGGCAACGAATCTGCCACCAAGTTCTTCCAACAGAATGGCGGAACCGCAGCGTTGAACAGCAAAGATCCGAAGACCAAATACCAGTCTAATACGGCGACAAAGTACAAAGACGAGCTGAAGCGTCGAGCTGCTCGGGATGCCAAGGAGTTGGTCGCCACCGCAGTACCAGGCCCCCTCCAGTGAGCCGCGCTAATCGTGTCTGTGCAGATGTCCCAACGAGGTTGTCATTGATGACGGGGCCGACGACGGCTCTGCGACGCCTTCTGGAGAGCCCGATGATGATTTTTTCTCTTCGTGGGATAAGCCCGCCATCAAGCGACCGACACCCCCTATTTCGCGCACTGGGACACCTCCAGTCGTTGGTCGCACCCCGTCTCCTTTTCTGAATGCAGGCAACGGCAAGGAATCTACTCGATCAGCCTCGCCCCTTGCCAGGTCCGACTCCACCGGAGAGTCCAAGCCAGCCGCCAGCCGAATCACCACCTCAGCCGCCCTCCGCAAGACCACCACGACTGGCGGACCGAAGAAAGTCAATGTTCTCGGCGCAAAGAAGACGCATAAGCTCGGCGCGAAAAAGGTCACTGGCGACGTGATCGATTTCGATGAGGCCGAGAAGAAAGCTAGAGAGGAAGCCGAGAGAATTGCAAAGCTTGGCTACGATCCCGAGGCCGAGGAACAGACTGCCAAGGACGCACCCGGAGCTGCCACCATCCTATCACCCACGCCTGTCAGTCCTCCACGAGCCACATCCGGCTCTCACACGCGGCAAAAGTCCAATGCTGAAGTGGAGAGGCTGGGCATGGGTGTGACACGTCTTGAATTTGGACAGGTTGGAGGCGCCAAGGCTGCAGCCCAAGCCGCCCCCAAGAAGAATCCAGGTGGATTTGGCTCCGTAGGACCAGTGAAGGCTGCCCAAGGTTAGAATCATCCTTTCCACGAAGCATTTTCCATGTTCTAAATACGTTTTCTTCCATACTAACTCTGCCAACCCTGGCAAAAGACGAGTCAGACAACTACGCACGAAGCAAGTTTGGTGCCCAGAAGGGTATTTCGTCCGATGAATACTTCGGCAAGGGCGCTTTCGACCCCAACTCTCAGGCTGAAGCCAAGACGCGCCTGCAGGGATTCGAAGGTGCCACCTCCATCTCGTCAAACGCCTACTTTGGTCGACCCGAGGAAGACATCGAAGAGGAGTACGGTGACCTCGAATCTGCCGCCAAAGACTTTGTACGCAAGTTTGGCATCACCGCCAGCGACGACCTGGAGAATCTTAGCAACGTTCTCGGCGAGGGAGCCACTCGGCTACAGGGTGCTATTCGCGCGTACCTCAGCAGCTGAGTGGATGGGAAAAAAAAACTCCCCAACTCAGAAGACATATCCCGGTCATGCGCATACGCCTAATCGTAGGTCATTTAATTTTTTTTGTCCATCCTCTTTTCCAGAAGCCGAGTAAGGGCAGCAGTGGGTGGACAGAGAAGATTGAAAAAAGGACCATTCTGCTGGGGAAAAGCCTAGATGAACATGCGCTAGGCATCGGGAGTAAAAACGGATGAAGATGAATCACGATAGAGGTGGGCCATGATGTGGAATGCGGGCTTTGCTAATGATGGCGTACTTGTTGGCTGAAAGTTGATTAGCAGGAGAAATAGACGTGTTTTTTTTTTCTTGTCTTGTTTACCCATGTCACCACCACGATTCCAGGTCATGACTCCCCGTGCCCTTATTTTCCTCTTTAAGACGAAGGCGAGACAATCTGTGCCTCTGAGAGATGTGGGCTACATGATGCGGCTGTGACTGGTGTGCAAGTAAAGCATTTTGAGACACGGCAAGACGACGGGTGAAGATTTTAAATAGTGGAATTTCTCATGTCTTTACGAAATCATTCGTGGGTGTCGAAATGCTTATATATTCTACATGACCATAACAAAAAGAGAGCCCTGAACATGAAAACATACTGCGCGCTTGTCTGTCCTTGAAAAAGAAAAAAAAAAAAAATCACAACTTGGCAATCATCTGGTTACCCTTCTTGATCCAAAAAACGGCGTCGTTGACAAACTCGTCGATGACGGCCTTGGCTGGCTTTTGTTCGTTGACGACAGCAGCGCACTTGCCCATGAGGTAAGGGCGGAACTGCTCAAGAGGGTCATCGCCCTCATCGTCATCATTCTCGGCGTTGTCGTCGGCGCTGGCAGCACCGCTGCTGTAGCTTTCGACTCCGCTGTGCTCACCGCCAGCTTCGCCACCCATGTACTTCTCGAGGTCGACCTCGTAGGGAATGGTGCCCTTGGCAACAAGCTCCTGCATCTCCTGGCGACGGTTGGTCTCCCAGTCTTCAATGTAAGGGTTGTTGCGGACACGCATGGGGCGACCGGTAAAGATGATGGTACGGACGTTGTCGTCGTGGCCGGCAGTGCGGACGGCATCCTTGTGAGCCTTGGGGGCGCTGGCCTCATCAGTCAAGATGAAGCGGGTACCGACCCAGACACCGCTGGCGCCCATCATGAGAGCGGAAGCGAGGAGCTGACCGTTGTGAATACCACCGGCGGCGACGACCTGCACGGGGCCCCCGGAAACGGGGGACTTGTGACCCTTGACAGCGTCGACGACGGCGGGAATCAGCACAGTGGTGGGAATGTCACCAGTGTGACCACCACCCTCACCACCCTGAGCGCAGATAATGTCGACGCCGAGCTCGAGGCACTTCTTAACGTGCTTTACGTGGCCGATCATGTTCATGTACAGGATACCGGCCTTCTGCAGCTTCTCGACGACGTGTCTGGGGGGGACACCGACGGCGGAGACGAACAGCTTGGCGCCGGACTCGATGACAATGTCGACGAGCTCATCGAGCTTGCCCTTGGTGTAGTCGTAGCTGTAGAGAAGAAAGAAGGAGAGAAACACACTTGTCAGCAATGTCATCGTCATGGCCGAAACAGGTCGGAGTGGACTGTG
This sequence comes from Epichloe coenophiala, assembly GCA_018801565.1. Classification (NCBI taxonomy): domain Eukaryota; kingdom Fungi; phylum Ascomycota; class Sordariomycetes; order Hypocreales; family Clavicipitaceae; genus Epichloe; species Epichloe coenophiala. The sequence continues at coordinate 780,574 of JAFEMN010000010.1, read as the reverse complement.
CAGCAGGCGGCGGTTCGGCGGGTCGCAGAACGGAAAGCACGTGAAAGCAGCCAGGAGTGGGAGGGGAGAGAGAGACATTGACATACTTGGTCTTTCGGGCGTTGCCACCAACCTGGGGCAGAAGCAAATCGACACCGAAGGGAGCCTTCTTGTCGGTCAGGGACTCCTTGAGCTCGGCAATCTGCTCACGCAGCATGTCGGGGGTGTAACCGACACTACCGATGACGCCCAAACCGCCGGCATTGGTAACGGCTGCAGCCAGCTTGGGACCAGCAGCAACGTTCATACCAGCCAGCAGGATGGGGTGCTGGATCTTGAACAGCTCGGTAATGGGGGTGCGAATCTGCTCTAGACGAGTGAAGAAACAAGGAAGGAACAGGTCAGTCTTGTTGTCGTGCTTGCGGTGGGCACGGGGCACGTGGGTGTGTTGGGAGGACTTTTTGACGTTTGCGAATGACGTGTGCATGTTTGTACTTACGAGGAGAAGCCATCTTGTCTGGTTTTGTGGAGCGGGTATCTATGAGGAAGGATGAGAAGAGTTGTGGACGAGAGCGAAACGGAACCGACGACGAGGACGGGACAAGTTCAAATAGGAGGATAACCGGGGAATGGAACAAGCTGGGCCACGGTCCGGATATGACGGCGGCGGCGCGAAGAAGACATTCTGGCCAGTGGTTCGAGGGGGGCTCGCCTGGGCTTTGCCGAGGCTCGAGGCTCGACAGGCCGCGCAGGTGTGTCAGTGGTTATTATTAATTAAGTTCATAAGTCGGTCGAGAGGGGGGGGGGGTTGGTTAGGCTGGTTAGCGCCGATGGACTATGGTCCATGGAAAGAAGCCGAGGGACAAGTCGTGCCCCGCCCCACCTCACTACCTCAGTGTAAAGTGGTAAAGTGAAGTGGCATCGGGTTCCTCGTTCCTTTTGGTCGTCATCCACGTGGTGCATCTCAGTCCCTAACAACAACAACAACAACAACAACTGCCATTATTAGCCAGCACCGACAGAACCACACCGTCGACGTATCTGCCGGCGCCGTGGACCCGACGCCGTCGACTCGGCGACCTCCTGTAGGCAAGTGGGCAAGTGCGCTGGGTAACGGCCCACTGGGTATCAGCGGCGCCGGTAGGGATCGGACGGAGCCGGCAATTCTTAACCCCGTGCGTGAATCCGCCCCAGAATTCACTTTTGACTACATTCATTTGTCTGTTCGCGTGCATGGCACCTCTCATGTCTGGCGTATGGCAGCCCTCCAGCCCTCCAGCCAGCAGCTGCTCACTTACCGAGATTGCCTTCTGATCCTGTCTGGTCTGGTCTGGTCTGGTCTGCTGCCTGCTGCCTTCCCTGCCACTGCCATGGCTACGTCTGCGCCTTCACTCTTGCAGATTGTGCGCAACGGAGCGGGTTTCCGTCACCACAGACAGCTGGCACCACTTGCTGACTGTCGTTCCCAAATCACCACGCGATGCTCGCGTCATTCTTTACTTCTCAGCCCTTCTCGCAGAACTTCGCACCAGTTTGGGCCAAAATGGACAGCCCCACAAATATCGGCACGCACTCATTCGGGTTGTGCATGTCATGGCGGGAGCCGCAAAAAGAAGGCCTATATCGCCCTTGGAAGCAATCTGGGTGATCGAGTGGCTGAGATTGAAAAGGCATGCAACGAAATGGATCGTCGAGGCATTCGCGTGAAGCGCACGAGTAGTTTGTGGGAGACGGAGCCAATGTATGTCCTTGACCAAGACCATTTCCTGAACGGAGCTTGCGAGGTGAGTCACTTTGCCAATGAACTCTGCTCCGCACAAGTTGTCAAGTGCTGACTTGTTTTTCCATCCCTAGGTGGAAACTGATCTGGAACCGCTCGCCTTGTTGGATGAGCTTCAATCTATAGAGAACCACCTAGGACGTCACAAGTTGATTGACAAAGGCCCCCGCAACATTGACTTGGATATCCTTCTCTACGGAGATGAAGTGGTACACAACAACCGCCTGAACGTGCCTCATATTGCCATTCCAGAGCGAGAATTCGTTCTTAGACCTTTATCGCAGTAAGCCCAATTTTGCCCAAACTAAAGGGCTTGTTGCTATTGACCACAGTCTCATTGCTGACTGCAATTTTACCTCACTGTAGATTGGTGCCATCCAAGTCGCTGGATCCATCAAAACCTCGCAAATTGATACAGCATTATTTGAACGACCTCCCCGTTGGAAAACCGCTCTCGTCCATCACACCAATGGGTGGCCTGGCCGACAATCTCACACCACTTGTTCACAACAAGAGGACACAAATCATGGCCATTCTGAACTTGACCCCCGACTCCTTTTCGGACGGTGGGAAGCACAACTTGGGAAATCTCCGTGACACTGTCTTGAATCATATTCGTGGTGGCGCAACCATCATCGACGTAGGTGGCCAGTCGACAGCCCCCGGCCGACCTGAAGTTTCTGCCGAAGAGGAAGCCTCTCGTGTCATTCCCGCCGTGGAACTCATTCGATCTCTCCCTGAAGCACGCAGTATCGCCATCAGCGTGGATACCTACAGATCTTCCATTGCGGCGAGGGCTATCGCAAGTGGAGCCGACATCATCAATGACGTCTCGGCTGGATTGCTCGACCCTGAAATGTTCTCAACGGTAGCGCGTCTCGGTAGAACCATGTGCCTGATGCATATGCGCGGCACGCCTCGAACCATGATGGACTTGACCAATTATGAAGGCGGCTTGATTTCCACAATGGCCTCCGAGCTCCTGCAGCGAGTTGCTGCTGCGGAAGAAGCTGGCCTTCGTCGTTGGCGCATCATTCTCGACCCGGGCATCGGCTTTGCCAAAACGAGTGATCAGAATCTGGAGCTCCTGAGGCGCCTTGAAGAGCTCAAATTTTGGCCTGGCCTGGCTGGACTGCCATGGCTTGTTGGGCCCAGCCGTAAAGGCTTTATCGGCGAAGTTACTGCTGCAGAGGAGCCATCGGCGAGAATCTGGGGCACCGCCGCCGCAGTGGCGGCGGCTGTACATGGAGGAGCAGATGTTGTTCGCGTCCATGATGCGGCAGAGATGGCCAAGGTTGCCATGATGGCCGATGCCATCTGGCGGCCCTCATGAGAACGCGTGCTAGCCCTGCGGACTGTTGCTCGTATTTAGTCTCGCTGGCCGCGGAACCCGGAAATTTGGGATGAGGAACACACGGGACAAGGGCGATTCGTAAGTCTCTCGAAGTAGCACGACTTTGGCGCTTTCATTTCAGTTCTTCATTTCGCCAAGAAAATGAAATCCGATAGACGGCCCTTGCAACCATAAAGTCAGGATGCAGACCAAGATAATGACCGACGGCAGCAACACCACACCTAAACTGAATTTCACACAACAAGCCTTTTTACTCTTCGGCTGCGCATCGATTCTCTCTCTTGTCCTCAATTTTTGCGAATATTAAGCTTTCCGCTATTAATTGGCTACGCTTTCTGTCCGGCCCAGCTGGTAATTTACTTCTTTGCCCTGCTTACCATAGCTTTTGCCCATTACCATCCCGTTTAGGCTACAATGTGGCACCAGAGGACGGGCATGAGCGGACATTATAGGACCCCTGGAGTATCTATCCCATACTCGGCTGCAGCGATGCACAAGCGATCACCAGCCGGTGTACACATGCACGAGCCTCTTCCCGTCCATGTGACAAGTCATATCTACCCGTCCTGTTCTTGGTTTTTCCCTGGTAAACCAGGTTTCACTCTTGTCACGAGTCTTTCTTCGCCGAAAATGTGGTTTCATATCATGTACTCCGTCCGTATGTGTATCTATCAATTTACCACTACCAAGGTAATTAAGGGAAATTATCTCACATAGTTGACATGGCTGCATGGAACCTGAGGGGTTTTTTTTACTCACTGATCCATCTCAGCTGAAACATGGCCAAAGGAGTCTCATGATGGGCAAATTGTCGCATATCCTCGATACGCGGTGGTTATTTCCAAGGTCAAAGTGTGATGTGACGTGACGCTTACCCGAGGGCACCAACGTCTGGGGTGCTTTGCACTCCCTTGTCACGCAGCCGAAAAAAAAAAAAATTCCTCCATGCAACTCACCAGCTTTGGTTCTGCCCTTGAATACTGAAATGTCAGGAAGATCACCGACATTAGGCGCAAGATTGAGAGCTGTCGTCGGAGCCAACAATTTAGTCCGCTTGTTCCATCGGCTCGGCAACGGCGCCAACGGGTGTCATGCGGTGAGACTCAAGATGAGGCACTATACGTTTCGAAGATACCCGGTAGGGCTGAGACCTCGGGTTTGTGTCTCCTACTCCAGAAGACGGATGCAATGTCAAGAAATGGAGCCGATCTCCCGTGCGAGGTGATCATCTTCATTGAGGCTCGGAGAGAGCATCTCCTTGCGTGGGACAAGATCGTGCTTGCACGAGGACGAACGTTGCCCGCAAACGGGATAGTTGAGCAACCCCCTGGCGCACATCAAGCGGAGGGGAAGGGGGAACCCGACACAATACGGATTATCCTCGTCTTTTTTTGATTTCGAAATTAACCATTTACCCAGTCAATGACACTGACATGGAGATCTCGGCATGACACCATGGCTTCTTGAACGTTGACAGCAGGTGTCAGTAGAATTCAATGGCCGAAACATGGCGTTGCAGGGAACTTTCCGGTCTGAAATGATATCCCTGCGCGAACCGGGTTGTCACGCTCTGCTTTCTGCGGCAGCCTCGTCTTTGTGGATTCGTTTCATCAAGCACACAAGTCAATTACGCTGACAAATATCGCCGGAAAAGAGGACAAGCATCACGTCATCAGATATTATCCTCAGGCGTTGTGTGTGAATGAGATGACCAAACACAACCATCACCCCGAAATCGTCGGAAGATGACGACCAGTCCAAGTTTGAGCTGTTTGGGGGCAAAAGATCGAGATCATCATCTTGCCGGCCGTCACGACAGGGCCGACCCATGTCCGAGACCCTTCGGTCTTACGTGCCTACGGAATAATTTTAGGTTCAATCTCTTCCCCCCGGGCGTTGTCGTGTTGAGACGCTTTCCGAGTGCAGCATCTTCGTTCGTTGTTTCTCCACCGCCTGCAATCTCTTGACCTGACGATTACTCCGTACCTGGAGAGGATTCCCGTGGTGTCCTCCTCGCACGTCAGTGCAAGCCACTTTCACATTGTATGTACCCCCGAGTAAGATGTGAGGTGGGAATCAGGTGCGCTCCGTGACAAACCATCACAAAAGATTGATTGGTCAACCTAGCGCTCGGTCAAGAAGTGCCTCAAACACATTCCTACCTCTCTTTAGAGACGAACAAGTCCTCGCCGCTACCCGTTTGCCCGGTCAGGCAATTACGGGATGAACTGGCGTGGGCAGCCCTCGGCTCGCTGAACGGGGTACGGAGGTACATGTGGCTATTTTGATGCACGTTACTTTTGGGACGACCTGCATAAACTAGTGGCAGGCCCATTCCTAGCATTGAATACTTTCGAGCCAGGTGCCAGGTGCCAGGTTCCCCCCTTCCTTTCTCACCGGTACAGTACCAGTACATTCGAACAAGGACTCCCTCCCCTTCAAGTCCTCGCAGCTTGCACATACGAGGCATTGCGCATATTTTGATCTAAGGGATCCCTTCAGGTACTCCGTACGTACGCCTTTTACCATGTCCAAGCGGCTATAATAGCCTTTCTTGTGGAAAGCGCCATCTTGTCACACCCACGATGCCGTGTGTCGTGAGCACAACAGCATCGTACCCCAGGCACAGGTCTACTCTCCGCGAAACCTCTGAATGAAGAAGGCACTTTCTCCGCAGTCGGCCGAGTCAGCGCTCAGCCATCGGACCACGCTTCGGGCCCACGTTTGCCATCTCTTGTGACGTTTCTCTTGTTACGTTCACTTGTGACGTGGTCACGGCCAAAGGTCCCTTGTTCCTTTCAATTCAAGGCTCTCTGCGTTTTCTTCCGATTCCACATCATCTCGGTTGTTTGTATGTTTGATTGGACTGCGCTCGAGGCCGGCCAGGGTGGTCTGAGCCTCAGTGGCCCGCATTGTCCATTTCGGTGTGCCTCTTTTTTTTTTTTTTTATCTCTTCTCTCACTTCAATACCAATGGCCCAAGCTTTTCCTTTCCGCGTCAAAGGAAGCTCCATAGCATGGATTACATTGCATGAGTGACACCAACAAGGTCGAGCCCAAAAGAAGAAGAAACGAAGGAACAAAATCGAAGTGTACGCCCCGGCACCGCACCTTTGGTCCCGATACTCCGCAACAACATTGGAAGAACAACAAGGCTGCGGCTAAAAGTTCAGTCAGCTGTTGAACTGGGGGCCGAGACGGATCCTGACAGCCTGGCCACCAACACGATCTGGCCGAACCCAGCCGTCCATCCACATCACCGAAAAGCCCCTGCTGACGGTTGGCACTGGGCAGTAGGTGGTAGGCGCCACTGTCCCCCCTCCGCCATTCTCTTCTGCTCGCTACTGGAATGAAAATACCACGTAACACCGAACTAGCAATCTACGGAGTATACGCTCTCTGCCATTAGATACGACACTCCTCCTTGGCGAAGCAGCCATACGGTATTCAAAACTACACCATGACGGACGAAGAACCCGATCGATTAAAGGTGCACCATTCAAATCAAGCTGCTCTCGCTCTTGCCCCACCAGCCCTGCAGCCCAATGTGCAAGTACAACTGTCTGCTCTCTTGTTGTTCCGCCAGTCCAGGTCTCGCACAGGGCTCAAGGTTCTTTTGGCAGGGTCACTTGCATCAGGAGTCCATACTGGAGCTGTGATACCGATAGCAAAGAATAAACGCCTTCGCGGCGAACACTATATGGCTCGTTGCGCAGTTGGCGCGCACACACACACAGTCTCTCCTTCTCTCCTTCCCTGCCAAATTAACCCACATGGAGTTGGAAATATGATTTCAAATCTTATGGCGTTATGCTTCACAAATAGTAGTAGTGGAAGAGGGAAGGAAAAGTAAAAGTATGGGAAAAAAAAATAGATGGTAATGACAAATATAAGCAGATGAAAAGAAAAAAAAGAAAAAAAGACCTGGGTATCCTGAGTACAGAAAATGCTCTTCCCAAGATTCGCAACACTGGCTATCTATTATTTCCTGGTCCTGGCCCTCTCCTCTCTAATCCACGCTGTACTCTGTACGCACTGCTACAGAAAAGTGCATACGGAGGTGGACTGGCCTCGTTCTGCCTGCCCGCCCGCCCGCCCGCCCGCCCACCCGCCTGCCCGCCCGCCAACTTCCCTTCCCATGTCGTCCCCATGCTCTCTCTCTTGCTGGCCTCACAGGGATGAGTGCCACTCAAACAAACACACCGCCATAATATAATACCCTGTGCTTGGCTGGAGCATCCATTCTCTTCCCTTGTACTGCAAGTACTCCGTACTTCCAACACACAGGCCCTTTTTCTTCTTCTCTTTCCCTCGGATTCAAGTTGTCCGTGTCTCGATAATATCCAAGCCATGGCGAACCAGCCGACCAACCAGACTGCCACACCGTCATACATCCCTTGCAGAAAGACGATGCGAAGAACAACCCTCTTCCCCACTCTTGCTGCAAGTGATCATGTAGCGTGCCAGGTATGGATGTTTCAAGCCGCTCTCGACATACCCCGTAGATTAAGTCTCTGATCCCCAGAGTGCCCAATCAAAATCAAACGTCAAATTCGTTCAACGCCAATCAAACTGCCTTATCTGAAACTGCTGATGAAAAAGTATCCGATCTGTGGCCCTGCGCCCAGTGATAGTTGGCCGAGGAGCTCTTTTTAGATTCTTTCCTCTTTCCCGTGTGGTGTATGTTTCTTTCCGTCTCCCAATAGATTTTCGAGCCCTGGCCGCGCCCTCTAAGCTGTTGAGCGAGATGCTGTTGGTCTTTTGGCTCGACAGGTAATCGTACATGCTCAGGCGAAGCCTAAACTGGTAAAAAGCAATAAAAAAGCAACCAGGCACTTGCTTTCATCCACAATAGCTAGCGCCGTACGGATTAGATGAATGGCTTACGGGGTCATGTCATCACAATGCGCCCAGCCCAGTTGGCGACACAATAGATGGGTAGAAGCCTCCGGAGCTAGGGCGCACGTCGAATCGTTCCCGGTGATGATGGTCCTCGGCGCGCGCCCCCCCGCTGAAAGGGCTGGGGAGCATGTTGAAATCGAACTCGGGTTTAACCTTGCGGCTGTTGGAGAGGGTTGAGTGCAACGGATCTGCCCCGTTTCTGTTCCCAAACAAGTCGACCCGGTCGTTGTGATTCTCATACGCGACCGACCCGGTATAGTACTGGTAGGCTTTGCCGGGAGGCTTTCCGTCGTTCGAGGATGAGAAGATGCTGTCCGGTGACATCTCTTGGTGCCTGACGTTGTTGTAACCGGTGCCACGACTGTCATAACCCGAGTTGTAGCCAAGACCAGTTCCTCCCATGCCAGAGCCGTTGCCGAAATCTCCCATTGGTCCCATTGGCCTGTATCCCCCGCTACCAGCGGCGCCGCTGGTGCCATTTCCGTGGCTGTTGCGCCTCTCGTTTTGATAATGTCCCGGTGATCGGCCGCGAACAATCATCTTGGCCGATTTCCGATAAGCTACCTTGACAAATTGATCGGCGGCCTGGGTGCCAACGTCTGCCCAGAGTTCCACCACCAAATGATAGTATTGCTGTGCTGCTCTTCGTTTGCCATTATTTTGAGTCGCTTGCTTAAATTGAATGCGCTCAAACGTATGCTCTGTGGGCATCTGTTGGGCAACCCCCTGCTGACTGCCAAATCCGTCCGAGTAAAGAGAGCGTGCAGTGCTTCCCATGCCAGGGCCTTCCCCGTACATATTGATGGCACCGTGCGCTGTGGAGTTCGTTTTCGGGGCCAGAGGCGTCTTGTTTGGCTTGGATATCGGCCCCTTGTCTCTTTTGGGCGTATGCTGAACAAGCTCAATGTTGTGCTGCTCATTGTCTGCCACGACTGCCGAGATGCACATGGCGAAGCCATAGACTTGAAAGGTCTGTGACGCGTTGTTCCCAGAGAGAGATGCCGGTGTGAACTGGATCGGTACGGATGGGTAATTCGGGCTCAGCGAGTAGGAACAGATGCAAGCCAGGTAATTCCTTCTGTAGCAGGTCCATTCTCGTTCCGAGGACAGAAACGGACCCTTGTCGATGGTTCCATTGATGTCTACTTTGATGGATGTCATACTAGGATCCATGTACTGCAAACTTCCCAGCATTTCGATTGGTAAGAGAGGAGGAACCTCATTCGGGCTGGTCCTGTGAGCGTACTGGTGTGAGTCCATCCTCGTGGCCGGAGGTGTGTAACCTGTCAACGGCTGTCTTCTGGAGATTGGAAACGATGGTGCTCGAGAGAAATGGTCCGAAACTCGTCTCTGAAATGGTGCGACTGGATTGTGACCAAACTGATCTCGAGAGCTGGTGTGAGGGCCCAGATGCGGCAGGGTCGTAGTTCGATGACTATGAAGTTGCTGTTGGACATGTGCCATGCCCGTAGAGGGATTAGGACTATTGGAGTGGTCAGCGATGCCAAAACCGGCGGTTGACGCTCTTCCAGGACTCATTGATGTTGGTCGGCAAGGGCATGGTGGTCAAGGCGACGACGTACTTGGAACTCAGACGCAACCTGCCATCTGGAGTGAAGATTGACCCACTGGGGGGATAGAAACCAGCTGAGTCGTGCGTATAGTTCGGGCCCGGTGGCAAATCGTTGCTGGGTTGGAAGAGGCTCAAAAGGGGCGAGGCCTCAGGAGCATCTATCGTGAGCGATGAGTTGCCGCCTTCCTGGTTGTATCTATCCATTGGTTAGTCTGCCGGCGGACGATGCAACAAGTTGAAGAAGACCTCAGGATTCAGGACGCGGCATGGAGTTGACTACCACAAGAGACGCTGTCCTGCCTTTCCATGCGATACGATGTGTTCAAGTACCACCAAATCTATGGGTGATACCGCCAACGCCTAGGTTGCACGAGACAAGCAGATGGATGCGGGAGGGCACGACGCCGTCCCGGTGCCTTGATAGTTGCAAAGACACACACAAGAAATACAAACGTGGACAAGGGGAGGACGGAGTCAACAAGAACAGACGGTTGATGTGGTGATCTCTGGGACCAGACACGGCATGCAAAGCAGGATAGAAATCTAAAATCGCAAGGGGGATGGCTCTGGTCTAAACACCTAATAGCTGTTGTTGCCTGTTGCCTGTTGACTGTTGCCTGGTACTGCTGTTGTTGTTGTTGCTGATGCTGGCGGCGAGCTTACAGGACTTAGACACAGCTGGGGGCAGCAGGGTGGTGGCAGAACGGCCCCAAGAGGGTGACTTTGACTTGACCCAAACAGGCCATAATACTGAGGAAAATAAAAAGAGAGCATTAAGGGAATGGTGACACTCATAGCACTGGCAATGAATGCAACGAGAACCATCTGCCAATGAGATAGTGTACCCACCTCAATTCTCCCGTTGGGGGCTGTATATCGAGGTAGTCAAGCTCCGCACATGGCGGCGGCGAGGAGCTGTAATCGTTCTGCAAGCAAGACAGACGTCAGTTCGTCTTCTACTGCGCATGGCTGCCCGTTCCAGGATCGGTGATTCGAACAACGGCCTTGACTGGTCGGCTTGACATGAACCAACCACATCAGCCATGGCATGAGCAACTGATTCAGACGCCGTCACCGATATACCCGTGAAGAAGACCCCCTGCTTTCCGATTTGTTAGCAAGACAAAATCCAACTACTGAGAGGCAAGACATCAATGACACGGTGACCGGGGGGCTCCTCTTTGGGATGCCCGTGCATGTTGGGTGGGTGTGCATAGGCACGGGCAGGGTAATGCAACTGGTCCAGACACCAAGTGGTACAGTACATCTGAATACTCGGAGCTTCAGGCACAGTAACCAGGCGTGCAGAACTTAGCAAGGATTCTGCAGACTTGTCGGAACCAGGACGCCACGCAACACTGGGGGTCAAAGGTTACACAAACCCTCCCAGGGTCTGTCGGGATGGGGATGATTTTCCTCGTCGCAATTTGGATCGGGTGTGCTCCAGAAAACGCTCAATATCTTTCTTGCTTTTTCGCCTGCTCACAGATCTCGCATGGAGAGATCATCTGATACTTTTTCTTCCGCATCTCGAAAATAATGGCGCCCCCCAGCATAATGAAAAGGGGCAAAAAGAACAGGATGAGACACGATAAAATGTTGGGCGGTAGCACAATCGAATCTGTGTTTGCAGGGATGAGAAATGAGGTTGACCTCGGTGAACATAGCTTTTAGTAAAGCGCATGGAATCCCATCAATGACCATTTTGTAACCACTGGCCGTTGACGCATGCTTGAAGCCTCCCCAGACGTACAAAGCCTGTCATTGCCTCAAGTTCCTCCAACAGATTTCCTCGGCGGAAACCCTAGACGATCTGGCCGAAATGCTTTCTAGTTCAAGAAAATTTGCGTACCTTTGAAGACTGAGGATGCATTGGAGAGAATAATTCGACTCAATGTTGAGACCCGGATAATGTCAAGCAACGCCGGAAACGATCTTGTATAACCGTGAGCCTAAATATTCATCAACAAAAAGGCTTCAAAAAAACGCGGAAAAATCCATTTGAGATTGTTCACAAGACCTTGGGCTGCTAAGAGGACCCCTTTGAGGTCAAACACCACGTATACCCTCGATAACTGGCCCAAAAACACAAGTTGCTATTTGGGACTAGTGTGACACGTAGGTGAACACTGATATGTGTGTCGGATGTGAATTTGTTTTTTTTTTTTTTTTTTTTAGAAGAGAAGGGAGAAGGCTCAAACGGAATACTTACTCAGGATATAACTAGGCCAAGAAGCAGTGTTTCTGTGACAGTGTGTAGCTGTTCATTCAGGCTCGCGAGTAGATTTGCACTGTAGGGGTGAATATTCCTCTGTCACCCTGTCACTACTCAGCCAGGTTTGAATGATGAGTTAAATACTTTAGTTTTCACACAAGATAGGGTTTCTTTATTTTTATTTTTTGGCCAAGTCACGGACTTCTAGTTGAAAAGTGAAACATTAGTCAACGTTCAACTGCGACTAACATTCGGGCCACAGACGCGTTGAAGCTTTTCCTCGAAGGATGAGCAGATGATCACTTACCACCTTTAAAGAAACAATAAGTTGCCTTCAAAAAAATGTCTTCTTCGAATAAAACGAAAGAGTTGTATGAACTCTGATCGACGTTTGAAGACTGACCAAGGATGACAGAATCCCCTATTTCGCACGAGCAGCAATTAGATCCCCTTGTGGTTGAATGCGTGAAAACCATGTAGGATCAAGGTACCAAGTAACAATAAACCCTAGACTGGTACAAGAGTATGTTGTTCAAAGGCGAATGTGCTCAGTTCCTCGCACCATCGCCGACGTGGCTGGCGAGTATCGTGTGGTAAGAAGGACTCGTGTTCGTGATTCACACCGATACAGGTATAGAGAGAGTAAATGTAGTACGACGTCGAGAAGATGGTTAATATAAAAAAGATTGAAAGGGGTGCTCTGCGGCGAGAAAGAAGGACAGAAAGGAGTTCAAAGAAGAAGAACAGCCATGGATGGGATCATCAACGGAATTTGAGCAAGAGGAAAAACACGCAGCGAGACGGGACAGTGAAGTTTGAAGAAACAAACATTTCAGAAGGGTTGCGAGAGTTGGTCCCCTTTTGAGAAGAGGGCCGACCAAATGATAATTACGGAGGTCAAAGACAGGAGCTGACCAAACAGGAACCCCGGCTAACATATCCAGCACATGTTTTGTTTTGTCAGATCTTGAGCCGAATGAAGTGAGGGAGCTGAGGGCTGAGAGCTGGCACCTGGGATCTGGCACCTGGGATCTGGCACCTGGGATCTGGCACCTGGGAGCTGGAGCAAAGACCAAGGGATTGTCTTCCGCCTCCCGCTCTGAAGCGAAACGGAAGGAGCCATGGAGAATGCGGGACCCGACACGGCTTGACGTGGCTTGGCCTGTCTGTTAGGCCAAGTCAGTCATCACTTCGCCCCGAAACGCCCCGAAGAACTTTTGCGATATAATCGACTGACTAGTCTACACATACGTAGACTGGCTACAGATGCCTTTGCTTCACTCGTCGATTCTCTTCAAAATGCGCAGTGGCATTCAGTGAGTGACAGCCAAAAAATGCTCGCGGGCGGATAGGGAGTTCGTCTTGTGGCCGAAGATCAGCTGCTTTCTGCAGATGCTATCCCACGAGTCGTTTCAGGAAGTCTGCGAGAAGCAGGCGCCTGGCCAGCCTACCAACCTAGGCCGATGATCTGACCTAGGCAGATGATCTAGCCAGGGCGACGAAGAGAAAGTCTACCGACTTTTCGGTCCGGTTGCCTGTTTGCCTGTCACTCTAATCCAATAGCAGGGCAATGCCGCCAGCCGAACATCAAACACGCTTTAAACTCGGGGTTCCAGGAGCCTGGCTTCCTGCGATGAGATTTAGGCTCGAATCAAGAGGCGTCGCCGAGACGGGTGCTTGCAGGTCTCAGAAATGCCACCACCAGTGTGGCGATGTCGTGGCAGCTATCCAGCACGGCGCGATTGCACTTCAGACCCAGCCATGAAACGTGGTATGCTGGTACCACAGATCCGTTCAATCATGATTGAATAGGAAGCTAGCTAATCGTCAATATAGAAGAGGCCAGACAAGTCTAGTGTGTTTTCAACGGCATGCATGCTTCGTCCATCCGCGGTCGATGAAGTTCTCTTGCGGACAGGAGAAGATGGTGCAGCGATGACAAGCCATTTCTCGGCCAAGTCATCCTTCTATCAAACTCCGCCGTGATCCTCCCGTCGCCAAGCAATGACCCAAAATGTCATGGTTTCGGGCCTTCCGTATGGCTACGCGAGTACAAAAGAGGGTCTAGAGATCATCCTCGTCTCCGTCAGGGTGACACGATGATTAGTCTCACAGCAGGGCTGCTTGAAGATGGGAGGATTTTATCCCAAAAGAGTATACCAGATCAAATTTGGCAAAGTCTTCGGAGGCGGAATTCTGGTGGCGAGATTTGAAGGGCCGTGGAAGAGGCTACGGACTGCCTCGAACCGAAATAAGAAATATCCTTCTGATCCGTCAAATATTGCAGTCATTGGAAGCACCAGAAGAGGCTAGTCGACCGAATGCGCCAACTGAGGGAAGAGATCAATTCTGTTTACATCAAGCTGTTTGAAAGACACCGCGTGAGCCTTGAGTGGTCTAGCTCCAGTATCGACCCGAAAGAGTCTGAATTGATGGTCGCTTTGACGGCGTGTCGCAGCTCAGCTTCATCTTTTCTACTTTCTTTAGAAAAAAATATGTCCGAAAAAGCCGCCACCTAACTAATTCTTGTTGGTGCAACCCCTGGCTGCCAATAGTGGCCAATATCAGGTCGGTGTAGTCGTCAATTGGCTGATTCGCGTGTAGGATCTTGATAGGTAATATTCGATGCGGCACTCGGACTCGAAAAGGCAACATTAAGTTTTCAATTGAGGAAACGGCCGGCTGAACAGTTTTCTGCATTTTATCAGCCCAAGTTGATCGTGCCGTTGCTGACCAAGCCAAGTTGCTAATATCAACGGCAGTCGCGAGAAGAGAAGCCGCGTCATGCACCAAAGAAGACGTGAAATAATATTTCATCCAAGGCACCACATCACAGTCTTTCCTAGGCTCGTCAGTCTATGGGCGGAACATCTGAACGAAAGCCTTTGAGCATTCCTGCTAGAACGATCATTTCTCTCCAGCCTGCCTCGGCACAGGCTCCTCATCGGTCAATGCGCCCTAATGGAAACTTGCTCCATGCCAAACTGTTTCACTCATTGGAAAATTAGCGCTGGGGTCACTCCACATCTCCCAGATGCCTTGGTTGAGTGTTCTGGATATCCCGAAGTATACAAGGCTGCTTTTTCAAGTATGAGGAGTTGAAATTCGGCCAATATCACTCCATTCTTGGATTAGCCGAACAGCAAGCTGTCTTGAACATGAATGGTGCCCAAAGGCTGTAAAGCGAAGCCAATGGAAGGCATTTCAACCTGAATTGTAATTTGCGTCTGGTTGTGGCCCAAACCCTCCAGGGCTATGACCACTTGGGGTCCAATTTGTGGATTTATGTGCAAAATCCTACTGCTCACAATGATCGGAACAAGAACATCAAACCAAAGTCTAGAACTAGATGAATTTCCTAGATGGATTCTCTAGGTTCAGTACGTATCAGGGGGCTTAGTGTGTTGCTTCTCGTGAACGTGGGGTTCAAAAGCCAAGGATGTGAATAATGAGAATTGGAAGCCCGAAGATTAAAGGCATGCTTCGAATCGGGTATCTTTTCTTTCCCCTGTTGGAACGCTGACCCATGCACGTACCGAGCCAAGAGCAGGCGAGGGATTCTGTGGAGATGTCGAAAGCCCTTTTTGGGAAAAGATGTAATGGGGCACGTTGAGAAAGCTCGTGTTTCAGATTGCAGCTTGCATCTCGGCCGCAGAGCGCGACAGGGCTAACACGAGGTAGCAGGGATAGTCACATGCTCTCAGAGCTGTTGGCTTGGTTATCAGATGCTGGACAGTTCTCCAGAGAGTCCTCATCTCTGGAGGGCTCAGTTTGGGAACACACAACTTGGTTCCAAAGGAGATCCCCTGCAATGACGTTAATGAGAGGGAACGGCAAAAGAGGGCATTGGAGGCATGGCATAGCCTGCGTCGCCATCCTTTCCAAATTAAAGGTGAAGGATGTCCCTGGACTGACTTGGACAAATGAGCTTCACGCCTTCTTCACGAACAATGTTTCGATGGCGCCTTGAAGGCGGCATACTTGGCGGCTATGGCCTGGGGTTTTGTTGCACAACAAGCGGTTTCAAGTTATGCACCAGCACTGCAACATCCAATATGCTAGCCTAAATTTCTTTCCGCCCGAATCAGTTACGAGGCAATTGTGCGGTTCCAGATGTGATGCCTTGTGAGAACATTACATCTTGCCGGAAGCCAATTGGTTCTATGATGTATTAGCTTCGTCTTTCCCGGGAAATCATGACTTTACGACTAACAGATGTGGCTACTGTGGCAAGATGCTACCATTGTGACGACCTGATGATCGATGCCGTGCACATGGCACGGGTTGCATTTTAGGACAAATAGTTTGAGGCGGTATCTAGACCCTAGGAAAACCATCCAGGCTGCCATACCATCGTTGGGGGCAAGCCGGTCCAATTCATTTCATCCTATTTGCTTGCCTTCTGCGTGAGCACATGAAGTTGGTTATGCAGGGAACAATCTGACGGGCGCCCATCATTGCTTGCCTCATGCTGGCCCCGTTTGCTTGACTTCCTTGATTTCTTGAAGGACCAGGCTTGCCTTCCGATGACTAGGCAACACGACAACTGTATTTGCTTCATGGTGACACTGGGAAGTCATACCCGGTGACTCAAAAACCTGTGTCGTCTGTGTGAATGTTGTTTGAGGGGAAGCAAAATGGCCTGACTTTGGTGAAGGCCCGATGCCTATCTCGGCCATGATTTCCTTGCCCCCAAAAGCTTAATTGGTTTTTTTTTTAAAAAAAAAAAAAAAAAAGAGAGAAATATGATGCTCTCATGGCCCGGCTGTTCTCGCCTCTGGGAAGGCACTCTTTCCCGGCCCTGCAAGCTCAGTGTAGCAGATAAAGATTTGGCCCGTGCGGCAACGGTTTCCGGGTCACGGATATCAGCATGGTTTCAATTCTCGGTGTCGATGAGCAAGGCGAAACGAAGAGGATTGAATGCCTTGATGATGAACTAGCCATTGAAGAGGAACTGGGCATGACGTGATGGAGAGGTGGGTCCACTAGGTACGTAGGTAGTAGGTACGTACCTAGGTATTTTCTCATCTCAGGAGAAGTCATTCGTCTCCCGATTCGTCTCCCGCCATCCGCCAGCAGCCGAGTCTTGCGTCTGCGTCTGCGTCTGGACGTGCTTCTGCTCCTGCTTTTGTATGTGCACATATATCTGTGACCTGGGCTTGTCATCTCCATCATTACACAACAGCGAGCACTCGCCCGGGCATGCCTAAGAAGCGAAACCACGTCAGGACGTTCAAGCCTTCTCTTCCGGCGACCTCGCTCAATTCGTCGTCGTCTACTTCTGCCAGTCCGTTCTGCTCTGATTTACCCCTCTGCAACGTTGGACTGGAAAAGGCACCGTTTCTGCGCTGACACCATCTCATTTCCCAAATCAGCTCAATCACCAAAGAGCGTCAATGAATTGCTCGCAAATCTCCGCCACTCCGCCGCAGACCCATCATCTTCACGATCATCACCAACCACCTCGCCAAGCGTCCCTCCTGCCATCAGGGAGATTCTTCAAATTCCAGAGACTCCATCTCCAGTATCCCGTCGGCCAGTCCGACAGAGATTTGACATCAATGGCCGCCGACTTCCCGCCGGACCAGCACCTCCTCGAAGCTGGCTGTTGAAACAATGTGCCCAAGAGCACGTCGAGAACTCGCTCTCGCGCTCCTCACGCATAAATTACTCTAGCTTGGACGGGACTTGTCTGCCCGATTCTCCACTACCGCATCCAGGAAGCTTGATTGACATTACTCTCAAAAGTCTAGCTGTAGACTGGGACGTTCATCGCGCATACAATAAGTACCACTTGTACTTTATTCCGAGCCATCTCAAGTCCGCCCTCATTCGATATGTTGGCCTCGCTTCCGAGGGCGGCATCTCGCTCAGTGACTTGAGGGCCATCCTCATCCCTCCCGAAGGTGTTTGCGACGATGATGAACCCGACAGCCAAGCCACTTCCAATTCTGAAATCACTTTCCTTGACCTATCTGCGTCTATGGGCAGGTCCCTCAGACTCAAAGACATTCTCGATCTACTCTTCAACAATGCCAAGGTCACTGATGTCGTGGTGGTGGAAAAGGTTCAAGAGTCATGGGAAGCAGCAAATGCAAGTCCCAGTCCTCCACGCCTGCTGCTTCCGAACCTAACTCATCTTTCGCTCGCTCTGGATCCGCAGAACAATCGAGACGTGTCATGGAAGCAGCTCCTGACGCTCTCATCTAAGCTGCCGACCCTGACACACCTGAGTCTAGCATACTGGCCGGAGCCGTGTCTCACTCCGCGAGCCAAATACTCGACCATCTCTGCTCCACACGGTCAAAGTATACCGTATGGCGGCACGACAATATATTCACATTCTCTTGACCATGATTGGAGCGAGGCTCTTCTCGTGCTGCGAATGCTCAGTAACAGTCTTTATGAACTGGAGTTTTTGGATCTAACAGGTTGTGCGCCCTGGTTCCAGGCCTTGCAGCGCAGAGATGGCCATGACTATGTCGATTGGTCTGGCCCTTGGGGGAAAGTCACCGGGTTAAGACTTTTTGCAGGATGGACGCTGGGCGCGGAGGCTATGGTGTCCGACCAGGTGGCTTATACAAGTGCTGTCGACACAGCCAAGAAGGTGGAGAGGCACATCAGAAGTATGAGAGCCGGAAAGGGAAGGCTTATTACTGTAGAACGAGATGCATTGGTGACATAAGAGAAGCGTTTCTTGTCATAGTGCGTAGAGAAGAACAGTATTCGGTCGATGCTCGATGCACGATTGCCATGGCCGTAGCGTCTAATAAACTGGGAATCGTGAGGAGAAACGACGATTTTGACGACTTGATCGATGAGTGACTGACGTTTGAGTGAGACAGCCGACCCAGAGGCAGAATTTGTCCATGATGACGACGGGGGCTGCCCTAGGCAAGAGGGGCACGTCAAGTCCAAGGACGGGCGTGAGTCACACCGGGGAAGACAAGACGCCAGGCAGACTCAGAGCAGCCATCCAGCTTCTTAACCATCATGGTCTGCCATGATTTTCAATTCCAATTCCAATTTCAATTTGGATTTCAATTTGTTTCCCAAGCAAGCGTTTGCATTCCCCCTCGACCCCATGGCGTCCATGTCATCCGAGTCAGCGGCCACCATTCTGTGCACTGCAAAGCAGACTCGGTTCCATGTCGATGCGCCCAATTATCGTGAGGTGAGATAACAACCACGGGACTGAACCTTGATGCCTCTGCGTATTCGCTAACTCGGGCCCATCCCTGGTCCCATCTCTGGCCCATCTCTGGGGTGCAATAGCTCGATGTCACGGGCCTGCAGATCCTCGTCACATCAGGCGACAAGGGCTCCTCTTCTTCTGCAAAGAGCAAGTCAAAATCTCGCTCCGAGGGTCTTGAGATATTGTCCGATGCCAAGCTGCTCTTGAAGGAAGGGCAACGATACGCACTCGTGGGTCGCAACGGTGCTGGAAAGTCTAGTACGTCGTCCCCCCTTTTTTTAAAAAAAAACTAAAAAAAAAACTCACTAGATATACTGTCATTTACTAAAAACCGGTTGAAAAAAGCTTTACTAAGGGCCGTTGCGGACAAGCTCATTCCTGGCATCCCCGAAGGTACCAGGATCGCTCTTCTCCAGCAAAGCAGGTTGGTTGATGAGAACGACCATGGGGAATCGGCCGACAAGAATGGGCAGCAACAAAGGGTGCTTCAAGAAGTCATTGACCGAGCGACTGCCAGAGACACCGTCCAACAGGAGATACAGTGTAAGTTGGCGCGTGTAAAGTCTCATGCCTGACTGCCTAGGGATATTGCTAAACCCGCGGCCGCCTGCCCAAGTCTTGTCCGATGGCGTTGATGCGTCGGATCCATACAGCCCTGTCAGAGCGTTGCGATCACTCAAGCATGCGCGTTTACAGAAACGTCTATTCAGGCTCGAAAAGGACGCCCGGCTGCGAAGTGGTGCCCGAGGCATGCAAGCGCGCAAAGCTCTCGTGGCACTCGAGAAGGTGGTCGCTGAGTCTGATGCCATGTAAGCCAAGTCCCGACTCACAGCTACCTAGCACCCCTTTTTCTTCTTCTTCTTCTTCTTCTTTTTCTTCTTCTTCTTCTTCTTCTTCTTCTTCTTCTCAGTCAGACAAACGGCCTAACGGGCAGTGAAAAGGATTAATCAGCCAGGCAATGAAATCACCCCAGAAATCCTGCAAGCAGAGACGCAAGAAGCTGCAGACATGCTTGCAGTCCTTCAGATCCAAGTTGAGCCGTCTCGCCTTGCACAGATAGAAAGCAAAGCCAAAGCTATCCTCACGGGTCTCGGATTCAGCCACGATGGCATGGCGAAGCCCATTACCAGCATGTCCGGAGGTTGGCATATGCGCGCTGCTCTCGCTGCGGCTCTGCTGCAGGACGCAGACATTCTGATCCTCGACGAGCCCACCAACTTCCTCGACTTGCTGGGCATAGTTTGGCTGCAGCGATACCTACAGCATCTCGCCAAAGGAGACAAACCGCCCACTGTCGTGATTGTATCGCACGACCGAGACTTCATCTCAGTGTGTACTCACCTGATGATCCTCAAAGACAAGCAGCTCGCCTACTTCCACGGCGACCTCCCAACGTATGAGGCGTCGCAGGCCGAGCGCAAGCTCTGGCTCAGGAAGATGAAGGCGGCCCAGGACAAGCAGCGAGCACATATGGAAAAGTCGATTGTGCAGAACATGAAAGCTGGCAAAGCGAACGACGACACCAACAAGATTCGTCAGGCAAAGTCTCGCCAGAAGAAGCTCGATGATCGAATGGGCATGCAAGTGAACGCCAAAGGGCACCGGTTCAAGCTCAACGGTGATCTCGTCGGATGGCACCTCACTTCTCGGGAGGAAATCGACATCCCTCCCGAGGAGAGACCCGTCGTCATCAAGCTCCCTGAACCACCACCAGACCTGCGCTTCCCCGGTTCCTTGCTCTCTCTCGAAGATGCTTCGTTCCGCTACAAGCCAGACCTACCCCTGGTGTTCAACGGCATCAACCTCACCGTCGGGATGGGCGACCGGATCGGCATCCTCGGTCTCAACGGCGCCGGCAAATCCACACTGATCAAGATGCTCGTCGAGGAGTCCCGCCCCAGCTCGGGTTCCGTCACCACCCATCCGCGTCTCAGGCTAGGATACTACTCCCAGCACGCCGTCGAGGCCATCAAATCCATTGGCAGGGAGGAGGAGGAGCCCGCGCTCACAGCTCTCGGCCTCCTCGCCCGCGAGGTCGATGGCGAGATGAAGGAAGGCGAAATCCGCGGTCTGCTGGGCGAGCTCGGTCTTCCCGGGCGGATCGCCTCCGACGTGCCCGTCCGCAAGCTCTCCGGAGGGCAGCTAGTCCGTTGCGAACTCGCCCGTCTGCTTTGGCGCCGCCCTCACTGTCTGGTTCTCGATGAAGTCACCACTCATCTCGACTACGAGACGGCCACGGCGCTCAGAGTAGCCCTGAACAGCTGGGAAGGAGCGGTGGTGCTGGTGAGCCACGACCGATGGTTCATGCGCGGCGCCGTGGAGGGCAATCCGGACGACGACGATGACGGTGAGGAGGACGCGGCGCCGAGACGGAGGGTCGTGTATCGGCTGAAGGGGGCTCAGATGGTCGAGTTGGAGAATGGCGTGGAGGATTTCGAGAATCTGATGCAGAAGAGGGTGAGCAAGTTGTTGGTAGACTGAGGTTGTTTTTGTGAAGAAAGATGGCTCGGCCATGATACGGCACACACGATAGATAACCTGGGGATTTGAACGAAGAAGTGGGAGTTGGGAACTGGGTCACACAATAACTTTTTTTTTTTTTTTTTTTTAGTAAACAATTCGTTTTTTCCTTGTTATGTATGCCCTGAATTCACTCATCATTCTTCTCTTCCTGATCAACGGGTTGTGTAGCCAGCGCAACGGGGACTTTCCAGTACCGTTTCGTTTCGCAACTTCACTACCGCCTTATCCATGCAACAACACCCTCTCATCAACCAGGATCCTAAACGCCGCCTCCTCGACAGCCTCGACAACCATGCCCCCGCCCCTCCCAACATGGACAATCGTCCCATCCACACAGAACTTCCTCCACCTCCCATCCTCTTCCTGCGTCACGACCCTCACCCTTTCCACCTCCTCATACCGCACCTTCTCGCCGTCCTCCCACTCCAGCAGCGTATGTTTCCCGCCGTCGTACGCGCCCATCATCGCCTCCACCATCTTCTTTTCGCCCACGGGCCCAAACTGCACCAGACGCAACTTTCCGTCCAAAGGCCTCGTCCTCGGCGAGATGGTGAACGTCTTTTCCAGATTGCTGACCATGGAAACGAGGACGTAGCCGTGCGTGTCGCGCCCAACACGTCGGTATTCCGGCTCGGAAGAGGTCATGACCTCGACGCTCGCTCGGTAAGGGTGCGATTCCCGGAGGAGTTGCTGCGCGGCCATGCCGAAGCGCTTGCTTCCGTGGACGCGGTACTCTGGCGTGTCGCTCTCGCAGACGATGCTCGCGTGGAGGGCGTAGCTGGCGACTACGGCGCCGTAGAGGTGCGAAACTGCCGTGTCTTTTCGTGGCCCGAGGGATGTCTCGGGATTACTGCCGTCGTCGGCGGTCGAGGTGTGCGACACAATGTGCGAGCCTGGCGTGAATGACGCCTTGAAAAGTGGCAGTCTCGCGGGTGTTCCGGTGAATAGTGTGCGCAGGGAGAGGACGAGCGGTGTTGGGCCGGGGCTCCTCGATCCAACAGGTTTGTGGAGGGAATGGAAGAGGGCATTTGCCGTGCCGAGGGGCAGTAGGGCCAGGAGAGGAAGATTCGCCGCCTTTGCATTCGCCTTCGCCACCTCTTCGTCCGTGTTGCTTTCGCGGCCGTTGAGGAGATCGACGACTCCGCCGTCGCCGCTTATCAGGATGATGGTTTTGGACGGCCCAGATGGGTGTAGGGACTTGGCGTATCTTCGAACGCTCTGCGCGTCTTGCGTGATGATGGTGTTCCATGGTTGTTGTTGCCCCGTCACCGTGTGGCCGGGCTGCAGGACAACTTGGAGGAGGGGGCGAACAACGTCTTGCCAGAAAGGCAGGGCTCGTCCTACACCCGACTTGGTGGACACGACCACGTCGACTTCATTGTGCGGCGTCTTTTGCAAGTGCGGCGGGGGGTGAGAGAGCAGAGGTGCGTTGAGGAGCTCATCGGGGATGGCGTGGGTGGTGAGAAGAAGGAGTGAGGTTGACTGGGCTGGGTTGTCTGGGTTGTCTGGGTTGTCTGGGGCGTCTGGGGCGTCTTCTCTCAGGCAGCAGATGATGTACTTGTCTGCTTGCGTCGCTGACCGAGTCGGGCGTATGGTGAAGAGAACTTGGTCAATGGTGGTTTGTCCGCTTGAGTCATCATTGGCACGTGTCCACGTGAGGTTGCCGTCTTGAAGCTGGACGTTCTCAACTTGTTGTAAAGTTGCGCTGGGAGGCGCCGCGCTAAGCGCGTCATCTTGGGATTCTGGCGGTGCTGGTGCAGGGGGGTCGGAGCTGTTGACAAACATGATGCGGGATGAGAAAGAGATTCGAGAATGGCAACAAGATGATTCCAATGTTCCTGTGCGAAATGCTCATTGATCTCTACCATGCCGGAACGTACAGTATGTAGGGAGTAGGGTGTACTCCGTAATACCTAGCTCTATTAGCTGGGTACGGATCCGTAGATGAAGCACGTCAGCTTCCATCAGCTCCAGTGGGGCTGGGAACCTCGTCAAACTGCGGGCGACCTCGGACTACCTCGGACTACCTGGGACTAATGCCTGGGAGCCTACAGACCGAGGTAGCAAGTAGCATGTTTCTACATCCCGCTGGCTCCCGTCTTCCATCTTCTTGTGCGCGTTGATTCCGGACCATCTAATCTAGATCAACCCTTGGCTCTTGTCATGGGTCCCCAGTACTTGTGCGGGTTGACCTGATATCTCATGTACCGAGTGCCTCTCTGTCTGCCAAGCTGCACGAGTGCATCGTTGAAGACAAGAGTCTTTCGCAACTCTTCTTCGCCAAGAGCCTTCTCCTCGGTTTCGCCCTTCTTTGTCAGCTCGTCTCGTGCTGGGGCGGGTTCCTCTCCAGGTTGCTTCTCCTCGGTCTCCTCGGTCTCCTCGGCCTCGGCCATATTCACATCTGTGCTGCTGCTGGTCTTTGTGACACTATCATTTGTATTTACATCATCGCTCGACGTCTCCTCTTGTCCGACGATGCCCGCGCGATGGAGGATCTTCCAAGCTGGCATGGACTTCGTAAACTTGGAGACCTTGACCGGCGACTTCTGCTTGATCCATTCCGTGAGGATCCACCAGATCGTCGACCAAGGCGCATCGGTCTTGATGCTGCCGGGACGGCAGTGACTCCTGCTAACCTGGTAGCCCAGATGCATGAGAGCACCACGAAACATGTCGTCTGTGGGCGTGGCACAGGAGAGAACGCTAGACGCCTTGCCAGGGATGAAGAAAAAGGGCGTATTGTCTACCACGGCTGCCTCGGCGTCCTTGGGATCAACGTCGGTTGGTAATTCTGCACCTGGTATGTATTCTTCAAGGGCGGTCCGCAGCATGCCCTCCAGTCTTGGTAATGTCTTGTAAACCTCTGGTGATGACTTGGGAATTTCATCCAGGAGACGGTGGATGAAGTCCTGTGAGTGAATTCGACCGCCATACATAGGTCCGCTCACATGCATTTTAAACCCACAGTGCTGACAAAAACGGTCTGCGCTGGGTCCTTGTGCCATGGTGTGCTTGTAGAAAGATCCATTGCCCTTTTTATTAGGGAACGGTCGACTCTTCAAGATTGGTTGTGTTTCCCATGCACCACAGCCTGCATCACAGCTGTACACCAACATGGTTTTAGCTCCCAAGAATTTCACGGCCGAAGGCGATCGCGTAACTTTAATGAAGACCTTGGTGTAGAAGTCAATCGAAAGCGACAGTATAGGCTCGATTGCCAGACCGTATCTTGCTCCAGAGGTAGCAATAGCGCTCAGGATTAGGCGCAAAGCGGCTTCGTGGGAGTGCATTCCCTTGACAGGAACTCCGCCGTACAAGGCGAATGTCTTTTCGCAATAACTATGCCCGGCCCAAACAGCACTGTCTGTGCAAGTGATGACGAGCAGACCACCATCATCTCTCACAGATTGGACGGCGGCGTCAAAGAACGGGGCTGCCGTACCGTATGGATCCAGATCAATGACATCGAACTTGTGCGATTTGCTGGGATTCCCGCGTTTATCCCGTTTAGACAAATCGGCAGAAATCGATCGGTACATGAGAGCCAGTGCATCATCATTGGTAGCTGTGATCTTGTCGGTAACGCCGTTGTGATCCGCATTCTGCTTGATCGATTCTGTGGCCGAAGGCGATAAATCATTGGCAGTGACCGAGGTGACGAATGGAATTTCCAAGGCATACCTCAACGCCCGCAAACCAGACGCAGATAGGGCATCGAGGATCTTGAATGCGGCTTTGTATACGGGGCCGTTCTCGCTTTGTTCCTGAACGGGCTGTTGCTCGGGCGTTGGCTTTTCCATCAAGTCGTCGTTGCTGCTGTTGTTGCTGTTGTTGCTGTTTTCTTGTTCTGCCTCATCCCGCTTTCGCTTCTTTCCTTGTCTTGTATTTTTCATTTTAAAATTCTCTGTTCTTTTATTCAAGAGCATCTCTCCATATACCTTTACGGCTAAGGTTGATAGATCCCGGTTGTATTGCTGAATGGGGTTGTAGAAAACTTGTTGGTCATCCGAGGTATCCTCCCCAACCTTTGCATCTTGAGGAACAAGAATTGTGGCCTTGCCTTCCGCGATAGTGCGAAATAGCTTGCCGTCACGCTCTATTGTTTGAGCGGAAAGGTATTGGTCCGCCATTCCCGCTCGACTTGTCAGGGCTCGAATGGACGAGGTGAGCCGAAAGGTGTGTCGCAATTCGGTCGCGGGCCTGGTGCTACGTATTGATTGGGAAGGGTTGGAAATAAAAGTCCAGAGATGTTCCAGTACCTGGCGTCGCATACGAGCAATGACGGCTTGTGTTACATGCTCTGGAGAAGAGAAGAAGCACCCTAAACGTGGCAAATGAAGCCATCACCAAACCAACGCTTTCTTTTTTTCTTTTTCCCTTTTTTTTTTCTTTTGGTTTCTGCCACACCATTGCAGGCGGTGGGCGCGCGGGTTCCAGCGTGGCAATGAGCCAATGACGGAGCCAACGGGCCCCTCAGCAGCCCCACGTCGCTACTGAACCGAAGTCTGCATTCACTCATCACGAAAGCGCCAAAGCACGCAGTTCACACACCAGTGTACATGTAGGTATCAGATGTGGTGGTCAAGCCGCTTGGAGCTGGGAAAGTATTCAACTCGATGCAGAGCGTCGCTGTGTGCGGTAGTGTTCTTTCCCTCTTCTCCTAGGCCCTCTTCTCTGAGGCCCTCTTTTCTGAAACCCCTCGAGTCATTGACCGTTGAGGAAAGAACGTCCTCCCTCTGCAAACAGATTTGACAACTTCAGAAGCCATCGGGCATTCCGATCAAGCCTCTGCTACAATACTTCCTAGTTTTACCATCAATCTCTCTGCATATATACTCCTTCACCCTCATCGCCGCCATCCTTCGAACTTCCATTACAATCTCCACTCTCTAACTTCCTACGCTGCCCTACCCTCCTTCCGTACCTCACGCCGCCGGGAATATTGCCGTGGACGGCCATCATGTCCAAGAGGTCCAGCGGTGTCGCATCAGGAGAAACTCCTCACTTGTCGCCAGGTTCTCTCTTCTCTGCTGCCACTGCTGGCCAAAGCAGCGGCACAGCGGGATCGGCTAATAAGGGCAAAATGCCTGAAAACGATGTGCCAATCCCAGATCCTGGGCTTCCAACCAGTCACGGAACGCACGGCCATGACAAAATCATTCGCCATAGATTTCTTTCATCTGCTGAATGGGCCAGTATTGCACATGGCATCGGTGGAGTTAAAGACGGCGAAAGTCATATACCTCACCATCCAAGTCACTAGTTGTGGCCACCAATTGGCATGCCTCGAGGACTCTATCGCGACGTCGTTTCTCATAAATACCGGTTCTGCTACCTATTTCATCTGACTAGCATTGTTCGATGGTTGCTCATGGTACTACAAATCTTGATCGGAGCTGCCCTCACAGCCCTTGGTTCTATGTCTTTGGGAGACGGGAAGCCCATCACCATTTTAGGGGTCGTGAACACCGTTGTTGCCGGACTCCTTGCGTTGTTACATAACAGTGGTGTGCCAAATCGATACTGGAATGACATGGCCGAGTTTGAGGAGATCGAGGATCACATCAAAGAAATCCTAGATTCCAGCATTGCACCAGCGGGCCAGCCCGCTGAACAAGTACTTGCCGAGTGCTTTGACCTCTATCGGGATGCAAAAGCGACCGTCGCCGTGAATCTGCCGGCAAATTACGCTTCCAAGCACATGCTTCAACCAACGAAACCAAAAAAACCTGGCAACATATTCACCAGGAGGGCCGGGGTCGGCAGTTCCGAATGCTGAAAGTAAAGCATAGAAATGCAGTGTCAATTTTGTCCAGCCCTGGTAGATGATGAAGAAGTTCATCGGGGCCGAGTGCTAATAACACTGGTAATACGGAGTACATACGTTGATGTGAGTCCAGCACGTTACCTGATAACCCTGCGTGGTAGGAGACTGACAGCTCCCTGCAAGGTTTAGCTTGCTTTTCAAACTTGACGTGCCCAAGCAGCCATGTAATTTGCATGTTGAGTGCCATTACTTGCACCACGTTCCGCGAAGACGAACCAAATTCCTCAATTATCAGCAGGATTAAATTCACCCCCACAAAAAGGGTTTCGTGTGATGGATTTCCTCCTGTCTGGGTACGTACCCATGCCAAGGAGGTCCCACCTGGCAAGTTTCACGTGTTTGGGTTGCTAGGTCTCTGTTGCATCATTTTGTCCTACGGAGTACGTACATGTACGTCCGTAGTTCGCGAGCATTGGGTGGAGGATCCTTGCCTTGTCTTCCTCGAGGGAATCATCGGGCCCTGTCAGTCCTCTTTGGTTCTTTGTTACTTAATACCTGGGTGGTCCAAACAGCGTTGAACTCTGTCTAATAAAATCTACAGCACAGCATCTGATACCTTGGTCGGGACAAAGGACAAAGATGTATTTGTGACCTCCGCTGCCAGAGACCATGAGTCTCCCCGAAACCTAAACCTAAGCCCACCTTTTTTTTTTTTTTTTTCTTCTCTCGCATCGTCTCGTTCCGCAGCCTGGTGCCGCACTTGGCTGGGACCATGCTACTATCCAAAGGCTTGTTGTTGAGCCGTTTATTGCTCACGGCTTGCATTGCTGGGCTTCTTTTTCGGGCAACAAGGTCGTATCGTCAAAAAACGAACGTAGCCTTTGATATTGAAGACACGACGCCCGTGGGAGATGGCTCGCCCGAAGAGGAATACCTGGAGCGGCTAGTTGACATTTATGGGCTGACCAACTACACAAAATGGCAAGCTTGGAGAATATTGCCCTCGGAGCAGTCATTGGATGTCGAGCCAATTACCGACATTCACGCAAATTTCCAGCCTCACTCGGTTATACCAAGAGTGATTGATGTGAACAACCCAAGGGCTTCGGATCTTCGCGCTTCTAGAGGAATGGAGCTGCCGATTCATTCCAGTCCTGCGCAGAACAAGATGCACGGATCCGGGTTCTTGTTTGGAGTGTCCACCTCGTACGGACGGATTGCAGACAGGGATTGGGCCATCTTACGAGCATGGAAACGATGGTTGACCAACGGCAACGGATCAAGCAATGGTGCAGGCCTGGTCCTGATGTTGGACAATGCCAGCTCGGAGCAGCTTGACGAGATTGCCGAGGTTCTTCGCGATGCTGGCATCGATGCACACGTCACGTCAACAGCCAAGCCCATGTCAAAGGTGCGGAGGTACTACGACATGATTCGGGTGCTAAAGACGTATGGTGCGGCCCTGGCAGCGAGCGGCCAGGCGAAGCAATGGTTCGGCGTTGTGGACGACACCATTTTCTTCCCAAGCTTGACGTATCTACGCGAGCGACTATCCACATACAACGCCAACGATCAGTTATACATTGGGATTCCGAGCGAACGATCCGACTGGCAGCAAGACGGCGAATCCGTCACAACATATGACGGGGGAGCCATCATCCTCAGCCAGCGGGTCGTGTCTCTGATGCCCAAACTTCCTTGCCTGAAACTCGATAACCCTGGGCCATCATTTGCGGCTAAAAAATGGGATGTCGTGCTAAAGAAGTGTGTCAAGAAAGAAGCTGGCATCGACATGCATGTCATACCAGCCTTTTACTCACCGCATGATGTCGACTACAGACCGCACTTGGAGAGCCACGAGACGGGAACGCGGCCTCTTCTATTGCACGACTATCAGAATCGACACCGAATAGATGTTGGCAAGGCGCACCTGGTAACGGAAATCTGTGGCGAGGCTTGCTTCATGCATCAGTATTTGTTCCTTGATAACTGGGCGGTTATCAATGGCAATGGCGGCGAAAACGCCTGTTTCAGGCCAAATAGTCATCAACGAAGACAAAGTCGATCGAAAACCACTGAAGTGGACAGGACGAAGGGAAGTGTGGAAGCTGGTGGACTCGGCCAGGGTTACCAATGGTTCGGTCTGGCAAGCATACTTGAAGAGAGGGGCCAGGACAGCCACGAGGCCCGAGAAGCGAGACGGTCAGTCGAAACTGTCGGAAGAGGAAATGGACTCGGTTATTGTTTTGATCTGGGGGAAGAAGAAGAGGGAACATCAATGACAGAGCCTCGTCATTGTCCGGCTGGCGTTTGGGGGTTTTGGGATTCTGTCTTTGCCCCCTATAACAGAACAAACGTGTTTTGGGTCCATGTTATATACATATATATATATATATACATCACCACTGTACTCTTTCTTTTTCTTCTACTTTTTTTCCCCCTTCAAAAAGGAAAAAAAAAAAAAAAAGACCCTGTAGGTACTGGAACTATGATGATGACCTTGACCTCCATCTCTAAACCTAGGTGCATTCAAACATGTTGTTGAACCACTACTCGGCAGGTGTCAACTCACTGTGACTCGGACGATGGGTGCTATAATGTGCGCTTCTTGACTGTAGATGGCTTCGCTAGCGTGAGTTCACTGAGATGGAAAAAAAAAAAAAATAGATTAGCGCTCATTCCGCCATGTAATTTGATGGATATACAAGACAAGTATGGTCCCGTCGTCACAGCCACGACGAATAAACAGCGACGTAATCCACCTCCATGGCGGCACCGTCCCCCCCGCGAGTCGCGTTCGTCGGCGTATCGAAGCCGGCGATGGCGTTGGGAAGCGCGCCCCCGACGGCATGCCACGCCTCGTCACCGTGCAGGTCGGCCTCGCGGAAGGTCCAGCGCGTCTCGCCGTCGACGAGCCAGGCCATGGACTCGGAGCCCAACCCCAAGGGCCACCTCCTGCGGTCCACCTCCCAGGCAAACGTGTGCCACGATGCCCTCTCCACGCCACCCTCGGTCACGTGGCCCCTGCCGCTGGGCTCGTTGCAGGGGCCGCCGGGGCTCGTGCCGCAGTGGACGGTCTGCCAGACCTTGGCCTCGCCGTTGACCGACTCGAGGATGTCAACCTCGCCCACGGCGGGCCAGGCCGAGTAGTTGGCGCGGTAGCCGGAGCCGAGCACCCAGAACGCGGGCCAGATGCCCATGGAGACGGGGCCCGGGTCGCCGCCGAGCCTGATCCTGGCCTCGACGCGCATGCGGTGGCCGCGCGGGCAGGCAAAGTCCCAGTCGGCCGTCGTCTCGATGCGCGACGACGTCCACGTGTTGTTCCTGTTCCTGTCCCTGCCGCCGCCGCCGCGGACGGGCGTCATCTTGAGCGTGCCCTCGCGCGTGACGCGCAGGTTGGCCGCGTCGTCCGTGTACGTCTGGATCTCGCCCGTGCCCCAGTGCTCCGGTCCGCCGCCGGGGTACGCCGTGCCGAGGTCGACGTGCCATTTCGAGGGATCGGGCAGGTGGCCGCTTGGTTCGGAGAAGTCGTCGTAGAAGAGGCAGCGGGAGAAGCCCGAGGGCAGAACGGAGGCCGAGACGGAGACGGAGACGGAGACGGAGGCGGAGGCGGAGGCGGAGGCGGAGCCCCTGATGAGGTCGGCTGCTTGTTGGTCGACGTGGTCGATTTGGGCGAGGCGCTTTGCCGCGTTGCCGAGCCCCGCCGATGCGAGCAACAGCGCTAATAGCACGGTTGCGGATCGAAACATGATTTTTGTCTTTGCAAGTTGGTACGGGATGCGAGTTGAAGACTTTCGTTTTTTTTTTTTTCTCGCTTTTAAATATTGGGGGGCATGATGTTTGGATTCTATCCCCTGCTTCCTGATGATTAGCCTTTCCACGTTGCCTTGCAACGTATGTAAATTACAAGTGAGACATTTTGGTGGGTCAATACGGACTATCTCCTTGAACTCGGTCCACCTTGTGGAGTCACTTTAACCAGGGTCTGTATGTATCTCTAGTTTACTTTTATCTAATTGGATACATATAGACAGACCCCTGGTTAACGTGACTCCAAAAGGTGGACCGAGTCCAAGGAGATGTAAACCTCGTGCTTCTATTAATACCTTATGTATTTTCCACAACATCCGCACAGCACGGAGTACACCCCCTGAATCATTTGATGAATTTATGTACAACATGCCAGGGGGAATTGAGCGAATCATGCGTTAGCAAGAAAATAAGCTAGACAGGAGCTAGGATGAGTAAGTACTTGAATTTCTTTATACTCTATGAAAGTAAATGTACATACTCTCTTATAGCGCTACATACCCCAGGTATTTTCCCTATAGCTCTCTAATAATAGTACTGCTTTATAGCTACTCACAGCTGCAAGAGAGGAACGAGGAACAAGGGCATGTACTCCGTAGGTTTGTAAAGTAATTCAGGGGGGGCATTGTATAGTCTCATCCCTATTTGTTTGTAGTTATATAAAATCATTTAGGGGTGAGACTGTAATGAACATGCCCCCTTTTTTCTCTTGACGAAACCCAGCCGCTGGGTGTTACGTGCTAGAATTAACAAGTAGCCTTATCACCTTAGGATATGGCCTGTCAATGCCACGAGACCTCGGATGTGGCTAGCACGTGACCTAGAATCCCTATATTAGACGATAAGCTCTGACCTCTAGCTAGTTGAATCGAACAACAACCTTCACATTCATTATATATTACATTTTATTTCGTAACAGTGGGCCTCGGTTCTTGTTGACCGCGGTGAATTCGGATAAGTGTCCGGTTGCTAGGGGATGGGTCTTGGATAGGGGCATTTGGTAGTAGGTACCTGTTGTGTGTGTGCCGTGCATTATGAAGCCATCATTTTGTAAGGAATCTTGAAAATTGGTCAGTTTGCCCGAAACAACACCCCAAAGACTAACAACAATAACTAACAACAATAACTAGCAAAGGCTAAAATGTCAGGGCGAAGTTCATCCAGGGATAGATCGCATCTAAGAATTACGTGAATAGAGGTTTTGTTGAAAAAAAAAAAAAAAAATTTTGGCACACACAATTGCCAAGTCTTGATCAAGTGTCTAAGTAATCTGGCGCAGCATAATCTCACATTGACTCGTCTATATCGGCATCAAGTGCCCGAGCAAAACCGCCCATCAACTGGCCGTTTCCGGCTCTGGTGAACTTGGTGAAGACCTGTGTCCTGCGCTCCGCAACACTCGCCCACTGCCTTCGGGAGCGGCAACATCGTCAGTCTTGATTATGGCCTCTTTCGTGAGTGGCGACGGCGCTTCCGGCGTGACAGATCTTGATTCGGTGCCTGCTCGTCTTGGCTTGGACATGGACATGGACGATGGCTTTCTTCGGCGCTTGTCGGACGGAGAACTCGGGCGGCGGGTGATTTGACCATCGTCCATCTCCAAGGCCGGCGTCTGACTTCGAGAAGAACTCACAGACAAGCGACGCGTGCTACTGCTACGATGTCTTCTCGCCTTCTCGCTACCAGTGTGGCGGTGGTGATGGATGGCCTTGTGTGTATGGGCTTTGCGCGGAGGCGTCCGTTTCCAAGGAAGCCACCAGAACCAACCAAGGGCCTTCTTGGCCAGTCTTCGATCATGTTCCCGCACCTTGTGGCGTAGTAACGCTCGTCGCTCATTCTCTCTTTCCCAGTATTCCGTTCTGTACAATTCCCAATTCTCTCGAAAAGTGGGCGAGAACGGCTTGGGCAGTAGCAGTAGCTTGACATGGTCCCCTCCGGGTGCCAAATCCTCTTCGTGGCCTCCCTTCTCCTCGTCGTCGTGCGGTAGCACCAGCGTAGGGTGGCCGTCGCCATACAGTTGAAGCTCCTTCTCGATCTCCCGCAGCAGGGAAGGCTCGACATGGCGATAAGAGGAGCTCGCGGTATGCGAGAACAGGCCGTAGGTCAGGAAGAAACCAATTGTCGACAGCGCTTCGGCCCACCACGGCCGCCGTATGATGACTAGCTTGCAATTGAAGCCGCGCAGGCCGCGATTGGAGATGGCGAACCACCGACGAGGCCATCGAATCCCGCGATCCCAAATGCCGGTTCCCCAAACCAAGATGGTGGTGGTGATGCCGCCCATGAAGCACACCCTCTGCGCACCTTCCAATGCCCAGTAGATGGAACCGCCCACCCCACGGCCATCTTCACGCGGGGCGAAGTACAACTTGTAGCCGAAAAAGGCAACCCACAAGGTCAGGAGCGTGAGAAAGAAGGTGTGGTGGCGCTTTCGGGCGCGGAGCTCGAGGAACTGTGCTCGCAGAGATGCTTCGAGGATGAGGAGGTTCAAATACACCATGGCGGGTGAGCTTGGGGCATGGTTGAGAGGATCGCCCTGCTTGACCGAGGTGGGGGGAATGGGTGACGGACCGGACGTGATTCTGACATTCTCGGCGGCGGCGGCGGCGGCGGCGGCAACGGGTGCACCCTTGACGATGGAGTCTATGTCCTCGGTCATCATGGCAGTCGACAGCCGGGACGTTCGGGGCGAAGAGAATCTAGTCGAAGTGAGGAGAGCTCCTGTCGAGGCTGGAGATGCAGCCCGTCAGCTGGGACCATGTGCCATGCAAGTCGCGGAACGGCGGACTTCGAAGGGGGCCGCGAATGGGCAGATGAGAAGAAGAGGACTACAGAGTAGTAGTGAAAAATAAGGACGGAAAATGGATTGGCGATGGATGGGCCAAGGCAAAAAAGGCTCTTGTTGGCGGAGGAGACGAGGGAAAAGGTCAAGCGACTTGCCCATTTGCCCATTTGCCCATTTGCGTCATGCCGGTTGGCTGTGGCTGGCAGGGGTGGCAGGGGTTGCAGGGGTTGCAGGGGGGTTGGAGACGGCAACCGCTGTCCCCGCAGGCAAACAAACGGACTTAATCCGTACGGAGTACATGTACGGAGTACTACGGAGCAGCCCGTACGGATTAGTAAACGCAAGCGGACTTTACGGAGTACAAGACGTCAAGTCCGCGCCGCGCGTGGCGCAGAGTGAGTGACCGAAACTGCGGAATAAAGAGCATCGCCGTCAGCATCAGCGTCAGCATCAGCATCAGCGTCAGCATCAGCATCAGCGTCAGCGTCAGCGTCATAAAAACAACCAAAGCCCGCCTCCCCCAACGATCCGGCAACTCTCTCGCATCGGGCTGGTACGGAGGCTCCTCCGCGCCCGCTGCGTCGATCGATCCTCCCCGCCAACATCATCACCACCACCAGCCTTCGAAATGTCCTCCAACGCAGACACCCCAGACAAGGTGAAGCAGCAGAAGCCCACGCGGCAGGGACCAACAACGTACTTTCCGCTGGGCTACAAAGACGCCGCTTATCAATGGGTAAGGCTCACCCTGTCCGTGCCAATGAACAAACACACTGCGCCATCGTGGAAGCTGACGATTCCACCCAGTGGACCGGCGTGACGCCCCAAATGGCAGAGCGCAACGTCCTCTCCATGATCCCCTACCTGAAAGAAGCCGTCGACAGTCCCGATAGTCTCGGCAGCCTCGCCATCACACCTTCTGCAGCGGCGGCGGCAGCAATTCCCCGAGCCACCGACCAGCCCGATCCCCACGGGACCAGAACATGGCGCCGCTCGCTGGTCGAGCTGTCCGGGAAGAACAGGGCCCTCAACGAGATCTGTGTCGAGCGGCAAGGCGAGCAGGTAGAGGAGACGCTCGTCATGGTCCACGGCTACGGTGCAGGCCTGGGCTTCTTTTTCAAGAACTTGGAGCCCATCACTCGTATCCCCGGCCTGAGGCTATACGCCCTCGACATGCTCGGTATGGGCAACTCGTCCCGGCCGCCCTTCAGGATCCACGCCCGCGGCACCGAGGAGAAGATCGAGGAAGCCGAGAATTGGTTCATCGACGCGCTGGAGGAATGGCGCAGGGCCAGGAAAATCGAGCGCTTCACCCTCCTAGGTCACTCGCTGGGCGGATATCTCGCCGTGTCCTACGCCATCAAATACCCGGGCCACCTCAAGAAGCTGATTCTCGCCTCGCCCGTCGGGATACCAGAGGACCCCTACGCCGTCAACTCGTCCCTCCCCGAGCCTGGCGAGTCCACCGTCCAGAACGAGTTCGTCCAAGACCAGCAAGCCACCACCCGGGGCCACACGCACGACGACAAAAAGACACACGCAGGCGACCCCGTCAAGGACGGCGGCAACAACCAAGCCAGCGGCCCGAAGCGGCCCCTCCCCAACTGGCTCGTCTGGCTCTGGGACGCCAACGTCTCCCCCTTCAGCATCGTCCGCTTCGCCGGCCCCCTCGGCCCCCGCTTCGTCTCCGGCTGGAGCTCCCGCCGCTTCAACCACCTCCCTCCCGACGAGGCCCAGGCCCTCCACGACTACTCCTTCTCCATCTTCAGGCAGAAGGGCAGCGGCGAGTACGCGCTAGCCTACATCCTCGCCCCCGGCGCCTACGCCCGCCGCCCTGTCATCAACCGCATCCACCAAGTCGGCCGACAGCCCATTCCCCAAGCCAACGGCGCCAAGGAGACGGGCATCCCCATCGTCTTCATGTACGGCGAGAACGACTGGATGGACGTGGCAGGCGGGTTGGCAGCAGAGGAGAAACTCAAACAAGCCAAGACTCGCGCTCTTCTCCACGGAACAGACGAGGAGAAGCGCAATGAGAACGGGAGCGTGCGCGTCGTCGTCATCCCCAAGGCCGGCCACCACCTGTATCTCGATAACCCAGATGACTTCAACGAGGTGCTGCGGAAGGAAATGGAGGAGACCAAGGCGGAGGGGAGACAGACATCTATAGCCGTGGGACATGGCACGAGAAATAATAAACGGGCATAATGAGGCGTTGAATTTTTTATTTTTTTTATTTTTTTTTTAGACAGGGAGGATGGTAAAGACGGGCAGGCAACGTATAACAGCCTTGGTAATTTCTCAAATGGCGTTTTTAGGAGCACACGCAGGAATGCAGTCACAGAGCTTTAGAGATACATTTCATCATCATTAGATCGTGGTTATATCGAGCTTGCGTCACCCCCCTTCACTCCGAGCAGTACAATTTTGCACTCTATTCTCCTCGGCCCTTTGCACCACGCATGCTTTCCTTTCCTTTCCTTTCCTTTCCTTCCCTTCCCTTTCCTTGGACGCAATTTCTCACTCGTGGATGTATTTCAGACTAACCATGTTTTGACTCGCCTTCTACAGGGGAACAAAGACGAAATAATGCACGCTATGCAGTGTGGATATGTTATGCTCCGACAGACAACCAGACAACGAACCCCCCTGTGCTGCCTTTCCACTCCTCGAGCAGACTCTATTCCCATCTGCGACCCTCGTTGTCAAGATTTCTGCCTTTCATTCTTCTTCCCATCTAGGAGCTGCTATTCTTCTCAAAGATTGAGTGAAATCCGCCAACTGTGGCCCCAACTACTGTTTCTTTTTCTTTTTTCTTTTTTCTTTTTTTCTTTTTTTTTTACAAGTTAATAATGTCCACCTCTGAAAAGTCGGGGGGATTCTTGCCGTAGACAACCCTGGCTTTGCTATCTAAAGCAGTACCCTCGTTGCTTATCCAGATATACTCGCTAAATAAATGCGTCCGGCGGATTTCGTCGTCGCTAATGCCCAAATCATCTCGCGGAATCCAAACCGTGGGTCGCCGAGCTCGCAGGGCCTTGTGTAAGAAGGCATGCTGGGTCAGGGCATCTCTCTCGTCAGGGGTCAGGTCCTCGATGTCGTCATGCATGCCGCCGTACAGGGCGGCCCCGATCGCTTTTTGGGATTCCAGGTCCTTTTTTCGCTGCTGCCGGCGGTATTGCGCAGCCTGAGAATCTTCCGTCAGGTGTTTGAGTTTGCGGAATTGGTTCCCTCCTTCCTTGGCCCATGTGCCGACTTGCTTGCCTCCCATCCTGGCCCAAGTTCCGACCTGTTTGACCGGGTTGCTGGATTGATGTGTACCATCTGCACGGCCGGGCTCGAGATTCTGGAGCTCGACATCTTCATCGTTCTGGGACAGGCGTGGCGGCTTGTTGTCGTGCTTGGTGGTGCCAGCGTCCTCTTCAGTGTCCTCCTCCCAGACCAAACCAAAGCGCGCGTCTTGTGCTCGCTGGAACGCCTCATCGCGGAGCACAGCCTCATCCTCAAAAGTGATGGGCAGGAATCTGAACAGAGGTGAAAATGCCTTGTTGAGCGCTATTTGATACCCTATGGTCAGGATACACATAATAATCATGATGATGCCATGGGTACGGCAAGCGTTCAGTCCGCCACCGTCCTCTACAATAAAGAACAGGCCCGCCAGGCATAGTTCCATAAAGTAAAGTCCGGTAAATGTTTGATTGATGGCTCGAGGGTACAGCACTCCGCCGGTGTCTGTCACGAATCGGTTCACATAAAGCATGGCATACCTTTGAGCGAGCCACAGCAAGCTAAAAGTGATGACCGCAAAGATGGAAATCAACGGCGCCACAACACAGTAGATTATACCAATGCAGGCAAAGTTGGTGTACACTGGGAACATGCTACCCCAGTTCACTTGGTTCAAGGACGTGTTCCGTGCCCATTTGTTTCTGGCCGTGCTGTCGAACATTGGCGCCAGGATGTACCACATGCACAAAGTACCAATCTGCAGCAGGGTACCAGAGCTTGTAGAAAGAGCTTGTAGAATCATGTATGAGAAGAAGTAAATGGCAGCCGAGGGTAAGTTGTCCGCCAGAAGGTTCAGCACGTCACCGACGTTGTTTAGCTTCCCGACGTACCCGAGGAATACGTCGAGTGACTTGAATACGAAAGATGCGATGGATACGAGCAAGAATACTTGCACAAACAAGAATGCGAAATAATACTTCTGGACAAACTCCGTCTTCTGCGAACCAGTTTTGGCGCCTTTGAACCCGGCCAAAAAGCCAAAGATGATCGGGACGAGAACAAACAGGATCGCCAAGAGGACGGCTGGCAAGACACCCGATATAGCCTTGACAATGTTTCTCAAGGCCTTGTTATTGAATAGTGCATGCAACCAGCCGTTGTTATGTATGAGGTTGTCGGCTTGGCCAAAGGCGGCCGACCAAGTAACAGGAATACCCCACAAGATAATCATGGCGATGACGACTGTGACCACAATCAAAGTGCGAAGCCATTGCTGCCACCAGTTAATCGCCATGTTTCCCCACTCGACATCGCGCGGCGAGATTTCGTTCAACCGTGGCGCCATCTGTTTCGGTAAATGATGCACAACACTCTGACACGCCATGTGTGCAGCAATCTGATTATTGAATTGAATGAAGGCCGAAGTCATCAATGGGAATCTTTCGGGGTGTTTCTGGTCTTCCTCAATCTCCAAGTTCAAACGCGCAAGTTCTTGTCGACACCAGTAAATTGCATCAACCTTCTTGGTGACAAAAGGCAGCCCAAATAACCACGTTACGCCGAAAAGGGGGAGACGAAACGTCGGCCGATCTTTCTTCTTCACATACTTCGCCCATTCAGCGTCCGTCTCCATGTCCATCTTGTACTCTGCGTCGTAGGCATCATCATATTCGATAGCTTCAGCCTTGGGACCCATGAAAGGGATGGCCTTTTTCACTGATTGCCAGACCGATTTCTCATCAGACGAATCAGATGGACTTGTGCCTTGGGGGACGGGAGACGTGTAAGCACCCGGAGGTGGCTTCCAGAACTGCCAAAACATGGTTTTCTCATTCACATACATGTCGTTGATATTGTCCAATTTGCGGACCTTGTTATCCACAGCCCGTCCATGGTTCTGCGGCTTCCTTATGGCCTTTGTCGAGCTAGATGTAAGCATGGAGCCGCCGGGAGAATTGGTTCGTGGTGCATCTAATGACTCCCCTGGGGGAGGCGACGATTTGCCCCAATTGACAGGCTCCGGAGTCGAGTCCATTGCCATGAAGCCATTGGTTGTGCCAATGGAATTGCTGACACCACGACCAGCTTTGCCCGCTACGCCGGCAACGCCTCTTAGTCCGACTTCAACTCGGTGAAGCGGGTTGACACGATCTTCAGATCTTTTGGCGTCGTCTCGCGAGTGCTCCCGGCTATGGGCTCTACCCCGGCCGTCGTGTTGAGACTCGCGGATAGCGGCGTCCACCGTGTGAGGGACATCTTGTCCTTGCCCTGCATCTGTCCCTTCGTCGACATGGGCCAAGCGATCAGCTTCGGCATCGTGTTCAGCGTCGCGGGCAGCTTTTTCTTTCTTGGTCATTGCCTTGAGATTGAGCTTCCTACGGCTCTTTTTCTCTTCGGCATTGCGTTGCTTCAATTGGGCTTTCTTGGCTGTTCTGATGAGATCAGTCTCGGCAGACTCCAGTTGCTTGTGTATTTTGTCGCGCAGTGAAATCTTGTCCAACAGTGTTGTAAGATCTCTATTCAGCCAGATATTTCTGACCCCGCCGGGGAAAACGTCAAAAAGTCCCATAAGTGCCTCCTCCGTGAGCCACTTCTTGGGGACCGAGTTGACGAGAATCGTAGTCGCGGAAGCACGGAGGCGATGCTCGGCACTTGTGAGGTAGTCTTGCCGAATTTTGATGTAAACTCGAAGCTCGAAGAAAAACACGGTGCATACCCAAATGACAACCAAGATAGCCATGATGAGATGAGCAGTATAACGACTGGCGTTGCGTGGGCTGACATTGGCCCATGCCAAGGTGTCAAGGCCTGTTGGGACCCCTGCATTTCTGCCAGTATTGTTTACGGCCCTCTCGTTGTCGTTGATGTCAATCTTACTGCCTTGGCCTCCCACATAGTTGATGGGAACCAAGATGGGCAACACAACTAAGCATATCGGAATGAAAATGACTAGGAGTGTTTTGAGATATCGAAGGAAGAAGTAAGCGTCTAATCCACATTTGTTGATCACATCACGGTCGTGATATAGAATCAAGGTTCGAATCATCGCAACAAGGTTTCTCGGTGGTGGATCAGTACGTTCGCGCTCGGGAACGAGATATGTTTTAGGTTTGCTATAAGATGGGTTCAAGTTAATAAAAAAAAAGAGAAGCAAAATGACGTGATCACATACAAGATTCTTGCCAGCCTGTTTCGTAGGAGCGTAAATAAGGTGAACTGTGCCGCAAAGACTGCTAGGGCCACACCAATGGCCGTCAAGAAACTGATGATACCCATTCCTGATTTGTCTTGAGCATTTGGTGTTGAAGCATCGGCTCGTGTAAAGCCGGCCAGATGTCGAGAAGCAGAGGCAGCCGAATGGGATATGGCTACAGGCATGTGCCAGGCCTGGGGCCCAACACTTTCAGGTGGTGGCGACGCCATGGTCAACGTTGTGTTCGCCGATTCGAGAGCGTTCCAAAAAAGAGCAGATGCTTTGCTTCGCCAGAGAGATGTGTTTCCTGCCCTTGAGGGGCAACGAGGGTGTAGGTTCACCAGCTCGGGCGATGCGATGAGGAGATGTCGATGAATATAGCTGCAGGAAAAAGACAAACAATTAGACGCAGAAATGATGGGAAGCAATGCCTGTGCAGAAACAAAGCAGCGGAAACAACCAGTTGTCTCACGTGGACGGACATGTGGAAAGAAATCAAGGACGACAGGCGCGTCATGAATCTGTCTCAAGAATGGCGCCGGACAGGGACTCCAGGGAGTGACTTGTTGGTGACCACTGACATCAGAGGCCCGTGACGGCTGCAAGCTCTTGCTCGGGCCACTGAGGACCTGGACATGGGGTGGGTCCTGGGCTCTTGGTTCCTGATGGTTGGATCACGACCCGTCCAGCTTTGCTCCGTGCTGAATTTAGCCAGCGAACCGCAGTCGGTGACTCAGAATGAAGGAAGGGGTTCGTGCTTCACTTTGCATCAATTCCAGCAAACTCGGTTGGCTCTCATTTGCCTTCAGGCCGCTCACAAGCGCGTACATGTATACATGTACGGATCCGTATGTAGCTCCATCTCGCATGTGAATATGTACACTAGAAAAAAATTTCAAGTTTTTTTTTGGCCTGAGTACCGGAGTACAATGGCGGCAAACAAAACGCGCAACCCGTGACCAAGCGTGCTTCAAACGAGTGAATACGGAGTAGAAGATGCCACTCCGCTCACTTCCTCATTGCGCGCATTTTTACGGCAGCGGTAGTCCGTAGTAGTCCGTAGTAGGAGCACAGGCAGGAAGCTGGCCGAGCGTGACAACTCCCTGCATCGTCTACTTTTTTTATGTACATTGTGGGACGAGTTGACTCAACATTAAACGTCACGGCATGCCAACCATTACGTTTTTCCCATAGTAGTCGCGTTCACGCATCGATTGTGGGTAGCTGGTGTGTTACCAGTGACGCTATTCACGTTTCTTTCTGTTGTGTTGCGCATTGGAAGGTTTTCCTACCAAAGCACTGTTCCTTGTTGAGGTGATTCTCTATCCTTTTCATTTGCCCCACTACGGATCCGTAAACTGACACAAATTGCACGGGCTACATTCCTATATACACCTGTCACTCTATGTTTTATCAACAGTCAGTCAGTGTGGGGGGAATATTACGGTGGAAGATTTTTTTCAATAACTATTCATTCAAGCTAACACTGAAAGCACAAACAACACATCAAAAAGACGCGCAAGCATGACCATTTGAATCACACCAACGCCAAAACAAAGAACTAGTCTGCAACATTCAACCCAACAGGTTATGTGTCAGGGTACTACTCCCCGTGAAAGAGTTCCGAGCCTTCTATATATATAACAATGCTCGCGACCGTCGGCACAGAGAAAATGTATTGTCTGTTTGCCCGCCTCAAAAAATTGACGCGAAAGTCGGAAAGAAGGTGGACATGTACGAAGTAGTGTTTTACCTCTGTTAGGAGATAAATCCGAAGCTTGCGATGCCAAGCAACCGCAAGGAAATCAAGTTCTGTTCGCAAATCTTACGTCTCCCTTAAAAAAGGCAGTCCAGGCAGCAGCAGCATGCCAAACCAGCCATCAAACCAGTCATGATACCGCCCTTGTTGTCGCGTCGCTCCTGGGGAACGTAACCCGGGCCGTATTGTCCCTGGGGCGGACCATACTGTCCTTGAGGGGGGCCATATTGACCTTGAGGAGGGCCATATTGTCCCTGAGGAGGATAGGGGCCCTGTTGCTGGTTGTATCCCATTTGCGGTCCCGGCTGGTAGTAGTTCTGTTGTTGCTGAGGCTGATAGTAAGGCTGCTGCTGGCCATATTGGTCTCGTTGTTGATCTCCTGGAAACGGTGATGGTGAACCGCCGTATGCGGGCTTAGGTGCCAACGGTGGCGGAGAGCCAGCGCCGCCGTAGGGAGGAAGCTCGTCTCCCTTGTTGTTGTTCATCGTGAAGGACGGTGTGGTGTATTGATGTAAATCCGAAGAT
Source organism: Epichloe coenophiala (assembly GCA_018801565.1). NCBI lineage: Eukaryota > Fungi > Ascomycota > Sordariomycetes > Hypocreales > Clavicipitaceae > Epichloe > Epichloe coenophiala. The sequence continues at coordinate 737,984 of JAFEMN010000010.1, read as the reverse complement.
ATTATTCGCTGTTGATTGTTTTTTTTTTGAGAACTTTTTGGTATGAGATCGTCGTCGAGGTGCGAGGGAAGGGAAGTGAAGGGGGGAGGAATTTGAAGATGGAGAGAGATGAGAAGATGAGAACTGGTGTCGCCAAGGTGTTTGACCCTTCGAATCATCAGAAGTGGCCCAAACGCTCTGCGTGTCACAGCGCGCGACCAACGCCGCAGACGGGGCTCTCGGAAGCAGGCGGCTGCGCCACCCTTGGCCTGCTGTGTGGTGAGGTGGCGACGAACTCTGGTCATGCAACCGAACTTGATCGTTCAAACTGTTGTTGGTGTTGAATCGTTCGCTAAATAAATTACTCGTACGGTGACACGGGGAGTGTAGCTATTGATCGAAGAATCGTTCATAAGCGTATCGATTTGGGGGAAATGTTATTCATTGCTGCCATCCACATAGTGCAAAAGACGTCATACTCGACATTCTCATTACACATCCACAATCAAGTCCCAGCATGGATTTGACAGTAACTTATGCATTCAATAACTCGAAATCCCTTCTCGCAGACTAGCATTGAGCAATACGGCATGTTATACCCAAGGCGCCGAGTTGACCGAGCAGACACAAAATTTCATCCGCGACTCCAGGGTAGGTGGCCACCGGACCCAACACGTGACCGTTTGCGAAAGCCACCTCTAACTGTGGCTTGACGAGAGCTCTTTGCCCCACGACGAATGCTCATCGCACGAAAAAAAGTGAAATTAGTCGATCGAAGGAGAAACCCCACGATTGCAACAACTGATCCTGTGGCCGGACACAACGGCGCCAAGTGACCAAACTCACGGCCAAAGCTTGAGAGAGAAGTCATATTGAAAAAACAAGAATAGACGCAATCATGGCTACCACAGCGCCACCCAAGCCCAAGTGAGTAAAAATTGCCAGCCTCAAGTGACACCTTCGCGATATTGACCCTGACCCCACCATCAAAATAGGCACGACTGGGCCGACGACGATGATAACGAAGAGCCGTCCACCGACCTGCCGCCTCCCCAGACGATTTCCAACAAGGATGGAACCAAAACCATCATCGCATTCCGATACAACGACCAAGGACAGAAAGTAAAGACTACCCGACGTGTCCGATATGTCACACACAAGGAGACGGTCAACCCCCGAGTTGCTGACCGAAAAACCTGGGCCAAGTTTGGCCTCAGCGCAAAGGACGGTCCTGGTCCTGCCCCCGATACCACCTCCGTTGGCGAGAACATCATCTTCCGACCCAGCGTCAACTGGCGCAAGGACGCCAAGGACGAGAGCCAGGACCCCAACGCCCAGTCGATGAAGGACAAGCTCAAGGACAAGAAGGTCAAGTGTCGTATTTGCAACGGCGAACATTTTACGGCCAGATGTCCATACAAGGACACCATGGCCCCCATTGGAGAGACTGCTGGCTCAGATGCCGGCGGTGCCACTGGTGCACTGGAAGATGCTGGTGCTGCCGGTGGTGTCGGCGCCAAAAAGGGCTCCTATGTACCTCCTGCTTTGCGTGGAGACCGTGCCGGGGGAGCTGCTGGAGAGCGGATGGGAGGATCCAAGTATGGCGAGAGAGACGACCTTGCCACTCTGCGTGTCACCAACGTATGTATTGATATCGAGCGAATTGCTTCAAGTGCCCGTGAGCGAGATGCCACTAACTACGATGACAGGTTTCAGAAATGGCCGAGGAGGCAGAGTTACGGGATATGTTCGAGCGTTTCGGACGCGTCACCAGAGTTTTCCTTGCCAAGGACAGGGAAACGGGTATGGCCAAGGGATTCGCTTTCATCAGTTATGCAGACCGTGGGGACGCCGTCAAGGCTTGCAACAAGATGGACGGATATGGTTTCAAGCATCTTATTCTGCGAGTCGAGTTTGCCAAGAAGGCTCAGTAGGTTCTTTCTCTGTTGTCATATGGTATTAGGAATTTGGGGTTAATGCATGTTCATGACGGACTTATGGGAGACGCTCTTCGAAGCTATTCAAAATTTGGGATCAAATCATGGTGCAACGTCGTTTTGTGTATTGTTGTTTGTTCTCAACTGCCGAAGTGATACTGTCCGGAACCATTTCCGTTGGCCCTTGCCTTGCGTACCTCAAGTTTCCCAGCTGCGTTCGATTCACAGCATAGGAAAACCATGAATTGATCGACGTTTCATTAACTAGCAAATGAGACACTCGGATGAGTACCACATGCGCCCCCCCTATTGGAGTCTGCAACAGCGATGAACAAGAACAAGAAGCTCTAGTAATATCTCTTGCGCATAGTGCTGGCCCCCCTCATGGAAAGGCCCCCCCCCGCACAAGGCAACGACGTAGTGCGGGGGATGCCCTCGTGAAAGGGAAGGTGGTAACAGGCAGGTAGGTGGCTTTATTATGTAGAGTGCATGCTGCACTTTTGGCTTGTGATTGTGGATTTGGAGGCGGATTAACTGCAGTGCTCCTGCCAAATCTTCTACCGGTGTTAGCCTTTGGTGCCTCAAGGTTAATCATGGCTGGCGGACTTGTGCCAGTTCGCACCCCACCTCCCCGCTACTGAGACTTCCCGTCCGTTAGACCGTGACTTGCCGGGCATGCATGTCGCAGCCAGCCATGTACTCCGTACTGTGTGTACTAGAACTGGCTTGACGACGGAAGCCCACATTTGTCCCTTGTACTCCGTATGTATGTACCTCTCCCACTTGTTCCCCTCGTCTCTCGTGTTGGTGCCAGCTTCCCATCTCTTCTTTCCTTCTGGCCATAACTCGTTTGATACCTTGTTTGAGAACCATGAGTAAAAGTAGCGGCCTCGAGGCAGAAGCCTCCGAACTTCGCCAGAGGCAGACTCAAGCTTCTTCGAAAGCTGACAAGCACCAAGGTGTTTCGGTGGAAGAAGGCCTGGTGGTCCCGGGAAATGGCCCCGATGACCTAAGCCCCAAGTCCCCGTCCAAGACGTACGGACGCACTCCGGATGGCACAGGTGAGCCAATGATGGGCATTTGGCATGACTGCCAGTCGTCAGCCGTATGAGGAACATCAATTGCGAATCGAACTAACGATACGTCTGTTGTTCATAGTATTTGTCGTGCCCACCACCCACGACATGGTTTCCCAGCTTCTGGACCCACGACAACCCAAGAACTTATCAGATGCCGTTGTGCTTGCCATACTAGCTTCCATGATTTTCGCTGCTTACATGTTGCCAGCAGAATGGAACCGGCCGGTTTTCGCCCTCACCTTCTTGTTCTGGAGAGGTTGCTACAACATTGGCATCGGCGTGTTACTTCACGTTCAATCCCACCACCGACGCCTTATCACCTGGGCTAAGCGATGGAAGCTGTTCGAGGACCCCAGGACAGGCCGCAACCCTCGACCATGGCTTTACAAACTACTCAAGCGAGAGCTCGAAGCTAAAATACCAGACGACTACGAGTTCGAAAAAGCACCCCTGGAATACAACACATGGCTGGTCTTCAGGCGCGTAGTCGACCTCATCTTGATGTGATTTTGTGTCGTATTGCCTCTTTGCCATCGTCTGTGGCCACACTCCTCAAGGAGAGAACATTCTTGTCGGTGTTTCTCGCTGGGTATTGGGAATTGCGCTCGTTGGATTCAACCTGTGGGTAAAGCTGGACGCTCACAGAGTCGTCAAGGACTTTGCATGGTACTGGGGTGATTTTTTCTATCTCATCGACCAAGACCTGACTTTTGACGGTGTGTTCGAGATGGCGCCTCACCCCATGTACTCGATCGGGTATGCTGGCTACTACGGCATCTCCATGATGGCCGCCAGCTATGAGGTTCTCTTCATCTCCATAGTCGCTCATGCCGCTCAATTCGCCTTCCTTGTGACTGTTGAGAATCCTCACATCGAAAAGACCTACAACCCTCCTCCACCACGGAAAAGGGACCTGTCCCGGATGCAGAGTGATTCTACCGTGAACCTCGGAATGTCCTCCGATCACACCTCCGTCGACCGCCCGGCTAGTATTCCGCCCAAGTCTCCGCAAGAACCGCCGGTCCCTGTTCACAACATGGTTGGGTTCGGGAACATGGATCTGTTCCGAGTACCAGACTCCATGGTTGTGCTTTTGCCGTTGTACGTATCCATTCTTGCCTTGGCCACCCCCAAAACGCCGATTTGGCAGGCCTTCTTCGTAGCCCATGCGCTACTCTGGCGTGTCTGGTACCATCTCGGACTTGGCATCATTCTTGACAGACAATCCAAGACCAAGATGTGGACTCGCCACTTTCTCAAATACGGCGAGAGCGTCGGGGAAGCCTGGCGTCAGTGGAAGGGCATGCATCACATCAGTATGATTATGTGCAATGCGTCCTTCGCCGCTGCCTGCTACAAGATGTACTCCCTCCCCGCAGACTGGGCATATGGCCTGGTGCTCCTAAGACATGTCCTCGGCGGCGGTTTGATCGCGTTGCAGTTTTGGACCGCCGTGAGCGTGTATGAGTCTCTGGGCGAATTTGGCTGGTTCTGCGGTGATTTCTTCTGGGACCAAGAGGCCAAGCTCACGTACACGTCTATTTATCGATTCCTCAACAACCCGGAGAGAATATTCGGGACAGCTGGTGTCTGGGGCGCAGCTCTTATAACGTGGAGCAGAGCCATCTTCATCATGGCCATTGTCTCGCAGCTCCTCACCCTGTTCTACATCTCGTACATTGAAAGACCGCACATGCAGAAGATCTATGGCCGAAGCATGCGCGGCGAAGCGGGCCTCACAAAGTTTATCAGACGGTCGCTGCCTGATCCGATCAAAGGCTGGCAAGAAAGCGTGGACAAGGTCATGGACGACACGACTCACTTTGTGGAAGACTTCATCGACACAGCACGCCCCAAGTTTGCCTCTGGCGTCAAGACTATTGTGCGAGACACGTCTGCGCTCTTCAATATTGCACCAGCCCGTCTCACATTGACCAAGATCTCTCCCCATCTCGCTGGCCTGGACCCTAAGCAGTACTCTCTTTCCATTGATGGCACTCAGTCCCAGCAATCATCAGTTCATGACCATGCCACCGGCAAGGAAAGCTTAACCGGACGATTCCCCAAGCCTGTCAAGACCATGGTTTACGAATACGGCGCCCCTCTAAGAGTCAAGTGGAGGGCGCCCGTGAACCACAGTAAAAAGGACTGGATCGGTCTGTATATGGTGACGGACAATCGATCCCGCGACAACACCGAGGTGCCGTCTTCAGGACGCTGGGCTCCTACAAACGAGGGCACTTATGACTCCCTGACAGCCGATAGCAGCATTGTAGTCTCCGAGCATGCTTGTCCCAGGAGCGACGCATCTGAGCCTGACATGGTTGAGGGCGAAGTCTTGTTCCAGGGGGATAAATTATGGTGGACGCAGGGTGTATTTGAATTCCGGCACCACCATAACGGCACGCACAACGTCATGGCCATCTCTGAGCCCTTTGAGATCCGCATTGCACAATTTGCCGAGGATGACGTGACCTTTGATGCCAAAGGCATGTACACTCAGGCAGTCGAAACTGCCGTGCTACCTGTCGTACAAAATTGCCTGGACAGGGACCCTGATATTGCCCCGAGCGATGTGGAAGAATCATTCGGCAGTCACGTGGAACGTGACGGAAAGTATGCCAAGCGGATCGTGTATGCCATTCGTGAAATGTTTGGCATCGAGTTCGCCCCGGCTGTAGTACTGGCGGACGGCAATGTGCGAAAGCTGGCTTGGAGAATTTCTAACGCAAAGGAGGTTCTAGTACGTGCGATTCATCAATTTACCTTGGCACAGAAACATGACTGACAAGATCCAAATGCAGGCTCCGTACAGCATGTCGCATTCCAAGGGCACTACAACGCCAGCGGCTGAAGATCTCCGGAGCACCAAGGATTGAAAGCAGGGCGGGGGCAGACAGGATGCAGGAAACGGTAACGATTAACGATGGATGAATGGGACGGTTGCAACGACTAAAATGTCACTCCTCAGATATTAAAGGAAACATGGTAGAACGAATTATGAGATGGATGATGTTGGGAATCGGTGTGGCGTTGGCGGTTTATTCTTTGAGGGCCAAGTGCATCCTTAGGTATTGAGTGTGAGGAGATACCATTTCGTAGTAACTTATGGATCAACAATGCACTTATGCGAAGATATGAAGTCCCCATCAGCGATTTCTTGGACAAAAAGATAAAAAGGGTGGCGAACTACCTATCGACTTAACCCTGGATTTCAATTGGCCGGGCGGGGGACCTTTTCTCAGCGTACATATGTACACACCCCTGTAGGAATCAATATATAGCTCTGCCCTTCTACGGAGTACAGCCACGAATAATCCAGTGTTTACCCCACGTGGGGCTTGTAGTCGTGTGAGATCATTCAGGGGTTGTGCTGTACACTTTTCAAAAGCTCATGAGTCCGTACGGTCCGTAAGATATTACTATCATAAAATTGAATTTATTTCTTAATACATAATTTTCTACTATTGATAGTTAAATATACTTATTTGGAAATTTATTAGAAATAATGATAGAGTAAATTATCGCTAGCAATCAGCGGCGTGACCCTGTTGCCTAGGCAGCGTATGTAGCTATATTAGTAAGCTTAGGAATGTGCGTAGGAATACTAGCGCACACGACTTTATAGCTTACCTATACCTAGTCCGCAGCTCTCCTTGTAATAGGCAAGCACAGGACCTTTTATTTATATAATAAAACTTAGTTTTTATAATATCTTCACTTTATATCTACTAATTGAGGGGACTTCTTTTCACTGCATCACGTACAAGAGGCCCGCCTGCCCACCGAGTCCATCAGGCTAAATTCTGCTTCGAAGAACCACAACGGACCTGGTCACTTTATTTTCATTTCCCGCAGCGCCTGGTCGGCCAAGTTTCAACCCCCAACAATGGCCAAACTTGACGGATTAGTCGGGCAGGATGGGCATTTATCGCGGACCACGCGGACCACGCGGACCAACTCAAAGTTGTCTCGCTTGAACTGGATGGAATTAGCCTGAAGATCCTTTCCAATGACCACATATATAGCGCATAGTCTCTAGTAATTCTGAAGCTTTTTTTTTTTTTTTTTTAAAAAAAAACACCGACACCGTTCTTTTCAAAATCATGGGTTTTACACCTTTATTGATTTCTGATTTCGGTTACGAAAACAAGTCCAACGACAATGTTCACGGCACTCGCTTCGCTCTTGCTCGCGGCAACTGCGCAGGCTTCCTTTCTGTACGTCTCCTCGTATGACGGATACGTGACTACGCTCGATCTGAAGGGCACTTCCTCTGGTCGCGGCGCTGCAAGAGTTCCGTTGCTGAGGAGCGTGTCGTCGACGCATGGTTGCGGGGGGAGCCCGTCGTGGCTGACGCTGGATAAGGCTGGTTCGACGCTGTTTTGTGCCGACGAGGGCCTCACGACGAGGAATGGCTCGATTTGGTCGTTTGAGACGACTCGTGATGGGTTGAGGAGGTTGGACCAGGTGATGACGCTAAGGGGACCTGTGAGTGGTGCTCTTTATGGGAAGGGGCGCCGCGGTCTTGCTGTTGCTCACTAGTGAGTTGGCCTTTCCATTCATTTCATGGGAAGAAGAAAGAGAAACGAACGTGACTGATTGTCAACACCCGTGGCCAGTTGGTCCGGAACCTTCACCACCTGGGACGTCTCCGACCCATCCCACCTCGCGCTCGTCCATACCAAGCAGTACAAGCTCGCCAAGCCCGGCCCCATTGCGGACAGACAGGACGCTTCACACCCTCACGAGACCGTTCTCGATCCCACCGGAAATTTCATGGTCGTTCCGGACCTCGGCGCCGACAAGATTTACGTCTTCGCCGTCTCCAACTCCGCCGACCTCAAACTCAAGGCCCTGCCTCCCGTTCATGTCAAGCCCGGCAGCGGTCCCCGCCACGTCAGCTTTGCTGCCTTTTATGACAAGACGTTCATGTACGTGGTGACCCAGCTGGCCAACACCATCATCGGCTACGAGGTGACGTATCCCGGCACATCTATCCAGTTTAAGCAACTCTTCACCATCAGCACCCATGGTGTGGGCGGACATGTCCCCAAACAAGTTGCAGCCGCTGAAATCGCCGTCTCCGTGAGTTCACCTATTTCTCCTCCAACGAGGCCTCGCGTCATTCTAGCCTCCAATCATAGCCCTTTCTTGTTTCTCCATCTCCGGAGCCATTGGTGACTTCCCTTGCTAATATGCCCGTCCTTTTTCTTGTTTGTTTTGCATTTAGCCTGATTCCAAAAATCTCATCGTATCTTCCCGAAGAGAAAACGCTTTTAGCATCCCCAACTTTGACCCCAAGAACAGCACCAAGATCATCTCGGATCCCCTCATCAACTTCTCCATCGACGCCGAGACGGGAAGTCTCATCCGAATTCAGGAAGTCCCCTGTGGCGGCCGTGTGCCTCGTCACTTTTCCTTCAACAAGGCCGGGACGTTGGTCGCCGTGGGTCAGCAGAACGATGGGCGAGTCGTGCTGATCAACCGAGATCCACACACCGGTAAGCTTGGAAGCTTTGCGGGATATGCTGACGTTGCGGGCCCGGTTACATCGGTGGTTTTCAACGAAAAGTTGGGTAGCTGATCATATTGTTTTCTTCCTCTGTTTTGACACCCACTGACGGTGTATGGATATGTAGATAGATGAAATGTACGTAGATCGATAGCATGCGCCCCGGATTGTATATACCACCCCATGTGGTCGTTATGGAGGAAATTGCATCCGCACAACTGCAACTTCCCCCATATATGTGTCTCCAATTGATCAGTCACTTAGTGGCTGGCCGCAGCATCGATTGACTTTGCAGTGACTGGTCTCTGGCTGCCTCGCGTGCGCCATGTTGAAAGTGGACTTGGTAAGCCTCGAAAATGCTCGACGACCTATTTGGAAAGAATGGCAACATCCTGCTGGTGCCGCTGGCAGAAAACCAAGGCCTCCATCTGCTGCAAGTGTCATATGTCAGGTTTCCCGATTCCCTAGAGTATCCTTATTGCATACTATCAAGTACTAAGACGTCACTATAGTACTCCCTATCTAGTGGTATCCTCACCTAGATTTATGTACCTCCTGTATTATCAGAGGCCTTAATTGGCTTTTATCCTAGCCCATGACATCCCTGAGGGCACGCAAATTTCGCCCAGAAGCTTTCAAATAACGAGCAGCAGCTAGTAACTCACCCATCTCACTAACTTCCTGACTGATTAGTTTAAACTTGTTTAGTGGGGGAAATGCCAAAATAGCCAAGGCTGCTTGCTGCTCGTTATCTGAGAGCTCCTGAGCGAAATTTTGCGTGGCCTTGGAGTCAAAACCGAGAGCTGTCGTAGTATGTGAAAAACGCAAAGGAGCCGGAAGCTATGATGGCCAGCATACTATCGAATACAGGCTGTCACGGAGCATGATGCATGATGTTGCATTCGGACACCTGGAGGATTGTGATAAATGAGCACAAAGTATAGATTGAACAGGCTATTACGGACTGCCACATCGAGCGTTGTTGTTCCTAGCGAACACTCGGTGTGGAACTCAGCCATTAAAAGTTAGAACGAAGAAGAAATCTCGGATCTGACATGGCTTGCATATTACTTCGGGGGCCATTTGCCGAGCAGTTCAAGGCTTGGAAATCTGACATGCCGTTTGAAGCATTATTGACCTTTGCCTTGGTCATAAGAAACCTTCAATTTGATTGCAGTACTACTACAGGACCGCGGGATTTGAATGTTCGATGACACTGAATGTGCCATGACGACGCCGTACTTACACTGCGATTTTGTGGTTGGTCAGGCGCGACCAGGGCTATTTAGGATAAAATTTCCAGTGTGCATCAGTGTCACCGCTCTATCGCGATACTTGAGGTTAATTCTTGTACGGAGTAGTCCGTGATCCGTGATCCGTAATCCGTGCTGGCAATCGATTTGTAGATTATATGGAGACTCCGGACCTGACGGATCAGCATGACGCCAAATCGACGGCGAGTTGCCCCTGTAATTTTCTAGAAAGTAAGCAGCTTGGACTGATGGTGGAAGTTTCTTCTGGAGCAGACTGAATGGAGCATACCCTGACAGCATCGTGCTCAAGCTCTGAGTTGCATGGGGGGAAACACCAGGATATGGCTGCTTGCTGGCTAACAGGGCATCTGGGCTGGCATGCGGCCCATGGTGACTCAACGTAGGCTACCTCGGCTGAGCGCTTGCAGCAGGTTTCGGCGGCGAAGGAGGTGCTCGGGAATCGGCGCCGTGGCCGATCCCGAGATTAAACAGACGTTGTTGCTCATGCAGCCAGAAGCAAGGCACGAAGAGTAAAGAGTCAACAGGTGCTGCGGCCTGCCTCGGCTGGCTTCTTGCTGCTGCAGGACCAGGAGAGATCCGAGAGTGCAGGTGCAGGGGAGCGTGCAATGCTCCTTCCCTAATAAATTTCAACTCGAGTTCTGGTGCATGCATCACCCTGCAGCCTCATCCTGCCGCCAACGCCAACGCCAACGCCAACGCCAACAACAAGCCGACGGACCTCACCTCTCGAGAGCCTCCAATCACGACGTCGACTTGGCCGATGGCAACAACGCTGGAAATCTCGAGTCGTACCGCTCCAGATCTGAGCATGAAATGCACATGCGCTTGGTGTCTGCCTCGACAAGATGAGAGAGACGGACAGCCAAACTCGTCCAGTCAAGTAAACGGTGGCTTCAACACGGGCAAAACGGAGCACCACCCCCGGCCGGCGGCTTGACTTGCCTATTATTATAACCTGCTTACCGTGGCGCTTGAGATGATGCCGAATTGCATGAATTGGCCGCGAGTGGCCTCAACGCGTGCTTGCTCGGCCTCGTCGCTCTTGCCATCAATCAGGCGTGCCAAGGCGACATGAAACAATCAGAATTGACCCAGACGTCCCAAAAGGAAAAAAAAGAAGAAAGGAAAAAAGGAAAAAAGGAAAAGGAAAGAGGGGGGAAATGCCCCAATGCCCAAGGGGAGGGAACCTGCCTGCCGTTGACATTGACAGTCATATTGTCCGATTGTCCGATACGCCACCCATCTCCAACGTTTTGAAAGCAGAATCAATAGAAAGTACGGACTATAGACCCCGAATACGATAGTCATTTCATTCCGGACACGTTCACGCATTGCATCGTCCCCCCTCCAGCCCGCTCGTCAATCCGAGTCCTCGAGCTATTTGACCTCGACAGTTGGCCACCCCGCTATCCCTGTCCAACCAATTTGCCTTGCCATTCCTCTTCAATTATCATTTGCATGACGTGAAGAGGCAAATAACGGAGACCAAACGCAAAGGCGAAAAAGCTCTTCTATTGAACAACGCCGCAACCTGCCTGCTGCCCCCTGTCTTGGCGAGAGGTTGTTCAGCGACTCGGTTCATATGGGCACGTTTGTCATCAGTATGGGTTCATCGCCCTCGCCGGCTCATTCAGACTATTCGCGGACTTCCCTTGGCCGGCCGCTTGTTCTGTTCTTTGCGAGTACCAGCCATTTCGAAGTTCGTTGTCATTAAATCTTTACAAATCTCAACTCTCAGACAGATCATTGGCTTGTGCTTTCCCGCCCCCCTTGTTCGAATTCCATTGCTCTCGAGAACCGGCACATGGAATAATCTTGGCTTGAAGTCACACTTCTCACATCTTTGTGCTCTACTGTTGTACATGTAGCCAAAGCTTCACAGAAGAGACCCTGCACACTTTCTTCACCGCAACTTGGTATCCGAAATGAAGTCTCCTGCAGGGTTCAAGGCGAAACGCACAATGAGCGTCAGCCGCAACACCAAGGCACACCGCTCGACGGGCCGATCACACTTGCTACCACGCTCCTCAGACACAAATCCACATGCAGCGCTATCCTTATTGAATGATGACCCGCTTCCGGCCTCTTTCAAGAGGAATACCAGTGATTCAGCTGTCGACTATCCGCGCAGGAGAGCCAATATAGCTGTGAGTTTCTTCTCTGCTGTAACCTGTCGTTTCGAAAATGACCGGATGGCTCACATGGCACATTGCGAATTTGATCTCCTTCTCTTTAGTGCGAAGTCTGCCGCTCCAGAAAGTCTCGTTGTGATGGCAACAAACCAAAATGCAAACTCTGCACTGAAATAGGCGCCGACTGCGCTTACAGAGAGCCGGGCGTGAAACTTGATGCTGGCGACAAGTTAACCCTGGAGCATCTCAACCGTATCGAGAACCTTCTGCAGATGAGTTTTGCTGCCAATCAGACCAACGGAATACACGTGTTGCAAAGTTCCCCATCCTTGAGCAACGGCACGGCAATTAGCAGCGACCATGCTTTATTGACTGGCTCGTCCAACATGAATTCTGTCATTCACAGCGGTGGTTTCGACACATGGGGGTATGTGCCTGTTGGAACCAACATCTCGACCATGCCCAAATGTCACACGAATGCAACAATGCACCTGTTACAATGGCCGCTGATCCGTGATCTTGTCTCGCGGCCTTGCGATCCCCAGATCCTGCTTCAACTAGAGATGGCCCGGGAACCACTTTGTGCCTTGACCAGGACACATTGTGTCGATCTTTCCGAGACACAGGCGTATGTTCAAGCCTTTTTCGATCGAGTCAACATATGGTATGCCTGCGTAAACCCTTATACGTGGCGAAGCCAATACAGAACAGCCATGTCCAACGGGTTTCGAGAAGGCCCCGAGAGCTGTATTGTGCTGTTAGTCTTAGCCCTGGGTGAGGCAAGCCTGCGAGGGAGCATATCCCGAATCGTGCCGATTCAAGAGCCGCCAGGTCTGCAGTATTTTACGGCGGCATGGTCACTTCTCCCGGAAATGATCACAACCAGCAATGTCTTGGCAGCCCAATGTCATTTGCTTGCTGCCGCCTATCTATTTTACCTGGTTCGGCCACTCGAGGCTTGGAACTTGCTTTGCACCACCAGTACAAAGCTACAGCTTCTCTTGATGGCCCCTGACAAGATATCTGCGCCACAACGCGAGCTTGTGAAACGAATCTATTGGAACGTGCTCTTATTCGAGAGTGAGCTCCTGGCAGAACTCGACCTCCCACACTCTGGTGTAGTACAATTTGAAGAGAATGTGGGTCTTCCAGGAGGATTTGAGGGCGATACTGAAGACCAAGACCAAGTCGGCAGGGATGAGCTCTGGTATTTTCTCGCAGACATTGCTTTGCGAAGATTGCTGAACCGGGTGAGCCAGCTCATTTACTCAAAGGATTCGATGGCATCAACCACCACTAGTCTTGAGCCTGTGGTGGTAGAGCTTGACTACCAACTTACCCAATGGTATGAGAGCTTACCACAGGCCCTTCAATTCCCTTTCACCCGTACTATGCTGCAAGATCCTATCCAAGCGGTCCTTCGTCTACGCTTCTATGCATGCAAAACCATCATCTATCGCCCCTATATTCTTACTGTTGTCCACAATGAGCAGGCAGTCCTCGATCTGGTCGTTCGCGAGTGCTGCCACAAATGCCTTGAAGCGTCTGTCCGACAGTTGGAACATATCATGGAGCAGTGAGTCGATGATTTCTCTCGCTTCTTTGACCTATACATTCATGACAAACTAATTAGTCTACGCAGTCAAGCAGGACATGTGCCTTACCTATGGCAAGGAGCCTTGTCTATAATCTCTCAACTCCTCCTGCTCATGAGCTCTTCGATGTGCCCATCCCTCTTAAGCATATTGCTCACAATTCTTCCACATCAACAGGCATTGACCGACCTTATCAATGAGGCCATTACGGAGGTGGACCACTACGCAGCTTTGGCACCGAGCTTGAGCTTGGCAGTTGATATCGTCAAAGAGACTGAAATACGACGGCAAGCATTTTTCCGCAGTTGAGTCGGGCGTACATGCTCTGCTCTCGACAAAGGTGGCGCACATTTTGGTCGTCAGGGTTGTCCTAGTCGTGCGGATACATTAGATGGAAACTACAATGCCCCCTCTGTATTATTTTACAAATCTACATGCCCCATTTACTCGTTCCTCTCTAACAGCTGTAATTAGCTACTATGATTAGAGAGCTATAAGGAAATTGCGCAGGGTATATAGCGCTACAAAATAGTATATCTATTTCTATGCAAAGCTACTAGTACTTACAAAATTTACTAGCCCCTGTCTCCTTCATTTCCTAGCTGACATCTGATTGGCTCATTTACCTCTGTCATATAGATTTGTATGTATAATAATTCAATTCAGGGGGTGCATTGTACACAGTTCGTTCGCTCACGGACGCGCGGTTAACTGGGGACATCCCTCCGGACGAAATAAAAATTTTGGTCCCGATTCTGCACGCCGAGCTGTGGTCAGGGTCCTCAGTGGTTTGTATTTCTCGCCCACCGAAACTTGTTCACCATTATTTACACATTATGAGTACAAAAAAATGGCTACCACATCCACCGCCGCGCCTTGTGATAAGACGGGACTTGATAGCAAGCTTTCAATATCCTTCCGTAAACAGGCCGATTCCTTCCGGCTTCACAGAGAAGCCGAAGCCATGGACTACTTACGACGTCACACCTCGATCCCGGTACCATCAATCCTCGACATGCACTTCGGTGTGAGCGACCATGAGCCAGGTTGGATTTTAATGAAACGAATTCCCGGGCGACAGCTAGATGAAGCCTGGCCAAGAATGACAGGAAGAGAAAGGGGGCAAACGATCTCTGAGCTTCAATCATACTTAGACCAGTTGCATCGCCTTCGCGCGCCTGGATCAGGCTGGATTGGTTACTGCTCCGGAGGGCCTGCGTATGACCATCGGCTGGATAATATATCAGTGTGTGTCCCCTTTGCGCCTGTTGCCGACTTTCACGACTTCCTTGTTGGCCCTGTTAAGAATTGTCCACGACCTGAATGGGTGGCCAAATATCGTGATATTGCTCCCCAACAACTATTGTATAAATGTTCGCGCATGCGTACATCTCACGGGAGAATATTCTTCTTGATCCTACTACAGGCTCCATTACTGGAATTGTGGACTAGGAAATGGCGGGTTTCTGGCCTGAGGGGTGGGAATACCGAAAAGCCTTGTTTGGTTCTCGGCCTCGACAATGGTGGATTGACATTTTGAATCAAATTGCGACGGCGTATCAGCCAGAAACTGAAGCTGACATGGAACTTGAAATGTTCTAGACTTGATGATCTATCCTACTTATAACTACACCACTTGAGGTTCCTTTAACCAGGTTTTCAAGGCGTCCCGTGTTAAGTAGTTATAAACAGAAGCCTCCTCCTTCAACACCTCGAATGGGTCCAGCACCCAATTCTGACAGTTCCATCCGGACGACTCGCGCACTACTCAAAACTTCTTGCACCCTGTTTAAATTGGAGTCGTTAACCTCACCAATTTCCAGTTCCTCTTTGAGAGAACCGGACTTGGCGAGATGCACGTGTTTCGGACCTCTATAATGGTAAGGGTCAACCATTTTCAAGGCACAACTTGAGATTAACCAAGTTGGAAGTTTGGGCGACAGAGAAAGCGCCGACCTCGGCGCCCATCCGGGTCGTGGACCCACTTCCAAAGCTAAAGGCCCGGGCCGTGCCCCCCCCCCCCAAAAAAACATTCAAGTCTGGTCTCTGGCCTGTCAATGCATTGAATCCGTACCTAACCCATACCGGGGACGCGGCCGCAAAGAGAGAGTGCATTTCTCTCAAATGCAGCTTCTAAACGAGACGAGGGCGGCTTCTTATTGATGAAACTTTTTTTCCCCAACCATGTAGAGATTTTTGGCTTCTTGCCGTTGCATTCCAGAGCCAGAGATGACGGCAACGTTCGTCTTGAATGAGTTCCACGTCGAGGCTGTGACGTTTGTGACGTCGCCGCCCCACGTGACGAGGCAGTTGCTGGCTGGGAGCCTGTGGCAGGAACGGCCTGCAGCCAACCACCGCTTTTTGTGGCAGCAATCCAGGGGAAGAAATTGGAGGCGGGGTGGCCGTCATCAGTCATCAGACTCATGACAAAAGAAGGAAACCGCCGCCAATCTTAGCCCTTCCACCCAGAGCACGAGCGCCCAGTCAGCCTGACCAACAAAGATAGCAGGCCAAGTTCGGGTTCAACAGCTTTCTGGCGTCCACTTGATCATCACATCGCCTGAGGCACACGCACAGTTCATCCCTCACGACCCGCTGCTACTTGTCGCTATCGCTGTCGCTATCGCTGTCGCCTTTTGCTCTGCTGCTTCCATCCGTCGCCCATCAACTGCGGTGCCATAGGACAGACAGTCAAGACCTGACGTTGACGGGTGACCAAAACCGCAACTTGGACAGGCAAGGTATATCTAGCGTGGCGGCCCGACAGCAGCACTCCACGAAAAGCCCTCGCATGCAGTAGTATTGCTCGTGTTCCTTGTCCTCTTTGGCATTGCCTTTATTCCGGTCCTCGGGAAGGTATTATGCACAGCCTGCCTGGGCAAAATCCCAATCAATCGACGGCGTACGAATTATGCTGCAGTGGCTTGATGCACCTCAGACAACCCTGACTGGTTCGCTGGCTCACAGGGCTGGTTGCCGTATTGTCCGCACCCCTCCTCTCCTCTCTTTAATTGACAAAGGGACAGCGACTTTTTCCCCAGTAGGTCGACTCAAGCCAGCACCCCAGAAACCCAAGAAAAACCACCAACCTGGGTGGAGGGGACGGATGCCTGAATAGTCGCGCTATCGACCAGTGCCCAACGATACGTATCAACCAGGGCTGCGTGGACATGGGGCGGGCATCACAGATGGGCTCTGTGAATGGTGATCCTCGGCCCGGTAGGTCAAAACGGTTCGGCGACCATTCCATCAACAGAACGGCCGAGCCTGAAACGGCGCCCAATTCGTTGCCCTATACTGGGGACGACGAGGTACATAGTTCCCCGCGTAGGACGACGTCTCGCCGTCTACGGCGGTCATCTAGTTACAGGAACGTTGACCAGAACGACTATTCTGCTTCTACAATGCCCCCACCGTCGGGTGCGACTTTGACGCGAGCTGCGACAGATGCTTACCGGCGGCCCGTGAACTGTCTTGCCCCAGGCGAACGGTACGAAGTCCCTCAGCGCACTCACTCGACGAGGAATGTGTCTCTGGGGTACGGAAAGACGAGGGTAGTGGGTGAATACTCGGGACAGTCCAGTGCAGAAAATGAGCTCGCTTATGGTGGCAGCGGCGATGACGATGATGATCATATAGAAGTCGTTGAAGAAGTTGAGGAGGAGCCAGCTCGATATCGGGAGAGAAGGCAGCCCAGTAGGGATGAGTATATGGACTCGTCATCGGATAGAAGATATCATAGGCGCAGGAGGCGGGCATACGCGGATGAGGATAAAGGGCCGAGGAGACCGTACGCTGCTAGCGACGGAGGCTCCGCTGCATATGCATCATCAAGGACGCTGGACCGGAGCGTTGAATCTCGTCAAGGACGACGGGGCCATGGCGCGGATGTCATTGAAGATTCTCGACCCCCTGTTTCCTCAAAAAGGTAATTTTCCCCCATTATTTTCTGCGGACAAAAGAAGAAAAAAAAAAGGGGGGGGACAAGAACTGAAGCAATTCTAACGTAACGATTCGTCCAGGTCACAAGTGCACAAACGCCACAAATCGGCTGAAGTTATTCAAATTGATCAACCCAGGTTACGAAGGTCAAGTACTGTCAGGTCGAGGGGTGGGCGCTCAGGAATCATAGGGACTATATTTGGGGCTCCCCTAGGGCGGCAAGAGAGCGTGAAACAAGCCAGGGCTCCAAAGAGTCGGTATGTTGCCAACTGTGCCACTTTCAGGCTTCCTGCGAGGCAAGATCTGTTACTAATGACGGAATCCAGCGTCGAATGTATCATTTGCATGGGAGACATCAACCCAGCCAAAATATCTACATTAAAATGCGGCCATTCTATGTGTCGCCCATGTCTTGAGCGGATCTTCAAGCTGTCCATCACTGACCCCCGGCACATGCCTCCTCGATGCTGTACCCAGGACCATATTCCCCTCAAGCATGTCGATCGCATATTCGACAGCGCCTTCAAAAAGGCCTGGAATCGCAAATTTGCCGAATGTTCAACCAAGAACAGAATCTATTGCCCGTCGCGGAAATGTGGAGAATGGATCAAGCCAGCCTATATTCGGCGCGAGGATGGACGCAAAGTTGCGCGTTGTGGCCGATGTAGGACAAAAGTTTGTTGCTCATGCAGCGGACGCTGGCACGGACCAGGATCTTGTCCCGGTGATCCCGAGACAGCGAATCTTCTTGCTCAGGCCAAGGAGGAAGGGTGGAAAAGGTGCTACAAGTGTAAAGTCTTGGTAGAGCTGAAAGAAGGTTGCAATCATATGACATGGTAAGGCCCCCTCATTCTACGAAGTATTCCTCGTCAATAAATTCTACAATATTGTACACGGATATCAATCGGTAGCTAACGTCTTGCCTACAGTCGTTGCGGTGCCGAGTTTTGTATGATATGTGGAGTGAAGTGGAAGAATTGCGACTGTCCATGGTTCAATGATGACGATAGGCGAGGAGACTTTTTAGATGATGTGAACATTCCTGTCCCCCATATACGGGGTGATCTAGGTGATGTGTTTCACGGGGATGGGCCACCGGCTCCAGCAGAGCTTCGAGGACATACAGGACTCGGCCATCCCATGGTCATGCCCGTACGCCGCCGGCCGCGAACATACCAGGAGGAAATGCACATGCGCAGGGTGCAGGAATCTCGTGATTCCGACATGGCGCGCCATTTACAATACAGTGACGACTATTACGACGAACCGAACATGATGGGAGGTGTTGGGGACATTCACGGCATCGGAAATGCATCAGGACATCACATGAATGAAAATTACAGACGTGGTGGAGGTGGTCGATACAGACCTTGCCCACCAGCACAGTACGACAGAACAGACTATGGCGACGCGTATCGCTCACGAGGATCTCGGGTAGAAACTTCACAAGAAGGCCGATTGGCAGACCGCATGGCGGAGAGCAGATCGGGCATGGGCTCACCTCCCAGCACTGGGCCGATATACCCGATCGGGATGATGCCTGCCGCTCCTCCCCCACCAGTTCCGGCCGCTCCACAGGGGGCCCAGGGGCAGCCTAAGCGGCCCTCGAGGCATCAAGAGCGCGTTATGGGTGGAAGGATGACACGGGATTGCGAGGATGAGGCGGAGCTGCACGCCTCCCCACCGAGGAACAGGAGACATGGAACAAAGAGTTCGGATTTGGCGGGCTTATCGGGACCTGGGAGCGGCATGAACCGGGTCTCTCAGTGGAGGGCGTATGTTGAAGCCGGAGTTCCTGATGGGGAGAGTACAGTTGGACACGCATAATAAAAAGATGGGGAGTTCTTTGAGAGTCTCTCTCACGAGGCTTCGTTCCCAATTCTAGACCGGAAGGCACTGGCAGATGTTTTGGCTATTTTTGCATCTTTTTTCTCTTGCAATGCTCTCCTCAAGGCCACAGGTTGCTCGTCATCAAGTATTCAACGGTTCCAACGGTTCTGTGGATAGGCTTAGATTTGATTTCTTCTAGGCCCACGCCCATGCCCATGCCCATGCCCGAGAAAAAGACGTGGAGATGACGTTTCGAAGCTCTCTCGTGAGGACATGGCTCGTTGGGATAGCATGTCATGTGTCATGTCACTGAATGCACGGCGGGTGCTGCATCTATAATTATGGGAAAGAGGGAAGGGGCAACTCCGTTATTATCCGTAACCCGTAAGTAGCCCGTAACCCGTGACCCGTGACCCGTGACCCGTAATCCGCAACTCCGCAACTCCGTCCCTTTCGCAGAAAAGGGGGCGAGACCCTGATTCTGCAACGAGCGCAAGGACCCTCTGATCCCGGGTGATGCAGGTCTGAACTCTGGTACAC
This sequence comes from Epichloe coenophiala, assembly GCA_018801565.1. NCBI lineage: Eukaryota > Fungi > Ascomycota > Sordariomycetes > Hypocreales > Clavicipitaceae > Epichloe > Epichloe coenophiala. Next base: position 718,161 of record JAFEMN010000010.1, on the reverse strand, counting down.
AGATCAGATTGAGAAAGCTTAGGGTGTGATCCACGAGCCGGTGCAAAGTTTGCACTGACATTGCATGGTACAAATTGTATATAGATCTATATAGGGCGGCCACTTTATACCATTATAGCCTACTTCTAAGGCTTTTTTCACTGCCTTTACATAAGGGAACTATTATAATAGTAGCTCTTCCCTTCTATAGCTTTAATATAATAGGATTATTATAATTTACTAGCAAATCTTATATAATTTAAATACCTATTATAACTATATCCTAAAGTACCTAATTATAGGTATCTAGACCCTCCTAAATTTATTAGACTAATAATTAAACCCTTTTCTTTCTTAAATTACTTCTTAAAGCTTACTATAAGTAATAGCTTAATAGTAGTAAAATAAGTATTCTTTAAGATATCCTTAAAAGCTTTATTCCTATATTTATAAGGAAATTCCTATAATATTAATAGTCTCTAAATACTATTAAGAACTAATATAAGTAGCTAAAGGGCGTTTAGTATACTTTTTACACTATAGAGAAAAGATTTAGTATAATATATAATAAATAGGATAGGTAGCTTTATATAAGTAAGTAAACTACTAATTATATCTATTAAATATATAGAAGGTTTAGTAAATTTATTATAATAAAGCCTCTTATTATAAATAAAGCTATTATAAGAGAGGAGTAAGTAAAGGTTTTCTTAGAAGACTATAAAGCTAGTAATATAGTTATTAAAGCTTAAGATACTAAAAGCTTTATTACTACTAAAAGGGTATAAGAAAAGTTATTAGAAGAAAGCTCTAATAAGTCTAAAGATAATAAATTTAAGTCTTAAATAAGGAATACTAATATATAATACCTTAATAATAAGGCTTATAATACTATTAAGCTTTCTAATAAAGAAAATTCCCTCTTTAAGGATAATTAGTAGTATTAAAGTTAGTCTTAAAGTAATATTCTAGAGTAGAGCACTAATAATATAGCTATTTCCTTAATACTAAACCTATAGAGCTTTTAAATAAGCTTTACTAAGGCTATGCCTAATAGATTATAGCTAAATTTATTACTATAAAGTGTATAAAAGCATTAGGCTATAGTATAGGTAAAAGAGCTCTTAGAGGTTATATCTAATATCCTTAGGCCTTAAATATAAGGCTTAAAGAGGTATATTATTACTTAAAGAGCTATAGGGGCTAATAATATTAAGAAGGTAGTTAAGGACTATTAATTATATAGTAAAGAGTTTAGAATAAGTATAATTATTAGAGTTATATTATAGTTAAAGCAAGATTAACTAAATCCTCTAATTTAGAACTTATTATTATTAAAAGAGGCAAAGTAAGCATAGATTAAGTTAAATTTTAGTATTAATACTATTTACTAGTAAAAGCAAGGCTTTTTATCTAGAAGGTTTGCGGGCTATGTATATTTATTACTTTTTAACCTATAATATTATTATTATATTTAATTAGAATTCTATTAATATTGCTATTAAATTTATTAAATGTATATCTTTTTATTTAAATTACTACTTTACTAAACCCTTTAAAGCTACTATACTATCCTTTTCTAAATCTTATAGTCTATAAGGCCTATAAGAAGTAAAGATACTTATATAGTAGCTATTTTAAGTACTTTATACTTATCTCTAGGTAATAATTCTATCTCTCCTACTTTAAAGTTATATAGCTCCTTTCTACTTAATTTAATAAAGTTAGAGAGAGCTATAATAGTATAGACTATCTTAATTTATATAAGAAAGTTATACTTAGTAGCGCTATAGTAAATTATTTTCTACTTTTACTTATATTACCTAAAAACATACTTTATAACTATTTATAATTATATATACTAGAAGTTAAAAAGCTCTTTCTTATTATTAAGGTGCTTATAAGCTTCTCTCTAGTCTTATAAATAATATTAAACCCTTAAAAATAGTATAATTAGGCTATAATATAAGCTAAATCCTATATTACTAAGATAAAATTAGCCTTAAGGGATTATAAAAGACTTTAAGAATACTATCTATAATAAGGTACTATTATTAATAGAACCTTTAGCGCTTACTAGTATATATAGGAATAATTCCTTAAAGCTTATAGCTACTAGCATATTTTATAAGATATTATTCTTCCTTGACTAGTATCTTTACTACTAATTTCATAGAATATACGCTAGAATATATATACTATTAATAGCACTAATAGCACTATTAAATTAAAGGAACTTCTTATTTAGCTTTATAAATAGTAAGACTAACTATAGCTTTAGCAAACAAATAAAGATTATATATAAATACCTTATTAGATTAATAAGCTTATAAATAATTTAAGATACTAACGCTTAGGATAGTAGAAATTAATACCTTATATTTCTCTATAGCTTATTATATATATAAATCTATAAGAAAACTATTACTTTTTACTTAACTAATTAATATTATAAAGAGTATACTAAGGTATTAATATAAAGCTAGTTATAAAGCTTAAGGAAGGTCTCCTTAGGTATCTAAAAGAGATTTATAAATTTAATTTCTAATAATAGTTAAAGAATCTATTTATAGAGATCTTATAATATTATTAGTAATAAATAGGCACCTCTAAGGCTTATAAGGGTATTATAAGTATTATAATTATAATTAATATACTAATAAAGGTAATATAGCCTATATAGGGTTCTTTATAGTAAGCCTAGCTTCTAAAAACACTATAAAATTAATATTATAAGCTAAAGGTTATTATTAGCATCTTTATCTATAATAAATTAATTAAATAAAAGGTTATTAACCCTAAGAAACATTATTATAGCTTATAGCTAGGTATAAACTTTATACTAGTGTAAACTTTGCATAAGGACTATATAAAGTATATAGTTTATACCTAGAAATTAGCAGAATTTACTTCTTTCTTAGTATTTAAGCTTATTTTAGGTATTTATATAGCCCTAGTTAAAAAGATATATTATGAATAAGGGGGGATATAGTATTTATATAATTTAGATAAAGTTCTATAAATTTCTATAGATCTTAGCTAATAAAAATAGCTAGCGCGTCCGGTTAGATGCATTTTGCACTCGTGCAAAGTTTGCACCGGCTCGTGGATCATACCCTTACATGTTACTCGGCACTTTGTTTGAGATTGTTTCATTGATTTTGAGGCTTCTCCGGTTGCCTCGCCGGCTGCTGCCATTTTCCCACCAGATGTTTTAATTTAATCTTCCACGGCCGGCCGATTTGTTCTGACGCACCGCACACGCACCAGATGCCGCCGCACCAGGCGGACGGACACACGGACTTTATCGATGTCCCCCTCTCTCGGCAGGGGCCCCCTCTTGCCTTGTTTGCTGCGCTCTTTCTATCCCTGACGGCCCTGACGGCCCTGACGGCTGTCTCGCATCGCAGGTCTCGCGGCATGCCAGCCAACATCGAAAAGACCGTGCACACCTTCATATCTTCATATGAAGGCATTGCATCCCACCCTCTACCAATACATCGTGCCCTGTTCCCTTGTCTCTCTTTTCTCCGCTGGTGTGTGTGTAGTTGACATCGTCATCATATTCTTCAACATGCTGCTGCTGCACCAGGTTGGCAGTGTCAAGATCGGCGAGGTCATTCGATACAGCGTCACGTACACGCCCTCGCAAGATCGAATCCTACCTTCCCCCGAGAAACTATACGTTCGAATTCGAAATACTTCAACCATAGCCCTTCGTGCTGCCTTTGTCCGCGGCCCCTATACCCTGTCTGTCTCGGCGTACCCTTCCCACTTCAACCCCAACGAGTAGTTCTCCAACCCTCGCCGATATGGAGTCCCTCAGTACGAGCCCATGCTCAAGGCCGGAGGATCCTGGGAGTGCGAACTGCTCGTCCCAGACAATATTCGCCAAGATGCTGGCGCGGGACGCCACGGAGCTTTCGGAAAGAGCTCTGATCACGATGAGGACTGCGCAACTTGGATAATTGAAATAGCTTCGCAAATTATATTTTCTACATCGGCTGCCGTGGGCTTCGAAGTCCTAGTTACTCGCGACCAGAAATCACTGGGTCTCAGCCAACCGCTGCCCGTTATTGGCAATTCCAGCCAAGTTCCACAACCTGGCAAAATGTCCGATCACCAGCAAAGCGTAGGTTCAAAGGAAGGGCACCACCATCCGGCTCAGCCGAAAGGTGTCTTCTCCAGAGCTATTCATCTGAAAGTGGAGGATTCCGCGGCGCTCTGGAATACTCCCAGACTTCCAGAATGGGACGATGCTGGAGAGAAGCGGGCGAAACAAGAAGACACGGGCGCCGATAAACCTGTGGAAAGCATGGTCAAGACGGGTGATTCGGAGACGGAAGAGCACAAGTGCACAGATAAATCACATGGGAAGAAGAAAAGGGTTCATCTTGTCATGTTGACTCATGGTCTGCACAGCAACCTTGGTGCCGACATGCTCTACATGAAGGAAAGCATTGATGCTGCAGCTCAGCAAGCGCGCGTTGACGCCAAGGCTAGAAGGGCAAAGGAACGGGCCGCCAAAAAGGCGAGAGCCGATTTTCTCGATGAAAAACCGTCGAAGGAGAGCCAAGAGGCTGTAATAAGAGACGAGGGCGACGGAGAAGATGAAGACGATGATGATGACGATGAAGAGGTCATTGTCCGAGGATACCCCGGAAACGCTACAAAGACAGAGAAAGGTATCAAGTACCTTGGGAAAAGACTATCAAGATATATCCTGTCAATGACCTATCCCGATCAGCCCTTCCTTCCGACTGGAAAAGGCGCCGGCGAGGGGCTCAAAGAGGCCATGAGCAGTGATCATCATGACGAACAACAACACCACCAAAATGATGCTCACGATGCTGAACAGGCTCACAAGCGTAGCAATGATCAAGGCCATCTTGCAAAGGCGAAGCACGACAGTCGATGCAGACGCTACAAAATTACAAGCATCAGTTTTGTCGGGCACTCTCTTGGTGGTCTGATTCAAATGTACGCTATTGCTCATATCCAAAAACACTCGCCCAAGTTCTTCGACCTGATTCGACCCATCAACTTCATCGCCTTGGCGACACCGTTCCTTGGTTTGAGCAACGAAAACCCGCTTTATGTCAAGTTTGCTCTTGATTTTGGACTCGTAGGCAGGACTGGACAAGATCTTGGATTGACGTGGAGAGCGCCGACCATTGCTCGAAGTGGATGGGGGGCTCTTGTAAGCAACCTTGGGGAGTCTGCACACAAGAAGATGTATGGCGAATCACAACCAGAGTCGAAACCATTGCTGCGAATCTTGCCCAGCGGTCCCGCTCATACGGCCCTGAAGAAATTCAGAAACCGCACAACATACTCCAACGTGGTCAACGATGGAATCGTACCGCTTCGCACGAGCTGTCTGTTGTTTCTAGACTATCAAGGCCTTGGGCACGTGGAAAAGGCTCGAAGAGATGCCGGGTTGGTGGAGACTGTCGTTGGATTTGGGTGGGCAGAACTTACCGGTACCAACATGGTGTCATCAAGATCAAAGCAGCAACTCCCCTTGGAGGAACAACGACAGAGCGATTCTGGTACAAGCACACCCAAGGGAAGGGGAAGCATGCACCAAGTTCCCCAGCCCTCCAACGATGCTTTACATGAGGATGATAGAGCCAGCATTCATTCTGTACCATGGCCCATCGACGAAGAGGACGGGCCTGTTCCTGACGAGGCCAAGACTAACAGCACAGGCACAGGCCCAGGCCCAGGCGTAAATTCCCCCTTGGCCGGCTTCTTTGGTCTGTTTAAGAGCCAAGACCCGCCCAAGCCCCAGGTTGTGTCTGCAAAGCAGAAAAAGATGCTGCAGCGAGGACAGACAATTCATTTGGGCGGCTCCGATACAACGAACTCAAGTTCCACTGACATATCTGACAAGAAACAACCAGGCAGGGCCACAGCTGGGAATGAGGTTGTTGGATACGCTGATGGCATGTCTGCGCCTCCAAGGACGACGTTCTTTGAATCAGCTGGTGACGTGCTCAATCCCAGCATGCCAAGCGTCGATCATCTAATCGACCCGGCTAACCGGCCGAGAACTATATTCCACGACCGGGTCTATCATCCCAGTGATATTCCACCGCCTCCCTTGAAGAAGCGTCAACCGACATTTGGCCGTCGTAAGAATTCTGGCAAGATGTCAAGCTCACCACGATTCTTGAGTCCAAGCAGGACTTCATCATCCCCGCACCCCTCCATCAACCATGAAGATTCGATGGACTCTGCCAAGGACTATGACGATACAGCCAATACCAACCCTGAGAAGGATGCCTCTGAAATCGCCGATGGCTCCAACATGAGAGTAGAAGAAAAGATTGCCCGAGGCTATCATCGGGATTTGTCGTGGCGCAAGGTGCTAGTCAAGCTGGAGCCAGATGCACACAACAACATAATTGTGCGACGAATGTTTGCCAATGCGCACGGGTGGCCTGTTATGAAGCACATGGTCGATGCTCACTTTAGTGACTCCGAGGCCGCACGCATGAGGGATGAAGAAGAGCCGAACACCGACCGAGCTTTTGAAGCTCACCGCGGACCAGCCGCAGATGGACGAGAAGTGAAGCGCTTGCATCAGCTTCGCGAGGAAGAAGCCAGTGGCGCACGGCCCTCGAGAAGCGGGCACGGCGGGGAGATCAACGAAGCACGCGAAGCTATGGACGAAGTGCCTGATTTGGCCAAGCACAATGAAGGCCAGAGTCCTTCCCATGGCCCCCCACGCCTTGCACCGTTGGAAAGAGTGGATTCCCTGACATGGAGTGACCGAGATTGGATGGATACTGACAACGAGAGCGAAGTTGAATCGTACAGCCACGGGAAAGGCGGTTCCAAGCAGCAGTCCAAGGGGCCAGTTGTGGAAGCGTCGCAGCGGCAAAGTCTCAGTCCATCGTCGTGGAAGTGGGCAGAGAAGATTGTGGGCAAAAAGGCCCGTGAGCCGGAGTAGGAGTCCCCAGCCGGCCGTTGCGAAGTGAGGGTTGTCATGGACTAAACAGGAGGGTTCTTGCATAGAGTGTATATTCATCAACAATAGACGAACTGTATATTTTAATGGACCGGGACTTGCATGGCCTGTAAGCAACCATTCGCTCTTGATTGACCTGTGTTGAATAAGATAATGGTGGGTGGAGTGGGTCTGCCGCAGGAATCAGTAACACAGAACATTGTAAATGCCGGATCCAAAAAGAAGTAGGAACAGAAGATTGCGATCGTTTATTAGCAGATCAAAAAGTATTTGCGGTAACAGAGAAGCAAGCATGTGCACCAAAAAGAACAGATGTAATGGTGGATTTAATACCACCGCGTTGGACGAACAGGGAATCGAACCCTGGACCACTCCCAGACGCGCAAGCTATGCTAAGGGAGTATTATACCACTAAACCATTCGCCCTACTGTGTTGAGTAAAATGGAGCTTTTTCTTTATGAGGAAGCTCTTCAATAGGAAGCAAGAGAAAACGTGCAATTACGAATGCTTTGCACGAAATCTCCATCTTTAAGCAAGCCTGCTTTCCGTCGTCGATGGGCTTTTCCAGTATCACGGAGTATCACGGAGCATGATGGCTCCGGGCAGGGTTCGGATCACCACACGTGAAGGAAGCAAGCGCTGGTAGGAAAATCCTCGGTCACACTTGTTCCTTTGAAGAAAGGGCCGGCCGGCCTTTGACCATGGAGATGGGGGGGGGGAACTCCGATCCGTGATATGCACCCGGCCGGATGGCAGATATCTTCAGCTTCAACTTCGGCTGAACCGTCACATCGCATCGTCATTTCTGTCTGGCACGGTCCCTTCCGTGGCCGTCGTAGATGACGTGCAAGGATCTGTAGTTGATTTTTATTTCCATGACGTTCTTGCTGGGCCGGCCTCATTGTCCATGTTGGCGTCCTTCATTGCTGCCTCTACTTTTCCTCTGCTTGGGTTCATAGTCTATTGTATTGTGAATCACACTACTTCCTCTACTTAGATTCATAATTCTATTATATTGTGAATCACACTACTTCCTCTACTTGGATTCATAATTCTATTGTATTGTCAATCAACAATCACAACTGCCTCGAGCGAGTCCATCGATCCGGGTTGCTCTTTCCCAAATACAATGTAAAAGGGGAGGGATCTCCCTTTCCTTTTGTCCTTTTTTTTTTTTTCAAAACCGTCACTTTTTCCCACCTCCATAGAAGGGAGAAAAAAACGGATAGAAGAAAGCTGCGGTGATAGCCAACGAGCAGACAAATTACCAACAGATCCTACACCTACCATCCGCCGCTGACACCAGACACAAGGGTGTGTTTCTTTTTGGAACGGGAAGGTTTTTCTTTACATTTTTGTTGCCTTTGATAGTTCATGACAAGACGAAAGAAATGATCCATCATGACCCTGGAAATCATGACTTCTGATACCCCGAGTTCAAATCGTCGTCTCCGCGTCCTCAGTACCTGGAACCAGGTAGCGATGCGGGCATACGTGCGGCAGGTATTCTGCTTCCCGTTGGACCGCAAAGCCGGTCACGAAGTCCCTGCCCATGTCCATGCCGATGCCGATGCCGATGCTCTGGCCCTGGCCCTGGCCCTGCGCAGTCGCATTGCCCGCGGCTTGGCTCTTGCGGCAGAACGATTCCCACATTTCGCAGGCAGGGTTTGTCTAGGCCCCGATGGACGAGGCAAGGCCTTTGTTTCCAACGCACCGCGCGAAGTCGTTTCGTTGAAGTTGTTCGATCACCGTCAGGACGCCGCCGACAACGACCAAGCCTCGTTTGCGTGGAGCTATTCCGAGCTCCAGGCGCAGGGATTCCCATGCAAAGCATTCGTTGGGCCGCTTTTCGACCTGCCATACCGGCTGGAGGAAGGAGGCGGCGGTGAGACGGGCGTGCCGGCTGCAGAGGTTCACGCGCGCATCATCCGCGGCGGACTCCTGCTGTGCTTCTACGTCCACCATTCCTTGTCGGATGGCATCGGCATATGTAATTTCATCTCTACGTTTGCAACCTGCACGTTTCAGAACAAGGAAGCTTTCCTCGGCGGCCGAGGGCACGGCCACAGCGTCGCTGGCCAAGGTCGCGCGGGCAGCGGGTATCCCACCGACATAGATGTTGACGTCCCCGACGATAAGACGGAAAGCCTGGTTAGGAACTTCTCATTCAAGCAGCTCATGAGGAAATGTCCCGAATACACCATTCTCCCTGTGCCGACTGGCCCGACTGCGCCGCCGCCGCCGCCGCCGCCATGCGTCCGCCACGAAGACGAAGACGAAGACGGCAGCGTTCCCATTCCCAAAACAGGTCGCATCTTCCGCTTCAGCCTCGAAACAATCGCCGCGATGAAGTCCATGGCGCGGGACTGGGCAAAAGGCAGTGTCGACTTTTCGGCTGGCGAATATCCATCGTCTTTTGCGTGTTTAGCAGCCGTGACTTGGTCATTCTGCACCGTGGCCCGACTGGCTGCTCAACAACCATTGAAGACAAGCACTGCCGACGACGGCGCCACCTCGGCAAGAGGAAGGTTCGTTTCTTCGATGGGGGATATCGCTGACAAGAGCCATCTGCTTATCCCCGTATCGTGGAGGAGGCGGGCCTTTCACGACAGCCTGGACGGGTACGCAAGCAATGCCGTGGGCATGGCGCGGGCCAACACCGACGTCGGTGCCCACTTGTCGGTAGCCACGCAGTCGTCCTCGTCATCGACGGCGACGGATGCTCTCAGCAGAATGATATGCCTCGTCGACACATCGATCACGGCCGTCGACGAGAGATTCGTCGTCACCCGCACCGCCATGTTCCGAGCAGCACCGGACCCGCGGTTCGTGGGCATCAACTGGATCCCGGAAGACCCTTTGCATTTCGTCGTCAACTCCTGGCGTCACCTGGGCGCCGACATCAAGTTCGACCTGCCCGGGTTCGGCGGGTCCTCCGAGGACCTCGATGCCGACCTCGACCTCGAACTCGGTGCTGGGGGCAGGAGGGCGGATGCGGTGCGTCGTGCCCAGCCGACGTGGAACATGGGCGCGGGGCTCGTGCTGCCTGGCAACAAGGACGACGAGCATTACGAAATCCTCGTTACGTTGGAAGAGGCATCGATGAGTCGGCTGCTGTCGAATCCCGGGTGGATGAGATGGGTGAGCGACGTGATAGAGTGATGGATGTGGCGAGCACGCTGGTTCTTGCCATTTGCATTTGCAGTTGCATGTTTTTTATATGTACATGTACACAACAATACGGAGCACACATTACGGAGTAGTCCGTAGCCAACGCATCAGATGAACTAGATCCACAACGCACCACATGCGCATGCGGGCACCAACACGCACCTCTGACATCACCGAAAAACATCGTCGACCCTGAAGTCCTACTTTTGCTTATTCCTCCTCAAAAACTCTCTCTACTCTTCCCATCCACCCCATCCACCCCATCCACCCCGTCTTTTCGAATGGCCGCCTCCCAACGTCAAGTCAATCGATCCCCCAACAGAAAATTAAGTCCTCGCCGAATCTCAATCGCCACGTCTTGGCGGGAAGGAACCACTTCCTTCTCCATCCCGTCTCATCGGGCGTCCTCAATCGCAAACGACAACAAATCCCGACCTGCAGCTCGCGACCTGCCGCGCAGACAAGGCCCAACCTGACAATTCAAGCAAGGAAAATGCGTCTGTATCTCCTGCCCCTGTCCACGCGGCGGACGTTCCTCTACGCACAGCGCCTGCACATGACGACCACGCCGGCCGACGCCTCGTACATTGACCGCGCCGCCGCCTGGGCAGCGCCCAAGTGGTCGGACTGGGAGAAGAAGGAGTCCGGGTGGCAGAAGAAGGTCGTCGAGAAAGGGAACCACGCGTTTCGGCGCATCCCCTACGAGGAATGGGGCCTGAAGTCTGTGCCGCCGCTGTCGAGCAGGCGGCGCAAGGGGGAGATGCTGCAGGGCCAAGAGCAGGTCGAGCTGGTGTTCCCCCGGGCCCTCATGTCCGAGGCCGAGGCCGAGCATGTGGTGAGGAGGATGGGCAGCGAGCGAGACGCGCTGCACAGGAAGAGATTGATATGGTGTGTCGCGGGGATGCCCGTCACGATACCTTTTGCGCTGGTGCCCGTGTACGTTCCCCCTCCCTCCTTTTCCACTTACTCGCTCTCCAAGAATGATGCTGACTGGTATACAGGATTCCCAACCTCCCCTTCTTCTACCTCGTCTACCGCGCCTGGTCGCACTGGCGCGCCATCGCCGGCGGCAAACACATCCAGTGGCTCGTGGACAAGAAGCTCCTCAGACCTACCGCATCCACGGCGCTCGACACCCTGTACAGCCAAGCGAGCACCCTGCCTCAGACGCAAGCTCGCAAGAACCCTGGCCCTGGCTCCGGCCCCGAATCAAAAGAGCTACTCCTCCTGACACAGGCCCAGGTGCGGACCTGCTCGGAGAAACTAGACCTGCCAGCTCTGGAAATCGAGTTGGAGCGGGCAATTTGGCAAGTCGAGCAGGCGATTGAAAAGGATGACAAGGGCGCAGCGATGGAGGACAAGACCAGAATAGAGGACAAGGATGGCAAAGATGGCAAAGATGGCAAAGATGGCAAAGGGAAATATTCATAAGGAATGTACTAATAGGCATTGCATCATGACGCATATACGTTGGCAACGAGGTTGATAATAAGAATTTTAGCGCATCGTGGGTTTTTTTTTTTTTCTCTTTTCAAACAAGGTGTTTGAAAAGGTGACACTCGTCATTCGAATAGAGGGACCGGCCTGAACAATACAATTACAACTTTGCAAACAACCCCCGCCATCAACCCGCATCTTGACATTCTACATCACTGTGACCTTTCATAACCTGTCCGGTTTCTCAAGTCCACCTTCAATTCTGCGGCAATAACGAATTCACAATCGTCCCCATAGCCTCAGCACAGGTAATCAATAACCTCTTCATCAGCCCCACCGCGAGCGTCACCTTTCTTGGCGTAAGGAAGCTCAAGTCTGGTAACTGAAAGTGCCGCTTTCTCTACACAGTGATGTCGACTTATTTTCGTTGTCGATCCGTCACTGACATGACAGTAAAAGTGGCGTTCGAAACTGAACCTTGTGTGGGGGAGGAAAGAAGGGAAAAGAGTATTTAATCTTCATAGTACTCGTATTATGCTCGGCTGATCCTACCAAGAGCGTCGATATGCTTAGGAGAAAGAAAAGGATATATCGAAGCGAGTGACCAAAGCCGTCTCCAACGCCCGTCTTTGTGTATATATTAATGTTTGTTTACCCAACAGTGATGTATAGCATCATTCTTCATTCTGCACGCCCAGGGTCAGAAACCCCCAGACCAAGCGGCAATCCCCACAAAGCCGATACATTTATGATAGCCTTGGCTTATGCTCATTCCGTGATGAAAGTAGCTTCCATGAATAGCTGGCCTTCTTCGGTGATCTCTTCGTCTCCGACTTTAAGCTTTAGTGTCATCTTTGGTGTGTACTACGAGCCAGAGGAGTTGTATGTCAGCACCCAGCTAAGTCACGGCCGCTCCAGCTGGCGCTTGCTGTCGCGTGCACATGGTTCATGTTGCAAAACAGAAGAGAAGAAAAAAATGGAGGCATCTGACGTACCTGATAGATATAAGGCTTCGTACCTGCCGCAGCAGCCACAATGGTCTTGACGAAGGCCGGTACTTCGGCCATGACGTCGACGCGGTCAGTTCTCATGCCCAGGGTGCCTTCGACAATGGCGCTGACTGGTTTGGCATCCTTCCCTGTGCCTTTCCATTCAAATTTGACCGAACTGGGTTCTGGCCACTCGTTCTCGGCATCGTTCTTGACCTCGGTATGAACGACCTCGTGGCCAGGGCCAGCAGTGAGAATCTCGCCATCCTTGGCAATGCCACCCACATTGACCAAGGTGGTGCCGTATGAGGGGGGAGTGGTGAACTCCATCATAATGGCAGAGTAGTTTGGGCCCTGGAAGTTGGCGAAATTCCACTTGGCGGCGGCGTGGTGAGGCTTCATGCCCTGCAACGCAAACGAGTACATGGCGCGACCCTTGAAGTCAACGGGGCCATCGGGAGTTGTGATGGTACCTTCGGCCGCGCATCGGGGCCAAAAGGCATGTCGAATGGTGCCCCAAGGATTCTCGAGGTCGGTGCCGTACTTGGTGCTGCCAGTCTTACCGACGACGAAGCCAGGGGCAGTTCGGGTAATTTTGAGGTTGACGATCGATCTCTTATCGTTCATGCTCTTTATGGTGTACTCGTTTCCGTCTTCGGAGAGCTCAAGCGCGCAATCATCGGCATAACAGGCTGTCTTGTCCTCGTTGAATTCGAAGTTGTTCAGAGGGGTCAAGCACCACAGATGGGGCTTGGAGGACTCTTTAGAGAAGATCTTGGAGTTGAACTGACATGTGGTTCGCATACCACTGCTAGTCCAGGAAAGTGGGAGAATGAGTTAGCCCGAGGTACGATTGGAATTTCCAAAACATGCACAGGAGATATAGACGTTTGACGTACGCAACATTGCTATAGATGACCTGCACAAGTCCGACGACACCATTGTCTGAAGTCAGATAGAAGCTCTGGGTCTCGACACAAGTCGAATCCATGGCCTTCCATTTCAGGTCATTGCGAGTGAGCTCCGTGTAGGGCACTTCCTTTGCCTCCTCGGCGACTGATTTGATAGCAGAAGGACCATAGATGGGCTCTTGGGTGCCGGCAACGTTGGCCAGCCTGTTTACAGGGAAAAGAGTTGATGTATTAGCTGAGTTGCCAAGTCATGGGGCGGAGGAGCCGGGGCACAGAGCTATGAGAGGGCGGATGGATAGGGTAGGTTCTCCCGACTTACTGTTGCTTTGCCCAATTGAACATGATGTGAGAAAAAGCCCCTTTGGCGTTGATATAAAGGGCAGGGGAACGGGACAAGGAGGTAGGCTGTGGGACAATGAAGAGGAGCAGGATGAGTGTGGGTGAGGGAAGTTGAGATTTGATATGACAGATGGTTTACCTCAGCTTGACGTGATGAGCCTTGTCGGCCCTTGTGACGCTCGCTGCGCTGCCAGCTGGCCAGCACCTGCCCGGCCTGCCCGGGTGGGTATGCCCAGGCATTCCCAGGTGGGTAAAAGTGCAACGGGACGCCGTCAATCAACCAACGCACGGCACCTTGCCGACCCATTGGCTGCTGGCTGCTGGCTGCTGGCTGCAAATTCTGGTGCAGTTCTGGTGCTGGCCCTGAGATGCTCCACAAGTTGTGCATGCATTACGACCAAATGACCAGTCGACGATGTTAGCAACAGCCAGAATTCAAGTAATCCATCTACGGAATCCCTCAGCAGTGCAAATGAGAGCCTGGCGGCAAGCGGCAATGGGTCTATGACGGTATGGATCCAAGTATGCAATGAATCCTCGAGAGTGCATAATATTTGTAATGGCAACTTCAAGGAACGACGTGCCTGATTGGACAGGTACTTGCACACGCGTGGGATGCCCCGCACTTCCTGCGTATCGTCGCCCTTTTCTAAAGCCATGTACTTACTTTGCTAGATGCTTCTCCCGTACGACCATGCAGGAGCTCAACTTGCGAAGACGACTGACTACACGCGTTCACGTTTCCTATTATATTCTGTTGGCAATCATCTGCACAACATACCTGTCGTCTTCTCTCTTCTCTCTTCTCTTCTCAAACGTGTGAATTGAGTCACCATTCCCTCAGCTTGAAATTCATCGCATAGTAGAAAGGGTTAGGCACGCGCGCTCCAAAACCTCTCCACGCGGTTAAGATATCGTCTTCTGTCACTGTGATCTCGCCACGGCCAGGTCTCGTCACTCTTCGTCTTCTTGGCGCCTCGGAACTGTTTCCTTGCCTCCTCGGAAACTTCGACGCCCGTCTCATCGCCTTCTACAGGGTCGCGTGGTCCGATTTAGGTCGAGTCGAAAACGTGACGAGGTTTGCAACCAGACGCGCAATAAGAGCCGCAGCGGCCGAACAAAAAGGGAGAAGTTCGACGGAACAAGTATTCTGCATGAGACCGGAACATACGGAAAAGCATTGAAATTCTCGAATTACACGATGGAGGAACCGCAGGCACTCTCTACACAAATGACGGACCCAATCTCGCGACCGAGTTCGACGTCAACATCAGCGTCTGTAAATTTACAGCAGCTGCCCGGAATCTCGGCGCTCGCTGCAAGCAATATCGCCCAAAGCTCGCCGCAGTTAAGGTAGGCTCTTTGGCACTTAGTTCTGAGGACAAGTTGGCATATTCAGATGCGACACGGAGCCCAAATATCCAGGCCGCTCGAAGATGGCTATTCCAATGTTTGCACGATGACCAAAATTGAAACTAGCCACACGATCGATCAGCAGCACTCACCAGAGCACTGTGACGACATTCCCTAGAAATTTCAGCTAACGACAAACGCAGGGCGACCGCTGCGCCGCAGAATCCTACATATACGGGGGCAACGCCTGCCACTACTAACGGCAATGGCAACTTGGTAAGTTTGATCTCGAGGTTCATGTCAACTACCACACCGGCACCACCTCTCATCACGCTCATCGCTTTGATCTGTACGTATTACACACGGTCGAGGGAAGAAAGCGATGTCTGGCTTGTACATGTCATGGCATCCTATTCAGTACCTCTAATCAGCCCACTTGCGCCTAGCCAGGGCCCAGGAGACACGATTTGTTGTCGGCGATCGTTATCTTTATCATGGGCCGGAGATAATAGTGGGTCACGTGCCTTTTCGTTGGACACTCCCGGAACCACCCCACACTGTGCGCTGGCAATGAAGAGATAAGAAAAAGCTTGCTTATCTTGTCTTATCAGCCAGGCGCGTGCGGAAGGCCAGGGATTTTTTTTTTTTTTTTCCTTCCATCGTCATCCTTATCGATCACGATAGTGGTTGTTCATCGCCCTGGCGTCCCCTCCCAAACCGTATTCGCATTCGTCGCGCCATACCGACGCGATGATGGCTACTAATACTTCTACAACGCAGCCGACGTGTCAAAACTGCACAACTTCGACAACCCCGTTGTGGCGCCGTGATGAGTTTGGCTCTGTGCTTTGCAATGCCTGCGGTCTGTTTCTTAAACTGCACGGCCGACCACGGCCCATCTCCCTGAAGACCGACGTGATCAAGAGTCGCAATCGCCACAAAGCCATTCGGCCAGATCTTGCTGCCAAGAAGAAGGTATTCATTCAATCTCGCACTCTCCCTCATCCCTACAAGCTCGACCTGTCAAGCTGACACACCTGCGCGCAACGCAGCAACAGCAACAGCAACAGCAACAGGCTCAAAACTTTGGCCTAACAGATGTGCACGGTGCCGACCTCGTCCAAAATGCTGCCGCCCAAGCGATCCGAAGAACGTCGCAAAAGTCGGTCAACGGCAACGAAGGGTCCGATTCTCCCATTTCGCGCACCGGCACACCATCCATGTACAACCAAGGGTTGCCTTCGTTTATGGTCGATGACCCTTATCAGAACGGCGCATTTAGTGGTGCCTCTGATCATGGAGATCGCGACACGCCCCAGACACATGAGCAGCTTATTGCGCACAACTCGAGTCTAAAGACCCGGGTCAGTGAACTCGAGGTGATTAATGAATTGTTTCGTGGACGATTGAGTCAACTCGAGCAACAAGAAGCTGCCGCTCGTAGGGGTCAAGAGGTCGCTGGCGTTGAGCAGACCCAGCTCCGCGAACAATTGGAGGCTACGCAAGAAAGCGAAGCACAATTGCGCGCTCAACTGGAGGATAGCCATCGCCGGGAGAACAACCTGAAGCGTCGACTGGACGAGCTCGAGCTAGAGTTTCAGATTGCAAGTGGCACACCTGAAGCCGGATTGAATCGATCGAACAAGCGGCCTCGAGTTGACGAAGATGATTCACCGGCTGTTGCTGCTGTGCCTGAGCTCAAACTTGGGCAAGAGGAATTTCATGACCCTCTACTTCAGGCAGCTGAGCCCGAGGAGCTGAACTCGACTGAAGACACAAAAATGCACGAGATGATTGCGGAAGAGCCAACCGCAGCGGGCATGGAACCAACTAAGGTCGAGGAACCTGCTGAATGCTAAAGCGACAGAGTCCTGAAACGGATGATTTTCCTCCATATCACTTTTACGAGCATCTTGACGACGCCGACACTCTGCGGCCGCCTTCAACACTCCACTTTCTTTCTTTCTGGGTCTGCGACACCAACTGATCTTGACAACTTATAACTACATAATATCTTTGCAAACAACGTGCGGCTTTTGTCCGGCGGCGATTGAAGCAGCCTTGTGAGAGCGGTGGATCAACCTTTAGGTTCAAAATTGTTTTTCTGTACTTTTACTTAATGCATTCGACGGACTGTTTCTTTTTTACGAGAAGAAAAACGAACGGCGCGAACAGGGAGGGAACCAGGGCAATGAATATGGAAAAAAAAAGAAGAAAAAAAAAGGCAAAGTAACGAACCGATACCAACTTAGATACCTCTGAATGATGTCCTACAACTATATACCTTGCACACCTGGATACATCAGTACCTGGGTAGGCAGGTACGGGGCGTTGCTCGAGGCAAATGCAATGCACCAGGCTGAGGAGTCTGGCAAGACTGGAGTTGTTGGCGTTTTGGTTCTTACGGTATCAAAATTAGAGCACGAATCACCCGCACAGGTGTCTAGCTATTGAGAATCCACAACACATGGATGCTTCTCACATTTTTTTCTCGTCAGCCTCGTCCTATAACGTGATGCGGTCGATGCCCGCCAAGGTTGTGCCTTGCTGCGTCTTTGCTGGCAGCTTGCTAGCAGCTGGCAGTCCAGCGGGATATTAATTGGGCGGGCCCCACACTAATCCGGATGCGCACGAGGTCCCACCGACCAGCTGAACAACAACAACTTTCGCATCGTATGAGTGTCTCGTCGCCTCACCACCCGTTCACTTTATTCAGCGCTGCAAATAGAAACCGGACATTTCACATTTCAAATCTCACATTTCCCCTCTTTATACACATACTAAGGCATTGCTAACCGCGAATTTTTGCACTTTTATTTGCCTACGGTCGACCCTACTACACCATACACTCCCTTTGAATTACCTCTTTCCCCAACCACCACGCGATTAGTCCGTACTATCAGGTATCGCCAACTACTCTTAAAAAACGACTCAAAAAACGACTAAAATCGATATGGCTCCATCTTACGCCGCAAGAGGCGGTCCACGCCCCCGCTGGCCGGGAAGCTCGCAGCCGACGCAGGCTCTGACGCGTGGTCAAAATCCTCCTCTTGCATCATCCGGACGAGGAAAAGCTGGCGTGGCGGGTAAAACTGTGCTCGGCAACACGAAAAGACAGTGCGTAGATTCCTGATGGAACAAACTACATCACATACAGGGACTACGCTAACGTTCTTTCGCCAACCGCAGCCGCAAGATCATACGCGATACGATCCAAGGAATAAGTACGTGTTTTCGATGCCCCCCACACCCGTCCCTACTTGTGTTCCTGATGGCTAACTTGCATAGCGAAACCCGCCATCCGGTATGTAAGCAATGCTCGTTCCAATGAACCATGTTGACGAGTTCAGACGGCTCGCTCGCAGGGGCGGCGTGAAGCGCATCAGCGCGAACATCTATGACGAGACGCGCACGGCGCTGAAAGAGCGCCTGGAGGCGGTGAGTTTTGAGAAGACCCTGCTCTGTCCGTACTTATCCGTCGAGCGCTCGAGACTGATGATGTAGATTCTTCGCCTTTGCGTAATGTACACCGAACACCGAGGAGCGAAGACGGTCACGGTGGATGACGTATGTTCATAGCCCAGGTGCAGTTTTTTTTTACCTCTGCTCTACTTCCTTCCCTTTTCCATTCACTAGTCTGTTCCCTTCGCCCCTCCTTGATTCCAAGTTTGTTGTTCCTGTGTTTTTCTCAAACCCGTCTTTGCACCATGAGGCCTGAAAAAAAAAAACCCCCTAACACAAACAGGTCGTATACGCACTACGAAGATTTGGCAAACCTATATACGGTTTCGAGTACATTAACAATGCCACGCGTAAGTAAATATACGAGCCGATCTTGTTCGGACTGGATGTCCAAAGTGCCATCATGTACTATGTGGCTGGCTATGCATAGCTATTTGGCTTTATTCTTCTTGTTCTATGATTAAGAAAATGGGTATGAGATCTTGCAATTGTCTTGTAGAATGTTGCTGGGGATAGGATACCACGTTGAATCAAGGTGCTTGGATGGCGTACTATGATACGAACGTACTCGTACAATATTGCTTGTAAATTAGCAGAGGATTGACTTGATGAAGATGATGGGTTGGCAGGTACACAGATAGCCATCTGTAACTACACGCACATGGATGAAACGAAAGGAAGATTCCAATCATGGCAAACGTTTGTTTTAGCATCAACGAAGGTGTATGTTGTGTGGCTCTAGAAGCCGGGTATCTTGGAACGAAAGGGAATAAAGAAAAAAAAAAAAAGGGTTTCATGCGGCCGTGGACATGGGAGGGGAAAAAAAGAAAAGAAAAGAAAAGAAAAAAAAAACTCTTACTACAATTCCATCACCTTTTGTAGGGCATACATCACCTCTTCTTCTTGTTGTTCAAGTCCCACTCATCCACGCACCCGTTCAAGGCCTTGGCGGCCCGCATCTCGTTGCTGCGAAAACCCTTGTTGAACAGTCGTGGCAGGATCATGACGCTGTTGGCGTGTTCCTGGGCGAAGCCGACCCGCGCGTCTTTCCCACACTTGTCCTTGGTGTACCGCACGGCCTCGTCCAAGAGCTCTCTGCCTATCCCCCGGCCTCGGTGCGACGTGGTGGTCGTCCAAGCACGTATGACGCCCATGCCGCCCTTGAGACTGGCGCTTCGGCTGCGGTTCCTGCGCTTGCTGGGCGACGCGGTCGGGGCTCGCCGCCGGGGCTCGAGCCGCAGGACGAGTGCCCCGACGAGGACCTGGCCGGCCTTTGCGCCGAGAACAACGTCTACGGCGTCCTGCTGTTGCCGGCCACGGCCTTGGTCGGCACGCAGCCAGTCCCGGGTGATGTTGGCCGCCAGAGTGGAATAGTGGGACGTCAGGAAGCGGATGGCGGCAAAGTAGAGCATTGCCAGACCGCTTGCCAGCAGGAGGGCGCAGCTGGCGTCCCTCTCCGTGGCGTTGTTGGCGTTGGCGTAGGCGAGGCGGTAGACGGCGGCCCAGGAGGAGACCAGGTTGGCGAGGCAGAGCGGATGCGAGAAGACGGCCCTGGCGGCGCGAGGGCCCATCTCGGACACCGAGTCGGCCACGAGCCGGAGGCCCTCGGCTTTGTCATGCTGGCTTGTGAGGGCGTCGAGGGACAGCGGCGGGATGTCGTCGAGGGGCACCAGGGATTCGGAAGCAGTGGCCGAGGAGCATGGAGACGGCTGTGTTTGAGCTGGTTGCGCAGAACGCGGCTCCAGACGCGGCGTGTTGTCGTTGGATGCAAGAGCGGACGGCGATAATACGAGGTTTGCGCGGAGGCAGGTAAAGAAGGCTTTTTGTTTTGGGCGGCGGGCAAGCGACGTTTCCAAGTTGTTGGTCAGCAATGGAAGGGATGGAAATGCTCCTCCTGTTCACGCACGTGGTCGGATCTAAGCCAATTCGGGATGGATGCACACAAAACTTACCGGCACTGCTGCGCAGCCCAGGGACAAATCCAACCCTCTCGGCTACTGAGCCGGGGCCGCACTTTCGCAGGTCGAGTTCCCGCACGCCGCCAAGTTCCATGTCGGGAACGGGTGAATGAAATGAGTGTGTCGTCGTCTTTGAGAAAGCTTTCCAGGTTGTCAATGCTGGGAAGTGAGTGGCAGCCAGGCCGTTCCCCAACAAGCTGTCTATTTATTCCAACAACAAGGCGGCCTCACACTTGGCCCCTTGGCAAACTTGAAATGTGGTAATATACGCCGGGTCGTGTCAGCGGGAAAAGAAGGAGAAGAAGGAAGAGGAAACGTCGTTGGAAGCAGGGCCAACAAATGCACAAATGCCCATTTACATACATACTCTATACGGAGTACATGATCAATATTATACCCCGTATAACCTCGTCATTTGTGAAACCCGCTGTGGGTTTGTCTGGGTCTGTGGTGTCCCACCCAACAAAAAAAGCGTCAGTTCCTCTCACAGTTCCTCTCACAGTTCTTCCTCTCTTGGGCCAGCTCTCTTTGCTTTCTGCTCGCTCGACAGATAGTGTGACGGGATCCCATCGGTTTCCCAAGATGTGCCGCTTCATGCGGCTCATTGCATCATTGCAGGAGGCGAAAAGGATCTGCGTGTGAAGCGTCAAAGGCATTGCCTATCAAGCATCCGCGGTTGGTTCTTATGGCGGCCAGCCAACAACATGTGAAACAAATTGGCGCACGCACATGCGTGCTGTATGTATGCGTATGTACGTCCGTATGTGCATACTATATGTACATACATGTAATGTAATCCGTACGGACTACGGATTACTACGGATTACTACGGATTACTACGGATTACATGTAGCGATTTGACGCCAAGATTTATACCCCGCTTGCCAGGACTTCAACTGCGCCCACTCAGGAGCCCCCTCTTCAAAGGCAAGTCGAAGTCGTCATCTTGATAAAAAACCATTGGCTGAATGAAATGTGCTCACGACGTCGGAATCTGTTGCGTCCATGCCAGGGAGAATCAGGCCCGTCCGCATTTTTACATGCCATACGGATTACCAATCGCTTGTTTGAAAGGTGGTGTTACTCTGCTTCCTGGCCACGCGGCAAATGATACCGAGTAATAATAATAATCCGTAGGCATCATTCTATTAATCCGTGTTGATCCCATTGTGTTTCGTGGGCGTACATAGGGCCGACGGGGCGCACGCACCATGGCTGATGGCTGTCACCTTGTGGCATTGGCTGCCAACTAATCGTGCCACGCCTCCCCCTTCCCCCGCCCCGTCTCTTGAAACGCTCAGAACCCCAACCTTGTGCTTCACCACGAAAGCCGGGCAAATTAGCAAAATTATTGAAATTATTCCTTATTACATGTACTCCGTACTCCGTGCTTTGCGTGTGAAACGGTGTGATCCACAGCTCCATCTGTCCCGCTCTCCCTGACCCTGAAATGGAGGGGAGGGGGGCGTTTTTGCGTAGTTGGACCGCGTAGCTAGGGTTCAATGTGATCGGCTCTATTGAGTTGTCCGACCCTGTAAGAGGGTGCGGACTACGGCTTAAATACCTAAGTACCTCTACTATTAGTAAGGTACTAATATAGTGCTAAAATATACTATAAAGTTACAGAGATCTTAGAAAATAACTAGCTAGGGGTAGACTCTTATCTTAGCTAGTTAAATAGCAAGACTATTATATAGTAAGGATAAATTATGCCCTTATAGGTATAACACACCCCCTTAGGAGACTTTATTTAAGGTTTCCTATAATAAATCTAAATTAATATAATTAGTTAAATTAATCTTATAATATTTAAATTAATTCTATAGTATAAAAACATAGTTAATTAGTTATTGATTTTTATAATTTTTTTAGTATCATTGGTTATAGCCAATGCATCTAATTTATTACAACACATAATTATTACTAGCAATACCTAGCTAGTAAAACAATTAATAACTAAATTCTTATAGCTATAGTAATAAATAAGCTCTAAGGTTATAAATACAGGGGGTTGTAAGGTTAGAGCAAAGTTTATAATAAACTTTATAGCTACGTTAGCGCAAGATATAGTTATAATTCGTGACTGTAGTTAAACTTAAATTTGTTTAAGTTTTGCTTATAGCATAAATTAATGCGATTCCCCCTTCCTTTGCGGCCGTGTTTATTCTATCTCTTTATATCTCTTCTATCTTATAGCTTACTACTTATACTTTAAAGCTCTAAGGCAAACTAAATATAACTTATCCTTACTTATCTCTAATTTAATTTGTTATAATTGCTAGGTAGGTTTTGCGTTACTAATTAACTAATTAACCCCTAACTAATTAGATAATAGCATAGCTAAGGGTAATAAAAAGGATACTACCCTATCTAAAATATTAAATAATATAGTAAAAGAAAAGAAAAGTAAAGGGAAGGGAAGCAAAGATAAATCTAACCTAGAGATAATTAATAGTATTTATACTATAAGGGAAAAAATGCTAAAAAGTAAAGGCAATATAAATAATAAGATAAAAGAATGGGGCATTAGGCTGTAAAATACTAAGCAGTTTTACCTCGTGCTCGGGAGGGGGTTAATTAGTTATAAGTTTGTCTAAATTAGGGTTATTATATAATACTTATTCTTTAGGTTCTTTACTAAGCATACTAGAGGGTAGTTATATAAGCCCTAATACCTTATAAAAGCTTATAAAAGCATTCCCTATAAGAGGCTTTATAAGGCTATTAGTAATTATCTTTTTAGTAGTAATCTAGGTAATATTAAAGGTTCCTTTTATAATCTCTTAATAAAGCTAGTAATAATAAATATCTATATACTAGAGCTTTATAATAAGCTTAATAAACTCTTCCTTAAGGAGGCAGATTATCTATATATTATTATATTTGATTTTAAGTGTGTTATTACCTAGGCATAGCCTAACCTCTTAATATAATTATCTAAAGGCTATAAGCTTTTTATTATAGTAAGAAAGCGCTAGGAGCTTTGCTTTAGTTAATAATATTATTATAGTAGCTTACTTACCTGCCTTAAAGAGTATAGGTTTTTTAAAGAGCTTTATAATATAGCCTTATAATGTTATGGACTAGCCCCTAGGCGACTGCGATAGAGCGTTGATATAATATTAAGAAACTTAAGGAGGGAAGAAGGAAAGGTAGAAGACCTATTCCTACTAGTGCCCCTTATACCCCCTAACTACCTTATATTAGCCTCTTTTTTATATTCTTACTAGCTTAGAACTATCCTTACTTATATACGCTATAGGAAATGCTTAGGTAAAGCCTAAGCCCTTTATATATACCCTTACTCCTTCTTCTCCTAATAAACCTTAACTATAGTCTTTATATAAATATATAAGGTATATCTAGCTTAGTAGTGTATTATTACCCTCCTATAGCTATTATCTAATTAAGTTATGCATAGAATATTACCCCCTTAATATATAATAAGTGCTACTAATTAGTAGCTAGTATTTAATAATATATATAAACGCATTCCCCTAACCCTGCCTTATTATTATAATAACCCCTAACCTTACCCTTTACTTATTTATAACTTAACTACCCTAGGTAAAATCCCTTACCTAGAATCTTTTATTTATTTTTCTTATATAACCTTACCTTCCTTATATAATCCCTTTTATTAACTATTATAATTCTATTACTCTCTCTTACCTTAGTATCTTAAATACTCTTTATTCCCTTATTAGACCCTTACTAAATATAGCTTAGTATAGCTTCTCTAGTTATATCTTACCCTATATTATAGTAGCCCTTACTATACTAACTATATAAGCTATTAGTAAGTTTCTTATAGAAGGAAACTTAGATAATAAGAAGTATACTACTTCTAAGTTAGTATTTAGACCTTATAGCCTATATATTAAGAGATACCTTACTATAGGTATTTTAGATTATTATACCCCTAAGAGCAAAGAGTCTTACCCCCTATATTAGTAAAACTATATAACCTATATCTAGCTAACTAGGTTTCTATTTGCTAACCCTTAACTTTAATATTATTTAAAGGATATTAAAGCTATAATTACTTTAGGTATATATATTATTACCCCTAGTATTACTAAGACTATAATAATAAAGAAAAAGATACTAGTGCTTTTCTAGAGTTTTTATACTCTTATTAGCTAATAAACTACTCTTCTAAACTAAGCCTAGTTTAATCTAGCACTAGTTTATTTAGCCCTTAGGCTACCCCTATTTACTAACTCCTTTACTATAAATTTAACTAGACTTAATATTATCCCTTATACTAGTAGTAGTCCCTTAGGTAAGTATAGTATAGGAAACTTTATATAGTAAGTTACTAGTATCCTATTTTAATAAAACTAGTAGCTTATAGGTAGTATAAATACTATATATTAAGAATATTATAACTAGTCTATACTTATCCTTAAGGCACTCTTACCTTACTACTATAGTAGTAACTAAAGCTATATATACTATATTAAATCTAGTAATAAATTACCTTTTTATTACTACTAGGAATACTCTTAACTTAGGACTAAATCTAGCCTTATTAACTATTACACTAACTATACCCTAGGTAGTTATTCCTAAGCTATTACTAACACTTAGCCTCCCCCCCTTATAGGTAAATATACCCTAGCTACTAGTTATACTTTAGCTATATTTACTATTTAGCTTCCCTTACTTACTAGTAAATATTCTAGAAGTATAGCTCCCTTACTATATACTTATTTTAAACCCCTTAACTACTAGTTTATTTATACTATCTAAAACTAAGGTAGCTACCTAGTTTATTATAATATAATTACTACTCCTATTAGATATAAGGTAATGCTAATTCCTATCCTATTTAATAATAGTGCTAAGTTAACTAATAGTATAAGTAACTTCTATAATATAGTAAATAAGGGAGCGTAAGTTTATATTATTAGTAAATAAGAAAAAATAGGTTATAAAATAAGTATACCTTATATACTAGCTAAAGTCTTTATAGGTAAATAAGTAGCTTATAATTAATTTAGTCTATTATTATAGTATATATCTCCTTATTTTGCTTTAAACTTATTAAGGGCTTATATCTATACTATACTCTCTAGTAGTTCTTATATTAGTTATATATAACTTACTTACTTAACTAGTATATTATGTTTTCTACCTTAGCCTAGGGTATTATAAGCCACTAAGATCTATTCTACTCTATATTCCTTAATAAGTTTAATATTATTCTCTAAGGGAACTTATTCTAGCCTTAGATAGGAGTCCTAGAGTTCCTAACTAGAAAGGGGGTTCTCTATAGCTTATTTAATAAGGTTTACATAGAAAACTAGGTAAATATCTCTTAGGATATTAAGTTATACTATAAGTAGTATAGGTACTTTAATAACTATATATTTTACTATAACCTAATTAAGTTTCTATAATAAATAGTTTATCTTAATATTCCTAAGTAAAAGCTATACCTTATTACTAATATAAAATTACTTTACTAGCTATCTAGAGGCTAATATAGTATCCTACTGCTTTTATTATATATAAGCTATTATAGCCTATACTAGAAGAGTCCCCTCTTATAAATACTTAAGGAATTATATAGCTTACCCCTTAGGTATAGTTATTAATAAAGACTAGTCTAGTTATAACTAGATAGGCTCTAAGTTATAGCTATAAAGTAACTTATTTAAGCTAACCCTTATTACTAAAGAAAACCTATTATTAATTATAAGTTAGTAAGTAGCTATATATTCTAGCTAATTAAACTATAAGAAGGAGACTATTACTTATAATATTACTTATACCTCTTAATTTACCTGCTTTATACTACTATTAGTTTATAGGTAATAAGAAGTGAAAAGTAACTAATTAATCCTAACTAGGGAATATAATATTATCTAAAATATTCCTAGCTAGTCTAACCCTTAATCTATAATAATAAATTAGGGAAATCCTTAAAACCTTTACTATACTATTTTAAACCGTTTTATACACTCCTTAGCCTTAATAGAGATTATAGCTTCTAACTATATAAACTTTAATAGCCTATCTATTATAACTATAAGGTATTATAGCCTCTCTAAGGATAATACTAGTAAGTTTATTATAAAGTTAATAGAGATTTAAGACTAAAATTAATTAGGGATAGGTAAAAGTTTTAGTAAGCCCTAGCGCTATTAATAACTCTTATAGCTACTAAAGTAATAGTAGTTACAAACAAACTAAGCAATATTCTATAATATCCTATCCTAATAAAACTACTATTATAGAATTTAGAACGTAGTGTTATACCCTAGGTATCCTACTACTAGCGAATTATAGTATTATTAGATAAGGGTTATTATAAGGGGTTCCTAGGTTAGAATCTAAGTATAGCCCCTAAACTAGAGCGCCCTATATGTGCTTATAGAATAATCCATAACCTATTCCCTTATTAGTGCCTTAGGGGAAAACTTCTAAGCCCCTTCCTAGATAGCCCTTAGTTAGATACTATATATAAGGTCTAATATAATAGCTTAGTCCTATAAGGTCTAGAGGTGCTTAGTAGTAAAAAGGGCCTCCCTGTCAGGTGCGCGCGTTCGTGGGCGGGCCTAATAATCAATTGTAAGGTGCAATGCGAGCGAGAGCTAGCATTGGTGGATCTTTTAGTCTAGTAGCTTACCTGCACACCTTCGGGTTCTGACATTAATGCTAGCTCTTATAGGTCTTCTAGTGTGTGCTAGTCCTAGGTTCGAATCCTTATGAGTAGGGCATGCGCTAGGTCCTAGGTTCAATTCCCATAGTTAGATTAACCTAACAGGTCTAGGTTCGAATTGCTAGGCTAGGCAGCTTACGTTAGGCTTATAGGGTAGGTATGGTTACGCCTATATAGTTGTGATATAACTATGGGGTTACGTGCACTAGGTTATTGTGTAAGCAAGCCTAGCTATTATGCGTACTAGGCCTTAGGGGTTCATAATTGGTTAATTATCTTAGAGGCCACGGATAACCAGGCCTAATCTAAGCTAAGGTTACGTTGCTAAGCCGTTGCCGCTAGCTTATATAGGGCCCTTAGCTTAGGATAAGCCTTACAAGGGAAGGGATAATTATTAGGTGCGCGCGTTTATAGGCGGGCCTAATAATCAATTGTAAGGTGCAATGCGAGCGAGAGCTAGCATTGGTGGATCTTTTAGTCTAGTGGCTTACCTGCACACCTTCGGGTTCTAACACTCCCCCTCTGGTAGTAGTAATGCATATACAAGGCATAAATCTAGGTTAAAGCTATCCCTTTATATATCTAAAGATAGGGAGAATGTTATAATAGTAATAGGCTATAAAATACATCCTATTCTTAAGGCTAACTTATTCTAGTCCTATTCCCTTTAGGAAAGAGCATTTAGCTATTAAGCTTACATACTAAGCTTATAATAAAGGTAGAAGTTAAATAGCGTAAGTATGTCCGCCTACCTAGCCTATTACTTTAATATTAACTAAGGAGATATAAAGTACTTTAAGTTCTTATAGTCTATATAAATTATAAACAGGCAGGGCACCCCCTAGAGCTCCGCTAACTATACCTTAAGATAGGAGATAATAGCTAGTAGCTCTTTATTATAAATTATATAATTCTTCTATAAGAATATAAGGCTAGTGGAATAGTAAGTAACTAGATATAGGACGCTATTAGGACCTTGTTATAAGAGGCATTCGCTAAGGGCTATGCCTAAATAATTAGCCTCTATTACTATAGGATAATCTAGGCCTTATTATGCTAAGACTAGATATATAATAAAGGCATCTTTTAACCTTTTAAAGGCATTATTCTCCTTAGGTCTTTATTAAAAAGGAATATTCTTCTTAGTAAGTTATATTAGTAAGGCAGCTAACTTAGAGAAGTTTTTAATAAAGTTATAATAAAAATTCGCAAATCCTAGGAAGCTATAAACCCCTTATAGCTTTATAAGTGCTACCTACTCCCTAATAGCCATAACCTTCGCAGGATCTAGGCGGATTAAATGCCCTGCTATAATAATATATCTAAGGTACTAAACCTCCTTTATAGTAAACATAGACTTATTAAGGTTAAGGTATAAACCTATAGCCCTTAAGTAACCTAGAACTAGCTAGACCTTAGCTAAGTAATCTTTCCTTAACCCCCCTAAGTAAACTAAGATATTATTAAGGTAAGCTATAATAAAGTCCCCTAATATATCCTCTAAGGACTTATTAATATAACGCTAAAAGGTTACTAGTGCGCTTACTAAGCTAAAGAGGTAGACTAGCTACTTAAACAAACTAAACCTTATATAAAACGCTATAAGGTGCTCCTTACCCTTAGTAATCTATAGTTTATAAAATACTATATAAATATTTACTTTTATAAACTAGTACACTTAGAATAAGAAGCGTAATATCTCTTTAATTAATAAGAGAGAGTAATAGTCCTATGCTATTATCTTATTAAAAGCGTAGTAGTCTATGTAAAAACGCTATCCCTTATTAGCCTTTTTAATAAGAAAAATAGGAGCTATAGCTAATAAGGAGCTAGCATAGATTTAACCCTTATCTATTAAGTCTATAATCTAGTGTTAAACCTTTAGGAGCTAATCCTATAGCATATTATATAATAGTCCCTATAGAAATATTAGTTTAGACCTATCTAGGTTCTTATATATATATATATAGTAGTTAAGAGAATCCCTATAAGGGGGCAAACTATTAGCTTTAGCTTTATTAAAGAGGTCTATAAAGTCTACTAACTCCTTAGGCAATATTAATATGTTAGGAGCTAATAGCTCTAACTTAGGCGCTATAATCTATAATACTATTATTATCTCTTTTAGGCTTATAGTAATAAACCTTATAGTAGTGTCCTTACTTTATTATACCTTATAAGCTTTAGTAGTATAAAGGGATTTAATAATTCCTTATACTAGTACTTCTAACCCCCTAGTAAAGGCCTTAGAGATATAAAGGCCCTTTACTGCTTTAATAACTAGTTATTACTTTACTATATAAATTACTATATTATGCTATTCTAACTAGGGTATTCTAAATATTATATCCTAGGTAAGACCTAGGATAATATATAGATATATAAATAACTCCTAGCTATTTATATTAATTCTAGTGTATACTATATAGGTTATAGAAAAGGTATCTTCCTTAACTTACTTCCCTCTCCTTTTTATTTTTACTATAGTGTAAATATACCTCTGTTTTAGTAACTATATAAGCTCTAGGCTAAGTTACCTTACTACTAATTTACTTATAGCACTATAGTAATTATAACTATAATTAATCTAGATATTAATATAATAATATATATTAAAGAGTATAGGAATTAAGAATAGTAGTTAGTCTATATATTATACTATATCCTACTCTATCTTTATATAGCTATAATAGTTATCTTATAGTGTAGTAGTTAACTAGCCTATCTGCCCTTATATAAGACTTTACTTAGGGGCTACTTATTTTCTATAGGGGGAATATTTACCTCCTTATCTATGCTTTTCTTATTTACCCTATATAAGTTAATACTAACCTATAGATAGTAAGGCAGGAGAAAAGTGCACTCCTAGATATAGTAGTTCTTAGATCTATATTATAGGTAGTATCCCTCCTAATAGTATTTAGCTAACTTTACTTTTAATACTTATTTAGCTTATTATATATTTATAGTAGGCTTTAGCCCTTTCTCCTTCTTAGCTAGCTTATTTTACCTTCCTAGCTAAGTGCTAGCTATATAAACCCTAGTTATTAGTATATTACTCTTATAGTTAGTCTAGGGTATAGGTTTAGCTTACTAGGGTTTATATTAGGACTAATACTTATTCTTTATAGTAAGGGCCTTAATATTAACTATAATTTTATAATACTATATAATAGCTATATACTAGTTACTCTAGCTAATACCCTAGCCTATACTAATCTCCCTTAAACACTTATTAAGTATATATTAAAGCTTTACTAGCTTTATATTATCCCCCTAATATTCCCCTCCTACTAGTAATAGCTTCTTTATAAAGTAAATAAAGAATATAGAAAATAGCTCCCCTAGGCCTTATTCTAGCTAGTTAAGCTTTATAAGAGCTATCTCCTACCTATATAGGTTAGAGAATACTAACCTAAGGTATTCTAGGAAGTTAGTAAGGTTAAAACTAATAGCACTACCTTACTTAAAGTAAGTAGCTACTTAGAACTAAACTCTAGAGAATAGGTTTTAGTAAATAAATACCTATCTATCCTTATTAGTACTAATAAAGTTCTTATTTACCTATAACTTATACTCTATTAGGAACCTCTATATAGTAAATAAGGCTTTATTACTATTATATAGGTTACCTATAGGGATTAGTTTTTATTTTACTTTAGGTATAGGTAAGACTAGGTTAGAGGTAGAAGGTAATATAGGGTTAGCCTTTAGGGCACTAGGCTAGGCTATAGGGGGTAGTTAGGTTAAAGGTTCTATACTATTTACTATTACTTATTATTAGAGATATATAAGCTTTACTATTTACTTATTTAGTATAAGTTAGAGTATTTTAAATTAAGCCTATTAAGCTACTAGTAGTGCTATAGCATTAGATAGGGGGGTTAATATCCCCTAGCTATATTAATCTTAAGGTTAAAGCATGCCTATTATATCTATTAGTATATTTATTAGTATATCTATTATATCTTTTAGTAGCTATTATAAGGACTAAAGGAAGTTTCTTAATTATTATAGACTAGCCCCTAGGTAATTATAATAAAGCATTAATATAATATTAAGAAACTTAAGGAGGGAAGAAGGAAAGGTAAAAGACCTATTCCTGCTAGTGCCCCTTATACCCCCTAACTACCTTATGTTAGCCCCCTTTTTGTATCCTTGCTAGCTTAGAACTATCCCCACTTGTGTGCGCTATAGGAAATGCTTAGGCAAAGCCCAAGCCCTTTACATATAAGCTCTTTTATATTATAGTATTATTAGTAAAAGAAGTATTACTATATGCCTCTAATTTAGGGTTATTACTACTATATTTAATCGCTAGGTTTACCTATATATACCTATACTTAAGGGCTCTTTCTACTACTTCTATGTGTTATAGCCCTAGGTTTTGTAAATATTATAAGAGTTATAAAGCTATAAAAGTAATATTAGGTCTTAAAACTATTATTAGATATAGTAGTGTTTTAATTAGAGATTAATATCTCTTAAGGTCTTATACGCTAACCTCTCCTTTAAAAGGCTTTAATAATATAGTAGTTATTAGGGCTATAGGCCTTTATTAAGGGATCTTTATATTAAATTTAGTAGTAGCTTTATCCTAATAGGACTTCTAATTAAGCTATACCTTCTTATTAGTATAATCTCTAATAATTTTAACTCCTAGGAACTATTATAGCTCTCTAAGGTCCTTAATATTATACTTTATAAAGAGTCTTGCTTTAAATTTATTATATAAGAATAATTTCCCTTTAGTAAATAAGGTAATAAGGTTATTTATATAGAAGAAAATAATCAGACTATCTTTAATAAATATATAAATATCCTTAAAGATCTATATAAAGCCTTTACTAACTAGCTAGCTAATTAGCTCTTTTATCTATAAAAGAGGCGCTCTCTATAGCCTATACACTACTCTAAGAAGCTTTAAATAGGCTTATTTATCCTTATAGCCTAGAGGTATCTTATAGTAGACTTCTTTATTAAGATCTAAATTTAGGAATGCTATAATAAAGTTATACTAATATACTTCTAAATTAAAGTAGTATATAATAGCTATAAGTAGCCTAAAGGTATTAGTAGCTAGGGTTACTGCTTAAGTTAATAAATAACTCTTTAGTTAATAATTCCTAAAAACATAGAGATAAGCTTTATATTATAGAAGGTAACCTTATTTATTTAATTTATAGGAAAACACCTAAGTAAGGCCTAGAGGCTTTATATATATAAGGATATTAAATCTAGATACCTTTATAGCTACCTTTCTATTAATAATCTTATTATATTCTTTATCCTAGGCTTAATAGAATTCCTTTTCTTTTAAATAGCTAGCTAGATAGTTATAATAAGCTAGAGGAGAAGAAAGCCTAAATATATAAGGTTTTTCTTTGCTTTTAGGACCTAGGTTAAAGGCTATTATAAAAGCTTTAATATTATTATAATCTTATGGATTTATTACTATTTTATAATTATAGTTACTATTAGAAAGGTTAAGCAAATTATTAATACTTAATAGTATATAATCTATAAAGCCTAGTAACTATCTAGGTAAACTTAGAGAGGTTAGTAAGTTTAATTCTTAACTTTCTTTTCCTTTCTCTTTATAGTCTTATTAATTATAACTAGTAGGAGTTTTAACCTATTAAGGCTAATTAAGTAGTTACTATAGCAATAGGGGGTACACTATCTATAAAAGCCCTATATTAGGGCTTTTATCCTTATTATCCTTAACTAGCTCTTTAAGAAGGTGTTTTTTAACCTCTTTTATTATTAATAATAGGCCTCTTTCTTAAGCATAGAAGATAGACTTATTAAAGGTAATATAGCTTAATAAAAACTAGTAGTTTCTCTTTATTATTAGCACCTAAATTAGGTATTACGTGGAGGAGATATATCCTATAAGGTATTTAATATAAGCTCTCTAAGCAAGCTTTAGACCTACCTTATAAAGCCTACTTTATATTATTATAAATGCTTTATAACTAAACACTTATAAATAGTTTATAGAGGCTTCTAGTTTCTCTAGTAAGTAATTCTATTAAAGCTTATTCTCTCTTAACTACCTATTTAACGCTTGTTAAGGTAATTACTAGTTAAGTAGCTTTTAAGGCATATAGTTTAAGATATAAATAGCTACTTTAGCAGCTATAGGCTAGAGATCTTCTAGGAAGCCTAATTATATTATAAAAGTTATTATAACCCTTATTATCACCCCCCTAGACTATTTAGCGTGCCTATTTTAATATAGGTAAGCTAGGCTAGACTTTCTTATAATAATGCCTCTATTTATAATATCTTCTTCTTGCTTTCTAGTCTAGAAAGCAGTCTTACTATTAGTTATTATAACTATAATATAAATACTATATACTCTTATATATATAGCTTCTAACTAATTAAAGCAGGGCATAATGTCTGTCTTTAAGGGGATTATAAAGATATAATATAGCCCTATAGCTTTATAGGTAAAAAGAGTAATATATTAGTCTTTATTATACCCTAATAATTAAGTAAAAAGATTAAAAGAGACTACTTAAAGTAGCCCTAAAGGTAATAACCCTGTTTAAGGGACTTATAATATCTATCTCTATGCCTTAGCCATTTAGTAAACCTTATATTTACCTATGCTCCTCTCCCTTAATAGAATTTAAAGCTTCTAAAGCACTTAATCTATTATATCCTTGCCTAGATACGCTAATCTTATATGCTATAGGTCTGTAGGAGTTATTATAATAGTCTTTAGGTCTTGTAAATCTCCCTTAATAGCAAAAGCTTTTAATAGGCTTAATCCCTCTATATATAGTTATATACTAATAATCTAAGTTTAAAATATCTCCTAATTATCTTTTACTAGGTTTATTACCCTTCTAGTAAGGTTATCTTACCTTAATCCCTTCTATATAAGTATTTAAAGAGATATAAGGTTTATAAAGAATAATAGTTAGTACTAGGCTCTTAATAGTATAAGGGTCTAGCTATCTATTAAGATAATCTAAGCTATGCTAATGCTATAAGCCTTAGTAACACTATAACTTACTTAAATTCTAGGCTACTTACTGTAATTAAGGTCTATAAACTAGCGTTTATTATTAAAGATATAGATTAAGGTACTACTATTAAGTATAACTTATGATTTATTATAGGCAAGGAAAGCCTCTATAAACTCTCCTATAGCTATAAATATAGTATTATCTTCTTTACGCTATTATCCTTTAACTATATATTATATGCCTTCTTTATATTATTAGGTTAATAATTTATTACTTCCTTTACTTTCTTTAATAGCTTTTTATTAATTTTCTAATCCTTTAGTAAGTAAAGCGTTTTATAGGTTTTTTATAAGTCTTTTAACTTCTTTACTCTATATTTTTTATAGTAAATATAAGGGTCTTTCTTTAATCCCTTCTCTTTTTTAGCTTTATTCTTTCCTTCTCTATTAAAAGTTAGTTTAGCTCTAAAGGCTTTGCCTCCCTTACCTTAAGACCTTCCTTATGCTTTAATAAGGTACCTAATCCTACTTATAATATTATAAAAATCTAGGACCTTTCCCTTACTCTTTACTATATAAATTAATAAGTTAATCTAAGCTAAGATAGCAGGAAATTAAGCCTTAATAGCATTATTAATTATTTCTATAGGTAAGTTACCCTTAGTAATAAGGTAGTTTACTTAGAAGTATCTCTTATAGCTAATTAAAGTATTTATAAGCTACTTATTAATATTTACCCTTATAAGGTTTTACTTAATAGTCTTATTAAAGTTAACTTTAGCATAATACTTAATAGTTTTGCTTAAAGGTATTATATTCCTTATAAGCTCTCTAATCTTATTATAAAGAGATATATACCTTAAGGTTATTTGCTTATATTTAGATCTAAGTATTACTATAAACTAAGTATAATAGTCTCTTATAGCCTTTAAGAGGCTTTAGAATTAGCTATTAAATACTTAATAATAACTACTAAGGACTATAAACTAGGCGCTATCTTTAGTATTATTAGGTTATTAAGGGTATTAAAAATAGCTCTCCTTAGGTATATTATAACCTTTAGAGGAGCTTTCTTAGGGTTACTATATACTAGGGATTATAGCTTTAATGCTATATAAGCGCGTTTAAACTCCTATAGTATCTAATATAGATAATTAACTCTATATAGCCTCTATTACCCTTCTCTTTATAGAAGTCCTATTTCTTACTAAGATTAAAGGTTTAGAAGGGTAATCTAGCTATATATTTAAATCTAGGTTAATAAAGATCTAAATTCTATCTTTAATAGCTCTTACCTTAACTATCTTATATTATAGGTCCTAGTAATAAGGCTCCTATAGCTTAATAGCTAGCTTATTACTTTTTAAAGATTCCTTAGATATTATAGGGATATCCTATAGTGTTATTATTAAACTAATAAATACTAATATTAATCCTAGCATGCTAGGGGTTACCTAATTATAATATTAATAAATTAGGCCTCTCTTTGCTAGGTTTATACTAATTATTTAAAGATTAAATAATTAATTAACTTAGAAAAAGTACTAATTTAGAAGAAAGGTATAATTATTATAAATACTATATAATTACTACTATATTAGACCGCATAGCTAGGGTTTAATGTGATTAGCTCTATTAAGTTATCTAACCCTATAAGAGGGTGTAAACTATAGCTTAAATACCTAAGTACCTTTACTATTAGTAGGGTACTAATATAGTGCTAAAATATACTATAAAGTTATAGAGGTCTTAGAAAATAACTAGCTAGGGGTGGACTCTTGTCTTAGCTAGTTGAATAGCGAGACTATCGTGTGGCAGGGATAAATCATGCCCTTGTGGGTGCAACATATTTTCTCTCATGCCATGTAGTTGTTCTTGTCCTCTCCAGACATTGTGCGGGACCTTTGCAACATCCATGCCATCTACTGTGATTGAACATGAATCTGGATCCAACAGACGGAAGAGTGTTGAGGGAAGTGTTGATTTTCCACTGCATCTTCGACCACAAGCGGCCATCTTCTGCCCAGTTTTGACTGACAGACACATTCACTTTGTCGAGAGCAAGGTTACTAACAAAATCGTTCGTACACGACGCCCAAATTTTCCCCTGAATCACTCAGTCCGACCGTCTGAAGGCCAATTGCGAGGGGGGCAGTGAGGGTGTAAGCTCGTCTTCTCTTCTGGAGTTTCATTTCAAAGCCCCTCAACCCGCTCTATCGCACGCACCCAAAAAGCCCTCCAAAATATTCATCATTCCCAGCGCAATGGCTCCGGCGCTTGTCCCTACGGGTGCCACGACAGAAAGCGTTACAAGGATGACGGCTAAGGCGCCGACAAAGAGCTCGAGGACCGGCTTCAACCAGAATCGTGCGCTTAGAAGAAGGTGTCGGTTTTTTTGCAAACCATCAAGTAATCTAAGCGCAGCTTCCTGAAAGGCAGGAGTCCAGTCGAAAGCTTGTATTGTTGAAACGCCATCAACAGTATCTAGTAGATGTGAGTACAGCGGAGCTGATGCCTGCAAGTCCAAGTATCGCAGCCGTCGAGAGGTCCTCAGGTAGTATCGCTGTTTTGCACAAAGAAACACAAATGATATTGTAAACCCTATATAAGAAACACAATTATTGCTGGCAATACCTAGCTAGTATAACAATTAACATACAAATAATTATAACTATAGTGATAAATAGAAATAAAACCTGTAATAGGAATAAGCTTTTATTTATTACTATGGTTATGATTATTTGTGTGTTAATTGTTATACTAGCTAGGTATTGCCAGCAATAATTGTGTTTCTTATATATTAGAGGCATTGGCCACAACCAATAATGCAAAAGAAATGATAAAAATCAATATTGTAAACCCTACAATAATATATCCTTAGCCGTAGAGAACCATTGCCGTTGATGATGCAGAACAAGGAAAGCCTGAACGTAGCTATTAGCATATAACGACTTTTCCCCTTTTCTGAATTAGAAACATATACGCACTCGAAGTCGAAGTGAAAACGATCAATTCGATGGGCAGTTCGTAATTCAGAATGTCACGGTCGTTGCTGAATCTATGATCCCCGCATCAGACGGCTTTGCCCCATTTTGCTCGCAATTTAGCCTTGCCTATTGATCGAGTCGTCTATATCAATTGCGACGAAGACAGATAAAGGAGCCCTAGAGACTGTTTAGAAATGTCCCAAAACAATCAAGGGGTGATGCCGCTATACTTCATTGCCATGCCCAAAAGCGTAAAAAGCAACTCTCGTGCAGTCTTTGGTGCCATTTCGACAGGATTGAACCTAGGTTGTCAAGTCGGACATTCTACAATAGAGAATTTTCCTAATGCCAACCAAATTTGTGCTCCAAATATAGCTAATCCAATCACCTCCCCTGTAGTATAGATGCCATAGTACCAGGGTTTATTTTCGTCACGCTCTTTGTCACTGGCTGTCGTTCATATCATGAGCCAGATGTCTTGTTTCTGAAGGCTCGAAACCGTCACTTCGTTCTCGTTCTTTGCCGCGTGTGCTTGGCTCGATGAGAAAGAAAATAAGAGCTTGGATTCCAGTCTTTTCTTGTAGTTCGGAAAGAGAGCCCTACACAACCTGTGCAGAATGTTTGTATCCCAAAAAGATGATGCTACCAGTCCAATCCATTTAGAACATCATCAATGACCACAACTGGCTTCCGCGAATACAATGCACAAGCCGGAGACTGAAGAATGTCAGTACCATTCTTACCCAAGGCCACATAAGACGTAAATCGAAAACTCACGATGCGTTGCTTATGGCCACCGCTGAGCGATAATCCCTTGGTACCGATTTGTGACGTGTTACCACATGGAAGTTGCTCGTACTCTTAATCCAACGCGCAAGCCGCAGTAACAGCCTTGTACCATTCTTCTTCCATGACAAACTGTCCGAGAATATTTTTTTTGTATTTAAGAATTCATGAGCCAGGTTGTTTGCGCGCACTATGCAGCTCCTGAGTCATACCTTTTGAAGTATCCTGTCGCATGCAGCTTGTCCTAGCATTGCTCGAGGAAGGACGCTCTCCAGCACCAACTTTACCAGCCAATATGCAAATTCTGCGCGTGGAACCAAGATGTCGATGTTTCCAGAATCCTTCTTTGGTCCGGCTTGAAAACAATGCTTGCAAACCCCTCGGCTATGACAGCGTCGTCAAATGACCCTGGCGCCTTTATTATTGGCGTGTCCACATTTAAGTCAGAGGAGTGATGGTCGGGCGGAGGTTCGGAATCTCGATACTGCATCTTGCCAGCTTCGCAAGTAGCGATAAAATCTTGAAGCCTTGTAAAACTCGCGAAGGATCTGTAAAGCGCAGGTACAGAATACTTAAGCCACGGCAGCTGGGCAGTCACAAGACTGAGCATGCTCATAGTGAAAGCTTTGGCGACGGTAAATTGCATGCCTGATTGAGAGCCAAACGAGAACAGCGTGATTCCGAAAGTCAAAACTGGTGAAAAGCTAGGGGTGTGTGTTTCCTATAGTTTCTTAGTCATGCAGAATATCCGAAACTGAGCTCGATGATCCATCAGCAAAGGGTGTTCTTACCTAGTATGTTCATGACAATTAATGAGAATGTTCCGTCAGGCCAAAAACAGGGTGCACCCATAGAATGGCTGCTGCTAATCTCATACATGTTCAACAATAGTCACCAGCTTTCGATAAGCAGCCGACTTCTTCATTTGAGCCTCGCAATCGCGGAACGAGGAACCGACGAGTCCAAGCATCTTGGTCTCCTTCATTGATCCCAACACCGCAGAGGTGTTGCTAGTTTGGGCTTACACCACCTCATTACTGGCCTTCACTGCTGGTCCCATGTACTTGGCCAGCTTGAATGTTCCCGGGAAGTAGCCTGAAGGGCATTACCAGTACCTCAAAAGAAAATGTCACATGCGAACGAAGAGCATGACTTGCAAAAGAATGCAATCGCCGGGCCGATACTCCCAACACCCATTTCCCGCGTGAGAAACCAGGCAGCCAGACCAAGCTCAACGAAAGTCGCCCAGAACTCATGAACCATTGTGAATACCTGCGCAATTCTGC
The DNA here is from genome assembly GCA_018801565.1 of Epichloe coenophiala. Lineage (NCBI taxonomy): Eukaryota > Fungi > Ascomycota > Sordariomycetes > Hypocreales > Clavicipitaceae > Epichloe > Epichloe coenophiala. The sequence goes on along the minus strand of JAFEMN010000010.1, from coordinate 678,874 downwards.
TGATATTTGCAGTGATCAGAGTAAGAGCCGCAGGGCTCTCTTTGGCTCCGTGGTGCAGATCTGTCGCGTTTTGTGTCACACATGGTATGAGGCAACCTCGAAGCGCAGTGAGCAACCGATATGTCTTTTGATCGTAGAGACTATACCCAGCCTGAACATCTTGGTCAGCACTTGGCGGATCCGACAACCCAGCAAGTAAGAAAGCAGAGAAACGATTTGGCATACCGAATGGTCCAGATGCAAAAGAGCTGTTGCTGCGATCAGAGCGTATCCGACGCTGGGACGATAACTCTTCTTTCGTTCCTCGCTTCTGTACAAAATCGATGATTCTGTTGATCAAGGGCTGCATCATCTCGAAGACGGAGTAGAATATGTAAGGTATGATGGCGACAAGCAATGCGCTCCTGAAAGAGCAGAGAAGTTTCCAAAGGAGAGCATTCTACCCAAAGCCTTTGTCACGCAGCCAATTGAGCTGCATCTACTGAGGTAGCGTCTCGAGCTAAAGTTCAGATTCTAATGGGTAAAGGCTTCGAATTGATAGTAACCGTCAATGAATAGGCCCATTGAGTCATCAGAGAAAGCTGCAACTAATTACACCGCTGGTGGCCTTACGTCCCAAAGGCTTCCCCTTCTCGATAAGAATTGCATCCTTGTTCTGGGCCTCCAAGATCAATAGCACAATCTTTGTAACCACGGACGCAGTGAAGAGGGATGCCAGGGGTCGCACATCGCCCAGCATCCAAAGTGTGCGGCAATGAATAGCATCGAAAAACGACGAGAACAAGAAATAAATGGAAAGCGTCCTCAAGGGCTGGACAGACCGGCCATCCTCAGAAAAGGTCAGCAGACTCAGCAGCGTGACTGTCAGAGCGTCTGCAATGCCAAGACTCGTGGCGGCGATTGTCAGATCTTTGGCAGGAACGACCTGAGCTGGGCTGTTCCATTGGATATTGGATCAGGATGGCGACTTGCAGATACGCCTACACGCCCCACTCCTTTGGCTCTTCTCCCAACAAGACTCACGGAGCCTAGCGCGCAAATATCCCTAGATACCAGGCTTCAATTTGACAATAATGAGTATCATCAATTCACCTTCCGAACCAAGGATGATTTCGATCCTCTAGAATATCAGCAGGTGACTCATCATACCAATGGAAGACCCAAGGTAGAAGGCCAAATTACAGTCGGTGTATTCCTTTGTCATCACTCACACTCGATTCGACACCTTCCAGAAGCGATTGCTGGTCGCACCACTCCAAACAACAAGCATGAAGGTCACCGCGGTAAATGCCATGGCCCTTCCACTGATGAAAGATGGAAACAATGTCTCATTCGCAGCAACAGATGTATGTCTATCCTATCAAAGCAATAAGGCCAATCCGCCTCGACAAAGCCCAGCTCACGCCTCAAGGCGTCCTGTACGATAGACGCTTCATGATCCTTAGCGTCGATGACGACTCCTCCTCCAAACTCACCAAATTGCAAATCGACAAGAATCATGAATGCGGGCTCTTCCAGCAGGCCATTGTCGGAGACGACATCCACGCCTCCTACCTCGCACCCAAGAACCCCCTTATCCCCCAACATCCGCTTCAGTCTGTAGTCCTGCAAGTCCCCCTCTATCCAGATACGTCGAGGCTGGACACCGTGGAAATCGATCTGCAATTGAGCATGGTCACGGCATACCGGATGGACAGTCGCTACAACGACTGGTTCTCCGCATGCTTTGGCTTCAAAGCCATGCTCGTCTACATCGGTGACGCCAGACGGCCTGTCCTCGGCACATATGCCCCCCCTCGTAGACGGCCCGCCTCAACAGCGAGGCTGGCTCTCAGCGCTCCCAGGGCTCCCAGGGCTCCCAGGATACATCGCCGGAGATTCGGAGACTGGAAAAGACAAGCCCTGGCTTGATTTCAGCGACCTCGCGCCGTTTCTCGTAGCAAGCGAGAAATCTCTCGCCAACGTTCAACGCAGACTCCTTTCCGGCCACGTAGACATGACCGCCTTCCGACCCAACATCGTCGTGGACGGCGAGTCGGAATTCGACGAGGACTTTTGGGTCGAGCTCTCGGCCAACAGCACACCCTTTCTGACACTGACCAAGATGTGCGGTCGCTGCGCGTCCTTGAACGTCGACTACAGTACCGGCAACGTCGCTGAAGGCGAGAGAGGGACTGTTCTCAAAAGGCTCATGTCAGATAGACGTGTCTATACAGGCGCCAAGTACTCACCCGTCTTTGGTAAATACGCATTCTTGAAAGACGAACAAGAAAACATGGTGCTCTCTGTCGGGGACAAAGTCTCTGTCACCAAGCGAGCAGACGAACGACCCGTCTTCGACTGGCCTCTGAGGTCCAGAGGTGCCGCAGCCTCAAATTTACCACCCGTCGTAGAAATCTCTCCATTGTTATCCCCAACTTGTCTATTGAGGAAAGGGGGGAAAATAAAATTGACCCCCTTTCCCCCTTCCCCCCCGCCCGGGGGGAAGAGGGGCGCGCAAATAGCTACGCCTGAGTCTTAATTCGGACACGTACAGAATTCAGTCTGGGTCTCTCACACAAAATTGAGAAGAATACCGACCTAATGCCCTTTTTGCTCTCCTCCTACCACAACTCCTTTGGCACGTTTCCTCGATCGCCGGGAGGGAGAACTTTACCAAATTCACGATTCCTCACAAGTACGTCATGTTTTCAAGAGGAAGGCATGATCTTTTTTCCTTTTCTCTCAGAGGTGGTAACAAGTGGACTTGTTTTGGTCAATGACAACAATACACGCACGTCAGTTGCACTAGAAACTGCATACGGCTGTAGTTTTCGCTACTGTGAAGCAGAACGTTCTAGTTCTATAATCCATTTATGTTCCCATCTTTTCTTCTTCTTTGGACTTGACAGAAACAGGACGTTCGTTTGTTAGACCATGCCCAAACAACAGTTTGCTCTCGCCGGAACTACTCCGTCCGTAATTTCGCTTGCGTAGAACCATGGGAAGACGCCGATCCACGAATGCAGCATTATTGCCAGCCACGCCCAACTTACTTGACGGTACGTTGCACGAACTGAGCTTCGGCATCATCGATAGTGCCAAAATTTGCTTTCATTGTGTCCGGCTCTACGCGGTGGTGATGCGTAGTACCTGGGTACCCTGTCTCGGAGAATGACATGCTCTAATGCTGTTGCACCACAAATACCGGGGGAACGTTGAGGCTGCGCTTTGTCAAACTCTTTTTCAGTGGTGACGGCGGAATGTCTCGGGCGTCAAGGATCCTGGTGCTTCTAGAATACTTGCAATGCTTCACTTGGGTGTCACCGCGTGGTCACACGAGTCGAAGCGGCAAACTTGTGTTTGTAAAGCCATGAAGAACATATAATCATGCAGAAAAGTGAGTTGTTTCTCATGGACGTATCTTGAAGTTGTGGGACTTGATGAATTGAACATCTTTTCGTATGTCTGATTACCAAACAAGTCCCTGGTCTGTAAAAAAGATGACTTGCCGATACTCTCATTCCGTGAGACCATGTGTTGAACTACTTTACAAAGAAATGCCACATTTCGAAGAGATGAAAAGCGTAGAATGGGAATAAGCAAATCAAATCTCGGCCTGACCCACCTACATCTCTCTGTACTTGAATATGCCTGGCTAAAAGCCAGGGCTCATTCGTCCCCATGCCATACCTCTGAAGCCTTGTCACGTTAACAATTGCCTGAGCAGAAATCTGCATAGCAGCAAATGACATGAAATCATGAATGTTGGTTGGCGTGCTGAAAAGATGGAGAGCTGCCACAAGTAGGCATACAGGATTGGTGCTGAGAGCTTTCACCCTCAGTCCATTGCCGCATTACTACCGCAGCACCTGGCGAACGAGAAAACTAGCAGTGCGACCTCGGTCGCATCAGGGATCAAGGCATTCTGCGTGTGTAAGAGTCTGATCTCTGGTTCGCACAGATCTATGCTGCTTGGGTGCAAGCACGACAAACATGGAGTTTGCAGTACACACATTCAAATATCATCCAGTGTGGCCCAGAACGACAGTGCTTGCACATCCATTGCACGAGAGTGCTGTCGGATTTGATAAGGCTGAAAGAGTGCATGCATGAATTAGACATGGTGGCGCAGTGACTGATGCCTTGTCGCAAGAAAGTAAAGATCGCGGCCAGCCGGGATCCTCTGTGGACGGTCTTTCAACGGTAGGTCAGCACATGCACAAGCTCCAAGGGTTAAGTCATGGTGAAGCAAAGAAGCCCGCCGTGGCTCGGTCACTCCCATCATTCCTAAACGAACCTTTCTAAGCCCTGTCCGCGGCCGAGACGAGATATGATCAGTCGATCACGCGATAGTTTGGGTGAAGTTCGGTGACTAGTTTTGCCTTATGGCCGAAGGGGTTTGTAGATGCAGGTTGGTATGATGAGTTTGTGGATAGCCCGCCGTGGTTGACGAGAAGTCGACAAGCAGATGTATAAATAATCAAATTTGAAAGGGCCGAGTCACGACGGAGTTTCGCGTTCGTGCGAACTTTCGTGTAAGCCCGCCTCAAACGGATTCGATGTTGAACAAGGGTCAAACGCAGGAGGTGGGAAGACAAGTAAGTGTCTCCGACTTGCAAACGAAAGCACAGGGCGACTTTGTTACATGTGAACCCGATCTTGATATGTGTAAGCAAGACACATTCAGTCAATGATGACAAGATGCTTTGACGCAAATGTACAGGATAGGGCAAACGAGCCGGTTGAAGTACAACGGCGTCCAGGTCTGGCCGTCTGGGACTTTGTGGGGAGCGGATCCGAAGAATATAAGTACCATTTGGCTATGATCAAAAGGGGTCGTGGGAAGAATGTACCGGTTGCTAGGCTCGATGAAATGCTGGTCATATTGGTTTCCTGCCCTGGTCTGAGATGGAAAAAAAAGTGAGGGCCGGGCCGGGCAGGGCAGGCAGGTGTCATTTGTTCCCGATGGGTTGGTTGGAAGGAGCCATCGGCTGCTCTCGTCACTTGCCTCCAGTCTCGTCTTATCCTCGGAGCCTTGCTTGACTCCAGACTCACTCCTCACACGGAGTCACACCTCTCTCCTGTTCGGGGTATGCCCCTCCCCCTTCTTTCTCTAGCTCTCTAGCCGCTGAGACTCGACTACGACTTATTGTCCACCTTTGCTTCCCTCTCCTCGCCAAAGCCCGTCTTCCCTCTCCTCGCTAAAGCCCTGTCTAAAAGCTAATAATCCTGCCTGCCTGGGCTGGCTGGATCGTCGTGGGTCCAACACACTTTGAACCTTGGCTCTCCACGCAAAGACCACGCAAAGACCACGCAAAGACAATCGAGCCCACGCCCTTGGAGCCTTGTCAAGTAGCGTTCCCATCCTAGTCAATCTCGCCGATGAAACGGGACTGGCGTGCTTCCAGAGACACGGTGGCGGGTCCTCCTGGCCTGGACGTTGACACGACGTGCAGAATCTACATGTAACATGCCGACCCGCCATCGCCTGCGGAGTACATACATTAACAGAATATATATTGGGGAAAGACCGCGAAAGCAGAACCACCGCGTCGGAACGAGCGGTCATGTTGCGACTTGATGGCTGGATATGGTGGACACATCTATTGGGGCACCCGGTGTGTGCGTGTGCGTGCATTCGCCCGCCACCTGCCCAAGTGATCTTCGACAATAATAGGGCGTGGGTATTAAGCAACCCTGTTTTGTTAAATAGCAACCCTGCCTGTGGCTAGTAGCCTAGTTGCCCTGTTACTGGCCGACCACGTGATTTTCACAGGCGGCTATATACTAGTTAAACATAGCCCCTAGCGCCTATATAGTGTATATAACACTATAAAATTAAAAATTAAAGCTAGATTAAAGCTATCTTTAATAGCTAAAAATATATAATATCCTATTATTATAAAGTCTCTTTTTAACTATATTTTCCTTACTAAAGAGGCTACCCTAGAGGCTACTAAAGCTATAGATAAAGAGCTTAGCTTTAGTCTTATAATTTATTCTAGAAAGCTAAATACTAATAATTATAACTAAATTATCCTTTAATATTATAAAGGTTAGAACTATATATTATAGTATTATTAGGATATTTATCTAAAGAAAGCTTAGAAGAACTTAAGCTTATAGATAATAAGCTACTTATATAAGCTTATAATTACTATTACTACTAATAAGAATTATATTATTAAGAGGTAGCTTTAGTAAGACTATAATTATAAGCTTACTAATAGCTAGTATCTTAGTTAATTCTAATATAAAGTTATTTATAAATATTATAAAGAGATTATTAATCTTTATAATAATAGTTAGATTCCCTTAATAATACTAGCTATACTATAATATAGCTACTTAACTAAAGTTAAGGGTATTATAAGGTAGGATATTAAGAATACTATCTAATACTATTAATTAAATAAACTTAATAGCTAATCTAAGATTAAGTAATTATATAATTAGCTTAAAAATAATAATATCTTTATCTTTAAGGACTAATATAGCTTTAATAAGTATATTTAAAAGCTCTTTATTATACCTATCTCTAAGCTTTAATTATTAAAGGAAAACCCTAATTACTTCTTTCTTAATTATATATATAAAATAAACTACTTTAACCTTCTATTATTTAATACTTATAGTATTACCTTAATAAAGAAAACCTTCTAATTTATAGCTTACTTTATAAGTAATAAAACTAAGGCTAATTTTAAGTAAGTAATTAATACTATTATAAGTATTTTAGTAAAGAGGTTAATTATAAGCCCTTAAATAATAATTATAGACTATAATAAGGGATTAATTAAGGTAATTAAAAGAAACCTAATACTTAATAAAACTCCTTATATTTTATACTATTAGTATATTAATATAAATATACTTACTAAATATAAGTATTACTTCCCTAGGGTAACCTATAACTAAAAAAAACACTATATAGAGAGAGTACCTTAATTTACTAAATTCCTTAATACTTAGAATAGTCTTTTTCTAAGTAAAATAAAGCCTAACTTTAAAAAAAACCTAGTAAGCTTCTAGTAGCCTAATAGGTTCCTAGATTAAGCTATTAAATATATACTATAGACCTAGATTAATCTATATAAAGAGAAGCTTATCTTATATTATATTAATTAATATTATTACTTTAGTTATTATATTACCTTTATTATTAAATTATTAAATTTAGTAATAAAGTAAGCCCTTTAGAGTAGTATAGGTAATTTAAGCTATGTTTTTTAGTGCCTATAAAACTATTAAACTAATTAGGTTACTTAAGCTTAATAAGCCTTAACTTATAGATTTTATAAGCTACTAAATCTTTTATAATAGCTATACTATAGCTTAATTTAAGAGAAAATTTTATATATTATATTATAGCTAATAGTTAATAAAGAAAAGGTCCTAGGACTAAAGCTTATAAAGAAGCTAGAACTTACTAAAGAAAAGCTTATAAAAATACTATACTTACCTTATAAGCTTATTATATTATATAGTATACTATACTAGTATTATCTTTAGTATTATATTAAGAAAGGGTAGCCTATTAAACTTAGTAATATTAATAAGCATTAGCACTAATATTATAGTATTATTATACTATTAGATATAGGCTTTTAAGTAAGACTATTTAAACCCTTAGTAATAAAGGTAAAAGGTAAGCTAAAGGGAGCCCTTAGATTAGAAAAGAGAAAGAATCCTATTATAAGTATAAGTTATAAGCCCTTTAAATTTAAGTATACTTAGGTAAAAGAGAATAATAATACTTATACTACCTAGGGTACCCTTTAATTACTACCCTTAATAGTACTTACTATAATTTAAATATTATAAATAGCTTTAAAAGAAGTTATTAATATCTTTAATAATAATCTATATAAGCTAGGTACTAAGTATTCTTAAGTATATACCTAGATAGCTATAAGACTTAAAGATATTTCTTTAGATAATAAAGAGAATAATAATAATAATAATAAAGGTATTAGTATTAAGGGATAGAAGGTAAAGATAACTTTATAGAATACCCTAGGGGAGTTATTAATATTATAAAAGTATTAGTATTATATTAATTAAAATTAAAGATAGGTATAAGAGGTAGGGTTAATAATATAGGATAGTCTAGATACTTAGTATAGACTTACTATATAGATTACTATAGGTAGCTAGTATTAGGCATCTTAGCCACCTACTAGCCATGATAGGGTTGCTATTTAACAAAACAGGGTTGCCTTTTACCCACGCCCCAATAATAAGCCATTGTTGCATGTCTTGACACTTGCGCCCCGGTGGAATCACGTGCCTTTGGACTGCCAATCACGCAGTAGGCTACTTATCACAGTTTCAATTATGTTTTGATAACGATTTCATCAACCTTGCGTTTCGAAGACGATTTTTGCTGTCAAGAGCTGAAAGATGCGGGTCTCCGCCCCAGCCCGTCTTGGACCTTTTTGCGAACGCCTAATAACCCGGTTGCCCTTCTTCCTGTACCCTGTCCCGACGTCACGAATCATCTTGAAGGTTAACAATCCACCTTAACAAATCCACCTCTTGCAAGGGCTACGTACATACTCCGTACGTCCGTACATAGGCTTAGGTATGGCGTGGTAAAGGGTCCCAGGCCTAATTTCTTTGCTGTGTTCTACAAGACCTTCTTTCTAGAATTCTGCCCCGTCTCTCGACCTCGGACTGATGAGGCCACTGTGGCAGTGCTGGTCTTGCCAACCAAAAGGCTTCATTGTGAGGAGAACGTTCAAGCAGATGTTTGCAATTTAGACCCGAGTCATATCTACGCAACCGTCAGCTGGCTGGGTAGTAGTGGCTTGGCACGCGGAAGCCCTGATACAAACACGAGCACGAACCAATGCCGTCAGCCAGAGGCCATTTCTGATGCTTTGCCAGCATGTCCCAAAAAGTAACAACGGTCCGATCGGCTGCTGATCATATGCAATCTCATAAGTTTGAGACCAGTCGCTGTGCTTCTTGCAGGGCTAAGCTCCATCCAGGATGTCTCTGCCCTGGCCCTGGGCGGCAGAACTGCTGTTCCAGAGTTTCTTGGCCGCATGAGATGGTCAGAATGCGATTTGCTGGGAGCCATCTTATTATGTACATACATACACAAAGGTTGATCATGCACATGTGTGTCTCGACCGTTTTATCCAATAGAGGATACTGTAACAAAGCCGAGGCTGCAAGCTGGACGGAATTCGCTCGAGTTATGTATTTGAGTCACAAGGGGTTCTATTCGACGGCTTATTGACGGACTGGGACCGACTCACGATTTTTGCCCTTATTACTCCCCGAATCCAACACCTAGCCCGATCTTCGCACAACCCCATCCGCCGGTACGTCGAGTTTTTCGACAGGGAGCAGCACTTGAACCTGTTTCGCCATAAAAGCCACGCCGAGGACAGCTCCTGAAGACTTCCAGGCAAATCTCATGATAATATGCTAGATTCCCTTCAATGTCCGGTTTGTGAGCCACGTGGTTGGACTATGAAGATTGAACCAAGAAGCCCGCTAACGCGAGATTAGTAAAGGCACGTCTGTGCCAAGTCCCGCACCATCTTGGCGCTCCGTTAGACGCGGCCCGAAAGGTAGCATTCCAGAATGGTCAAAGTCGGGCAGCATAATATTCGGGTGTTTGACCCAGAAAGCCTCCGAGAACGCATCCACTTCAGCCACTGCCGTTGTTGTCCGTCCTGACCAGCCAGGGGGGAAGCGGCAAGCTTGAATTCAAACCAGCTAGTCCGTTATGAGTATGTACACTGTCAACTTCAAGTATGCCATTCTGTCTCACGCACAATAATAGTAGATTACTCCCGAGTCCAACCCCCCCCTCCGGTGTCACCCTCGAATGTGCAGCATGTCAATCAATCACGGCGACCCCGTGGGGCCGAGCCCACGCGTCGAGTATATTAGAGGCCCTTTGAAAGTCGGCCAGACTCACGCTCATGGGCGGATGCTCAAGCTAACCAATATTTAGACAGCCGTCGCCCCAGAAGGCCAAGACGCTGCTCGAGTCCAGTCTGGTCCAATTTCGCAACATTATATTCAAACGGCAGCCGTCTCGCCAACTCGTGCTCGCAGTTGATACTACTCCAAGGCTTGCTGGGCTCGAGGCATATTATTACTCCTTGTGTGAAACGAGCGAGTGGGGTTTTTCTTCTTCCCTTGCTATTATTTTCTATTTAATACCGTAGAATGTAAGACTACGGAAGGCAGCGGGCCTTTTCCCAGCTCGGCACTTGGCCATGCATGGTCCACGACCCATATTCATAATCTAGAACGGGGTGGGCCTGGGTCGGATATTGAGTCTGGTGGAAAATAAATTGGCCCGTCGTTGTTTTATTTGCTCACGGCTGTTCTTCACTGTGATGGTATCGTGCCACTGAACAGGCCATGCTGCCGCTTGCATTAGCCTTCGGCTTCTACTGTATATTATGCGATTGAGCGACTTAACATGATATATATGCCGTGGTCAAACAATTTTGCATTTGCGCCCATTCCATACACACACCCATGAATGTTTTCCTTGCCATCCGCCCATGTAAATGCAGTGTCTGAAGATCACGTCGCACCAGTCTGAGGGAGGTCTTGTTCAGTCCCATATTCATTGACGGGAGTGGGCGATTCCTCAGTCTCCGTGGAAGTAGTACCGCCTGAGAGCAAGTCTTTGGTTGGCAGGGCCTTCATTTCCAGCATATCAGGTTCATTTGCCATCCGTTCTTGCTCCTCGAACGTGAATGCCTCGGACAAGTTGACAGCCAGGAAAGTCTTGGGCAATTTAACTCTAAGTAGGACAAGAAATTAGTACAACATGAGACACCAATGTGCGCGCTCCCAAGCGTATGGATTGGGATAGGCATGATGCAAAACGTACTGGTTGAACTTGGCGCGCAGCGTCTTAATGACCTGCAGCCAGTCAATGTGCGGAGTCAGGCTGCGTCTTGGGGCGCACCCAATGCAATGCCGGCTATCGAGCTGCACGTGCAGGGGATCGAAAACATGGCAACCAGGGCTAATGCTGATGCGAATGCTGTAGGTAAACGTGGGTTCATCGCCAAGGACGCTTTCAGAGGGTGCTTTGCTCTCTGACTCGTAAAGCTCAAAGCATATTTGTGAGAGATAATCCAGCTCTGGAATAGTGCTGCGCTTGATTTTGGTTTCGATTCCACCTTCAATGATGGAATTGAGGAGCGTGTAAATGTGCGACTCTTTGGTGAAGTAAAAGAAGGCCTTGGCGTCATTCGAGGCTTGCATTTCTTCCAGGTCTTGGACAATCTCCTTCAGAAGCGGCAGCGAAGTAAGCAATCCAATTTCCAGTTTTTCGCTATCCGAGATGCCATACTCTTGAGGGCAAATGAAATCGAACAAGACTTTGGCAAGTCGATAGAGCTCCTGCAATGGCTCGCTGCGCGGGTCGTCCGTGGTAGCAGTCTGGTTGGTACCCTTGTAGAGCCGGAAGTACTGCTCCGGGGGAGCCTCGTCATTCATGTGCCTGAGATTGTTCAAGAAAGATGTCCTGCGAAAGAGCTTCTTGACAGAGCGATTCGAGGCATCTACTTTGTCAGAGCCGTCCGGGCTACCGTGCTGGTTCCTCTGCTCACTCTTTGTCTCCTCTGAGCCCTTGCTCATGTCGTCCGAGTCCTTGGCCTTCCCGTCTTTCGAGACGTACTCGTCCTCCAACATGCTCTTGGGAGGTGTGAATACCCATTCCAAGAATTGCCTGTTGTGCAACGCATCAAACTTCATGGTATCATACAGCTCTGAGATTTTGCTGGGGTCAACCTTATCACCGTCACAAAACTCAGCAAAAAGCTTCTCCCAACGTTCCCGAAAAAGTTCGGCGTCTTCACCGCTACACCATCTTGGTTGTATAGTGTTGATGGCGTTGGCCTGTGACAAGGACGAGATTGAGGTTGTTGACCCCTCTGTGCTCAATCGTTCTGAACTCGGGTTCGAGATACCACCAAGAGACGAGGCTGCGCCACTGAATAGTTTGCTGTAATTGTATTGCATCACGCGCCTATGAAAATTCATCAATTGAACCACGCGCGATTGGACTTCGGACGGTTCAGGCATGTTCTCCGGCCAGGCAAACTGGGCCGGACGTTCATTTCCTTTTCTCAGCAGGCCTTTCAACTTCTTCTTGACCTTATCCATTTCATCCTTGGCGGCATTCGAGTCGTCGAGAAGGTCTTTTCGAGTCGTAATAAAGTCCTCGGGGATGTCGTTCCTCCCCAAGAATGAACAAGCCCATATTTGGGCGCTGGCACTAACACGTCGCTCGGAACTGCTGAACACATGTACCTCGTCAAAAATGTCTCTGTTGAGTAGCATTAGGTCATTGCGCATGTTCTCCCCAAGCTCTTGTGCTTGATAGCGCGCTGAATGAGTCGGCTCGCCTCCCCATTTGACGATGAGCTGAAGTTTGTCGAGAACCAGGCTCTCTTCTGCTGCTGTGAATTTCGACATGGTCACTCCAGAGAGTGAATCATGTCGCTTCGCGGTGAAATCCTCGGCAAAGTCAGTACCCTTGCGTTTCCCAGAGCTCGCGTCCGCTGAAGCTTCTGCTTGAGTCCCCAGATCTACACTCTCCTTGATGATAGGCGCTTCGGAAATGGTGGGAGGGGGACCGGTCTTTTTCTTCCGAAACATTGGCTTGATCTGAACCTTGGTGCCTGCCCAGCTTCCTTTCTTCACCAGCACATTACGAAGAGCCTTCAGCTTCCCGCGATCCTCATCACCAGCTACGTAAGCCAAACCGACAGCTTGTATCACGCTGGCAAGAGCAGCCTCTCCTATCAGAAGAACCTCTTCCTGGTGGCCTTTGAGGAGAGCGATAAAAGGTTCAGTATGAAAGGTGAACTTGTATTTCTGTTTGGGTGTGCGGTCGGCGTGCCGAATGACGCAGACCATGCCCTTCAGTTTCCATGAGTGTTTAGGAGGTGGGGGAGGTGCTGCCGGTGTCTCTTCACTCGGTGCTTGGGTTGGCGTAGCAGGGGTGATCTCGGATTGAACAGACGACGCAGCAGTGATAGTGACGGGCAGTGAAAGGTCCATCGGAGGTGGAAGTAGAGGGCTTGTTGCAGTGCTTGGAAGGGCAGAAGTGAACGTGCTTTCTGAGCGTGGTGATGACACATCGCCCACGGTTCTGGGCTTGGCGTTGCCACTTTGTCGGTCGGTGCTGGCCTGGCCCTGGGAAGAGCTGTTGCTTGATGTCGCAGGTTGTGGCCGTTGTTCCTGTTCCTGTTCCTGCACATGTTGAGACGTTCGAGACATTGGGTCAACTTCTGTCGTCTCTGGAGAGGGCAGCGGTGGTGGTGCAGCCCCGTCCCGTCAAAGTTTTTCCTTGACAAAAAGCTCTCGGAGGATGTTGGCGCAGTGTTCGTAGTAGTCGTCATTGTCCTTGACGAAACTCCAGCCATTCACATCAATGACATAACTTTTGCCGGCGGCCCTGAGAAGATCGAAGCCACATACCCGCTGGCCGAATGCTGTCGAAATCCTACTTGCCATGCCACGTTCTTCCGCACTAAGACTAGTGACGTATCGAATTTCTTTCCCGTGAGTATTGCGCCTCACGACGCCATCGACAACTGGAGACTTGCGGGTCTCGGCGTGACAATAATTTGGTCCAACAGTGTAGGCTTTGACATCTTCAGCATTGTCCACTTGCATGAAACTCTCATAAACGTAGCTTCCATCAGGCTCAGTGATTGCTCGTGGAATGCTCAGATCGGGGACATAATCGGAGCTTTTGTTGCCGATTTTGCGGAACAGCTTCCGGGCACCACCCCCCGTGCTCTTAGCGAAGTAGATGATGATGTTGTGGTCCTCGCCGCTGGTCGGCTTCTCCACGAACGGTTTCTTGAGGATGGCACCATCAACGCTCAGCGTGTCACCATCATCAAGCAGCTCTACCTTCTCAGGCCGCTTTGCAATTGTCGAGTTGATGGACTGGATAGATATGCCAGAAACATCTTTGATATGTTTCACCATCTCTGGCGTGAGCACCTGTGGTCCGCCGTCACGACTGACTTCTAAACGCTTTGGAGTTCGAACTTGAATTTGATCAAGGAGGTGAAGGCACACTCGCCTATCCCAAAGAATCTGTTGCATGGGGACGTCATTTACACAGAATGGCTTCCTGGCTTTCACGTATGCGATGGCCTTTTGTAGGGGAAATCCGTCTGAGTAGAAGGATATCAGGTAGTCGCTGGTCTCAGGTTAGTCAACTTGTGCTGCTATGCTCTTAATGTTTACCGATAGGGGGGCCAGAGTTCGTTCAGCTTACCACATGGGCCAGTTCTCAACCTCTACGCATAACACAACGCGTCAGTAAATCGTACAATTTTCCATTCCTTTCTCATCGAGACAGGATAACAGGGTCGAATAATGCGACTGACGAACCTTCATCAAGGATGACCTTGTCCCCAAAAACTACAACATCGAAATCCCGATTTGCAATCAGTCGGTTCAGTATGTGTCTACTGGGCTTGCTTCTCGCCTTGATATCTAAAGCACATATACCAATGGTGCCCCATGGGGCAGGTTTTGCTAAGCAACTAGTTAGAATGCAAACGGGCGAGGAAGACCTTTCGGCCACGTCAATATGAAAGTACCTTCTTCCTTTTCGCGATACGGACCACGATCACTGCCTTGGCTATGAGTGCTTGTGGCGGTGCTGCCGCTGAAACGTCTCTTCGCTCTGCTTCGAGATCGGTCAGGCTGTGTGCGCACGTTGGCATCGGTTCGTTGATTCCTCCTCATCAAATCGAGCGGCTGTGAGTGTGGGTCTCTTGTTGTGAGGTTGTGTTGGCCGTTGGTCGTTGGTCCACTTGGAGAGGTTGTTACGGTTACATTGGACAGGCCAGGGTCTGACAGCGTGCCAGCGTTTCCTCCTTTGTTCAGCGACATGAGACCGGATACGGAGCGAGGGGGTGCCCCCGAATCAGACCCGTGGGTAGAGGACGAGGAATTGAGGATAGCTCGCGCCGAGGCGAGCGAATAGATGGATGTGCTTGATAAGCGTCTTGTTTGAATATCAGACAGGGATGATTGGGCAACAGAGGCAGAATCTGACAACGGCGTGTAAGTAAAGTTATCCAAGGTGGCAGCTCCATGGATTCGCAGAGAATCCGAGTGAGCTGGCGAGGCTTGCAGCTTACCAAAGACCAAAACGTCGCTGCCGGTGTCTGACACGGCGGAATGGTTTCGAGAATGATTAGACCGGGCAGCTTTTACGACGGGAATTGGAGCTGACTGAGAAGCATAGACAGAGGCAGAGGCAGCAGACTGGACAGATCGGTCGGAGTAGCTACCAGGCGGGCTGGAATCAACATAGCGGCTAGGTCGAGTTGTGCTGGATGCGGCGGTGGACGAGGACGAAGTTTTGCGTGAATGGGTTTGATAGTGGGAAGGGCCCGCCGCTGAGGATTGATGCAACGATGAAGCCTGTTGGTCAGAAAAAGAAGACTCCATGGCGGCCGTGGGTTGGTGGATGGGCGGGCTCGATGGATTGGGGGCTCCCAGCAGAAAAAAAGTCAATCTGGCTGGTTGGAGGAAGTCTGCTGGGAAGTGGGAAGCGGGAAGCGGCGAGGAGGATCCAGATGGTCCATTTTACTTACGGTCCTGGTTAGGTACATAAAAAGTTGCTCCCTTGCCTTGATCGTCCTAGATGATGGTCCAATGGCCGGGAATAAATACTGAAAAATCCACAATGCGGTCGATATCGAGTCTAGCCGATCCCTGGGCAGTGCAAGATCTGGGCCAAGGCCTGGGCTCGGACGCTGTGTCAGTCACTGAACGGTCTGGTGTCTGGTCTGGTGTCTGGCCCAAGTCGTGTCTGTTGTGCATGTAGTGTAGTGGTGTAGTGGTGGCAGCCCTGCGTGGTGCGTGCATGCGCCGAGTTTGGTGATACTCAATGGCTGTGGT
Source organism: Epichloe coenophiala (assembly GCA_018801565.1). Lineage (NCBI taxonomy): Eukaryota > Fungi > Ascomycota > Sordariomycetes > Hypocreales > Clavicipitaceae > Epichloe > Epichloe coenophiala. The sequence continues at coordinate 662,965 of JAFEMN010000010.1, read as the reverse complement.
GCTTTGCTTTGCTGCTGTGCTGCAATGAGCTAGACTGCTATTATAAGCCCTACAAGACAAGACACAACATCTGGCGCGTCCGGGTGTTGAACGAATCGGTCGGATCTTGACGCAGATGTACTCCGTATGCACTACGTTATTGTCTGACGTTATTGTCTGACGTAGCCTTGTAATCCGTAGAAGAACAATGCAAGGGCAGAGCCTCAGGGTGTGATCCACGAGAACTCTGCTAAGTTAGCAGGGACGACCCACAGTATAACTTATATGTGGATCACTATAGGGCGGCTACTTTATACTATCTAAGCTTATATTTTATAGCTTTTTTTCACTGCCCTTATATCTAAAGCCCCTTATAACTAATATTCCCTTTATCTATAGTTAAAAAATTAAATCTATATTATAATTTATTAGTAAACACCTTATAATTTAAATATTAATTAATATTATACCCTAATCCTTATAGTTATAGCTATTCTCTATAAATTAGCTTTACTAGTCTAATAAAGAGATACTATTCCTACTTAACTTACTACTTAAAGCTTAATATAAGTAGTAGCTTAATAATAAGAAGCCTAGTATTATAAGAGATCTCTTTAAGGGCTTCCTTCCTACCCTTACCCTTAAATTCCTAAATTATTAATAAAAGATAAGGCTTATTAAGAATTACTATATATAGCTAAAAAAGGTATAGTAAGTATTTTAAGCTATAGAGTTATAATTTAGTATAACTTATAATAAAAAGACTAGAAAGCTTTAAATAAGTAAGTAAAATATTAAATTTATTAAAAAGGTTTATAAGAGATTTAGTAAGGCTATTATAAGGAAGCCTTTAATTATAAATAAGACTTTTATAGCTATAGAGTAAGTAAAGGTTTTTATACTAAACCTTCTAGCTAGTAATAAAATTCTTAAGGCTTAAAATAATAAAGGCTTTACTATAGTAAAGAAAGAAATAGAAAAAGGTAGCTACTCTCTAGAACTAGATAATAAAGAGAAGAATATTAAAGGCCTATAATAAGGCACTAATAATAATATTCCTTATTTTATTTAAGAGATTTAGAATAATAATAATCCCTTTAAAGTTAATAATAATTCTTTTCTTTAACTAAATATATCTAAAATTATAGGAGATAGTTACTCTCCTAGTTATAGTTCTTAAAGGCTAGCCTATAGCTACTTATTAAACCTTTTTACTAGGTTTATACCTAGTAAATTATAGCTAAATAAATTACTAAAAAGCTTATAAAAGCAAAAGGCTATAGTATAGGTAATAGAGCTTTTAGAGGTAATATTAAATATTCTTAGGCCTTATACTATAGGCCTTAGGTAGTATATATTTTCCCTAAGGTCTATAAATATAGAAGATATTATATAAGTACTTAAGGATTCCTAATTATATAGTAAAGAGCTTAGGATAGCTATAGTAATTTAAATTATTATATAGTTAAAGAAGGATTATATAAATACTCTTATTTAGAATATATTATTCTTAAGGGAGGTAAAGAAAGTATAGGTTAAATTAAACTTTAGTATTAGGCCTAGCTAGGTTATAGAAGTAAGGGTATTAATATCTTTTATAAATATACATATCTTTACTTTTCTCTTTATAGTACTATTAGTATAAAAGCTAGGAATTTATTAATAATACTACTAATTTTATCTAATATATAATTCCTTAACTTATTCTATACTTTAATATTATTCCTAAAGCTACTTAGTAATTTATTTATAAATCTATAACCTTATATAGTATAGATTTACCTTATTAGCTTACCTAGTAGCTACTTTAAAAGCTTTATACTTATCTAGAGGTAATTACTCTCTCTTATTTACTTTAAAGGTATAGGGTTCCTTTCTATATATTTTAATAAAGTTAAATAAACCTATAATAGTATAGATTATCTTAATCTAGATAAGAAACTTATATTTAGCTATACTATAGTAAATAATCTTTTATTTTTACTTATATTACCTAAAGACTTACTTAATAACTATTCTTAATTATAAGTACTAATAATTAAAGAGCTTTTCTTTATTTATAGGCTATTAATAAGTAAGTGCCTAGTCTTATAAATAATACTAAACTCTTAAAAATAGTATAATTAGCCTTTAATATATACTAAACCCTATATCTCTAAGATAAAAGTAACCTTAGGGTATTAAAAATAACTTTAATAAAGCTATTTATATTAAGATTATATTATTAATAAAACCTTTAGCACTAGGTAGTATATATTAAAATAATCCCTTAAAGCTAGTAGCTACTAGTATATTTTATAAGATATTATTCTTCCTTAACTAAAACCTTTTTTACTATAAAAGTAAGATATATATAGGGATATATATACTATTAATAGCGCTAATTACACTATTAAATTAAAGGAATCTATTATTTAATTCTATAAAAGGTAAAATATAATCTAGGTTTAGCTAATAAATAAATCTTATATATAATTTCCTTATTAGATTAAGTAACTTATAAAAGATCTATAATACTAATAATTAGCTTAGATAAAACTAATAGCTTATATTCCTTTAAGGCTTATTATAGGTATAGATTTATAAGAATACTATTACTTTTTACTTAACTAATTAATATTATAAGTCTCTAATTAAAGTATTATTCTAAAGCTAGTAATAAAGCTAAAGAAAGGTTTTCTTTAGTATTTAAAAAAGATATATAAAGTTAATACTAGGCTCTTAAAGAATATAATAGTAAAGGTTTTATAATATAGTTAGTAACTATTAAGTGCCTTCTTTAAGAGCTATAAATTTAGTATTATTATAATAGTAATAGTAAATATACTCTTAGAGGTAATAGGGTTAATAAAGCACTCTCTTTATTCTTACTATAGTCTTATAGTATATAAGAATTAATACTATAATATAAAGATTATTACTATTATTATTTTCTTTAATAGTAAGGTACTTAAATAAGAGATTATAATCCCTAAGAAAGGTTATTATAGCGCTTTACTAACTTTATTATAATACTCCCTATAAAGTTTATAAAGTAATTTACTCCCTATAAAAATAAGAGCTAAAAAATAGTAAAATTCCCTTTATTCTTAGTATTTAATCCTATTATAAGTATTTATATAGCTCTTAGTAGTATAATATATTATAAATAGGGGGAAATATAAAGTAAACTTAATTTTATAACTTTCTATATAAATTTACTGCTAAAAATAGTTAGTATATCTGTTATACATGGTTATGCACTTTGCTAACTTTGCAGAGTTTTCGTGGATCACACCCTCAGGAACACATTGCATGCCTGGCTAATCATATATCCCGGCAAGATAGGACCGATGTCCTTTGAATAATGCATGTGCCCATGTGCTCTCTTGCTGAAGTGAGAGCTTGGCGGGGCGGGGCTCCACGCAAATCCAATTGATAAAAGGCTCTGGGCTAAGTGACAGAATTCTGCCATGTTACCTTCACCGCCCAAATTTTTCTAGCTGCACGACTCCGAACAAACGAGCAAAGAGCAAAGATCATGCATGGGCTGTAGAGACCAACTCGACCGGGAACGAGCGAGTGCCAGCCAGCAAAGACCATTGTGTGCCCATCGTGTTAGTAAACGATGCCTCACTCAAAGCCAGATGGGCCTTTGTCAAAGCGCCAGAAGGTTCTGTCCGTGGCAGCTTCTGCCAAGCCTGCCTCAAACTCATCCCGCATCTTTGCTCCGTTCAGAGTATGTTTTGATCGCTTGATACAGATCTTGAGCACCAGTTGGCTAACTCGAGACAATTTATAGACAGTTGGCCTGGTTTCCCCTACAAGCGTCCCTTTTACATCCATTCCTCTTGGCAAAACAACATTTCAAATCACAACCTCCGTTGGCAAAGCCCTTCAAACATACGACTTGCGCCGCGGGCTTAATCTTGTCTTCGTGACCCGACCACGGACTCCCGCCAACATCACCGCCACTTTCGCGTGGAAGGAAAAGGTATATGCGGCTTGGGGAAACCGGTCCGATGGACAGTCTCAAGGGTTTTGGGTCTTCCAACGAGGCAAGAAAGTGCAACAACTGGAGCTGCCATCCGATCTCACCGAACCGATTCAGCAAGTCTTCATCTTCGGAACCTGGATTGTGGCTTGTGCCATTACGAGACTCGAGATCTTCAAGACGGCTACTCTCGAGCATTACACTACAATTCAGACTATGACCGCTAAAAATGGAGGGAACGAAATCACCGGTGGTGTAATTAGCATGCCGACGTTCCTGAACAAGGTTTTTGTTGGCCGCAGGGATGGATGGGTGGAAATTTGGAACATCAGCACTGGCAAACTGATTTACGCCATTCTACCTCCGAATCCAGAGTGTGGTTCTGTGACTTGCATGGAACCCTCTACGGCCTTATCGCTGATGGCAATTGCATACTCCTCTGGCACGCTGATCATCACCAACATTCTCACCGACAAACCTGTGCTTGAGATTAAAGCTGGCAGCCTTGAAGCTCCCATCAACTCCATTTCCTTCAGGACTGATGGCATGGGTGCTGGACATGATGGAAGAAAGGATGGCGTCATGGCCACAGCCAGCCAAGCTACAGGAGATGTAACATTCTGGGACTTGAACAAAGGTGGTCGGGTCATGGGGGTTCTACGAAGTGCACATAATCCACCATCTCGTGACGGGAAGAACGTTAGAGGTGGAATCAGCAAGATCGAGTTCTTGGTCGGCCAGCCGGTCGTCGTCTCAAGTGGTCTAGATAATTCCTTGAAAACCTGGATATTCGACACGACCCCATTCTCCCCCATTCCCCGAACCCTCCATTCACGAAGTGGCCATGCCGGACCTGTCAACTGCCTTCATTTCCTACCTACCGATTTCGACGGATCTGAAGGTGGAAACAAGTGGCTTCTCAGCGGCGGGCGGGACAGAAGTCTTTGGGGGTGGAGTTTGCGACGGGATGGCCAAAGCACCGAATTGAGTCAGGGACAGTTGCGCAAAAAGGCAAAGAAGGTGGGCATCTTGTCATCCAACGCTCTAGCTCATGGTCCGACGACATTACTTGAAGATCTGAAGGCTCCCGAAATCACAAGCATTGCCATGTCTCTAAACAGGGACGGCGGCATCGGTGCAATACCAGGGAATCAGCCCATTTGGCACAAGGGTCACAGTGAAAGCAAAAAGAAGGTTGATGCAGAAATTAGTGGCATGACTGGATGGGAGAGCGTCGTGACTGCGCATAAGGGTGACCCTCATGCCCGAACTTGGTTCTGGGGTCGAAAGCGTGCGGGACGATGGGCTTTTCCGACTGGAGACGGTACCAATGTGTCAAGTGTGGCTATAAGTCCCTGTGGAACATTTGCAGTCGTGGGTTCTGAAGGCGGAGGAATCGACATGTTCAACCTGCAATCAGGTGTTCACCGGCAACGGTTTCCATCGAAATTGACCCCTTCGCAAGCCCGGCAAGTACGGCTCCAGCAGCTCAGACAGGCTGATGACGTTGCTCATTTTCAAGCCAGCAACGGCCGAAAGTTTCTGCCGGGAACCGGAAGACATACAAAAGCAGTGACGGGTGTGGTCGTCGACGCGATGAACAAAAATATCGTCTCGTGCTCGGCAGACGGCAAGATCAAGTTCTGGGATTTTCTCACTGGAACGCTCCTTGAGCAGCTTGATTGGGCTCCCATGACATATCCTACATCTTGCCGATACCATGCTGCCAACAATCTACTGGCATTTGCCTGCGATGACTTGTCGGTACGAATTGTCGACATGGAGACGAAGAAGACCATTCGTGAGTTTTGGGGCCCAAAAGAGTCAATAAATGACCTCTGTTTCTCTCACAATGGACGGTGGGTGATTGCCGCATCCAACGACCACGTTGTTCGGGTATGGGATCTGTCCACCAGTCATCTCATAGACGCTATTCGCTTAGAGAAGCCGTGTACTGCGCTCGACATGTCCATCACCGGCGAGTATTTAGCTGCGACACTAGAAGACGAACCCGGCGTTGCCCTATGGACCAACAAATCTCTCTTCAAGCATGTCCCAACTAGACAAGTTTCAGAGAAAGAAATCGGGCAAGTGTCTGCACCAACGGTCTCTGGAGAAGGCAACGAGGGCTTGCTAGAGGGCGCTTATGAAGACGACGAGGAAGAGGTCGACGATGCCACCATTGCTCCTTCTCTAGACCAACTAAGCTCAGAGTTAACAACACTGAGTCTGGTGCCGAAAAGTAGATGGCAGACGTTGCTGCATCTCGATTTAATCAAGGAAAGAAACAAGCCAACAGAAGCACCAAAGCTCCCCGAGAAAGCGCCATTCTTTCTCCCTTCAACGTCTGGTGCCAAAGTACCCGGCCAAGAAGCCGTTGTCGAGGACAAAGAGGACGATTCCAAATCACGAATCACGAAGCTGGACAAGGCTCGATTCGAAGAAGAGTTTTCGTCAAAGCTACGTCAAGGAACGCAAATTGGCGATTGTACGCCCCCCCCTCTCCCCCCTTCCCCCTTGTCCTTGAAACAAATCATGTTATGTGACACACCTTGTCCCGAATGCTAATCCAGACACAGATGACGAGTTCATCGAACACCTCAAGTCCTTGTCCCCCTCGAGTGCCGACTTGGAGCTGCGTTCCCTGTCGATGGGCGACGGAAATGAGGAGTCGAATGAACTCCTTCACTTTGTCCTAGCACTCACTGCCAGGCTACGTATCCGAAAGGATTACGAGTTGGCGCAGGCATGGATGACGGTATTTCTGCGCCTACACTTTGATGGTGCGATGGAGAATGAGTCCTTATTGGGTGCATTGGGGCAGTGGAAGGCACATCAAGTAAAGGAGTGCAACCGATTGGATGATCTAGTTGGCTATTGTAGCGGCGTTGTTAGTTTCTTGAGGAGCCCTCGTGCATAAATAGCATTTACACATTGTACAAGATTTAAACCAAACCTAACAGATGAAAATGTCGAGTTGGAAATAAAGCTGCGTAAATGACATACACAATAATCATGGTGGCCGCCGAAAGCCGGCCGTGCACGCAAATGCAATGCAGCTTGTCGCAAAGTGCAAGCCCATGGCATGGCGGGGCAACATTTGTTTGGCAAGTTGACCTCTCCAACTCCTTTTTTTTTTTTTTTTCCCCTGCTCAGCTCTGGTGGAAAATTTTCTTCTTACAACTCAACTACACCCCGTTTAATCCGCGAGAATGGGCAAGAAAAGCTTCAGGGTGAGTCGCGCACAATGTCAACTGCCAATGCCATCCTTCGTCTTTGGGAGATGCTAAATCTTATTTGTCAATTCGCAGGGCAAGGGTCGACGTGGTGACGGCGGCGGTGGTCGCGGAAACTCGTCGTCTGCGAACGGTGGCTGGCGCGACTATGCTCCGTTCGATAAGAACAACGAGAAGCTCCAAGAGTACTACGACACGTTGCTCCATCTCTCGGAAGAGGAGAAGCAGCAGTACTGGGAATTCTTGAGACGAGAGCTGCCGAACAGCTTTCGATTCACCGGTTCGCGAAGGTGCGTCTCATGTTTCACTTTCAGTGCTCCCGCCTGTGCTCCCGCCTGCTAACGTCAGCTCTTCAGCCATGCCCTGTCGGTCAAGAGACTCCTACAGACACGCTATATTCCCGAGATATCTAAAATCGAGCATCAAGATGGACGGCCTGTTGAGGCACCAAAGCCCGTGGCTTGGTACCCCGATGAGCTTGCCTGGTGGATGACCACACCCAAGAACGTTGTGCGCAAGTTCCCTCCCTTCTCAGCTTTCCAAAAATTCCTCGTCTCCGAGACGACGGTTGGAAATATCAGCAGACAAGAGGTAGTGAGCATGATTCCGCCATGCTTGATGGATCTGCGGCCTGAAATGGTCGTGCTGGACATGTGCGCTGCACCCGGAAGCAAGTCCGCTCAGCTCATCGAGATGATTCACCGAGGTGAGGAAGCTCGTGTGCGCAAGGTGTTGCGCAAGTTTGCCATGGAGGATGGTTTGGATCTTGGAGACGAGACACAGGACGAGATTGATGCCGATTTGGAGGCTGACCCTTCCGACAACGGGCGCGCGACTGGCCTTTTGATCGCAAACGATTCTGATTACAAGCGTGGACACATGTTGGTGCATCAGCTCAAGCGACTCTGCTCTCCCAACCTGATCGTTACGAACCACGATGCCACGCAGTTCCCGTCTCTGAAGCTTCCCTCTACCGACCCGGACGCCAAGCCCACCTATCTCAAGTTCGACCGCATCTTGGCTGACGTTCCTTGCTCCGGAGACGGCACTTTGCGAAAGAACGCCAACCTCTGGAAGGACTGGCAGCCCGGCAATGCTCTCGGTCTGCACGCGACTCAAGTCAGGATTCTCGTTCGGGCTCTTCAGCTACTCAAGGTCGGCGGCAGAGTTGTCTACTCCACATGCAGCATGAACCCCGTCGAGAACGAGTCGGTGGTTGCATCTGCCATTGAACGATGCGGAGGCTCCAGCAACGTTGAGATCCTCGACTGCAGCGACCAGCTTCCCAACCTTGTCAGAAGACCCGGTATGCGAAAGTGGAAGATCATGGACAAGGCTTGCCGCATGTGGGATACGTGGGAGGAGGTCGAGAAATTTGCCCGAGAAGAGAATGAGGGCGTAGTCCCCGGACGCGTTTCCCAGACCATGTTCCCCAAGCTCGAGGGAACCAGCTGCCATGACCTTCCTTTAGAGCGCTGCATGCGCGTCTATCCTCACCTGCAGGATACCGGCGGCTTCTTCATTGCCGTGCTAGAGAAGAAGACCGATTTCAAGGCTAGGAATGAGAATCAGCCCAAGAGCGCTGCTGCCGTCGTCAATGCCGCCGCCACAGCTGCCGCAATTGCTAGCGACAGGGCGGTAAAAGAGGCAGACGATGGCAAGACTGAGGAGAAGCCTGCCGCCGCTACTGACGCCGTCGAAACCTCCTCCACTGAGACAACCAAAGACACCGAGTCCAAGCCCAACGGAGAGGACGCCCAGATGGACGACGCCACAGCCAACGGCAACAAGAGAGCTCTCGATGAAGAGGATGCCGAGCAACACGCCGCCAAGAAGGCGAAAACCGACGCCGCGTCCTGCTCAGCAGCCACGCCTGCACCGCTCGTCCAGTCCGCCGAGACGATAAGCAAGCAGCCCAAGAAATCAGGACCCCCCGAAGAGCCATTCAAATACCTCGACCCATTACATCCCGTCATCGTCAACATCAAGCAGTTCTATAACCTGTCCGCGCGCTTTCCCGACAATCGCTACATGGTCCGCAACGAGCTCGGCGAGCCCGCCAAGGCCATCTACTACACCACGGCGCTCATCCGCGACATTCTCACGGAAAACGAAGGCCGCGGCGTGCGCTTCGTCCACGGCGGCGTGCGCATGTATATGAAGCAGGATGCCCCATCGGCCGACGTATGCCGCTGGCGCATCCAGTCCGAGGGCATGCCCATCGTCCAAGGCTACGTCGGCGAGCCCCGCGTCGTCCACCTGCGCAAGAAGGAAACGCTTCGGAGACTTCTCATCGAGATGTTCCCCCGCATCGCCGGCGACGACTGGAAGCACTTTGACGAGATTGGCGAGCACGTGCGCGACATGGGCATGGGCTGCTGCGTGCTCCGCGTCGAGCCCGAGGCCGGTGACGCCGAGTTCACCGAGAGAATGGCCCTGCCTCTGTGGAAGAGCATCCACTCCCTGAATCTCATGCTTCCCAAGGAGGACCGCGCGGCTATGCTTCTGAGGATCTTCAACGATACCACGCCCCTTATCAACAATACGCTCCATAAACAGAGGGACCAGAACAAGATTCAAGAGCAAGAGCAGCCGGCTCGGGAGGAGGAGGACGAGGAGGACGAGGGACAGCAACAAGTGACTACCGAGGCGGTTGTTGAAGCGGTAGATGTCGAGGATTTGCCATCCCCCGACGAGGCCTAGTGGGCTGGCATTGTGAGAATCATGTCTGCATGTATCGGTGGGTTTTCAGCTTCGATCTGGTTGGGGTCAGGTTCAAAGTAAAAGGACTGATTTATTGATTTACACAAGCCGATTCCTTCGTGGTAAAGAAAAGTGATGATACAAAGTAAGCTCTGGCAGGCACACAAGAGATATTGCTATCCCACCTGACCAAGAAGAGGTCTCTCTTGACTCACAGAATTTCCACCCGTCTATTCCACCCCAGCCCGTCACTCATCCAGCAATCCCACCGTCCAATGCACGATTCTGTCAACACCCTGGCCGTGAATGGCACTCACGGGAATAGCCGTGCACTTTTGCGTCCACGCCCCTTCCACGCCGCTCGGATGCTTCACCTCGCCGTTTGTGATCCCATCCAGATACGTCTTCAGTTCAGTGAAATTCGCCTGCGTCTCCGGCAAATCCGCCTTGGTGGCAACCACGAACCACGGCTTGCCTGCGATGTGCAGCCCGGACTGGGCATCGTCTTGGGCAAAGGCCGCGGGACTGGCGTACTCGGCGTTGATGAGATTGATGGGGCCGCGGGTCGGGGCGTCGACGGCCGAGTCCCATTCGATGTGGGCTTCGAGTTCGCGATCGCGCTCTTCCTCGTCGCGCATCTGCGCGTAAAGACCTACTTCGCGCCAGAGCGCCTTCAGGGCAGCCACGGCGTTGCCGGCGGATAAGTCGATGACAAAGGCCAGCACGCCTGCGCGCTCGACGTGGCGAAGGAAAGCAATGCCTAGGCCGCGGTCGAGATGGGCGCCCTCGATGAGGCCGGGGATGTCGGCGACAGTGAATCTCGTTCTGGGATCGACGTGGGTTTCTGAGGAGTCGTCGTAGGTGGTGCCAGGTGACGTGGGTTTGCGATTGCGTCGGGTGATGCTGGGTCGGGTGATGCTGGGCCGACCCGAGTATTTGTCCAGCACGACCGTCCCGATGTTGGGCTGCAGCGTGGTGAATGCCCAGCTTCCTACTCTGGTACGGCTGTTGGTCATGGCTCGCAGCAAGGTGCTCTTGCCTGCGTTGGGGAGGCCAACGAGTCCCACGTCGGCGAGAAGCTTCAGCTCGAGGGTGACTTTCATAGACACGGCTTCTTCTCCCTTGGTAGCAAATATCGGTTTGGGATGTTCCCGCGAGGTGAAGTGCGAGTTGCCCAGGCCGCCGATGCCTCCGGCGGCGAGGAGGATGGGGCGTGGAGTTGGCCGCGACAGGTCGAGGTAGATTGGTGACGGCGGCTGTTGAAGGGGCGGATGACGTCGAGGAAGGCGTGGAAACGATGTGCTCTTCATCTCGGACTTTGACATTCCTGGGTACAACAGCCATTTATGCCGTGATGGGTCGTCAAGTTCCAGTTCTGTGTCGTCATCCTGTTCCTGGGGAGAGAGCTTCGGCCGGCCTTTTCTGTCCATGAATTCCTCCTCCCCGTCCTCTTGCTCCTCCACCGGGTTCCGTCGCTTTTCTTCCTCTAGAAGCATTTGTTCTTTACGCTTCTGCTTTTGCAATGCCATGTACGCTCTGATGCTCATTGCTTCTTCGGCTGCGGGATCCTGCCTTTCCAGCTCTCGCACAATAGTCCCGACGGGTACGGTGATAATGACGTCTTCCCCACGAGCGCCGCCCTTTGCGCTTCCCTGGCCATGCTTGCCGCGTCCCGCGCGGATGAATCGCCGCCTTGCTAGCTTGTGCAGTGACGTCTCGCCGTGGGCAGCCTGAATGTAAACATTCCCCCCAATACCGCCGTCACCGCCGTTGGGAGGGCCATCTGGGAGGAAAGCTTCTCGCAAAAAGGACACGCAGCCATTGCCGCCGCGGCCGGCATAGAGGGTGAGGTTGGCTTTGTCGGCGAAGCTGGGCGAAGCGTAGTCGTCGGGGCTGGGGTTCAATCGCGATTCGGGTACGTCATTGAACGGGAGTTTGGAGGAGTTGGAGGAGCATCGTGAATGGGCTGTGATGGCCACTCGAGAGGTTCGTGGGCGGATTGCCACTGACCGCAGCAGTGGCATGGAGAAGGGATCAGCCCAGCAGTGCTGTGACACAATGAATCGATATCAGTGGCCGCATTCAATGGATCGCGGCCTTGAAATGAACCGTTGCCGCACAGAAAGTGGTTGAATATCGAGATGATGCTTGGAGGAAGACAAGCCCCGAGAGACCCAGTTATTTTTTTTCCCTGGTGGGCTGTTTGCTATGTTATTATTATTAATCAAGCTCAAAGCCAGCTCTTGACATGGGTTTCCCAACCAATAATTTATGTACAATTACAGTTCTACGGACGTACATTCCAAGATGAAGCCAACCAAGAATCGCCACCGGTCAAATTGGAAGCGGTAAAAGACAAAGCAAGCATTCCAACCCAATCGGCACCATTATGTATCGTGTTTTCAAGTTGTTGGTGCCAGCCCAGAGATGGTGGTCGCGGCGGCTTCGCTTCCTTCGCTGACTGGTCAATCTGATTTCCTTCCAGTTCCTGTTTGACGTCTGTTGCCGCGGCTGTGATGATACCCGTGTCCTTTGCAGCCTGTTCGGGCCGGGTCGTTCCCACTTTGTACATTTACATAGGGTCGTCACTCGCCCGCCGTTGATCGTCGGCTCGCGCTCGCTGGGCCATTTGCTGCCGATCGGGTTGGGCTTGAAGAACATGGATGATGAGACGTGGCACCACCACAGCTGTCGTACGTAGCTGTCTGTCTGTCTGTCTAGTCTATCCGTAGACGGCAGGAGCCATCTCCATCTTGACGCAGGCTGGCAGGGCAGGGCAGGGCAGCTGCGAAGTCGTCGACCGCCTGCCTGTCCGATGATGACCTTTGCCTCTTCATATGTACACGTACATGTGGCTGCAGCCCAATTGGCAAGTACCAAGACGCCACTCCCACTCTCACCGCCCTTCCTTTTCCACCCTCCATCTCGACGCCTTGTCGTGGCCGCGACACCCAAGGTGCAGGAGACTAGCCATTGGGACGCCGCGCCAACCACTCTGATATTTTGATATTTTGCCATCTGGCGACGGACTATTCCTTTTCTGTTTCGAACCGTCCCTCCGTCCCTCCGTCCCTCCGAGGTCACACCCTTTGTGCGAGTCCAACTGCATTGCGAGTCCATTGCGAGTCCATTGCGAGTCCATTCACCCTAACCTAACGTGCTCCGGGTAAGTCTTCCCTAATTTTCAAATGTTCTTCTCTTCAAATTCCCCGCCCATTGATCGACGCCTCTCTTTCCCTTGTATCGGACCCGGCTTTTACTTGAACCTTCGACACCCCTGTACCGATGTCCGCAAGCTTTTGGGTTCCAATTCTCGATGCAGCCTGATTCGCAAGACGTACTGGCCGGCCCTAGCTGGTGATTTCCGGGGTAGCTGCTAAGCCGATTTTTGGTGGCGTGGACTCGGACGTGGACGTTGGCAGATTTTGTGATGCTCGAAGAACCCTCACCAACTCCTTGTCGACTGGACTTTGCCATGTGGCTGAGACGAACTTGAAACACTTTGAAGCGAAAAATTTGAGCCGCCATCGTTACTGACATGGGATCCAGAGCTCTTACGGCAAAAGCCCCCAAGGGCTATATTTCCATGGACCCCAATTGTGCCATTTGCCATGCTCCGGCAAACTTGGCTTGTGAGTGTGAAGCCAGGGGCCTGGAGATGGCAATACGACAGGCTGAGGACCACATGATGAGATCTGTATATAATGACATAAGGTAACGATCCATGACCCTGACCCTATTCTAACCCCGACTGCCCAGCCATATCCATCATCCCGAGCCCTGGCAGCTAACACGAAGAAACAGGGCTTGGGTTCGAGGACACGCTCAGGACTACGTCTTGGAATATTTTCGCCTACTTACTGAGAGACGAAAGAATGCCCACACGGCCCATCTGGAACAGATCACCGCTCATGCCTTCTATCACTACAATGCCCCTCCACACCCCAACCAGATAGCCGATGCTCAGGCCGCCCTCAAGCGAGGCATTGACGAGGACTGGCAAGCCAGTGTACAGCGCTACCCCGAGGTGCTCGAGTACTTCTTTGGCCTCGCGGAGCTCACTCTGCCGGGGGATGATGAACCCGCTGTCAAAGACCCGCCTCTAAGCGCCTTGAATGGACAACGGAAAGCAACTCGGCGAGGTCTTGAAGGTAGCGGCAGTGGAAGCGGAAGCGAACGACGAGCACATGCAGCTCTAGCCTCTGCACCATTCCCGCCGCAGTCCACATATTCCGGCCGAGAAACAGGACTAGATCGTCGTGCCTCGCTACCATCAGGACGTCGACCGGCCACATCACGGATGCCACCACAACCAGCCTCTTACTACGGAGCGTATGCTTGATGAGCACAGCGAACATTGCTGTCCCGAGCGAGACCAAACAAACCACCTCGAGAACGACTCATGTACATTCCCCGGATGCAATAACGAATGCAACGACATCACCTGACGAAAACGCTGCGCGGCCTTGATGAAGAAAAGCAATGATACCGCTTGACTATCTAGCATGCCATCAGCAGCATATGCGCCGGTGGCGAGGAAGATGGCCATGGCGTGGATACGACTCTTCCCACCCAAGCTAGCTGGGTTGAAATAGATTCACAGTTATGAAGACGAATTTGGATTAGAAGACATAAGTTCACATTTACGTTTTACTTTTTTGGAGCATGGGGTTTTATGAAAAGTAGGCAAAAAAGGATCAATCCTTTGTCAGGGTTTTTGAAGGCGCACAAATGCACGCTCAGTCGCATACCACAATGCAGCGGCCCTGAAATGATAAATATCGAGAGTACATAGTGTAAATTAAAAAGATGTCAGGTATCATCGTGAAGTGATGTACGCTGCGCCACTGCTGGTCTCGAGCGGACTTCAGCTGTACGTCTCGCCTTTTCATCTCGGAAAATTCCCTTCACAAGCGCCAACGATTGGAATCCCAGTGACCCCTTGGTCAATGTACAATGTTGGCCTACTACTATAAAACTCTTGTTCCAAACCAAAATCGAAGATGACCTGATTGGCATCGCGAATTGACTAATGACCATACCTTGGCATCAGAAAACACCGCACAATTCAAGCCGATGAGCTCACATAATATGCGTCACCAGACACAATGCGATAGATTCCTACCTAGGTAGGTAGTGAACCAAGCAAATAAATAAAACCTTTGTTCATTTGTCCCAAGCCTAAGTTGAAGCCTAATCTGCACGCTCGTATAATAAGATAAGAAGAAGAAAAGAAAAACCGGCGCCAGATCATGACAGACAAAGTAGGAAAAGAGAGAACGAACAAGAAACCATTTTCTTGCTCTACTTTTGATATATATTTGCCTTGCCTGCACGCCCAGCGAGCCAGTTTTTCACGTCCACATGGGTATTTTTTGTTCTATATTCTCTCTGAAAAGCCCAAACCGTACCCATGTCAGATGTATGATATCCCATATAACACTTTGTGATAGAGTGGCTTTTGTTTTGAAACGAGGCCATGTGGTGGAGTTGTTGTATTTTCGAGTGCTAGGAAGACGTTTGGTTCATCTGCCATATCTGGAGAAACAAAAGAGGAAACCAGGGGGAGGAGCAGCATGTAAATGTGACGAGAGAAATCTATGGACAATGTTCGCTTTTTAATCGTTGGTTTTTCTCCAGAGGGAGAGAAAGAATGAGGAACCACCGCACGGCGTGAAGGAGGCTTCTATGACTCCTGCTTGTTGTTGAGGGAGGCGTCCTTGACACCCTCGGTGACTTCGGCAACATTGTCGCCGTTGGTGCCGTTGGTTTCGGCCTTCTCGAGCTCCTTCTTGGCTTTCTCGATGTTCTGCGCAAAAATTTTAGTGGCCTGATGTTATAAATCTAATCTTTTTTGGGGCAAAGGCTTTGCATGTATTCATGTCGAATATATTTCTTCTTGGAAAAAGGAGGGGGGGGGAGGGCAAATGACTTACGCGCTGGGTCTGAGCCTCCTGGTCATTCTTCCAGTGGTCAAGCTTGGCCTTGACCTTTTCAATAACGCCAGGAACATCGGCGCTGCTCATGGGGGGATCGATGCCAATGAAGGCGCAATCCTGGACCACAGCAGGAGGGCAGCTGAAGAACTTGGAGGATGAAGCGCTGGCGCCGCTCTTCTTGCCCTTCTTGCCCTTCTTCACGGCAGGGGCGTACTCCTCCTCTCGCTCCTCCTTTCGGACGAGCTTGGTGCCCTTGAGAGCAGCGTCGTCGACTGTACGCTGGGCCTGGGCACTTAGACCAGTGTCGGCCATGAGGGGGCCCTTCTCGACCTTGTGTGTGGGGTCAAGGAACTGGAGGAGGCTGTTGGCACGGCGAATTTCCTCAAAGTAAGCCGGGTCGCTTGCCTCGGCTAGCTTCTTCTCGGCATCAGCCTTCTTCCTCTCCTGGTTGTAGGCTTCTTGTTCGGCTTGACGGCGAGCCTTGGCCTTTTCCTTGGCCTCGCGCTCATAGGCCTGGAAAGCCTTCTTCTGACCATAGTAGTCGTCCTTGAGCTTGCGGATGGCGGCGAACTTCTCATGATTCTCAGCCTGCAGCTTGGAGCGCTCGTCGCGAAGGCTCGAGATGCCCTTGTAGGCCTCGTCCTGCTCGGACTTGATGGCATCGAGCTCGGCCTGAATCTTGTTGAACTTGTCAGACAGGGCCTTTTGCTCCGGGTCCTCCAAGGTGTCCTTGATCTCCTTGATCTTGGCGCGGAGCTCGTCAATCTGCTTCTGCGAGTCGTCAAACTGGCCAAAGTTCTTGCGGATCTTGCGCAGACTGGAGATGTCAGCCAGTGCCTTCTTCTCGTCAACGAGCTTCATGGTACCCAAGTTGACCTGCTTTTCGAGCTCGGCAATCTGGCGGTCGACATCCTCGACGCTCTTGAAAGAGACCTTGGCCTTGGCCGTCTTCTGCTCGGCAATGCGGCTGCGGACCTGCTCGTCGAGACGCTTGATCTGGTCGAGCTTTCCGTTACGAGCGTTCTTGCCCCCAGCCTGTTTCTGACGTATCTCGTTGGCCTGAGCAATGAGTTCCTGGCGTCGCTTTTGGGAAGGGTTGGGCTGGTCCTTGTTCTTGTTGGGCATGGTGATGTCGATCTTGGCCTTGATGGCGTTCTGCTCGGTGAAGCATATGTATATTGGTTAGTCATTGTGATTTGCAAAAATGAATTATCACATGTTGCATATTGAATGAGCCAATAACCCCTTTTGATAGCTCTTCCTCCCGACTGGCATACCAACGTCCGTAAATAAGAAAGGGAAAAAGGGCATCAGCCTGTCGCAACTGGAAGAGCATTGCCCATGCTCCGGCCCATACCAATCATGACCGGGCGTTTTTTTTTTTGAAAAAAGGAGAAAAAAAAAGAGGATAGTTCCAAACGTACCAATCGATCCATGGAAGCCTTGTGATCCTTCTCAGCCTTGGCGAGAGCCTCATTGAAGGCCTTCTCATCAGGACGGGTAGGTCGGGCATTCTGAGCGTCGGCCGCAGGGGCCTTGGCGGATGCAGCAGTGTCAGCCATTGTGCTTGTCAAACAGAGGAAGTTGCCAAGAGAGATAACCGATGTGAAGCCGGGTCGAGGGACAAGTCCTCGCAATCAATGGACGGCGAGGAAGAAGGTCTTTAGGGTCTTTAGGCAGCAACAAGTTGGGGGAATTGGAGAGGTGGAAAATCAGGGGAGGGGCCAAAAAGAAAGACGCC
This sequence comes from Epichloe coenophiala, assembly GCA_018801565.1. NCBI lineage: Eukaryota > Fungi > Ascomycota > Sordariomycetes > Hypocreales > Clavicipitaceae > Epichloe > Epichloe coenophiala. The sequence continues at coordinate 645,394 of JAFEMN010000010.1, read as the reverse complement.
AGCAAAGTCGCCAACAAGTGTGTCGTGTCGTCTGGTGGTTTGCTTTGTTGCCCAACTGGCAAATGGCAAATGGCAAATGGCAAATGGCAAAAAAAGTGTGGCCCTGGTTGGTCTGGTCTGTCTTCTTTTTTTTTTTGGGTGGCCCAGCTTGGCCCAGCTTGGCCCAGAGCTCCTTCCATCCATGCTACGTGTTCCACATTATGTGTTGTCTATGTAGTTTGGAGCGTTGTCTTCACGTCCACATCTCGGTTTTTTTTTTTTTTTTTTTAAGTCTCCGTAGTCCGTAGTATAATATTTCATCAAGGGAGAGCAATATTCAAGGAACAAAGGAAAAACAACTCCGGGCCACGGCCACGCGCGGTGGTGGGGTTGGTTGACTTTTCGGTAGTCAAGATCTGAGCTGGCCAATTGCTGCCATCATAGAAGCTAAGAAAGTCCCCTAAAACTTTAGAGCCACTCACCTCCCTCAATCAAGTTGTTATCCAACAAAGTCCGATTTGCCGAGTGGATCCACGTCACATGACCTCCTACCCATCCTGGCCCATTTGCCTTGTACCCAACCAGCAAAGCTAATAAGGAACTGCAAGGCGGCTGAAAAAGGGCAAACAATTTTCCCAGACGACGTTCTGACCCGGGGGGACGAACCTTTTGTCTTTTGCGCCAACTCCCAACACCAACGACTGCCTTCCCATAGTGACTTACAGAAACGAGAACCGCCGCCATGGATGACTTGCCCAACGACGCCAAGTCGAAGGAGGTGGTGAGGCTCTGGCGAGCATGGAGGACGGTGCACGAAATGGTTGCAGATCGGGTACGTTGAGCTGCGAAGGACAGAAAGAGAGAGAGAGGCACTGCACTGCGTCGCACGAGGGAGCAAGACCAATCCGACTGACTGCATCCTCCAGGAGTACGAGCTGACAGAAGAAGAGGTCAACATCTCGCTGGACCGTTTCCGCGACGAATACTGCAACCCAGATGGCTCAGTAATGTATATATAGCCTCACTCACCCCTTCTCTTGTTGAAAGGGGGGGGGGCCGCGGAAACCCTCCCCCCTTCCCCCCCCCAAAAACCACTTTCTAACATTATACTCACTCCAACTCCTCAGCCGATCTAAACTCCAATTCTCCGCGCGACCCAGCGACGCCATGCTCAGGAAGAATACACCACCCGCGACCGAATCCAACCCTAACCCCGTCCCAGACTGCGGCCCCGTCTGGGTCGAGTTCCTCACCGACAAGCAATTCGGTGTCGGCCAGATCCGCCAGTTTGCCAAATACACCATCTCCAACCACTACAAGACGGGCATCATGGTCACGCACGTGGCCCTCTCGCCCGCCGCCCGCAAGTCCCTCGCCAGCGTGGAGAACCTCGCCAAGATCGAATGCTTCCTCGAAGACGACCTGCTCGTCAATATCACGCACCACGAGCTGGTTCCCCGCCACGTCCTGCTGTCCCGGGAGGAAAAGACGGCGCTGTTGAAGAGATATCGTCTCAAGGAGACGCAGCTGCCGAGAATTCTGCAAAAGGATCCTGTAGCGAGGTACCTGGGCCTTAGGAGAGGCCAGGTCGTCAAGATCATTCGTGTCAGTGAGACGGCGGGACGGTATGCCAGCTATAGGCTGTGCGTTTGAGGGGGTGCAGCGCAGTGCAGTTGCAGTGGTGTACGAGGGGAAGAAGCTATAAGGGCCAGATTGCGGCTGGGTGAGTCAGGGGGTTCACACCAGCAATGTGATAAAACGATGGGGCGATTGATTCAGGGATAAAAAGATCAAGCTGGCGTTTTGGTTTTTTTCTTCCTCGGGATTCTTCTTAAAACTTGTTCAAAATAAATGCGCGAGACATTATGCAGATCTGCGCAATACCGACTGAACAAACTGGTTTGGGCTGTACCGTGCGTGTATGGATGCAGTTGTCTGTCTGTCTGTCTGTCTGTCTACATGCTGCGCATAAGGCGTTGTTGGCCTTCCCAACGTTTTGCAGGCGACATACTCACTCACCGTTGCTGGGTTGCCCCAACGGGCGCCTACCACTTGCCCGTTGCAACGAAATATTAGTCACATGTGAGGAATTGAGAAAATCCCCCGGTCCATCATCATCAGCACATGGCTTTTCCTCATCCAGACTTTCAAACTCAAAGCTGCTATACTCCGTACGCCGAGAGACGTCCATTGTTCGTCAGAAACTCATTCATCTATTCAATCACTAGGTATATGCTTCCCCACTGACATGAAGTTCATTACACGCGCAAGCCCGTAACCGTCTCAGTGAGAGCCATCAAGAAAACGCCACCGCTAGATATCGGCTCTTGCCGGGGTATATGTCAAAACAGAGAAGCCAAAAAATTAGAAAAATTAAAAAGATTAGACCAGACGCCAGATCCCTCCTCTTCAATACCTAAATAGTCAAGTTCGTATCCAAGAAAGAAAATGATAAAGTAGAGAGCACAGGTCGTGCCTTTTGCAGATCATCAAGCGAAGACAAGTTCAGCGACAGTTCACTTCAAAAGACCACCAGGATCCATGAGTTCAGGAAACGGCTTGCCTCGAAATCTTGACGCCTGTTCCTCGTGTGACCGCAGGATTGGCTGCAGCTCCGTGCCGGCCCTGGGTCTCGCCCGCGATGTCCTGGAGTTGAGCGGGCCCAGGAGACCGCCCAGATCCTGTAGTAATGCCGTTGAACCACGGCGCACGCCGGTGTTGCCGGCAGGCACGGAGGGCGGGAGAACAGTGTTGGGAGAGCTCGGCTCTATTGTTGACGACGTGTAGCTCCCGCGTCGGCAGCTGCTGCTGCTGCCTTGAATGGATTCCTCGAGCAAGCCGCCCACGTCGAGAAAGGACAAGCCCTTCTGACCGGGCTGCGAGTCCGATATGGAGAGAGGATCGTGTGCAAGTGAAGAGTCGTCGCTCAGCTCCGTCTGGCTGCGGCGCCTCGAGCCCCCCTGCCAGTCGATGTCCGCGTGCAGACCGGGGGTGAACGGGCCGACGCCCAGGCCGACGTCTCGCACGAGGTCCTCGTCACTGCCCCAATGTCGTCGGAGAGTCGGTCTGCGCGGGTTGCTGGATCGGTCAAAGGAGTCGGCGCCCGAGGTACGTCGGAACTTCTGCTTCTTCACCCCGCGGTCGCGAACGAATGAGCCCAGCACCAGGGCGTTGGCGGCGCCCGTGGCGAAAAGAAGCTCGACTGAGGCTAAGAGCGATCGATATTGCTGACGGCCGTGCTCCTGTATCGTTCGCGGCAGTCGAAATATGGTCATTCCGACGACGGCCAGACTCAGTGAGAAAAGGAGAACGAGCTGCAGCTTTCGCCGAGCAGTCATGTTGCTCTGCAGAATGATGGGGATCGGAAAAATGACGAGCAAGAGGTCGGTTAGGATGTTGCACGAGGCCATGGTGATGAGCTGCACGTAGGCTTGTCGACATTGACCGCCTGGATCAGGCAGGACCTGCCAATAGCGAGTGAATGGCCGGCATTCTGTCAAATTGCTGATGGTGACGCCGACAAAGGTCACAACCAGAGTCCATCTGATGGCGATGAGTGCTGTGTGGTGAGATCGCTGCCAGGTGAGGTCTGTTAGTCGCTTGAGAAATTCAAGAATGCAAAACTTGAGGATCCAGAGCCTAAAATAGCACGAGCACGGTTAGGACTTGGAACAGCAATCAGGTCCGCGAGTTTCGTTGCTGCTGGAGGAGGGGAGGGGGGAGGGGGTGATCGAGTAATCATACGTGGCAGCATAGAAGAACCTGCTCAGCAACACGAGTCCGCTTGCAATGGTCTTTTGGCGCAATTCCTCCTGTGTGAGCTGAGCACCGGTGAAGTCGGCGTTGTTGGTGCCGAATCTCAATACATAATGGACGCAAACCATACGGAAGACGAGCGGAATGATGGCCAAGGCAGCCACTTTGTCCTCGATAAAGAGACGCTCGGTTCTGATAAAGCGCCCAGTCACACGCAGCAGAATCATGAGCGTGCAGAATGATGTGGCCCACCAACAAACGAGAAGCGTCGGTTTATCGAGGCGAAAGGCGCGCAGTTCTGGGGCATCCGTATAAATCGTCATGGTTGTTGGTTTGCGTCGCTCCGCGCCCGCCGAGCTCCAGGGAAGGGCTCGACGAGCGAGGATGTTCTAGTGAAACGAGTAGGTGACGATTTCTGCAATCACTTGATGCCTTCAGTGGTCCGCGCGTGGGTGAAGAGGTTCCGAGTCGTGGGTGCAATCCAGAGTCTTGAGTGTCAGGATCGCATGAGCATTGAATGTTTAAATGGCTGGTGTTGGTGTGTCGACGTCGTATCAGGTCGTATCAGGTCGTATCAGCCCGTCGGGTGCGAGATGGGTTGGGTGGTTGGTCCTGTCCTCCACGGCGAAGTGGGCGGCGGCGGCGGCGGCAGCGTCTGTGGCCACTCTTCACGCAAGACCAAAGTTGACGAAAATTCGAATGATGTGGAAGGCGAAGACGCTTGAAGACGGGTTGAAGACGCAGAGAAGCAGAGATCAGGAGCGGGATGGAGGGTGGAAGAAGCGGCGGTTCTGGAGACGACGGAGAACGTGGAGGCGGCTTGCTGGGCTGACTCCATCCGTACGTACATGTAGTCCGTACGTATGATGCAAGGCGCCGCCGGGACGTGGGCGAGGACGTGGGCGAGGAAGTGGGCGAGGGCCGACAACAAGGCGTCTATTTTTACCGAGTACGTACATGTACATACATACATACATATGGAGCAGGAGCAAGCCCTGCAAGTGATAATAAGCCAGCCCTGCACCGAGTAAAAGCTCGGCTTGCGCTGGCGGCGGCGGCGTGAACGAGACGACGATTTTCAGACAGGGCCCAGACGAGTCACTAGGTCACTAGACTAGCAGTGGCATGCGGCAGGAGCGAACATTGATGAAGCCGCAGAAACGCCACATCTGCTGCTAATAAATCTGCCCAGTTTTGCCCAGTCTGCGTGGGCTTTTTGAGGGGCACAGGCAGGGGTCTGGGTTTGGGTTGTTCAGACTTCACCGAGCCATCATAAAATCATAAATTCCCACAAACACGAAAATACTCCTCCTCACGCTGTCGCTGTGCGCTGTGCCTGGCGACACAGAACAAGGGCGGTCCGTCGTATCGGAACCCAAGGACGAGTTACGTTGCTCTATTCCTAGTCCTTTGTACGGATTACGGCTCACAGATTTATGGTCGCCCTGCCCGCGCATAACGCGAGAGGCTGGATTGGGAGAGATTCGCGGTCCAGTCCCTGTGGCCGTCGCTTGCTTTTTTTGCTTATTGAGTTGCACAATTGAAGGGCGTGGGTAAAAGGCAACCCTGTTTTGTTAAATAGCAACCCTATTATGGCTAGTAGGTGGCTAAGACACCTAATACTAGCTACCTATAGTAATCTATATAGTAAGTCTATACTAAGTATCTAGACTATCCTATATTATTAACCCTACCTCTTATACTTACCTTTAATTTTAATTAATATAATACTAATACTCCTATAATATTAATAACTCCCCTAGGGTATTCTATAAAGTTATCTTTACTTTCTATCCCTTAATACTAATACCTTTATTATTATTATTATTATTCTCTTTATTATCTAAAGGAGTATCTTTAAGTCTTATAGCTATCTAGGTATATGCTTAAGAATACTTAGTGCCTAGCTTATATAGGTTATTATTAAAGATATTAATAATCTCTTTTAAAGCTATTTATAATATTTAAATTATAATAAGTGCTATTAAGGGTAGTAATTAAAAAGTACCCTAGGTAGTATAGGTATTATTATTCTTTTTTACTTAAGTATACTTAAATTTAGAGAGCTTATAACTTATACCTATAATAGAATTCTTTCTTTTTTCTAATCTAAGGGCTCTCTTTAGCTTATCTTTTACCTTTATTACTAAGGGTTTAAATAGTCTTACCTAAGAGCCTATATTTAATAGTATAATAATACTATAATATTAGTACTAATACTTATTAATATTACTAAGTTTAATAGGCTACCTTTCCTTAATATAATACTAAAGATAATACTAGTATAGTATACTATATAATATAATAAGCTTATAAGGTAAGTATAGTATTTTTATAAGCTTTTCTTTAGTAAGTTCTAGCTTCTTTATAGGCTTTAGTCCTAGGACCTTTTCTTTATTAACTATTAGCTATAATATAATATATAAAATTTTCTCTTAAATTAAGCTATAGTATAGCTACTATAAAAGATTTAGTAGCTTATAAAATCTATAAGTTAAGGCTTATTAAGCTTAAGTAACCTAATTAGTCTAATAGTTCTATAGGCATTAAAAACTATAGCTTAAATTACCTATACTACTCTAAAGGGCTTACTTTATTACTAAATTTAATAATTTAATAATAAAGGTAATATAATAACTAAAGTAATAATATTAATTAATATAGTATAAGATAAGCTTCTCTTTATATAGATTAATCTAGGTCTATAATATATATTTAATAGCTTAATCTAGGAACCTATTAGGCTACTAAAAGCTTACTAGGTTTTTTTTAAAGTTAGGCTTTATTTTACTTAGAAAAAAACTATTCTAAGTATTAAGGAATTTAGTAAATTAAGGTACCCTCTTTATATAGTGTTTTTTTTAGTTATAGGTTACCTTAGGGAAGTAATACTTATATTTAGTAAGTATATTTATATTAATATACTAATAGTATAAAATATAAGGAGTCTTATTAAGTATTAGGTTCCTTTTAATTACCTTAATTAATCCCTTATTATAGTCTATAATTATTATTTAAAGGCTTATAATTAACCTTTTTACTAAAATACTTATAATAGTATTAATTACTTACTTAAAATTAGCCTTAGTCTTACTGCTTATAAAGTAAGCTATAAATTAGAAGGTTTTCTTTATTAAGGTAATACTATAAGTATTAAATAATAGGAGGTTAAAGTAGTTTATTTTATATATATAATTAAGAAAGAAGTAATTAGGGTTTTTCTTTAATAATTAAAGCCTAGAGATAGGTATAATAAAGAGCTTTTAAATATACTTATTAAAGCTATATTAGTCCCTAAAGATAAAGATATTATTATCTTTAAGCTAGTTATATAACTACTTAATCTTAGATTAGCTATTAAGTTTATTTAATTAATAGTATTAAATAGTATTCTTAATATTCTATCTTATAATACCCTTAACTTTAGTTAGGTAGCTATATTATAATATAGCTAGTATTATTAAGGGAATCTAACCACTATTATAACGGTTAATAATCTCTTTATAATATTTATAGATAACTTTATATTAGAATTAACTAAGATACTAGCTATTAGTAAGCTTATAATTATAGTCTTACTAAAGCTACCTCTTAATAATATAATTCTTATTAGTAGTAATAGTAATTATAAGCTTATATAAGTAGCCTATTATTTATAAGCTTAAGTTTTTCTAAGCTTTCTTTAGATAAATATCCTAATAATACTATAATATATAGTTCTAACCTTTATAATATTAAAGGATAATTTAGTTATAATTACTAGTATTTAGCTTTCTAGAATAAATTATAAGACTAAAGCTAAGCTTTTTACCTATAGCTTTAGTAGCCTCTAGGGTAGCCTTTTTAGTAAGGAAAATATAGTTAAAGAGAGACTTTATAATAATAGAATATTATATGTTTTTAGCTATTAAAGATAGCTTTAATCTAGCTTTAATTTTTAATTTTATAGTATTATATACGCTATATAGGCGCTAGGGGCTATGTTTAACTAGTATATAGCTACCTATAAAAATCACGTGGTTAGCTAGTAACGGGGCAACTAGGCTACCAGCCACAGGCAGGGTTGCTATTTAACAAAACAGGGTTGCTTAATACCCACGCCCTAATAATACCGAGTACCCAGCTCGGATGAAGAAGGGAATTTGAGACAATGTCTTGGTGCCATGGCGCGATCGAAAGAGCCCCTCCTGGCCTGCCTTGTGCCTCGTGCCTCCCTCCTTCCCTTCTGCCTCTTCTCCGCCCTTTACAGCCAGCCTCCTTTGCTGACCCCACCTTGTCACCCCTGCCCCATGTCATGTCAGTCTGGTGCATGAAACGAAAATCTTCTTGACCCCAACCGCTCACGTGGGGGCGTGAGCAGGAGGAAAGGTGCGCCTTACCTATCTTATCTGATTTTTATCATTGCAGTGAGTAGCAAGTCTTTGCTTTTTCTTCTCTACATTCAGAGAATACAAAGTAGAGAGCATAAGCTATAAAATAACAACTCAAGTCATCTTTTCCATCATCGAGATCCTGCCCAATCGTGCATTTTTGCGTGGTGTCACGTCACGACGCGAAAAAAAAAAACACACACACAAGTACGGAGCACGGTACTAGTATTTTTGTTTTTCTTCTTCGACGCTTTGCCAACACGTGCCAAAAGTCGCCAGTGGCGCACGCCAATCTTCTTTTTCAGGCAAGTACTCCGTACTCCGTCGACGTGAAATAATATCATGGGACCGACTTTTACTCAAGCGGGTGCTGCAGTCTGCCGAACTCGCAGCACTAGCTTGGCAATGGCGACGCGACAATGCGTCATAAGATAAGGTATGGAGTCAAATACGGATTACGGATTACGGATTACATACATACATACGTCCATGAGGGGTTTAAACTCGGTAAAATAGCCGCTGCATTTCAGGAACAAAACCGGCTGGTTGCTGGTTGGACGTTTTTTTGACATGTTGAAGCCAGCCCGCCACACAACTCGCCCATCCTGTTTACCGAAACTTGGCTCCTACGGGGGGGTTCAGATAAGACAAGACAACCCGCTTTCGAATTTGTCGGTCCGGAGACTTGTCGGGGCCATCGATTTGCGAAACAGACATGCAATGACGAATTCACCGAAGCCTCCCAGGTCAAATCAATGCCTGGATGCTACGGAGTACTCCGTACATAATAAAGCAATGGCCGGCCGGTGTTCACCGGATATCGACAAGGGGTGGCAAAGGAGGAACAAGTACTTCCCCTCTTTTTGTTCTTTTTTTTTTTTTCTATATACGGACTAATCACCAACCGAATCAACAATAACTCCGTATTCTGTATTGTCTCCCTGGTCGCAGCCCCCTTCATTTTCGGGTTTCACCAAAACCCCCGAATTCAGGAAAGAGTACGGACTACGGACCATGGACCATGGGCGAGAAGGAGCACAAAGTCGAAACGTGGCAGGGAGGACTTGCTTGACTCGCAGCCGAGAAGTGCTACACGGGCTTTCGAGTCCCGACGCTCTGGAAGTGAAGCGCGCCTCGAGGCTTCGAGGTGCGGCCAATGCGTCAAACGTCACAGTCCCGCCCGTAGTGACATCAGTTCAAGAACTCGGCAGATGGGCTGGAGACAAAACATATGTAGTAATCCGTACAGCATGGCATGTATGGGACTTGACCCAATCTCATCACACATAATAGAGCAGGGGCCATCTTTACGAGCCATCTATCGCGAGGTAATACCGGCCCGGCCGCAATTCGCTTTCCCGGATAAAGCTGGGTCGTGTGAATGCGAACCCGTGGGATTCCTGGATCCGGGGACTTGAAACAAAGTGGGACGGCCTGCCTGCCTGCCTGCCTGCCTGCCTGCAAACTTTATATTATCCGGGACGATTATACAATAGTCCGTATTGTAGGGACTAGTATTTAAGAGCGTGCGTTAATACTTACTAGTAGCCTACGGATCCGTACACAGAAACAGGTGTATTCTCTTGCGGCGCTGTATAGCCAAAAACCTAGTACGGATTATTACTTGCAGCTTTGGAGAGGAACGAAAAACTGGGGCATGGATTTGTAAAACAATCCAGGGGGTGCGGTCCATTGTGCTCCGCGGAGAAGGGATCATCAGCCAGTCTTGTGAGCTGGGCTGCTTCCATACAATATGTACATACATACGGATTAATATGCGCAGCAGTAGTCCGTAATTCGCGCCATGCCTGACTTCTCCCGACCACGTGTGAAGAAGCAGACTTTATTGTCCCATCCCCAAAGCCCTCACCACCCCCCGAATCTCCTCCTTCCCGGCAGCGCTCCAATCCACGCTCGTCAGCTTCGCCATCCCCCTGCCCTCGCAAAACCCCGACACGCCCCAGATCTCGTCGACGGCCACGCTCCTCACCTTCGGCCAGGGATGGAACATAAGCGCCCCAAGTCTCTTCCTGGCCTCGTCCACGCCCGCCTGGACACCACCACCCTCTGTCTCGTCTGCATTCGTGTCTGCGACCTCGTCATCAGAAAGGCTGGCCACCCCCCCGTAGACCTTGATACATGCCATAATCTTGCGAACATTGCCCGTCTTGTACCCGGCCTTTTGGGTGACGAGGCATACGTGCCGGAGACTGACGCCCCGGGCTCTTGGGAACAGACCCACGTGGAATAGGAAGGCCATGATCTCGAGCGTCGGCACGGCAACGCGATCTTCTGTCGGGAGGGTGCCAAGGTTCCGTACGAGAGACCTGCAGACGAGGTCCAGGTTGCGCTGGGACGCTTCGCAGAAATCTGTGAGCGCAGCGCGACTCGAGACGACGAGATCGTCGTTGCCTGTGTCGGCGGACGTGACTAGGCCGGACATGAGCTCGGCCATCCACGCTGCGTGGTCACGAGGCGCGTGCTCCAGAAGTAAGTCAAAGTCGGATTTTAGAGAGGGCATCGGAACGAGGTTGAGGAGGGTTGTGAAGTAGGCTTTGGAGGAGAATGTGAGAGATTGGAAAGACTTGGCGTCGCTGCTTTTTTTTTTTTTTTTGGAAACAATTCGTGTAGAATTAATTAGTCTTGGTGGTCTTGTTCGGAAAAGTTTCACATGTTTCGGGAAATATACATATACGTCAAGTGAGCATTACCTTTCTTTCATCATGAGGGCCAGAACGGCCTGTGCTTCGGCGCGCACGCGGTCTAGTTTCTCTACAGAGAGGCGCAGAGTGCATGGGAACAACTTTCTCAACGAATCCCCCAGCAGATCTGGGTTGGAGCTGGAGCTGGAGATGCCGCCGTTCCCCCAGAGACTTCGCACCGCTCGCAGGGCCTGGACGCGGACATGAGAGCCCACGTCTCCCCTGGCGTTGGTCGTGTAGTCGTTCAGTCCGTCGGCGAGCAAGGCCAGGAACAGGCCCGCCTCGGCGTGTAAGAGACTGCTGCGGATGAGGCTCTGCATGATGGTCACGCGCACGTCAATGTCGTCGTCTTGAGCCCACCGATTCAGCAGCGCCTGACACGCCGAGTCGCTCCCAGACTGGACCTGTGCCTGCTTCGCGATGGGCTGTGCCATCGCCAGCGCGTGGAAGTAGCCATGGCCGGTGACGACGGTTCGGGTAGTTGGCCTTGTTCCCACCGCCGCAGCCCATCCCTCGAGCGTGGCCTCTCGGATCGGCGAGGTTGAGAAGAGAAGGAGGATGAGAGCAGCTGCAGCTGCAGGCTGTACTGCTTCCGCCTCGTTCCTGTTGAGCCATTTTGGAACCATGGATTGAAGCGAGGTGGTCAATCTCGCTGCAGCTTCGTTGGCCCGCGACGAATCTGTGAGCCGGGATGATACGGAGCCGATATACTCTCGCACTCGGGATACAGATAAGGAAGCTTGTCCTGGCCGCACGGGCATGGCGGACTGGCCGATGCGTGCTAGCTGGAGCATGGGGAGAGCGGAAACCACGAGGCTGCTGGCGCCCTCTGCGATCAGCTCTGGCCGGCGGTACTCCGTGACCTGGCAATCCTCAAGAATCTCCGAGACGGATGTCAAAGCCTGTTGAATCAGTGGCGACTGTGTTGGCGAATGCCCGCCTTTCTCTTGTATGAATTCCGCAATCTTGTCCAGAAGAGAGGTAAAGCACAGTAGCAGGCCATGCCGTTCTTCGACCTGCCGCTTGGCAAGAGATTTGATCTGCCGCATAATCAGCTCAATCGAGGCCGAATAACGCGAGAAGCAGTCCGTCTTGTCTAACAGAGAGAGCCCAGCGGTCAAGACACCAAAAGACGCTCCAGCAACTCTCCTTGACTGGGCATCAGTGTCCCCGATACCTCTCCACCCCAAGAGACCGTCGATCAGAGCTTCACCGTACTGCCCGGACAAGGCAGTCGCCTTCGTGGCCACCTCCTCGACAGCCCTGGAGCGCCTCGCCACCATGTGGTAGTCCACGGTCTGGACAAGCTCGATGCCCCGTTCTACGGTATCGGGATGACGACCAATGAGTTCCTGCAGGGCGGCTGATGCGCCGCGCCTGATGTTCCCTGCAGAGTCCAGAGATGCCGTGACGACGAGCTCTGTCCCCAGGACCTGGAGTATTGAGCTCGTTGACGGATGCGCCTTTGCCGTAAACACGGACGTTGTTGGGACGCTGAGCAGTTCTTGCGTAGTATACCGACGCGCGAGGGCCCATATTCCAAAGCACGCGGCATCGCGCACGTTGGCTCCCACGCTCCCGCCAGACGTACTTCGCTGCTCGAAAGAGAGGCCCAGCAGCAGGGCGTGAATGATGTCGGAGAGTTGGTTTGCAGGAGGAGACCGTCGATAGAGCAAGTGTGACAGCGTGAGCGTCAAGCCGTGCCATTCCATATTATTGACGCTGGACAAGTTTCGAGTAGCCTTCTCTCCTGGGCTGCAAGGTTTCGTCCACAATACATTCTTGTTCAGCGACTCCAGTACCGCTTCCACGACTTGGGAAGCCATGCCAGGATCTAGCTTGAGGGTGATGATGCTGAGTGCTTTGCTGGCTGATAATCGAACGGGCGTATCGTTGTCTGAGATGTTTTCGAGGAGATACCCAATTGCCGTTTCCATCATGTCCGTATTGGCCATACTTTGCTGTTGCTGCTGCTGCTGCTGTCGCAGCAAGGACACCGCAACAGACCGGATGACCTTCAGTATCATCTTTCTCACCACAGCCAATTTGATAATCGACTGGGACATGTCATTCTCCGCAAGCGTGATGGCATAGACGCAGTGGAAGACGGGCGCAAGATATGGATCCATGTCAGACGTCTCGGAAGCCGATCTCAGTGCGCCGGCCAGGAACGAAAGAGAACCTAGGTAAAAGTACGTCGACCTCAGTGGCTCGCCCTTTCTCGGTCGAAGAGAAGCCATCGCCCACCGCACCAGGGCGTCCAGCACTCCGAGCTGCTGCATGTCTCTGCGCATGGCGACCCTCACCAACAACGCCTTTGCCGCATCTTTTTCCTTCCCCGGAGATGAAAGATACTTGATAGCGAGGGGCACAACCCTCGTCGTGATGCCGGGAAGATTCCGAGGCCAGTCGAAACCGTCTATGCTTGGAACGCAGCCAGAATCATCGGCATCCAATGTTGATATAGTCGACAGATCAAACGGTGCCAGGAGCAAATGCGAGAGCCAGAGGAGTACCACGTAGCGCTGCTCCCATTCCCACGCTGGCTCATGTTGGAGATGCGACTTTCCTTCCGCCTCCTCAACGGCAGACAGGAGTACCTCGAGATATCTGGTTTCCACATTGAGGAACCGCACCACGACCTTCTCCCCTCGGACTTTGCAGAATGCGTAGAGGATCCTGGAGATGGCATAATCGACTGGTACGAGTAGTTCCGACTGCCTGGTCGTTTGCTTGACCCGATGCCTCATCTGGGTGTATTCCAAATACGACTCTGCCAGGAGGGGAATCCATCTCGGCAGGTGAGGGTCCAGTAGCTGGGGAAGCTCTTGGAACATGTCCAGAACCATGGTCGTTGACTTCCATGTCTCCCTTGCCCGCACAAAGGATCGCACTCGAGTTCCCCCATGGGCGTCGGACTTGCGCAGAGCCGTGCTCAGCCCACGGTCGAGGTCGGCAATCAGATCTCCCGAGATCTTCTGCAGCTTGATGTCGAAGTCTGCCTCCGGAGCGTCCATGGCGAGTCTAGCAGCTCGCGTCCTGCAGCCTACTCTCTACAAGAGAAGGCTCTGGTGAAGGCAGATGTCGGCTTGAAAGGCCTGCAAGGTTGGTGTTGTCTTTTTTTTTTCTCTCTCTCTCTCTCCGCATTAGCGGGGTATCCAGGCGCGGGCGAGTTCTCTTCCCGGAGTCAGGACTAATGGACTCCAGTCACTCAGATTATCATAAAAAAACCATCGAGCGACAAATCAGAGTGCCCCTCAGCTCAAGATTTCATAATTCGTATTCGTCATCCGGTCATTTCAACATAGTAGGCGTCTGCGTCACAGGCAAGCTAAGCTCATCATCACAACAGAATCAGGTTGGCTCACGCGGCCCGCCCCACTTCAGAGCTGCGGTCACCCACAACCCTAACCCTTGAATCCGACGACCTTCAATACATCCAACTCCAATTCAACTCCAATCCAAATGAGCCTCGTACAAGCACACAGACTAGTCATTCAAGTTCTCCCACAAGTTCCATTCACCCTTCTCTCTCAAGCCATGTCACTGTGACATGGTGCTAAGACCCCCCAAACCAAACGAAACTCTTCGTCCGCCCTGCCAAACGACAGAAAAGACGACTTGTTCCATATAGGAAACCAACAGATGCCACAGAAACAGCACTGTTTGAAATCTCTGATTCCTTGGCAGAAAACCGTTCAGCAACCCATTTTTTACAGCGGCATCTCCGTCAGTCACCCCGAATCTAGGAGTCTCGCGTCGTCTCAGACTGGAAATAGTGGGGCGCTACGATGAGTTCGCCAGTTTCTCAAACACACGCGTTTTGCACAACAATTGGACGACGCCCAATCCTGAACCTCTTTCTGCTCGGTGAGTGACAGGATTTCTGAAGTAGGGGGGCTTGTTTCCGTCTTTTCCGGAAGGAAACCACGGACCCGGCATCCTTTTTTTTTCCCCCTTCCGTGTGGTTTCTTCGTTTTACACAAGTCTTGTTGCGTGAATCGTGACTGTTTCCGGTCCGGCCGGTGCAGGGTGAGTCTGATTGGCGACCGCATGAGAGAGGTTTCTGGCCGTCACGAGGAGAGCAAAAGTTGCAAAAGTCCACCACCACAGTCTCACTTTCACGATCACATACTAGGGCCTTGGTGGTCTGTGCGTAAAAGTGAAGCCTCTCTGCAACGTTATTGGATCAAGAGCACATGTTGTGGTATGATGAATGTTGCTCGTACGACATGACGTAGTCTATGCAGCTCCCAGAATCAAGTAGAGAAAATGATGAATGGTATTCCAAGCACACCAGTGTCGGCCGTGCTGTAATATGCTTGCACTCAGAGTAATTATGCTATTGTAGTATTGTACTGCTGGTCTTCCAGCTTAGTCGAGTATGTAGTTGATCATTATTTCATGCCATTAAAATAGTTACGAGACAGCAATCGCCGCAACTAAAACATCCAGCGCGCTGCTTTGTGTAGGTCCCGTAGCCGCCACGTACGGACCAGCCCACGCCACGCCTAGTTTGTTCTGGTTGTCCCTGTCGTTCTTCCATATCGAATCGGCGTTGCGAATGATGAAGTCCTTGAACTCCTGGTGAGGTGCCACTTCGTTCAAATATCCAAGGTTTCGGACAAAGATGCCCTTGAACTGCTGCCCGTCCTTGCCACAGTTTCCCGGGCGGAGCTCGCACTTGTCCGTCTCGACCAAAATTCCTTGGGGATTTGAGAGGGACTTGATAGCGGCCCGGGCAATGGGTACGGCCTTTTCGATGTATTTCAGGTCGTCGGTGAGACGGAAAAGCTCCGCAAGGCCGCCAAGCACAACACCCTGGTTGTAACTCCATGTCTGAAGACCGTTGTTCTTGCATTTATCATCCAGGCCGTCGTTGATCAGATTCTGAGCATTGATCATGCCGCTCTTCTCGAACCAGTTCCATTGATCAATGGCGATGCGCTTGTAGGTCTCATTCTGGGACACTCGGCGAGCCAGAGAGGCGGCAACAGACAAGTAAAGCTCGTTGGCGATGGCGTTGACGTACTTGCGCTCCTTGCTCCAGTAGATGCCTCCGCCACATGGCGTGCCTCGTCCTGTCTGCATGTCGTTGAAGATGTCGACAGCCGCGTCGAGGTATTCTCTGTCGCCTGAAACGTCGAATGACCGAACCAATCCCAAAGCCCACCATCCTTCGTCGTCATAGAATTCGTTGATGAAGTCGTCAAACCCGCGTTTCCCCAAGAACCCTCGTTTGGCCATGCAGCCGTTACTATGATCCAGGCAGTACGTGGACGAGACCATGCCGTTCTTGGCGACTGCTTTGATTGTTTGGACGCTTGTTTTTTGCGCTTGGAAAAATGTGTTGCGCATATATCCGCCGACATTGAGCTTGTTGGCTTCAGCAAGCCGTAACGATGCAAAATCAGCCAAGGTAGTGAGGGCGTTACCGCTGTTCCACCAAGCATCGTCCCAGATTCCCGTTCTTACGTTGTACCAATTTTCGTTTAGTGTCCTTATCGACGCAACAGCACTATCAGTATAGTTTTGAGCACTGGCGGCTTCTACAGAAGCGCCACTGACGGCAAAATATATGCCTCCGGCGGCGAGTATTGACCTCCAATTGTTGTTACGACAACTCATCTTGTCGTCGATGCCAATGGAAGGCGTATATGAAAGGTGAAAAGTGACGAGAGAGACGTATTGAAGTACCGGGGAGAAGGATTAGTAGAACAAGAAAATTGTGTCCGTCAGACTGACGATGCGACAGTCAAACACGGTATCAGGCTCAGCACGTCACCCTCTTCCTTAGACTTCTGATCAACCGTGTGATTCAGAAGCAACAAGGCTCGAAACTGAGGTGGGAATATTGCATGAATAAATGAAGAGATGAACAAACATGGGGCAACCCGGAGACATGAAATGGGGACTCGGATGGGAGCGCACTACTATTATACCACGCTTCAGGCAAGGGACAAGCGCTTGGCTTGGCCGTGGGCAAGTCACTCTCCTCCAGCATCCATCCATGGTGGACAAGCAATGCACACGCCTTCTAGAGGGACCACCAGCTACATTTCTCGTTGAACCCGTGTGCCGCGTGTCAGGGCCAGCAAGTCAGCATGTCATTGTCGTGTGCTGCCAACATCTGGTTGGATCTTGTATGGGGGCTCCCCTTCGGGGCCCCTTCCGGGCCAAGATGGAGTGTCGGTCGCATTAGGCATTAGGGGGGGGCAGGCATGGAGGTTCCGTACCGCCTCACGGAGTCATGCTGGCCCCCGTGCCTGCCTCTGCCTCTTTGCGACTTGACTCTCCGTGTAAGAGGATGCAGCATGCCAGCATGCCAGCAAGCCGGATGCAGCCTCGATCGGACGGCAGCCAGCCGATGGCGCGAGCGGATCCAACGTCTTGATTGGCGCGGACAGGGATTCGGCGCCAAGTCTGGATGACACAGGCGGCGCCAAGCCATGACCTGACTCTGGTCCGGCAGGCAGTGTGGCATGGCAGTGTGGCAGTTGTGGCAGTTCGTGCCTGCCGGCGCCTGTGCGTCTCTCTGTCCCCGTCTCGGGCAGCAAACACCATGGGCAGGACAAAGGCCAGCGACGTGCTCAATACTCGGTAGATATATATATATACAACACATATATATCATTTGTCTGAGAACAACGACGACATCCGCGACTTGCTGATTGAGGCGAATTTATGTCACTGCTGCAGGCACGCCGTGCTTGGGCGCTTGGCTGATGGACTGAAAAACTGAAGTGAACAAGTCACTGCTCAAACGCGGCCCTGACGAGGTGAAAGCTTTGCGAAGGCTGGGCATCGTGTTTCAGCGGGAGATTGCCTCTTCATGCCGCAAAGCCAATGCGAATACCCCCGTTTTGCAAGTTCGCAGCCCTCATGGAACGACAAGACAATCTCACTGCTCTGACCTAGGTCGCTGTTCGTCCATTATGCGACACCGGTCCTGGCTGTATCGTAGCACTACTTGCCTAGCCTGGCGCTGTAGGCAAATCTACTTCCATGGATTCAAGGAAGAGCTCGTTGAACCACACGCATCCGATGAAGTTGCACGGGAACAGAGGTCGTGCCGTTCATCATGCGGAGCGGTGAAGAGGTTCGATGCTTCGTCGTGGTTTGTGCGACAGATGTAATCATCCAACAAGGCATGTGCGCCCATCTGGAATCCGGTCCAGTCATGTCGTGTCCGCGAATCTTTGCTTTGTCCAGACAAAGGTCAGAGCATCACCGCAGACGACCAGACTCGACTCGGTCTCGTGATGTCTGCCCCAGCCAGATCAGGTGCTCAGGGCAGCGGGTCTGCACCTCCCCTCCTCTATCAACTAGTTGCCCTTTCTCGCCCATGATGAATTTCATCCTGCCTCCAGTCGCAATGTTTTACTGCATTCTGACTGCATCGTCAGCTTCAAGCTGAAACTTGGTAGCCCCACGACGTGCCGCCAAGCTAATCTCAAACGCGCGCTGAATGCTCCGTTCTTCATCTAGACCAAGGCGACGACCGGACAATATAATACGGCATAAAAAAGCCCGATGGGTGGGTGGTTCCTGCAGGGAGTGAAGAGCCAGCCGTGCACCCTTTTTAGGGCAATACATATTACAAGGTACCAGATAATTTTCGGAACTACCCAAGACCCACTGTAAAAAGAAAGAAGGTTCCCAGCGCCAAGACACACAGTTGCGTCTGAGAATTAGGGCTTCTCGCCAATCTCGTCATGGCTATGCTACTGGTCAATTTGATATATTTCAGGCATGTTTGGCATCAACCCGAATTCAATCAAATGTCCACGACCTTCACGCTCACAGAGCTCACAGAGCTCACAGTATGGATAGCACAGCCACGTGCACCTACCTGGGCGCAGTGCAGTATGCGACATGAACACGGACTACATATAGACTGCTCGATGCTTGGACGCATGTCGCATATTTGTGCGCACAAAAGACCACATGGCGGCATTTCCTGCCGTGGAACAACGCGCACGCTTCCTTCCACTATTCTTAGTACAAGTAGTGCAAACAGTCATACAAACACGTTGCTGGCCCATATTTTCAACTTGGCGGTCTGGATCGTGGTTGACGTGATCAATTGTCTGACGTCTGACATCACGACCCGATTACAAGAAATATCCACGTTGCACACGAGCAACATTCTCCGCAAAGGATACGAGTTCGGTGCCATCCAATGAGGAAGCACGTTCTAGTCAGATAGCGATGCGTGTCGATTGAGAGGAACAAGGAAAGTCCAAAGCAAAAAAGATCGTATTGGGTATATTAGATACATTTCCAAGTCCTCGTACTAGAACCGTCTCCGTCTAGAACATCCATGACGCGAAAAAAAAAAGAGCCCCCTCCTCCTCTTCCCTGGTTCAACTCCCTTCCCTATCCGTTTTCCACCACGCCGGCTTTTACTATTTGCTTCCGTGAGAGGACATCGATGCATAGTGAAAATTCCCCAGAGTTTCGTGATTGCGTGTTGGCTCCACAACGCTCTGTGGTCGACCAGATCGACCAGAAGACGGTCGTCTCTTCGATGCAAATTTAGCCAACATCGACAAAGACTTGTTCTTCTCGTTGGCCAATGTCATGGCACGGTCGGCCCCTTCAGCAGTAAGCTCTTGGATGGTGCTCTGTTCTAAAAATATTTTGGGGAAAATGCCCCATTGGCCTTTGCTGTTTGTGCCGGACCAGCACCAAAAATCCGGATCGGGATCTGACAATTACGTCAGTTTTCTTGTCTACGAAGAGCATGGCAAAGCCACCAACCACACCATGTTACTTACAGCCGATGTTTATGATGGACTCATTCTTATCAAACCTGAGCCAGAGGCTCTTGTCCTTATCTTTGTCCCTTTGGTGGAATTTCCATCGAGATTTTGCGCGAATAAGGCTTGAGCCCATCATTCTGATATCCTCAAAAGGTGGTGCATCAAGTTTGATAATGTCGGCAGGAACAGATGCGCAGATACCGTCGTGCCATGCAAAGATCCATTCGCCATTGTACTTTTCCGGCCAGTTTATTCCGACCACCCTGGCTCCGTGGCAGAGTTCCAAAGCTGGGCTGCGGTCAAACAGAAGCCTTTGGCCGTATAGCCTTCGCGAATGATCCCGCGTTACGCCCGTAGGCTTTCCAAATATTTGCGAGAGATTCAGCTGTGCGGGATGAGCTTCGGGTGGGTTTTTGAAGTGAATGTCGTAGTCGTTTCGGAGGTGAGCAGGCATGCTGGCCCCTTCCACGACAGCGATTCCGGAAACCTTGGGCAACGGCCGTGGATGATGTGTCAAATGATTGAACAAAGCCTTTGACGTTGTGAAAACTGTTGCATCGCACTCATGAATCGTTCTTCCTGCCTGCACACAAAACACGCAGGCATAAAGCACGTCATCGACTCGCTTGGCTGGGAGATGACTTTTCTGTAGGAAACGGAGACGATAGTTGATGCCGCTCTTGTAAAAGTTCCCCTTGTCTTCAACGTGTTGCATCAGTTTTCTTTCTTGCCTCTTGTATCATGTCATGTAGGCTTACCTTCTTTGTTCAAATCATACTCAATCTGGGAAAAGTCCAGTTCAAAGAGACATCCTGTACATCGTGCCACAGTAGCGGCTGCCGAAAATCCCTGTCCAAGAGGTTTAGTGTGGCGTCAAAATGAGATCGGCTTGGGGCGAACTCACTGGTTTCTTGGTCTTCTTGATCCCAATCTCACCGCGAATGACTTCTTTGGCACCCTCACAGAAGCCTTTGTATTGATAAAATGTGCTAGTCGACCCTATAGTGCAATCTTTTGGTGACAGTCTGGCCTGTATGGAGTCTTCAGTGGCCACAGGAATCAAGCCATGATCTTGATTTTCGCTTGGTACTGTCATGGCTATTTCGCGGCCTGCTTGACTTTTTGGATTGGATGTTCCCGATTGGGGATAGAGACTTTGATAGTTATTGCTAGAGCCACGGCCGTGGTGATTAACCAGCGGCGGTGGCGGCAGAGGACTGGTCGGGGGATGCCCTTGCAGCTGTCTGATGGTCTTGTATTGCCGGTCCATATCTTCGACCCGACTGGTAACAGAAGCTCTCGAAGTTCTTCGCGGTGGAGGAAGCAGAGTTGATCGTACTTGCAGCGGCTGGATGCTACATGTTGGCTTGCTTGCTCCTCGTGGCGCATCTTCCTCCGGAATAGTAGGAGAGAGCGTGGGGGGCCGCGAACGGGTTCCATGGCTCGTCGCATTTGTGGAATTCGACTGTGTGCTGGATCCAGAGTGCCGGTAGTCACTATACTCATCTGTGTCTTGATCGTAGACGCCAGCTACACTTCCGTATGGTTGCTGCGCATTGAGTGGCGAGCGTTGACTGTTGTCGGGGCTTATGGGAGAAATAGCGGGATCAACAGGTGACTCTGGCCTATAGACAGTGGGCCTTCGATGGACTGAACTGTGCGTATTCATCTCTACGTCTTCACCACCAGGTGCCGATTGGGGATCACAGGGGTCCGGTGACGGTGGTCTCGGGTGTGTTTGCTGAGGCTGCTCAGGCGGTAGTGGAATGTCCGCATCCTCCCCTCTTTGGACGGCGATGGCAGCAACCAGATCTTGGCCTTGGACACTTGACGACCGCTGATCGAACATCAGATTTTGTAGCTGAGTTGTGGCATCATCCACGTGAGGATCGTCTGCTACTGATCTGGCATCGTCCTGTGAGCCCGATATCGAACCCCGCGTTGAAGGAACGGGGCCGAAGGGGTGCTGGGAAGCTGGCTGTTGAAGAGGAAAAAGTGACTGCGGGCGAGGGGATGATGGCGGCGATAGTTGAGAAAGGTAGTGATTTGGAACTTCAAGTTTCATAGTGATGAGAATATTGTACACTTTCGGGCCGGCTTCTCTATTCAAGGCCTGCAGCTCGTGGAACTTCTCGGCCTTAAAGGTATCGGCCTCGATGAAATCTTCAAAGTCCCAGAGTAAATCGGTGAGTTGTTCACGGTATTCGGTGATCTCAACTGCAACAAATCATTTCGCATCAGACTATCCGCCAAGATACAGAAGTCAATCGGAGTCACCTCGTCAAGCTTCAGCTGCCGACGAACTGTTCCCAGGAATCAAAAGAAGAATAGAGGGCACAAACCGTTTTCTTTCAGAGCGAGTATGAAGTTGTTTCCGTATTCATTATAGAGCTTTCTGCAACTGGCCTCGATTCGGGTCAAGCCTCTTTCACCTACTTTGACAAGGCGTTGCGCTTCTTTCAGCATATCTTGTGAATCCCCCGCATTGTCCACAGCCAGCTTTCCTTTTTCAACCACGTCCCGAAAAGGCTTCACCGCGAGTTCGTCGACGGTTTCCATTGTTTTTTTCTTCTTTCCCAAGGGAGGGAGTCCAACCACGCCAGGTGAAGGTAGAGAGCGAGCGTCGAGCTCGGAAAAAAGCCTCAAGATGGCTCACAAAAGGCAGTGCCGGCCTATCTGAACGACACACGGGGCACAGTCGGTCGCAGTCTGTGCTATTGTTCTGGCAGTCCGTCGTTGAAGCTGGGGAAGTGGGGTGACAATATGTCTTGTCGTCGGGCCCGTTGTCGAGGTACAGTGCCCGAAGTGCTTCTTTATAAGACTGAACAGGTGCTTTGCTGGTAATGGTCTGTAGTTGTCTGTAGTTGTCTGTAGCTGCCCAGAAAAGGAAGAGGAAGGGGGCGGGGAGATAAATGAACAACAATAGAAAAGGCATCACGCCAACATGTACCCCGGCAGCCTGGGCGAAACCGGGTGCCTCTTGTGCGCCGAGTGCCAGTACGAACAAGCCTACGGACCACACCCCTGGCGCCACTCATGACTTTGTACGGATTACATGTAGCAGTTTCATGGGGGAACAGGGCTGCTGGAAGGATTAGTGGTGTGGCAACTTGGACGGAGTATGTAGATTTGCCTGCCAAAACTTGCAGGCTGATATCACGCATCCGCAAGGGTCTTTTTGGGGGGGGGGGGGCACGAGGGGCGAAGCCATGCGTGCTGGGGTTTGAAAGTCGAGAGACTTGGGTCCGGAACGATCCTATCCTGAACCACAGTCCTTGTGTTATTACATATGTCACTTATTAGAGTACATGTGACAGAAGTTTATTTGTGCCTGCACCAACATCAGCCCAATGCTCGGCCGACTCGGCCGCATCAATTGATTCAAGCCAGGTCCACGAGGCTTGAAGCAGGAGAGGCCATCGGGGCAATATGCAATGCCCTGCAAAGCTAAACGCGCCTGGGATTACCGCATCGGCCAAAACAAAGAGGCCACCACCAGACGCGGCCACCACCAAGACAGGCGAGACATGCAGTCGTCAGTCAACATGGGTATCCTTAGACGGGTGAGAAACAATACGGAGTACGGATTATTACGGATGAGTCCGCACAATCGGTTCAAACTAATCGTGCCACGCCCCTCTTCTATTGGTTATCGCGTGCCTCTGACCACCGAAGGTCTGGAAGTGGGGCGTGGCACGATTAACGTTGAGTGGAAGGGACGAGGGGAAGGGACGAGGGGAAGGAGCCATGCATGCGCCATTCATGGGATTAGTTAGCCATTCATTCGACCCACCCGTTCATCTCTTCTTTTCCCGACTGCACGACAGGTGAATGCAGGCCACGATGCAGTTGGGAATCTCAGTCTTGTATATTGCTTACTATTCAGCTGTCAATCAGCCTGACAAGCCACCATGCAGCCCAGTCTCTCCGGCCGATGGCATAGCAGGCATCAGTCAATCTTCAAATGACAAGTCAGCGCGGGTGCGAGATTGCCGACAAAGCAGGCAAGAACCAATAATTCTTCAATTCTTGCAAGCAAATCGAAAGTGGCACGTGCCGCCCGCAAGACGGCAAACGTTCTCCATGGCGTCGTGGCAAACTCGGTGCTGATAGTCAACATTATGTATGTACAGCACGACGAAGTGGAGTAATGACTTGTCATTCTCAGCAAGTTCTCCAATACATGTAGACAATCGCTGAGCTTGGTCCAGGTATCTGTGACACGAACAGCACAAACCATGCTCGGTTTCGCGGTCTGAGTGTGATGCAATGATGACGAGCCTCGGAAATTAAAATGGGAATGGTCCGTTTACCCTGCTTGGTAGAAGTTCGCACGCATCCCTCCTTAATCGACAACAGCTCCGTACATCGTCAAGGCCATTCTGCAGAGCATCAAGCCGTTGGCTATGATAGGACACCGTTGCGCTGTATCCGATCGACGGAAGTAGTCGGACTTTAACACTAGCGGACGTTGCAAAATGACACCCTTCGACGTCGTAATGCGTGTTAGACCGCAAGACGTCGGTCGGCCCCTTTTTCCAGAATATCCACAAATGGGCAGGCGGACCTGTATAACTTGAGGCTCACTATATGTGATGGATACGCAACCCGTCGTCGTCAAGACAAGACTCAAGAGAACTGACTGACGCCTTGCGCCGCAATGAGCAGTGAGTTAACTGCCAGCCCTTTTACTTGGAAAGGCCATGAAGCGATCTGGGCTGGATAATAGAGAGAAAAATCGGAGCCCGTTTATGATGCTCACGAGTCACGAGCTTCTGCACTGCACTGCACTGCACGTTCGTTCTCTGGTTCATTTGAACGATGAGATGAGCGAAGGGCCGCGGATCCGCCTTCTTCAAAGCAGGGTTCGGCGCGGCGCGGACGGGTGGACCAGAACTGTGTGCGTTCATGGGGGAACCCGGAAAGCGAACATGACGAGAACCAAGTTTCGTACCAGCGAGCAGTGAGCACGGAGAATGAATAATAGCGGCAACGCAATATGAAAAAGTGGCTTGCTCGGAGTTAGATGCCCTTGTTCACAACGCGAATGGAGCAGCAACAAGCATCGGAACGGCCATCCCATGTGATGTGAAGCGAGCGTTCCTATTGGCAGGAACAAGATTGTATTTCCGATGAGGAAGCGAATGAATGACGTCCGAATTTTCAAAAGCAGCGAAATGAACATCCCCCCGTCCAGGACGTCGTCCAGGACGGATGGATGCCCCTATCATTAGTCCGCACTTACCCCACGTTTGGCCGTCCGTCAGCCAACCGCACATCTCATACCGGCGTCGACTTGCCTCCTTGGGCAACAACACGTCGACCCGTTGAACAGCGGCGCCCATCTAGTTCCAACTCAGCTGTCAAAGCCGTGGCCATCGCGTCACAAGCTTATCATTAGGCGTTCTTCCACGGACTACAACAGTAAAGCAATGCCAGTCGTACATAAGTAGACCAGGAACACCAGGCGTGTCCTGGCTGGGGTCGGACAATGTCGCGTCACGTTTGAAATCGGAATACATTTTTCCAACTCGGGCAATTCGGGCAATTCGACGCCATTTTTTTTTTCTTTTAGAGCTCCATGCCGGCCGAGAAAAACACGGGATTTTAATTCATCAATGACAGTACCCCGAAATCCGTACATGAGCATTACATCTCGGGACTGGTTAGGTCATCCCTGCAATACAATCAACTCCAACAAATTCCGAAATTTACTTTCATTCACCCTCCCGCCCCTCCAATCTTCTCCATGATAAAGTGCCAAATCGTCGCGCAGAAACAGTAAAGAGACGATCCCAGGGGAAAGAACAAAACAAAACAAAAAAAAGAAAGAAAAATGACTGTCAATGACTTAGAAGACTGGCGCGTCCAGGTCGCCCGCAAACGCCAACCGCAGCGGCATTCTTTCGGAGGATGAGCTTGGCATTACGGAGCGGTACTCTGCGAGGCAGTTGTTGCGGAGACTTGTGGACGGGGAGGTTACGTCTCTTGCGGTGACGACGGCGTTTTGCAAACGAGCGGCCATTGCTCAGCAGCTGGTGAGTCCGAAGATATGGCTTGACCACTGTGGTTGGATGGGCGAGAAAAACGGCCTCGTTGACAAGGAAACATGTCCGACACGGAACAGACGTCGTGTTTGACGGAGCACTTCTTCGACCGCGCCGTCGCCAGAGCCGTGTATCTCGACGAGTTCCTCGGCCGAGAGGGCAAGCCGCTTGGTCCGCTGCACGGCCTGCCCATCAGCATCAAGGACAACTTCTGCGTGCAAGGCGTGCAGAGCACGCTGGGCTGTGTGTCGTTCCTGGGGAATCCCCCGGCGGAAGCCAACTCTGCTCTCGTGAAGATGCTACTTGATCTCGGGGCGGTCCTGTACGTCAAGACGAATATTTCGCAGGCGCTGATGGTGAGTGCTTCCTTTTCTTTTCACATGTTTCCCGCGTCCAGCGCCAAAGTGCCGTCGGCGACCAGTCGGACTTATACATGAACCAACCCGTCATGCTCACTTGCACACAAACGAAACGCAGACGGCGGATTCGGAAAACAACATCTTCGGGCGCACGCTGAACCCCAACAACACCAAGCTCACGGCCGGCGGATCCAGCGGCGGCGAGGGCGCCCTCGTTGCCTTCCGAGGATCCATCCTCGGCGTCGGCACCGACATTGCGGGCTCAATTCGCATCCCTGCGCTGTGCAACGGCGTATACGGATTCAAGCCCACGGCCGATCGGATCCCCTATGGCGGCCTGATATCCGGCACCGTCGACGGCCTGCCGGGCTTGGTGCCGTGTGCCGGGCCGCTGGCCCACAGTCTCGACGACATGGCGCTCTTCATGTCTACGGTTCTCAACGCGCGACCGAACCGATACGATGCGACGGCCCACGCGGGGCCATGGCAAAAAACCCTCGATGCCCCCCCGACCGCAAAGGTCACAATCGGCGTCGTGTCCGAGGACGAGCACTTCCCGCTACACCCCCCCGTCCGCCGGGCCCTGGCCTCGGCCGTCGACGCTCTCACGAGAGCAGGCCACAGCATCGTCCGTCTTGCCAATTGCCCGGACCGAAGCATCTCGTACGGCAGCCGCCTTGCGTTCCAGTACTTGAACTACGTACCGCACGTCGATCACATTGCCGCCGGCCGAGAGCCGCCCGTGGCATCAGTCGCGCACCGCTACCACCCCATGTTCTCGGGCCCCCCGCCCGTGTCCGAGGACCTCGAGACGTTTGAGAAGATGGCCGCCCTGCACACGGCGCGTGACAGGTACCAGGACGCGTGGCGACAGGCCTGGGTGGACAACGACATCGACGTCATCCTGGGGCCGGCCGCGCAGAATACCGCCGTTGCCCACGACACGTATGGCTGGCCTCCATACACACTGCTGTGGAACTTGCTCGACGTAATGTCCCCCTTTTCTGCCTTGGGCCCCCGTCCCGTGGCTCTTCTCCCTTTTCTAAACCATGAGACTTGATCTACATAGTACCCCGCTTGCGTCATTCCCTACGGCAGAGCCTCCAAGGCGCTGGACCCAGAACCCATGTCTGTAAAAGATCATGTTCAGCCAAGTTGTGAGTGTTGATCTCCCCGGACCATTTCCAGAAGAAGAGATATCATTGCCCTCCCCCTTCTCTTAAAAACAAAGAAAGAAGAAGCAACAGAAAAAATCGTGCCCAGAAATTAAATCGGGGTTAGTCGCTTACAAAATGCCCAGATAACCCAGACGTCGTAGATGGCGCCCCCTGTGCCATTCAAATCGCTGCCCCGCGCTACCTGGACGAGAAGTGCCTCGCCCTTGCTGCCATTATCGAGAGGGATCTTCAGACGTCGCAGTCTTGATGATGACGATGCGCGGAAAGATTTTCTTGCCCCCCACATGATGAGTTGTCACAATGCTCCGCGATTGAATCTGGGCAAGCTAGTGGTGATACTATTTGATGTCTCGCAGCAAGAGACATCGTCGCCGGATATCTTACCATTGATGAGAAGAGGATGTGCCAAAGGCAGATGATCCCCATCAAGGGGCCCTCGGGAAGCCCCTGCCTCGTAGTCGCTTAGAGAAGTGACAGATGTGGAACACATGAGTAGAAAAAGGAGTCACACCAGTATCCGGCTTGTAGTCTAATCGGATCATCTATGGCCAGTAAGACACCACGTTGGGCCCACCTGCGTCGGGTATAGGAAGTTTTCCCCGCGTGGAGAAACATTCTGGACTTTGGTGTGTGCTCGATCTGGTCTACCAAGATGATTCATCTGATCCGCCCCGTCCGTCTCTTGAAACAACGCCGATGGCAAAGATTGTGGCAGCCCACGATGTTGCCGCTGTCGCCAATGCCAATTTTGTACAGTCAGAGGGGCCATCCGTGAACATTCTCACTTGCCGAGCTATGTACATTTCCTTACAAAAGCCCTAGCTCGAGGCCTCGTGATGTCGCCAAGTCATCAATCGTAATCTCATCTCTCGCGTAACACGTCCACCATTCCTCCATCAGGGACAGCAGCTGTGCCCCCCTGCTGGGAAACCTGAAGGCTTCTTCTCGCACTGCAAAACAACTCTTGATTGCTTCTTTGAGCTCTGGTTTGTCATTCATCACACCAGCCTCGATACCTGCCACGATAAGAGGATAGTCAATAGCGTTGAAAAGAAGCGAGTCTTTATGAGCATCAGGTGCCAGGTAGGCTCGGGTGATTGCATCGATATGGCCGATGACGCGCGTCACGATGACAACTGTCGAGGCCGGGGTAGCTCTTCTTGACCCCGATGAGGCCTGTGAGCTGCCGTCGAAAGAGGGGGGTGACGGCTGGGCACCCTGGATCCGAGTGTACAGCCGGGGATTGCGTAGCGAAAGAACGCCAGCTAGTCTGTACGCTTCCCACAGATGACATTGTGTCAAGCTCCCTGGTGCGCCTGGCCAATCCCAGAGGTCTTCCTCCGAGATCTCCTTGGCGTCGATAGCAGACAAGAGGTCAAGCAAGGACCGTGGTAGGCCACTCACGAACTCGACACTATCAAGCCGAGGTGGTCGACAGATATAGCCCGGCTCACGACAGTGCAGACGCCATACGCCAATAGATGGGTTCTGACGACCGACGGCGAAGCCTGGTAGATCCAGGTATCCCAGAACTTCAATAAGGTGCCGTCGAATTGGTGTGTGACTTTTCAAGGGCTCTTGTAAGCCGCGCGTCAATACCACGCTATAAATGCCATGCAAATGCATTGTCCAAGCACAGCCCAGGCTCAACTGGTATACAAGAAGCATTGCGATTTGGTTAGTGCACAAGTCATGGCAGCAGAACAATGAGGCAAAAAAAAAAAGAAAAAAAAAAGAAAAAAAAAAGTCAACCTACCCCGATGGTAGACAGCATCAAGCCAGCGGCAAATGTGCCGTCCCTGGGCTGATTCACACTTTTGCCCAATTCGGTTCGGAAGGTGGTCAAGGCTGTGTTGAAATAGTTCAAGAATCGTCGCTGGACCGTTGGTCGGGGGCAAAGGGAAGCTTGTATGGTGAGACATGCTGCACAAAGCGCCTCAGAATGCTGGCATAAGGTTGGCAAATTTTTGGCGAGTATGTTGTCTTCGTCATTGACAGATGTGGAGTGCAGCGTATTGATGCCGTACTCGCCAACTAAGGAAAGTCCCGTGCGTTAGCTTCATTCAGTCTGTACCACAGTGGGAAAAGTAAAAAAAAAAAAAAAAAAAGGGTCGGCTTACACTCTTCAAAGAGGCGCACTTCCTCTTGGCCCTGCTTTGATATCCAAGGGGGTATGTTGCCAGCAGAGCTGGATGGCGGCGGGGACGGGGACGGCGGCGGCGGCGGTGACGATGGCGATGGCGATGGCGATGGCGATTGTGATGGTGACGGTGACGGCGACGGCGACGGCGATGGCAGCTTGGCTGTTTTGCCTCGGTCGGAATCTGACAAGTCATCAATCAGTACAGTCAAGCAGTCATTTTCGAGAATGTACGATGACTGACATGACTGACCATGCTGAGGCCCGTGTGAAGGGTTTCCACATCCTAGTTGGGGGGGACTGCTATTCTCCGATTCCGACGATGTAACCGACGATGTAACCGACGAGGCAACCGACGAGGCAACCGACGAGGCAACCGACGAGGCAACCGACGAGGCAACCGACGAGGCAACCGACGAGGCAACCTGGTTAGCCGCATCCACCACATGCACACGCGCCGAGACGTCGGATCTTCTCGACGCCTTTGCAGCTTCACGACGACGCTCGTCACGAACGAGGTCGCGATGCCTGCTCTTGGGCCGCGGGGGGATGGCTGTCTCTACCGGCTGGCTGGCACCGGCAAACCGACCTCGAGACGCAATGCCAGCGCCCCATTTCAGGCGCATCTCGTAGCCCTCGCAAGTGAAGCCCTTTTGGATGCATGTCAGGCAGTGCGGGCGGGCTCGGTCGCACTGGAACCGCTTCGCCTTGCACGTCCAGCAGCCGTCGTGGAAGCGATTGCGTGGGGTCGACATGCCGCAAAGAGAAAGGGCAGACGGGCGAGAGGGTGAAGGGCAAAGGCCAAGGCGGACGGACGGTCGGGACGGCGGCCCTTGTTGTCTTTGTATGGCGAAGGTCTACGGAGTACGGATCCGTAATAGCGGCCGGCCACTTGCGACTGGGATGAGGGCTGCACGATGGCACGCGAGGAGGCAAACGTCGACGGCTTCCGTGTTGCCGTGTTGCTGAGACGATCTTTGGACCTCAGGTGCGTGGAGCCAGTCGAGCCAGTTCGAGCCAGAACTGCCCGTCTGTGATAGGGCGGGGTCGGCCTGCTTGAACAGGTTTGCTGGGGGTGTTGGTGTGTTGTTGGGACAGGAAGGATGAGATGATGACCTTGTTGATCCAATTCGTAAATCGTAAATCGTAATCCGTAATCCGTAATCCGTATGTACGGAGTACTCCGTACTTCCCATACGATGAGGCTTGTAATCCGTACCGAGTACGGACGTACGTACATACTGTATACATGTACGGCGTCGTATCCGGACAGGCAGGGAGGGACAGGGACGTGTTACCGACGGAGCCTCCGCATGTGAACAAAAGTCGTCGACAAGTTCCGCAAATTCCACAATATCCGTATTATTACTCCGTACATGTCTTCAATCTTTGCTTCTGTCCGTCCGCCCGCCCGCCCGTCCGCCCGCCCGTCGTCGTCCTAATCTTCTTCGTGACAGTGTGTCTGTCCCTTCCTGGACATGGGACACAATGCATCTGCGCGCTCATCAAGAATAGATAACCGCCTGCCTGCACCTTGCCTTTGTCTCAACGTCAGGAACATGCATCACATCGCAGACGGCAATGCCGAGCACCTGGAGTCCCAAACTATATTCATTCAATGCCGCCCGCTTTTTTTGCTCTTATCGGCTCGACTGAGCACCCCGAGACCGAGATATATTTCATTCAAACCCGCCTTGAGTCGTCAATGAACAGGATCCATCGATAAATAAATACCTCATGCCTTGAGGCTCGGTGCTAGTGCCGGCCCATTGTGCTTTTTATTTGCTTAGGCTGCCGTCTTTTGATTATGCATGGTCAGTATACTGACTTTTCCGTGACGAAAACTCATCCTTTCCTCATTATTGACTCGAATCAAGTGGAGAAAGAGGAAGGAAGGGAGGGAGGAAGGGAGGAGGGGAGGGGGAGGAAACTGGAAAGAAATTTGCATTCAACACTCACCTGCTGCAACTCAATCATCCTTCGCCCGATTGCAATGGTCTCCTCCATGCCGCGCTGACGCTGCCAAAACCTGAAAGCACATCAGTCAATGGTTCAGAATAAAAAGTGTTCCCATCACAGTGTCGGTGTCGTAACAAACTCACATCTCTTCAGGGCCACCATGACCACGAATAGAAGCTTGACGTGCTTCTTCCTCGAGTGCCTTTCTTGTAATGGTCTCACCCGCCTGAACACCGGGCACAGTAACAGACGCTTTGGGATTCACGCTTTGGCCAAGGTTTTCAGCGAGGAGCTTCTTCTTCATCAAGTAGCGCTCTCTTCGCTCACGTTGCAAGCCGGGGCTTTCCGCCTTGTTCATCACAAACCGGACGACTTGTTGCATCAGCAGGTAAAAGTGTTCTGCCAAGAGAATGCTGAGAAGGCCTCCCCAAGCCGAAATTTGGGATGGTGTGCCCCTATTCCCACCCTTGGCGCCACTGCAAAGGAACACGATTGCAGCACTCGTGATACTACCGAGCCACGACAAGAACCCAATAGCATCGAGCCATGGACCGATTGAGTCTGATCGCCAAGGTATCGGTCGTTTGTAGCTAACGGCAATTTTGAGTCCATCGGAACGCAGCTCAACCCAGTTGTTGATGAAGAAGCAGCACGCGGCTAGTGGCCACGCCACCGAGAAAAGGGACAGATAACCTGGGGGAAGTTCTTGTCAGAGAGCTTCCTGGCAGAACGGGGACACATGAGCATCGTCTCCAACTCACCAAACTGCATGACCATTTCGCGGTAGTCATCCGTGACGTCGTATACTTCTAATGCGCACTCGCCACGAACTCGTTTGAGAAACGTGGCCTCTTCCGCATGGTCCTGGTCCTCCATTGTTTTCGATTGAAGCTCCTTTGCCTTGGCAAAAGCCTTATGTTTGACATAGGGAACAATGACCTCGGTGGCGAAATTGACCACTTGTGCTGTAACGGTGAAGTAAAACATTTGGCTGCTGATGCGCTCTGGGTCGATGCGGAACTGCTGCGTAGGAAGAGGCTTTTCGCTCAAGGTAAGAACCTGTGCCGTGCGACGCCAGAAGTCAAGGAATGGCAAAAGAATGTCCCCAAACGGAATGTAAATGAAAGCAGTAAAAATGAGTGCCATGTAAGAAGTCATGAAGTTGAGCACAAACTGTTTCTGCGCCAGGGCAGCCTTGTGCGCTACGCGTAGTGTTAGCGACGCTTTGCAGCAAATGCATGGCTTTGTTGGAGTGACATTACCATCAAGTGTGTTGTAATTTTCCCTGTGCGTCAAGGCATTGGCGGCTTTCATCAGCACAGCCGAGAATGTAGGTGTGAAGATGACGAGAATCATGGTGGGTGGGCACGAATCCCTAGTCAATTTTAGTGAGCTTTGAGACATCCCGGCGGAAGTGTGGTGATGACGCCGACCTACCAGGTACTGCTTTCCTGGGCCATCATACACTTGGTTGATGAAGATCTCCAACGAGTTTGCGACGACGACCAAGCCTCCGAGTACAACGATGCAAGCTATAGCAAAGGGTATCTGCAAAAGTTGAGTCTGGATCCGTTTCTTAAAAGGGTACACCTTGACGGGCTCGCCGGTGACAAGGTCCTCAGCCTCGTATTCCCATTTGAACTCGGGGCGAGGTAGTTGAATCGCGGAGACGCCTCGCACACCCCACTGGACTGCCAAATCCACTTCCTTTTTTTTCCAGTATTCCAAGAAGATGACGGACCAAAGTCCACAGCCGAGCGCGTACGTGCTGGAGAACTGACCGAGCAGCATCCAGGCGGCAAAGCCCATGGCAGAAGGGAATGTGAGGAAGATGAAATAACTCCTCAGAAAGGCAAAGTAAAAGGCAACACTTTCACCAAACTTGTTGCGAATATCGTCCAGGTCCGCCTCGTCCAGGAGCCATTTCTTGGCCCACTTCTGTATCCAGGACTTATTGAAGGCCTGGTCATGCAGGGGAAACACATCATTGACGTATTTCCATTTGGAGCTGGCCTGATTGATGCCAGCACCGCCATCATCCTCGGGCCTGATGATGAGCTGGTAAACAAGCCGAAGCCGCTCCGCCTCAGTCACAGGCTCGTCTTCGAGAACCTTGGCAAGGTCCGAATTTGGGCCAGACGTGCGAATGCCTTGGAGCCAATCTTGCAGGCGGCCGCGATACACTTGCTGTCCCAGCAAGTCTGCTGATGCGAGTTTGACGAAGACGAGCAGCGAGCCTAGGTCTCCATTGCGAACTTCCGTCGCCAAACCTACGTCTGTCAAGGCTTGGATAAGCTGGACAAACCCAGCTTCCGCCTCGGCACGTTCTAAGAAAAGTGAGAATCAGGCCAATGATGCGAGGAGCTTCACCTGGGACAGAACAGATCTGATCTGATGGTATTCGCATCAACAACACACCTTTAGCGGGGACTAGATAGTGGATTACATAGTCGACCCTTCAAATGATTGCTATCAGCACGGGGGAGCACATCCGCAGTCAGTTTCGGGGCGCGCAATGAACGCACCCAAGGTTGTCAGAACCAGCTTCGCCGTCTTTGTTGCTATATAATTTTCTCAAGCTCGTCATGGTGGCGAGTCGTGAGTGAGGCGTGCAGCTCGCGTTGCCGCCAGGACCAGTTGCATGAGGAGGCACGGTGGCACGTGTCGCTGATTCGGGAGAAGGAGAGCAGCAAAGATTGTTTACCGTATGATTGATTGATTGATTGATTGTATTTATTTATTTGGGTGGTGAAAGTGGTTTGT
Organism: Epichloe coenophiala; assembly: GCA_018801565.1. Taxonomy (NCBI): domain Eukaryota; kingdom Fungi; phylum Ascomycota; class Sordariomycetes; order Hypocreales; family Clavicipitaceae; genus Epichloe; species Epichloe coenophiala. Next base: position 611,376 of record JAFEMN010000010.1, on the reverse strand, counting down.
AGACAGAAGGCGGGAGAGAAGACGTCATTTGTGCATGTGGTCCGTGCTCTCAATCCACCGTCCCGTTGGCCAGTTGCTGCCTGCCAGAGGAGTCCACTAGTCCACTTCGTACGGTCGCACATTAGAGAGGTCCCGCAAAGAGCTGCCAAAACAAAAAAATACTTAACCCCTTATTTGCGATTTTGCGATTTTATGATTTTATGATTTTTATAATATATTTTCGTACATTATTATGCCATATAAAACCTACGGAGCTTCTAAGAATAAATGAAATCCCTTTATAATAATAAGGTTTATTATAAATAAATTATGGATTAGATTAATACTAAGCTTTTTATATAAGGTAGCTAAAGTATTAGTCTTTATATATTATATTATTATCTCTAAGCCTAGGGAATTTTATTTACTCTATAAAGTATATAATATCTTTAGCCCTTATATAAAAAGATCTCTAGTGTTACGATATAAAATGTAAGATAATAATGAGTGTTAAGGTTCTTTTATTCAACTAGCTAGAGGTCAGAGCTATCGTCTAATATAGGGGTTCTAGGTCACGTGCTAGCCACATCCGAGGTCTTGTGGCATTGACAGGCCACATCCTAATGTGACAGGCTAACTGTCAATTCTAGCACGTAACATCTAGGCTTTTTATATAAGATATTCCTACTAAGAGTATTTATTTAACTATTATTAAGCTTCTTTAGTAATAAGGGCATTAACCTATTAGCTTACAAACCCTCTAAAAATAGCTTTAGTAATAAGGCTTCTTATAAATATAAAATTATACGTAAATTATAGATAAACTAATTTAATATGTATAGTTTTACTTTTTCTTCTATGGTTATTTAGATTAATTAATTCTTTAAGACCTTTAAGTGTATAACTAGCTATCCTATACACTATATATAATTTGCAAAATTCGCTATTAATATGGAATAAATGTTAGGAGCGCAGAGGTTAGAGACAGGACGTTTATTAAAGCGGATCTTCGGAGGACCTTTAGGCCACGTAAATAACAAAGAGGCTAGCTAGCTACGAGATAGCCACGTGCTCGTAGAGCGAGGTATTCCTCGAGGACTACGCACATTATTAGTGCTAGGTCAGAGATTGATTTGTCACGGCTTGATTATAGGGTTAAATAAACAAAGTAATAGCTAAGATTCTCGCAGTTACTACTAGGAAGATGCTAGCTAGGGGCGGGTGCGTGAAGGTTTCAATCTCTAACCTAGCACTAACAATATATGCAGTCCTTGAGGAATACCCCGCTCTACAAGCACGTGGCTATCTCGTAGCTAGCTAGCCTCTTTATTATCCACGTAACCTAAAGGTCCTCTAAAGATTCGCTCTAATGAACGTCCTGTCTCTGACCTCTGCGCTCCTGACAATAAAACAATGATTTTATATAGAAAAAGAGCGCTAAGCTGCTTTATAGAATGTAATTTAATTCCTTAAAGCTAATTTAAAATAAACCTCTATAATATAAGGCTTTAGTTAAGGATATTTATATTATATATGTATGATGTACTCTAGTTAGCTCTATGTATAGCTAGTACTAGTACTCTAGCTGCTTTATTAAAGGGGAAAACCTATAAATAGGAAGAAAAACCCCCTTATATCCGTGGTCAGAGCATTGCATTACAATACAATATAATACATGTATTATTTGTATTGTTTTGTGTTTTTTTTTCTTTTTTTTAGTTTAAGTTAAATTACTTAATTATAAGCTATATATAGTTAATAAAATAGCTTATAATAGCTTATAATAGCTTATAATAGCTTATAATAGCTTATAATAGCTTATAATAGCTTATAATAACTTAATAAGAAAGCTATAGATTAGTAACTAATAGTTATAAGGACCCACTTTTAGACCCACTTTTATAAAAATCCCTTTCTTTAAGTAAAAATCATAAACCTAAGCAAGAAAGCTATAGATTAGTAGCTAATAGTTATTGTTACGATATAAAATGTAAGATAAAAAAGAGTGTCAAGGTTGTTGTCTTATTCAACTAGCTAGAGGTCAGAGCTATCGTCTAATATAGGGGTTCTAGGTCACGTGCTAGCCACATCCGAGGTCTTGTGGCATTAACAGGCCATATCCTAAGGTAACAGGCTAACTGTCAATTCTAGCACGTAATAAATGCGGGCACTACGGATAAAAGAGATAGCTGTCCTAGCTATCTAAGATCTAACGAATTTGCAACAAGCTAGGAAACGGGCTCTTGCAAGGGAATTCAGTCAGATAGATCGTCATGGATCGTCAGGTCCGGCGGTCATCAAATCGGTCATCGAATTGGTCATTGAATTAGTTATTGAATTAGTTATTAGGTTAATAACTTAACCTACGGGATCTGTAACTATAGCGGTCGGATTGATCGTCGAATTATACATCTAATTTAAAGTATAAGTCAATAGGGCGCTTCTAAATCATAGTTAATTTAATCGTTGGATTGATTAGACTAATTAGATTAATTAGGTTAATGGTTAGGTTAACGGTCAGGTTAACGATTTAATTAATAGTCCGAGTCGCTGTTAGATTCGTACGGATAGTCACATTGATTAGGCTGATAGATCTGATAATTAATAGCTTGGTCAGGCCACGAGCGTTGCAGAGGGCGTTGCAAAGGGTTAGGCAACAAGCTTTGCAGAGGGCGTTGCAAAGGGTCAGGCAACGAGCTTTGCAGAGGGTCACGCAATAAGCGTTGCAAAGGACGAATTTGGTCAGGCTGTTGAATTCGGTCAGGCTGTTGAATTGGCTGTTGAATTGGCTGACGAATTGGCTAACAGGCTAGCTGCCTTTGAAGGTTATTGCGTTCTTCAAAGACTTCCTTAACGAGGTCTTCTAGCTGCTAGAAGTTATCCTCTTCTATTGCTAGCTTTTGTTAAAGGTCCTGTATCTGCTGCTATTGCTATTATAATTGCTATTGTAATTGCTACTGCTGCCACAAATATCGGGCCCTTAGGTCCTGAAGGTCCTGTTAATGCTGCTCTTGCTGCCACTGGAATTGCTGCTGCAGTTGCTATTGGACTTGCTAATCTAGTTATTATTAAATGTGTTAAAATTGCTAACTAGCTAGGCATAGGTCCTTAAGATACTGAAAGACCTGATTTCTTGAAGAGAAGGTCTTCTAGCAAATACCACAGGTTCGGCGCTGATGATCTTGCTTATAAAGCCACTATAATCGCTATTGCTCATACTGATCTAGCTAGTGTAAGGGAAGCATTATATCTAGCGAGCTTTATTGGATTGGAATTGACGAATTTGTCAGATTTGACGGTCGGGTTGAAGGTTAACGAATGGATCGAAGGAAATCGAAGGTCGAAGAATCGAAGGTTGAAGGTTGAAGGTCTTCGAAGGTCAAAGGTCTTCAAAGATCGAAGGTCTTCAAATCGAAGGTCTTCAAATCAACGGATCGAAGGTCTTCAAAGGTCGAAGAATCGAAGGTTAAAGAATCGAAGGTTGAATTCGCACGATCAATTGAACGGATTGAACGTTGACGGTCTTCAAATCGAAGGTCTTCAAAGATCGAAGAATCTGACAATGGGAGCGATGCCTAAGGGAGCTATCAGGCCTAGCGAAAGGGATAGCTTGATTAATTAGTCAGATTAACGGTCGGATCGAAGTTAACAGATCAAACGGTTAGATCGAAGTCAACAGATCTAACGGTTGGATTGAAGTCAACGAATCAAAGGTCAACGAATCTAACGAGGTCGGATTGAAAATCAACGAATCTGACGGTCAGAACGAAGGTTAACAGTTCTAACGGTCGGATTAAAGGTTAACGAATCTGACGATAGGCGCGATGCCTAGAGGGACTATTAGGCCTAGCAAAAGGGATAGCTTTGATAGGCTTGGTGGATTGGTTAACAAATAGTCAGTTTGGTGGCTTTTATTAGTAGTAAAAGCGCTAGAGGTACGCAGCGGTTAGAGAGCAATTGCTACCACTTATTACGATATAAAATGTAAGATAAAAAAGAGTGTCAAGGTTATTGTCTTATTTAACTAGCTAGAGGTCAGAGCTATCGTCTAATATAGGGGTTCTAGGTCACGTGCTAGCCACATCCGAGGTCTTGTGGCATTGACAGGCCACATCCTAAGGTAACAGGCTAACTGTCAATTCTAGCACGTAACAGTTATAAGGACCCACTTTAGACCCACTTTTATAAAAATCCCTCTCTTTAAGTAAAAATCATAAATCTAAGTAAGAAAGCTATAGATTAGTAGCTAATAGTTATAAGGACCCACTTCAAGACCCACTTTTATTAAAATTCCCTCTCTTTAAGTAAAAATCATAAACCTAAGCAAAAAAGCTATAGATTAGTAGCTAATAGTTATAAGGACTCACTTAAAAACTTACTTTTATTAAAATTCCCTCTCTTTAAGTAAAAATCATAAATCTAAGCAAGAAAGCTATAGATTAGTAACTAATAGTTATAAGGGCTTACTTCTCAGGCCCACTTTTTTACTTAGATTCTATAATTAATAATATATAAATATATATAATATTATTTTTTTATATTTTAAATACTAATTTCTTTTATAAAAAAACCTATATTAATTTAATAAAAATTTTAATTTAAATATTTATAAGCTTCTCTTAGTAATAATATTATACTAATATAATATTTATTAGTTTTTTAATTAAGTTAATTTAATTATAATTAAATTAGTATTTTTTTTATAATTAGAATCTTTTTTTAGAAAGCTTTTCTAAGATCTTTAACTGATTTTTTAGTTTAAAAAAACTATAAAGTTAAAAGAATTTATTCTAATTCTAGGAAAATACTTATATAGCTAAAAGAGGTTTTACTAGGAAAGTTAAGATTTTCTTATATAAATAAGAAGTTAAAACTTTAAGAAATATTTTTTTAGAATTTATATCTTATTTATTTAGAATATTAAAAATATTCTTTAGGGTAAATATTATACTTAAAGCTAAAAAAATATACTTAAATTTATAATAAATTATTTAAAATAGGTATTTTAATATAAAAACCTCTAAAATATAGGAAAGAAATTATAATATAAGTTAAACTTAAAAATAACTATATTAAGCTATTAAATATATATAATTAGCTTATTATTTAGAATTTATTTTTAATAAGCTAAAACTTTATAAATTTCTAATTAAATAGGGAAAATATAAAAGAAATCAAGGATATAATATTTAGATTACTAAGAAAATCTACTATATAATAGGTATATATACTCCCTTACTTATAAAAATAATACATTGTATTGTATTGTATTGTATTATATTGTATTATTATTTATAGAATAAAATTCATGATAAATTCTATAAAATAGTTAGCAAAATAAAAAGACCTTTCAAATATAGATAAAAAATAACACTATAAACTATATCTTAAAAAACTATACTAAGTCCTTAAATACCTATAATTAGCCTATTCTTAGCTTATTATTCTAAATAAGCTAAAGTTTTAGAAATTTATAATTAAATGAATAAATTATATATAAAAACTGGATTTTCTTTTTAAAATTCCTTACAAAATCTAGTATATAAAAGCTATATATAATACCCCACTTTTCTTTTTACCTAACAATACATAGGGCAATACAATACAATACAATACTACAATGCTCTGGTTCTGCGTCACTAATTAACTAATTAACCCCTGACTAATTAGATAATAGTATAGCTAAGGGTAATAAAAAGGATACTGCCTTATCTAAAATATTAAATAATATAGTAAAAGAAAAGAAAAGTAAAGGGAAGGGAAGTAAAGATAAATCTAACCTAGAGATAATTAATAGTATTTATACTATAAGGGAAAAAATGCTAAAAAGCAAAGGTAATATAAATAATAAGATTTATAAGGCAGACAAGAAGAAGATAAAAGAATAGGGCATTAGGCTGTAAAATACTAAGCAGTTTTACCTCGTGCTTAGGAGGGCTAATTATAGTTATTATAATAACTATAATCTATTATTTAAAAGTGGGTCCTAGTATTCTTTCTAAAATAGGTTTAACTAATTATAATTAGCGTTATAAGAGTTATTATTATAATTAGAATAACTCTAATATATTATTTAAAAGTGAGTCCTAGTATTATAAATTAAAATAGGTAAAACTAATTATAATTAAGGGTATTAGGGTTATTAGGGTTATTATTATAATTAGAATAACTATAATATATTATTTAAAAGTAGGTCCTAGTATTCTTTCTAAAATAGGTTTAACTAATTGTAATTAGTGTTATTAGGGTTATTATTATAATTGGAATAACTCTAATATATCATTTAAAAGTGGGTCCTAGTATTCTTTCTAAAATAGGTTTAACTAATTGTAATTAGCAATATTAGGGTTATTATTGTAATTAAAATAACTCTAATATATTATTTAAAAGTGGGTCCTAGTATTCTTTCAAAATAGGTTATACTAATAAGGGTATTAAGGGTATTAGGGTTATTAAGGTTATTATAGTAATTATACTATATTGTTAAAAGTGGGTCCTAGTATTACTACTAAAAATAGGTTAACATAAATATAATTAAGGTTATTAAAGCTATTATAGCTATATTATCTAATTTAAATAACACTATTATTTATATATTAATAGATTATAAATATTAGTCTATTATACTCTTTCTTTATATATAATAGTAATAAGATATATAAAGTTATTATATATAACTTCTTAAAGCTTTAGAATTATAAAGCTAAAAGTAATATTAAATTAGTTTAAATAGTAAATAAATAGTTTAAGCTTTTTTAAAGTTCTTATTATATTACTTATAATATTTAAGTACTAAGTATATACTTTATTAACTTCTAGTTATTTATTTAGATTTCTTATCTAATTTTATTATAATAGTTTAGGGTATTTTTTAATTAAAATAAAAGTAATAATTTCTAGAAATAGAAAATAATTAATAGTAATAGTAAATAATATAATTAGAAGGTTTTTCTTTAAGTTATATTAGTAAAATAAAGTATTAAGTATAATAGTGTTATTCAAAAGTTATAATATTATATATAACCCTAGTTATAGTAAAATCCTTAAAATAGTATAATATTATAAATTATATAACTAATTAGATAAAATAGCTAATAATATAAGGGTTCTATTAACTAATTATCTTTTAATCCTAATAATAACCTTAGTTAATAAAAAATCCCACTTTTTTTTTTACCTAACAATACATTTGTATTGTTTGTAGTTAGTGTAGTAACTACACTAACTACACTACAAAATAATTTGTATTTAATATAATACAATATAATATAATACAAATTTTTTCAAATACAATACAAATACAAGATTTCCCGAAAAAATACAATAAATACAATACAAACAATACTCTGTCCCTATCTAATATTAAATACTTAATCTTTACTATATTTTATTATTTCCTTTTAGTAAAATATTAAATTCCTCTATTTCTCTATTTATTCTAATTTTATACTTAGTCTAAATCCTAGCTTCCTTCCTTACTATATACTATATTCTAACTCTATGCCTTAATATCTAAATTTATTTCTTTAATCTAGTAATCTAGCAAATTTATTCTCCTTAATTTATAGCTTAATTATATTAGTAGTTAGCGTGTATATAATTAGGGATACTATCTATCTTAATATCCTTATTATCTATTTTCCTAATAATTCTAGCAATGTCTCCCTTAGTTCCTATTCTATAGGCATATCTAGCGTTATTTATTAAGTATCTATCTAAGCTACCTTTAGACTAGGCTTTCCTAGTAATTTAGGCTTTTTACTTAGTATTACTAGAGGTTCTATCTTACTATAGGGTTACTTATTACTTATTTTTAGTATTCCCTAATATAATTTGCCTTAATACTTATTAGTTTTGCTTAAAGCTAGTATTACTAGAGCTAGTATTATATACACTAGTGTCTCTAGACTCTAGAGTTAGTATTACCTAGTTTTATATCTCTAGAGTTCTAATTTCTAGAATTAGCCTTACTAGAGCTACTTTTATTTTCTTTATATTCTTTCTAAACCTTTTTTACTTATTTATAAGATTCTTAATTTTTACCTCCTAAGCTCCTTTTTTATTTACTATCCTTATTACTATAGTTACTAATTCCCTTATTTTCCTTTTACATTTAATTCTCTTAACTATATCCTATTTTAAAATATTAAGTTATTTATTAATATTAATAGATATTTTACCTAACTTAAGGTTTATAATCTTCTCTTTTTAGGCTATTAATATATTAGTAATTTATTTAAACTTATTCCTAGAACTTTCTAACTCCTTTTCTATTAATTCTATTAATTTATAGATATTCTTTAATATATCTTTAGTAACTATATATACTATTTTTACTTACTCTTTAATTATATTAAAATCCTTTTTTACTTTATTAACTTAATTAACTAGGTTATTAATCTTACTCTTTTTATATTATTTACTTCTCTCTTTAAGAAGCTAATCTAGGTAATAGTTAAGTAAATAGCCTTTCTTAAAGAAAGGTATAACCTATACCTAAACCCTAGGTAATAGGTTTTAGTAAATAAAGCATTACTAGTCTTACTTATTACTAATAAAGTCCTTATTTATAAGTAACTTATAGGCTATAAGGCCTTTCTAAGCTATAAATAAAACCCTATTACTATTAAAGAGAGGGCCTATAGGAAAGGGCTTTTGCTTAGGCTAAATTAGTATAAGTGCTATATCTTACCTATTAGTTAAGTCCTTAATCTATTTTACCTGCTACTTAAGTAACTATTATAATATTACTAACTTATTAGTATCTATCCTATCTAGTAGTAATAGTATATTCGCTAGTTAATATATTTCTATAGTAAAGAATAATATATATAATAAACTAGCCTTATAGCTATTGCTTATAAGCGTTTAAAGTAAGAATATTATTCTTATAGAAAAAGAAAGGAACTATACTAATAGTTATATAGCGCCTAGATTTATAGCGACTTGTGTGTGGTCCGTGTGTGGGTTGCGTATAGCCCTAACCTAGCCGCACACAGCCCGCGTACTTTCCGGAGCCGGATATGACCCGAGCTTATAGCTCGAGTCTATAACAATATTATATAGTTAGCTATACTTCTTAGGTAGTGTAAGTTAGTATGCCTATTTACCTATAGTATTAAGTACTTAGAATAGCCTAATAAGCCTAGGGATTAGCTTCCTTTTTATATTCTTAAGCCTAATATTCCTTACTAATAGTAGTACTAGGTTACCTTTTTTTAGAGTTAATAGCTAGTAGTGTTTATTATAGTACTTTACCTAAGTTTTAGTAGCTTTTACCTAGTTTTCCTTTAGCTATTCTCTAACTTTATATAGCTTTATAATATAAGTATAAGCTTCTAGTACCTTCCCTTACTTAATTTTATCTCTAAGAGCTAGATAAAACTTAGATGTTAGGTGCGCGCGTTCGTGGGCAGGCCTAATAATCAATTGTAAGGTGCAATGCAGCGAGAGCTAGCATTGGTGGATCTTTTAGTCTAGTAGCTTACTCACATACCTTTAGGTTTTGATATTAATGCTAGCTCTTATAGGTCTTCTAGTGTGTGCTAGTCCTAGGTTCGAATCCTTATAGGTAGGGCATGCGCTAGGTCCTAGGTTTAATTCCTATAGTTAGATTAACCTGATAGGTCTAGGTTTAAATTGCTAGGCTAGGCAGCTTACGTTAGGCTCACAGGGCAGGTATAGTTACGCCTGTGTAGTTGCAATGTAACTATAGGGTTACGTGCACTAGGTCATTGTGTAAGCAAGCCTAGCTATTGTGCGTACTAGGCCTTAGGGGTTCATAATTGGTTAATTATCTTAGAGGCCACGGATAACCAGGCCTAATCTAAGCTAAGGTTGCGTTGCTAAGCCGTTGCCGCTAGCCTGTGTAGGCCCTTAGCTTAGGACAAGCCTTATAAGGGAAGGGATAATTATTAGGTGCGCGCGTTTATAAGCAGGCCTAATAATTAATTATAAGGTGCAATGCAGCGAGAGCTAGCATTGGTGGATCTTTTGGTCTAGTGGCTTACCCGCACACCTTCAGGTTCTGACATTAGATAAATAGCCTATAAGGTAGTAATTTAGAGAGTAGCCTATAGTTTTATTTACTATATTATTATATATAAATTAAGCTATTAGTAGTAGCTTAGGCTATATTTATTAGTTTTCTATAATAAAATATTAAAGGTAATATTTAAGTACTTAGTTTATTCTCTTTATTTACCTATTAGTTTAGGGATAAAATACTATAGAAAGCCTTTACTTTATGTATAAAAGGTAGTATAAATCTAACTAGAATTAGCTTATAAAGACTAATCCCTTATTAGATATAATACCCTTTAGTGCCCTAAATTATAGTTTAATTTCCTTATAAAAAAGCTTTACTAATTTAGCTATATTAATAGTAGTAGTTATAGGTAGGAAAATAAAGTACTTAGTAAATTAGTCTATAATTACTAGGATTATATTAGTTTCTTGCTTACTTACTTATATAATAAGTAGTCCTATAATAAAGTCTATTAAAATCTCTACCTATAGTTACCCTAGTATTAGTAGTAATTTAAGGCTTTTATATAGGTAATGCTTTCTAGCTACTACCTATTAGTAAACCCTATAGCTTATAATATAGTCTAAAATAGACTTACTTATAGCTAGCTACTAGAAGTAATACTTTAGTAGCTTTAGAGTATACTTAGTTTTAAAGTAACTTACTAGTAAATTATTATAGTATAGCTATAAAAGCTCCTATTATAAGATAGGCTCCTAGGGAATAACTACCTAGTCTTAGTATATTAGGAGACCTCTTATACTATATAACTATAGACTAGCTTTTCTCTTCCCTTTTACTAGGGATTTATCTATATTACTATTCTACCTCTATAAATCTAGGTCTTAACTCTATGCCTTCTATAGTAATTATACTAATAGTTTATTTAGCTTAGATTAGTAAGGATTTAGTAATATAATAGTCCCCTATATCTCTTATACTATACTAATATCTTAGATATATATTACCTTCTCCTAGAAATTACCCTTATTTAGCTAATCTTTTACTAGATTTATAGTAACTATCTATCCTTTTAACTAGGCTACTCTAGCCTTAGAAGCTCTCTCTATAAAAGCTAGGGTATTTTCCTTCCCTAAAGATATCTTATTAAGCCTCTCTATATCTAAGACTAGGGTATTTTCCTTCCCTAAAGGTATCTTACTATATTTTCTTTAATATATTAGTATCTCTTCTTTTACTACTTTTTTAGTAGTTACTATTTTCTTTTAAAGCTCTAGTAAAAGTGCCTTATTTATTAGGGGTTTACCTTTATAATTAGATATTCTTAATAGTATATTTACTAGGTTACTCTTTCTTAGTCTATACCTAATTATAAAGTAAAAGGGATAAAGAAATATATACTATCTAGCCTACCTTTTATTTAACTTCTACTACCTTATAAAGGTTTATAAGTTATAGTAGTCTAATAGAACCTTAACTAGAGTTACTATACCTTTAATATAGTATTACTAGTGTTTAAATAACTTTACTATAGTAAGTAATTCCTAATTAGCTATACTATAATTATACTTAGTATTTATAAACTTCCTTAACTAAAAGGCTACTAAATACTAGTATCCCTTATTATCTTATTAAGATAGGATTCTTACTATTATAAAGATAGAAGTATTTATCTTAATACACACTAGCTAACTTAGGTTATAATAATAAAGAAAAGGCACTTACTAAAAGGTATCTTTTAGCTAGCTAAATACTAGTTACTTCTTTACTTTAAATATAAACTTCCTAGTCTAAATACTATTTTAACTACCTTTTATTAGTATATATAAGGGTACTATAATTCTAGAGTATTTATAAATAAACTATTAGTAAAAGTTATAGAATCTAAGGAAAAACTATATATCTTTAAAGCTCTTAGGCTTCTTCTAATCTTAAATTATATTAACTAATAGAATAAACCCTAGGAATTCTATAGATTCTTAGTAAAATAAACACTTTAAGGGTTTTATATATAGCTTTACTAACCTTATATATTCTAAAACTTCCTTAATATATATAGTATACTTCTCTTATATTTTTAAGAAGATAAGGATATTATCTAAATATACTATATAAATAGTATTAACTAGCTTATAAAGCGCTTTATAAATATAGCTTTAAAAGGTAGCTAGGGTATTAGTTAACCTAAAAGATATTATAAGATATTTATAGTATCTATAATAGGTATAAAATATAGTCTTTTACTTATTACCCTCTTTAATATAAATTTAATAGTAAGTATTCTTAATATTAATCTTTAAGAAGTAGTAAGCTCCTTAGCACTAGTCTAGGATCTTTAAAATTAGGGGAAAAGCATAGTAATTCTTTTATATTACTTTATTAAGTCCCTAATAATTTATATATAGTTAAAGTATTCTATCCTTCTTTAGTATAAATAGGATAGGTATACTTATAAGGCTCTTAGAGGGTCTTATCTAGCCTTTCTATAGGTTTTTATTAATATATTTATAAAGCTTCTTAAGCTTACTTTAGGAGAGAGGGTAAATTAGTTTATATAGGGGTATAGCCCTAAGTATTAGGTTAATTATATAATTAGTCTCTTTTCTTAATAGTAAGCTTCTTACCTTATTTAATATAAATATATCTTTAAACTTATATAGTTCCTTAGGGATATTCTTAATAGTTTTATATACTTTTATCTCTTTATTATCTTTAAGGGTAATAAACTTATTTTCTATAACTCCTATAATAGTATATATAATAGTCTTATTATATATTATCTTTATAAACTTATAAGAAGTTATAAGTAAAAAGGCTATTCTTTTTTTCTTAAACTACTACTTTTATAAGTATTGATTTTTATAATTTTTTTAGTATTATTGGTTATAGCCAATGCATCTAATTTATTACAACACATAATTATTACTAGTAATACCTAGCTAGTAAAACAATTAACAACTAAATTCTTATAGCCATAGTAATAAATAAGCTCTAAGGTTATAAATACAAGGGGCTATAAGGTTAGAGCAAAGTTTATAATAAACTTTATAGCTATATTAGCGTAAGATATAGTTATAATTCATAACTATAGTTAAACTTAAATTTATTTAAGTTTTGCTTATAGTATAAATTAACGCAATTCCCCTTTCCTTTATAACCGTGTTTTTTCTATCTCTCTATATCTTCTCTATCTTATAGCTTACTACTTATGCTTTAAAGCTCTAAGGCAAACCAAACATAACTTATTCTTACTTATCTCTAATTTAATTTGAATTACTAGGTAGGTTCTGTATTACTAATTAACTAATTAACCCCTAACTAATTAGATAATAGCATAGCTAAGGGTGACTAAAAGCTAGGGGCAATAACCACTAGGCTATAGAACCTTTAGGCTATTTAAAAAGCTAATAAAAATCCTAATTAAAAGGAAATCAAGAAAACCAAAGAAAATATAGAGGAATTTAAGAAAAGTAAGAATAAGAAGGGGAATAAAAGACTAGAGAAAAAGGCTAGATATTTAGAAAAGATATTAAAAAACATAGAACTTTAATCATTTAAGCAGTTTTACCTCGTGCTTAGGAGGGACTTTTATAAGTATAAGTAAAGATATATATATTCTTTTGTAAGTATATATATTCTAATTAAGAAAGGGCTTCCCCTTACTCTTAGGTCCTTATCTATAGCTATATATAGTAGCTTAAGGTTCTTTTTTTCTCCCCTTAAATCCTTAATTATAATAGGTACCTTATAAATACTATATTAAGAAACTATAAGGGCCCTTACTACCTTAAGGATAGGTACTATAGCCTTAGCCTAGTTAAGCTTATAGTTTTTTTAAATTTAGCACTAATAATATTAATCTTAGTATAGCTATTAAGATCCGCTACTATTTTAATGTCTTTATACCTATAAATAGTAACTAGTGTATAAAATCTATACCTTATTAGTACCTTAGTGTTTAAGGTAAAGGTAAGGGTATTTACTTCTACCTTAGTATATTTTCTTAGTCTTCTTAGGGCTCTTTCTTTAGCTTATTATAGTTATAGGTAAGATATTCTATACTACTATAGTTATAATATTATCTTTTACCTCCTACTTTACTATTATTTAGGTAAGTAGCTAGGCCCTTTTCCTAGTTCTTATTCTTTTAATCCTTATAAGGTTTATAACCTTATAGGGAATTATATCGTTAATATTAGGGGGTTTTATATAGGCCTTTATCTCCTAAATACTTAGGTTTTTGCTTATTTTTTAGTATTACCTCCTAAAATCACTAGGTAAGTTATATAATCTCTTCTTAAGTCTATCCTATAATTAAGGAATATAGGTTAATATAGTCCTATAGGTTAGGGAGTAGTTTTATAAAGAATATAAAAGTATAAGACTTTTTAGAGGCTTTTTCTAAATATTTCTCTAGTGAATCTAAGTAAATACTAAATTTAATAGGGCTTTAGCCCTTACATTACTTTATATTCTCTAGCTATATAGCTATTTATATATTATAGTTTATAGTATCTCTAAGTAGTATAAGTATCTAAGTCTAGAAAGTATTACTTACTTATTAAAATAAAAGTTTTATAATAGCTAATTATAGTAATTTAAAGCTTTCTTATAGATAAAATAAGCTAGCTTAGCTTTAATAAAAAAATCTCTAGACTATTTATAATTAAGGCTAGTACTTTATAAGGCTTACCTCTCTTATTAATTCTTTTCTTACTTTACTTAGTAAAACTTTATATTTATTTCTAATCTATACTAGGTATAGTAACTATAGGATTTATAAATAATATAAATATAGTAATATTTAGTAAAACTACTACTTAAACCTAAAAAAGACTTAAAGCTATATAGAAAATCTATAAGAAATAAGTAAAGTAAGTAAAAGTTAAGTTTAACCTAGCTAAAACTAAACTTATATACTTTAGTAAGTTTTATAAATCTCTTTAAACTAAAGTCTAACTTAGTATAAAGAAAATAATACTTATAGAGTTATATAGATTTCTTAGAGTATAGGTTAATAGAAAACTTAACTAAAGTACTTATAAGAATATTCTTAAAGATAAATTTACCTAGTAATAACTTATAGTATTCTTACTAGTAGTATTAGTATAAGGCTATAGCTTTAAAAATACTAGGCTTTTATATATATAAGTAGTCTAACCTATTCTTACTTATAAAGTAAGTACTTACTATACTCTTACTAAGAAGGAAAAAAAGCTAAGAGAAGTAATAAAAAGCTTTATAGTAAACTAATTATCTTATCTCTAAATTATTATAAGGGTATTTAAAGCTACTTTTATTATATAACTAGAAGTTAAGACTTATATTCTCTCTCTTAATTTATACCTAAATAGTATAAAATAGAAGTTTAAGAATAAAATAATAAAGAAAATTTAAACTATAGCTAAGTTAGTAGTAATAGTACTATACTATAGAAGAAAACCCCTCTTAGTAAATAATAAGCTAAATATAGACTTATATAAGGAATAGAAATATTACTAGGAAGACTAGTATAATAAAGAAAGGCTAGCCTAAAGTAAATATATTAGAGAGCTAACTAAGAACTACTCTCTTACCTATAACCTAAAGAAGATTTAAAAGTTTTATATAAGGCTAGATAAATATATCTTATTAATAATAATTTAACTATATATAGGGGAGATAGGCCTTAATAAATTCCTATTTTATAGGAATATCCCTAGGGTAGTTTTACTCTTATATAGCTATAGCTAGGTAGTAAAGAACTAATACTATATATTAGTTAACTATAGTAACTATAACTGTAAATAGCCTTAATAAAGATAGCTTACTAATATATAGGAAGTAAGGCTAGCCTTAAATAACCCCCTAAAAGCAAGATTCCTAGCTAGATAGTTTCTAAGTATAGGAAAACTCTAATATTACTTATTAGTATAAAAGCTAGCTATTAACTAACTTAGAAGACTAAAGAATCTAGGCTAATTCTAGAGATAAATAGAAAATTACTTAAATATAGATATAGATTAGGAAATAAACTAGGTAGTATAAAAGCGCTAGTAAGTTAGAAGTAAACCTAATACTATAGTTATAAGAAAGAATATTTATATCTAGAATAGTTATTAGATTAATTTTAACTAAAAACTCTAGGTATTATAAGTCTAACTAGCTTATTACTACTCTTACTTTAAACTAAAAACTAGCTACTATATTACTCTTTATTTAGAATAAAGATAGTATTCTTTACTACCTTTATATAATTCTTTATAAGAATAGTAATAAGTAAGAGATAGTTTATCTTTACTATATATATATTAAGGCACTAGAGCTAAAAGATAAGCTTAGAATACTATTCCTTAGAGAAACTAGCCTAGTCTAGGCTTACTATAAAGGTACTTTGCTTCTTTCTAGCCTAATTACTAGTATAGAGTTTCTTAACCTAGTCTTAGAAGCTATCTAGAACCTAGAATAAAGATATTAGCCCTAGAACTAAACCACTACTAAGCTAGATTAGAAGCACTTATATTACCCCTAGTAGCTATAAAAGCCTAAGTCTTAACTAGCTACTAGTGCTTATTTTGCTAGCTAGTTATATTTAGCTACTAGGTAAATTAGCTATAGACCTAAGTTAGAAGAGAGGTAATTATTACCTTAATACATTAATAATTCTATACCTAATAGTTAAAATATATATTAGTAACTACCCTTACTTAGTAAGTTAGCCTTACTACTAAGCTAGAATAGGACTAACTTACTAATAATAATATAGCACTAATACCTAGGTTTTAAAACTAAATAGGACTTATAGGAGATACACTAAATATCTTTTAGATTACTAAGCTAGTATAAATTAGTAGTAAAATAAGCTTAGAATAGAAGTAAATACAACTTATAAAGATACCCTTATCCTTAACTTACTAGTATTACTTAGTAGTTATAGACTTCTTTAGGAAGCCCTTATACTCTATAAATTCCTAGGTAGGTTAGAGCTAGAAATATAGTAATATTAAAATACTTATAGGCTTTATTAATATTATACTAGGTTTCCTTCTAATCTATAATAAATATTAGTAATTAACCTAAATCTAGCTTAGAATAGCCTTAAATAGTCTAGAAAAAGGGAAGAACTTATAAGAAGTTTAATATAAAAAGAGAAAAAACACTAGGTCCCTAAGAAAAGGGGAGCTTTCTTTTATACTTAATAAGAGAGAGGGGGGGATAAATTAGATAACTTGCTTAAAAAATAAAGTATTGATTTTTATAATTTTTTTAGTTTCATTGGTTATAGCCAATGCATCTAATTTATTACAACACATAATTATTACTAGTAATACCTAGCTAGTAAAACAATTAATAACCAAATTCTTATAGCTATAGTAATAAATAAGCTCTAAGGTTATAAATATAGGGGGCTATAAGGTTAGAGCAAAGTTTGCAATAAACTTTATAGCTAAATTAGCGTAAGATATAGTTATAATTCATAACTATAGTTAAACTTAAATTCATTTAAGTTTTACTTATTTTACTTATAGTATAAATTAATGCAATTCCCCCTTCCTCTATAACCATGTTTATTCTATCTCTCTATATCTCTTTTATCTTATAGCTTACTACTTATGCTTTAAAGCTCTAAGGCAAACTAAACATAACTTATTGTTACGTGCTAGAATTGACAATTAGGCTGTCACCTTAGGATGTGGCCTGCACGTGACCTAGAACCCCTATATTAGATAATAGCTCTAACCTCTAGCTAGTTAAATTAGATAATACTTACACATTTATTATATTTTTTATTCTATATTATAATAAGTGGTAGTAATTGCTCTCTAACCGCTGCGTACCTCTAGCGCTTTTTACTGCTTAATAAAAGCCACTAAACTAACTATTTGTTAACTAATTCACTAAGCCTGTTAAAGCTATCCCTTTTACTAGGCCTAATAGTCCCTCTAGGCATCGCGCCTATTATCAGATTCGTTGACCTTTAAATCCGACCGTCAGAACTGTTAACCTTCGTTCTGACCGTTAAATTCGGTGACCTTTAATCCGACTGTTAGAACTATTGACCTTTGTTCTGACCGTTTGATCTGTTAACTTTAATACAACCGTTAATCTAACTAATTAATCAAAGCTATCCCTTTTGCTAGGCCTGATAACTCCCTTAGGCATCGCTTCCATTATTAGATTGTCCGACCGTTGAAGACCTTTGATTCTTTGATTTTTCAACCTTTGATTTTTTGACCTTTAATTTTTTAACCTTTAATCTTTAAAGACCCTTAACCTTCAATCTGTTAATTTTTTAATCTTTAACCTTTAACCTTTAACCTAACTATTAAATCTAATAAATTCGTTAATTCTAATCTAATAAAGCTTGCTAGATACAATGCTTCCCTTACACTAGCTAAATTAGTGTAAGCAATAGCAATTATAGTAGCTTTATAAGCAAGATTATAAATTAGATGCATTGGCTATAACCAATGATACTAAAAAAATTATGAAAATCAATAAGCAAGATTATTAGCGCTAAACCTATAGCATTTGCTAGAAGACCTTCTCTTTAAGAAATCAGGTCTTTTAGTATCTTAAGGACCTATGCCTAGCTAGTTAGTAATACTAATAGATTTAATAGTAGCTAGTTTAGCAATTCTAGTAGTAGCAAGAGCAGTATTAATAGGACCTTTAGGACCTAAGAACCTGTTATCTATGGCAGGAGTAGCAATTATAGTAGTAAATTTAGTGGCAATAGCAGTAAATACAGGACCTTCAATAGAAGCTAGCAATAGAAGAGAATAACTTCTAGTAGCTAGAAGACCTTATTAAGGAAGTCTTTAAAGAACATAATAACCTTTAAAGGCAGCTAGTCTATTAGCAAATTCGTTAGCTAATTTATTAGTTAATTTAACAGCCTAACCAAATTCGTCCTTTGCAACGCTTATTGCCTAACCCTCTGCAAAGCTTATTACCTAACCCTTTGCAACGCCCTTTGCAATGCTCGTGGCCTAACTAAGCTATTAATTATTAGATCTATTAGCCTAATTAATATAACTATCCATACATATCTAACAGTGACTTAGACTATTAATTAAATGATTAACCTAACTATTAACCTAATTAATCTGATTAGTCTGATTAATCTAATAATTAAATTAACTATAATTTAGAGCGCCCTATTAACATACACTTTAAATCAGATATATAATTTAATAATTAATCCGACCGCTATAGTTACAGATCCTGTAGGTTAAGTTATTAACCTAACGACTAATTCGATAATAACCAATTTAATAACCAATTTAATAACCGATTTGATAACCAATTTAATAATCAATTTGATGACTGCTAGACCTAATAATCTATCTAACTAAATTCCCTTGTAAGAGCCCGCTTCCTAGCTTATTGCAAATTCGTTAGATCTTATTAGATAGCTAGGATAGCTATCTCTTTTTCTGTGGTGCCTGTATTTATTATATGCTAGAATTAATAATTAGGCTATTACCTTAGGATATAGCCTGCTATGCTAAGAATATGGCCTGCTATGCCAAGGATATGGCCTGCACGTGACCTAGAACCCCTATATTAGATGATAGCTCTAACCTCTAGCTAGTTGAATTAGACAACACTTACACATTCATTATATTCTTCATTCTGTATCGTAACACTTATCCTTACTTATCTCTAATTTAATTTGAATCGCTAGGTAGGTTCTATATTACTAATTAACTAATTAACCCCTAACTAATTAAATAATAGTATAGCTAAGGGTAATAAAAAGAATACTACTTTATCTAAAATATTAAATAATATAGTAAAAGAAAAGAAAAGTAAAGGGAAGGGAAGTAAAGATAAATCTAACCTAGAGATAATTAATAGTATTTATACTATAAGGGAAAAAATACTAAAAAGTAAAGGTAATATAAATAATAAGATTTATAAGGTAGACAAGAAAAAGATAAAAGAATAGGGCATTAGGCTATAAAATACTAAGCAGTTTTACCTCGTGCTCGGGAGGGGAAAAAAATTAAAGTATAATAGGATTAATAAATCTGATAATATATAACTAGCTTTAACACAGAACCGCTCTAGGCCTAGGTTAAAGCTACCCTTCTCTTATAATAACTAAGTAAAACTAGGTGCTTATTCTTTATTAAACTAATAAGGTAGGACTAGGCTAGAGCTAACTAAAAAGTAAGGTTATAAAAGAGTTAGTATAAAAGTAAATAAGAAGTAAATTAATATTATAAACTTAGATTTACCTTACCTTAAGTAAAAGCAAAGAGACTTAAGATAAACTTATTACTACACTAGAATAAGGTTTAGAGAGCTTAGGAATACTTACTTTATATATTCTCCTTCTCTCTTTTTTTTCTATAGAATAAGGCTAGTATAAGCTAGTAATAAATACTTATAATAAGCTACCTATTAAGTAGTATAAGCTTACTATAAGGCTAGCGCTAGCTTAAACACAAATATAAGAGGGTTTTTCTTCCTAGTTTAGGGTTTTCCCTTTTAACTTAGTAGTAGGAGTACTAGTAATAGCTATCTATAAAGCTAACTAGCGTAAATAATATATATATATATCTTTTTATTCTAATAAAAACTAGGTAAGTTTACAGGTAGTAAATACTTATATAGGATTAAATATAGGTTCCTAAGAATAGCTAGTTAACCTTATTAGAGAACCTAGGACTAAAGATAACTTAATTATATTAGATAAGGATAGAACTATAAATAATCCTATTATTCTTTAAAGTTATATATACAAATTTTCCCTTACTTTTTTTGCTTTAAGGTTATATTATAGCCCTTTTATATATATTATAATACTATTAATAAAGCTCTTAACTAAGTAATTATAAATAAATATATTAGCTAGTACTACTAGCTAATCTAGAATAATAGCTAGTACTTTCTTATAGTATTTTAAGTTAGTAGCTTACTCTTATATATAAGAGTTAAGTAAAGTAAAGACTAGCTTAGCTTAATTTTATTTTATATATATACTTCCTTAAATTTATATATAGATTTAATTTACTATTTATATAGTTTGCCTAAAATCATAATATGGGTTTTTTTGTTTTAGCAGCTCTTTGCGGGACCTCTCTAATGTGCGACCGTAATTTCGGCATATGCTTCAACAACAAGGGCCCAACAATTGGCGAGGCACACTAATAATAATAAGGCACGCTCATCATCCAGAGCAGCCTTCGTCGCCAACTCATCACGATCCACGCCTCATCGACCTTCACCATGGGCCTCTTGATCTGGCTCGGCCTGCGCCGCCAGAGCCAGTGGGAGAAGCTCACCATGCTCGACCAGCTGCTCCTCTCGCCCCTCACCTACTTCACCGCCAACTTCTACCATCTCGTCCTGTTCCTGCGCGGCACACCTTTCCGCCCTCCGCGGCACAAGGCCGCCCTCCGCGTCGTGTGCATCTCGGACACGCACGACCAGATGGTCGACGTGCCGCCGGGGGACATCCTCATCCACGCAGGAGACCTCACCAACGACGGCACCGCCGCAGACATACAGAAGCAGCTCGACTGGCTCAAGGCCCTGCCCCACCCCGTCAAGGTCGTCATCGCCGGAAACCACGACAGCTACTTCGACATTCGGAGTCGGTGCGGCCATGACCGGAGTCGCGGCGCGAGGCTCAACCTCGACGGCATCACCTACCTCCAGGGCGAGAGCTCCGTTCAGAACATCAAGGGCAGGGAGATTTCCATCTTTGGCGCGCCAGACATTCCAGAGTGTGGTCCCAAGAACTTTGCGTGCGTAGCTTGCCTGCCCAATGTGTCTTGTCTCATTTCATAGCGGTTGGTGGTGGCGGTGGTGTGGCCTTGTTTCACTGACCTCTCTGCCCTCTTCTCAACTTCACCAGCTTCCAGTACTCACCTACACGGTCACCATGGCTGAGCAAAGTTCCTCCCCAAACGGACATTCTGGTTACGCATGGTCCCCCCGTAAGTTCGAGCAACATTACAATCTCGCTCCGCCTTCTTTTCCCGTCGCAAGACAAGACTACTGACATGACAGATGTAATATCCAGAAACACCACCTGGACATTGATCTCGGCTGTCCGCACCTCCTGAGAGAAGTATGGCGCGTGAAACCCCGGCTGCACGTCTTCGGCCACTGTCACTGCGCCTACGGCAAAGAGTCCGTCTACTTTGACGACCTGCAGATGGCCTACGAGCGCCTCATGTCGCATCCTCGCCGCGGCCTTCTCTGGGACCTGGTCCCCAACCACTCCTGGGGCGACATGCTTGCCGTGGTGTTCCACGGCATTCACAGCGTGCTGTGGAAGTGGCTGATGGGTGGGCCGGGGAGCAACCAGGGGAGCCTGATGGTGAATGCTGGCCAGATGTATAGGAATTCTGGGAAAGTCGTGAGCAGAGCTATTGTGGTTGATCTTTAAAATTGACCGTACGGACACCAAAAGTAGCATATTGGGATTTAGCGAGTTCATACCATTGTTGTGTCGAATTTGTATCACTCAATTTTTTTTGGGGGGGGAGGAGAAATTCTGGAAGTTATTTTGAATCGTCTCTTAATTTCCCAAGATTGCTCCCGGCCTGTGTACGGAACTACCTTCCATCTCATCTATCTATACGGACTACATACCAAGTAAACCAGCCTCGGCTTCCAATCTCCCAAGTCATCCAAAAAACGAAAAGGGGAGGGGGTATATATCAAAACAAACAAATCCATCGCCTCAAAATGCCAACAATGCTGAAACCGATCCAATGCAAACTGTATGTTTCCCCCCTCTTATGTATTCATCGCGGCTGCTGCTCTTTTCCATTCAAAACCCTACAGCAACAAGGCAATCATCGCCAGGACTGCCAGCCCCCACGTCGCGCTCAGCTTGGTCTCACTCCATGCACCACCACCACCAGCCCCCGCACCGGCTGTCACCACAGACACGTTCGGCACCTCGGGTGACTCTGCAGTGGTTGTAGATGGAGTTGTTGTTGGTGCATTCTGAGTGGGTTGTTGTTGTACTCGCGCAGGAGGCGCCGCTTTCACAGGAGGAGCCACCTGTCCAGGAGGAGCCGCTTCCACGGCAGGAGCCACCTTGGCAGGAGCCACCTTGGCAGGAGCCACCTTGGCAGGAGGAGCCGCCTCCTTCAAGGAATCAGCAGGGCGGGCAGGCGACAAAGCAGTAGGAGCCGCAGCTGCCGTCTCGCAGTCGCACTCCTCAACAACAACCTCAATAACCTCTGTAGGATGAACGGTCTGCACAGCAGTCATATCGGCCTCACTGACAACATGCGCGGCGTTCCCGGCGTTGCCGACGACGAAAGAGTGTCCCGGACGCGTGTGCATGACGAACCCGCCCCCGCCGGATGGTGCCGCTGTCGACCCCCCCACAGGCACAACAACAGTCTTGATGACTTGATCCTGATTCTGGGGCGCAGCAGGCGTAGGCGTAGGCGTAGGCGTAGGCGTAGAAGCCGTTTCAGGTTCCTGTGTAAACGTGTAATGCGTCACGTTCTGCCCGGGAGCCATGGGCGGAGGCGGAGGACGAGGCTGGGCCGCATCGCTCTTGGCCGTGCCGTAGACGGTGAGAAGCATGTTTTTGGGCCGGGACTCCCTTCGGTTGAGGTTCCTTCTCGTGTCGTGGAATCTCCTCATCTGCGTCGAGTTGCCGAATGGCGTGCCGATGCTCGCTCTCGTGGGAAGGGGCTTGCTATAGCTAGATGCCGTGATTGCAGCCGTGGAGACGGAGGACACGTTCCCGTCACGCTGGGGGTCAATGGGCGCGGTGGTGTTGGCCAGATCCCCTACTTTCTTGGCGAGGCCACCGCAGTACTGGGCATCATTTCCGGGACAGGCATGGTCGCAGACGCCGTTTTGTGCGTCCACGGCCCGCGTGTTGACGTCGAGGGAGTCGGCGCAGAAGCACTGCGTATCAAAGGCGCCTGCGAACATGGATCCTGCGCAAAGCTTGACGCATCGCTCTAGAGTCATGTCTCTGCTTTCCCCGACCTTTCGGAAGCTTCTGAAGCTGTCGCTGGAGCCGTAGCATCCTAGAAGAGCGGCCGCGTCAACCTTGAGGGGGTTCTTGGGACCAGACGTTGTTGCTTGGGGCGTGTCGGGCGTCTCGGGCGTCTCGGTGGACGAGGAGGTGACGCCGGATGAGGTTTCACTTGTGGGTACAAAGGTGGTGTTGGTGTTGTAGCTGATTGCTTTGATTCCTTTGGCAGTCTTGCGGCCGTTGGCGGTAACAGTCGTGGTGAGGGAAGTCGTCATTGTAGTCGTCGAGGATGTTTCAGCTGAGCTCGTGTTGAGGGAAGATGCCATTGCAGTCGCCGAGGCGGATTCGGATTGATGTGAGCTCGTCGCCTTGGAAGGAGACGGCTTCTTCTCGTCTCTTTGATATGCGTCAATGTACCGGACATCCCAGTACGCGTTCGAAAAGGCCTGCGGGTTCTTGGCGACATATTCACTGCAAGTCGAGGCGTATTTGCCACAACCGTCCGTCTTGCCCCAGATGGCGTTGCCCCAATCACCGCAAAAGTTCTGAATTCATAGCCATGTTAGTTGGCTGGCCCCATGACCCCGCTGAGGAGCACGCCCCAAAACAATAACACTAGAAAAGGGAAGGGAAAAAAAAAAAAAAAAAACTCACAATGTTGATGACCAGGCTCATATTCTTAAAGTACTTGTCCACGTCGCAACTGTCGCCGCCAAAAACCGCATGTGGCATCCCCCACTCATCAGGATTCGGCTCCTTGCCGCTGATGTCCTTGGGGATCTGACTTCTGGCAAAATGCCAAATCTTGATAAACTCGGAATCCCACTCCATGGCGTACACGCCCCCGCCCGCGGCATTGAATCCATCTCCGTACGCAGACGCATCGCCCGCGGGGGAACCATATCCGCAGCCGACATTTTCGGTGCCAACATCGCAGTTCTTGGAGCGCTGGGTGCCTGAGAAATTGGATTTGAGGCTGTTGGACACGGTGCATCCGGGGGCGGTGTGTGCGGAGAGGATGTTGCTGTACTGGTCGTTGGCGCCCTCGATGATGTCGACTTCGCCGCCACTCGGCCACTCGGGTCCGTATGACCAGACTTTTCAAACCCAAAATCCATGTCAGCTTCTTCGCGGTTTTTTTTTTTTTGACCGACACCAGAGGGAGTCAAGTCAGTCAATGGCGGATGAGCAGAGTATGAAAAACTTACAAGCCGGCCAAAGACCACATTGCGAAGGGGGCATGTGCAAAAAATCGGCAATAAAGAGACCATGATTATACGCCTCTTTGCTCTCAAGTCGGATACTCGGTCGTCCACCGCTCAGAGACACGGCATTCGTGCTATCGACGCCCAATCTCACGACACCGGTGATTTCATCCACAGAGTACAGGCCCATCGCCTCGGCATTCGGACGGCTCTGATACGATACGAACCCGTGAGACGGGTCCGCTCCATCGAACCAGTTGAAACCCGAGAGGAGGGCTTCTCCCACGTACGAGGTGGCCAAGGCGTACGCCATGTTCAGAAAAGCCTGGGAAGCCCGTTGGGCTCCTCTGACGAACAAAAGTCAAGGGAGATTTGCGAAGATGTTTCGATAGACCTGAAACGTGAGCACTTATCTGGTGCAGGTTCCTTTAGGGAGCAATATTTGAAGGGAGAGAGCTGAAAAGAGAGGGGTTTGATGGGAAAAGAGAGGAAAGGGTTTCTTCACGAGGAGAACATTGCTCAGACATTGGTCCTTATATATTGGCAATGAATCCATCGTCCAAAAGTCAAGTGGCAGGAATAAACGTGTCTCAGAGCCTCATTCAGGCGCTGTAAGACGAAGTACCCGGTATAGGGAGCGAGAACCTCTTCAGGGGACCCATTGTGCGGTAAGAATGCCTCACAATAGTCTTTGTTCTCGTGCGATTCGGGAAAGGCTTCCATTCCAAGGCATTGTCGTCTACCAGCCATCGAGCCAAGGATGATGCTTGCATGTCGCCCTAGCAGAGGGACAGAGAACCCCTGGATTGCCCAGACGACAGAAACGGAAAGTCGTTCTTATCTCGGCTGAGACATTGGGAAAAAAAGAGAAAAAAAAGGTCTGGCTTTGGTTCTGGTTCCTGACGAAGGCTGCCACTCCCGGCACGGTTCGGCACACGCCAAGAGGTCGTTTGTCGTTGCCGTCCAAGGCAATCATGTCGCGCAGGAGTCTGCATTCCAGGAACGGCCGGCGAGGGATCCCAAAGATGGTCTTTGATTGGCCAGTCGCCAATTCTGCATGCCTCTGCAGGGCTGAGACACGGAAGTTGGGACCGCACTTGATCGATGACTGAGAGCTGAGACACGCCCGGCGCCGCTTTCGTGGGAATTGCATCTATTGGATGGTCCATGTACGGAGTTTCCATGAGCCGAATAACGTCTACTCCACATGCTCTTTATATCATGATTCTGCGCAACCCTTCCGTGCCGCCTAGAACGCGTTTCCCCGTGACCGCGCATCGACCGATTCCACTCTCCCACTTTCCCGCCCGCTTCCCCATGAAGCTCTCTTGCTTGTCGTGCATCCCTTGGATCCATCTATGGATGCAGGTATAGCAATACACGACGCCCGTCTGACAGGCTGTCGGGGTAACGATGTCATCCTGGCAAATCGGGCAGAGCGAGGTGTCTTGCGGAGAGGGCACCACATAAATGGGCAACATGGACGGCGTCGCAATCGGCGCATCGTCAGCAGTCAATTCTTCGCCGGTGCCCAACTCTGCGCTGGCCCTTTCCTTGCCCTCTGCGCCCTCTGTGCCCTCTGTACTTGGAGCGGACTTCTTTCCAACCCCTCTGACGATGGGTGGCGGTAGGTCAATGTTCTCGGTTGCCTTGCGGGACAGTTGTTTGGCGAAATCTGATTGGTACCACCACTCGAGGAACTTGAGGGCGAATATGCTCATCGGTAAAAGAATGGACAGGCTAGATAGAGCCTTGGCCCCCCACTCGCTTGGCGAGAATAACGATCGAGGACCAGGTCGGTTGCCGGGCTTCGGCTTCGACAGTGCCTCGATGGCTTGGTAATCGGCGCCCGTCATGCGGCGGAGCCGAGTGCCAATGAGCCACATGAGCGGATTGTGGTATTTGGTCCTGTCGAAGAGATAACCAAGATGGAAGGCCAATATGGCAAAGTGGTAAGCAGCGTTGACGCTGGGGTATATGTTGGTCAAGAACCATCGATAGTAGTGTGTGAAGCGGTCTTTCAGGGTCGGGTTCTCTGGCATCCGGGTGTACGCAGATCCGAGCAGCGCCCGCGGCGCATTGATTTCATGGCTTTCGTCCAGTTTGCGCTTCAGGTATGGCACGCCGACCAGGACAGCTAGATTCTTCCACACGTCGGACGTCGATAGCTTCAATGTTTCGCGCACGAGATGGGGAGCAGACACGCTCGCCCGGGGTATCTCGCCCCTCAGCGCTTTTTCTCGTTTGAGGGCATAGAAATGCTCGGTGAAGGATCCGCCGCGGGTGCGGAGGTAGTGTCGCTCGACGGCGAGCATGGACAGCGCGTACAGCTCATCGAAGGAGTTGAGAATGCGTAGAAGATAACGCGGGTGTCTTTGCGTAGCAACGGTGAGGAGGTACCGCAGCGTAGGAGGCAGAAGACTGTTGAGCTGCTGCTCTGAGAGGACCTCAAACAGCGAGGGCTTCTGGTCGTCGAATGTGCCTCGAAGGGCCGTCACGAACTCCATGTCGGCGACCCACGGATATCCTCGAGGTGCGCAAGCCGCGCGCAGAAAGTGTCGCGGATTGCGAAGGCGCCGACGTTGTTTCTTGTCGAGGTCGACGGATGAGCATCGAAACGGTGCGACAATCAAAGTCTACGCTCTTTTATTAATACGGAGTGACGGAGTCGGAGCACCCGGGTGGATCCCATGTGAAAGAGCCTCGGCTCGGCATTGGGCGGGTTTCGGTACTTGCCAATTGACGCTTTTGCCAGTCCCATTGCGTTGCTGCCATTGCCTTGTTGCCTTGTTGCATTGCTGCATCATCATCAACTTACAGAATCATCGAATCTGCAAAAAAAAAAAAAAAAAATCACCTCCCCTCGGCCGTAAAATGGTCGACAAGAATCACGCAGATCTGTACGACGACCCCGTAGAGCGAGCCCAGGCATGGCTCACCAAAGATGATGACGAGCGCTGGAAAGCCGGAGTGAGTGTCATTGACGACAGCAAATACTTGCGCGAATCTCGACAAAAACTAACGAAGCTTCAGCAGTGGGTGTCCACGCTCCTCCCTCACCTCAAAGTCACGTCCGCCGACCCCAGCTCCCCGGCGCGCGTGACCTTCTCCTTCACCTGCCTCGACGACCACTGCAACCGCCTGGGCAACTTGCACGGCGGCGCTGCCGCCACGCTCTTCGACCTGTGCACCACCATTCCCCTCGTTCTCATCAGCAGGCCTGGGTTCTGGCAGTTCCTCGGCGTCACGCGCAACCTCAACGTGACGTACTTCCGTCCCGTCCCCATGGGTGACGAGGTCGTTATCGAGACCGAGGCAATGCAGGTGGGCAAGAGGCTGGCCACGCTCAAGGGCGTCATGAGGAGGAAGAGGGATGGGGTGATTGTGAGCATCTGTGAGCATTTGAAGGCGAATATTGATCCCGAGTCCAAGGTGTAGGTTGGGCCGTCGTGTCGCTCTTTTGTTGTTTAGAATCGTCATGGAAATCATTGAGTACATCGTAGCATGTGGGACTAGATTGACATTGCGTAAAGGGCTATTAACTATCTTTATATATTTTTTGTTGGTATCACAGGATACCTACTAGTAGTCTTCGTTGAGTTGTGAGACCGAACAATAGCCGTCATCGCCAAAAAGGCCCTTGAGCAATTCATCACGAGCACCTAGGCGATTGTCCGGATGGAAGGTTGAGTTGCGCGCGCGTAATAGTTTGTCCTCATCTGCCAACGCCTAGCACCCAGCTTAACCCTAGCCTTCTTTACAGAAGTCGTAAGGGAGGTTCAGAAGGTACATCATCTGCTGCCAGCCTTTGATCAGAAGCTTGAAGTTCGCCTTAGCCCGAGAGTTGCTTGAGTAGGTCATTCCCCCTCATGTTGTTGATTGTATCGGCTAGTATTTTGTCCTCATGCTCCAAGATGGGAAGGGACCCGTTGACTCTTATCGTTATTCCTTTAATTTTTCTGTATTGCCAGGCCCGCACGCCTTGTTTTAAGAGTTGATAAGTTGCAGCGATTTGCACTGGATCCAAGGATCTGCTAGGGCGAACTCCTACGACTCTAAATAGTTGTGGTTTGTCTAGTGCTTTCTCTGTTTGTCTCATTTCCTGTTTCGCTCGGGGAGTAACTTCCTATTTCGTTGACTTCTGCATCGCACTCGTTGTCGTCGTTCGTTCAGGGTGGCCTTCAAGCAGAAGAAAGTTATTAACCAAAGCCTTGCTCGAGCCAGCGGTGCAATCCTCCTCTTTTTGTTTGGGGTCAATCGCTGTCTCAAACCATCCCAGTCAACCGGGCAAGCAGCGACTGGCATTAATATCCTTGGGCATGGTTGACTATGTCGCGGAATTATCACCTCTCTAGGAAATATAGGTAAAGTGAAAGAAGTAAGGCGCCCCTCATCTTCCTATCAAACGCAATCGTCTCCATCTAGCTAAGCAAGTCAAAGAAAATCATCTAACTATCAAGATCGCACAAAGAAAACGGATTCGTTGTATCCACTACCTCATTCGTGGTCACTATAGCGTAGGATTACTTAATCCTGCTGTAACTTTCCAGTAACATATATCCCTTGATAGTGCTCATAGAATCATCATGTGAAATGATGCATTCTCCCTGCCCAAAATCATTCACTCAATCTTCGCCATTTTTA
The DNA here is from genome assembly GCA_018801565.1 of Epichloe coenophiala. Classification (NCBI taxonomy): domain Eukaryota; kingdom Fungi; phylum Ascomycota; class Sordariomycetes; order Hypocreales; family Clavicipitaceae; genus Epichloe; species Epichloe coenophiala. The sequence goes on along the minus strand of JAFEMN010000010.1, from coordinate 581,609 downwards.
TCGTTTCCTATCGCCGATTTTGTTCCTTTCCTCCAGCAAATTGTCGAATTCCCCCATCCAACTGTCCATTCCAATTTTCGTCCCGGCCCAAATTCAGATTTCCTACCTTGTTGCCAAATGAGTCCCAATTCTTTGCTGGCTAGTGGTTTTGAAAGTGAACAAACCCGGCCATAAACCAAGTGTGGCCCATCTGAGTGTGCATGATATTGGGCTCAAGGTCAATGCCATACCGAAAGTCGAGGATCTTCTAGGTAGAGTCAAACCTCCCTCTATACTTCCCAAGTTGCTGCATTGCCATTTCTTCATTAATAGCCTTTGGGTCTAGAGAGAAGCACTGGGGTTCTTTGCCTCTGTAGGCACTACTGCCGGCGTTGCAATTGGTGTCGGCCTTGGTGTCGGCCTCACATTGCCACCTCCCATTCCTGGCGGTGGCGTAAGCCCCAGTGCTTCTCTCTAGAGCCAAAGGCTATTAATGAAGAAATGGCAATACAGCAACAGCGTGTTTAAGCCCCCTCCCGATAATCCTGTCCATTGCTGCCAAGGCCCACTGGTCCTGCCAGTGGTGGCGGCAATCGCGCCGGCGCTGTCCATGAAATGAAGCCTTTGATGATCAAATTGAATTGAATTCCGATTTCTGATGATGACTGGTCTGCGAAGATCCCCTAGCAAAAATTTCTGTTGGGTGGGGTTTTGTGTTGGGTGGGGGCAGGTGCTTCGCACCCTTCGCACCTTCCCCCCCCCTCACGCGCTGGTCCTCAGCGTCTCTCTGCAGAGCTTCATTCGAATTCCGCAGCTCATGGAGATGCGATGAGGTGATCCGCCCCGGACTGAATCGCGCATGTGGTGGTGAAGAAGCGCCCGTCAACCCCAAGCTGCTTGATTCTCCTGTAGGTAAGGATGTGCCGCCTGCCAGCTTTCTCTCTTTCTTTCGAATCTACAAATGCCACCATCGTCTTCGCAGGTGACGTAAAAATTCGCAATTAAAGTCCTCGCCAGGGCATCGGGGTTCGCAAGCAAGGGCGATCGGGACTCAGTCAGGGCGCGCTGATCGGCAGCAGCTTGTCATTCCACGGAAGAATTCAGTGGCCATAGGATTGTCGCGAACAAGAGAGCCACGGTTGGGTGTCGTCTGCTGCGCGACAATGAGGGCCTGCGCATCGGTAGCGCCCTGGGCGCGGGCCGCTCCAGCACATCTCGATGTGCCGTAGAGGGGGAGGCATCGATTAATCAAGGGAAACTACAGCCGATCTGCGGCAATGCGGGCTCGACTGGGGGGTTTTGCAGCCGTGGGATTGATTCTGGCAGCAGCCAGCATGCTCCTGTTGCACGAAAAAAAGAGGCGCAGCCACTGGCCACTCTGCTGTCAGGCCCCGAGTCGAACCAGCGCTACATTTCTTTGGACTCCTCTCCCGCCAGACCCCCGCCGCGGTGGTCACCCTCCCGGGCATGAGAGGCGCGCAAAGTCGTCTTCACTGCAGAGGAGAACCACCTTGTCCGTGGTTAACAACAAGAAGCGGTATGTACTGCATTGTTGTTGCGTGAACAGTGGGCACATTTCGCGGAATTGCCTGTCAGATGTTAGCAACAATAAGCAGCGAGCAAGCAGAGAAGTCGTACTCGTGGAGTCACCACACTGCAGGAAAAGTTTTCTTGTCGACGAGGTATTCAGGAATTATGTAATTGCTGTTCTTGGGCAGGATGTTCTACATCGCCACCCACCACGCACAGCGCATGCACGGAAGTTTCGTCCCCGTTCCTCTAGCAGCGAGTTAGCAGCAGAGACGCTATAAGGACGTAATAAACTTACATTAAGATTTTCGAAGTTGATCGCTTTTAAGGTGATTTTTTTCAGAAGACTTGCTAGGAGACTTCTCAGTAGTCTTGTCTTCCGGAGCTGCCAGAGGAGGCGGAGTCCTAACAAGAACGTCAGACATAGTCAACTAGCTGCGAGTTAGCTATGACAGACCAGACAGAAATCGTGACTGGAAGCGAACAAACTGACGGGCTGGACGAAGACGAAGGACAGAGACGAATGACAACGAGCAAGAATAATGATCTGAGACTGAAGAAGGTCAGCAACTACTGTGCAATAGCAGCGGGAAAGCTACTGCTCAGTCAGTAGGGGCAACTCACGAGGTCTGCGGATGTTGTGAGAAAGAGGAAGTGTGTGGAAGGGGGGATAACAAGAAGATGCTTTGAATATGGGGACGAGACATTTATACTGACAAGATTTTCTGCAGCACTCGACCGACAAGTGATCTGCCACATACTGGGCCACCATCTCGATTTTCTTGGCTTGCTGCTCCATCTGCCAGTCCGCGTCCAACATTATTTCGTAATAGAAAGGTTTGATAAGAAGAAGTGCTCCGTCCTCAGTCTGTTGAGCATGGCCGGCCGCACCAATACTGCTGACAGTAATCGGCGTATGCGGCGTCAAGCTTGCATCTATCCATTGTTGCGTGTCGGAAATGCTAGTGGAGATGGGCAACTGACGAGGGTGACAGTCAGTATGAGCGAGCAAAAAAAAACAAGTCATAGTTTATTAGGAGCGAGGACTTTGGGTATTACCTGGATATTGCCCCTGGAATATTTTGTTTGTCAAGAGATCGCGATCCAGGCGTCGTCTGGCGTCGGACTGGGTCTTGTGGTGGGAGCGGTCCGCCATGTGGCCCGTCGCCTGGCGCAGGTCTCGCCACACGACGAGCGCCATGAGGAGGCCGGTGGGGTGCCGCTCGTCAAAGTCCTTGGCCATGGCCAGGATCGGGGCGGGAAACGTGAGCACAGCCATCAGGGGCAGCGCGCACGTGAAGAGTCCGCACCGGTCGCTCAATGCCCATGGCGACGCGATAAGTCTAGACGTGGGAAAGAGGTGTGGCCATGCAAATTGCATACATGCCGAGATCTGGTAGGGTATAAGAGAAGTTGATGTAGTATGAGTGTAGGGGAGGAGAAGTTGGGGCGAAGTAAAGTAGGTGTCACCTGCAGAAGAAGAACCCCAGAGAAAAAAAAAAAAAAAAAAAATCCATGTACGGAGACCGAGTTTTTGTACTCCGTAGCAAAGTCCCCCAATGCGTGCCCTGAATCACCGAGCCCTGAATCACCGAGCCCTTTCTTCATTGGCTCAGCCCGAGTCACTGCTGCGTCCGTTTTCTTGCGTCGTTTGCTTGCGTCGTCTGCCTGCGTCTGCCTGCATCTGCTTGCGTTTGCTTGCACCTGGCGCGCACGACTTGGCCACTTTCGACGGCGAAGCAAGGAAAATACACCGAGATCTAAGTGACGACTTATTGGAGTGGATACTTTCGACATCTCCATCTCTGCAAATTCGGATGAAAAAGCAGTATTCGATATGACTAATGCTAAACAGGGTATATCGCATATCTCTGAAGCTCATAATGTGCAATGACGAGCTTTCAGGGAGCTGTGTGTTCAGAGAACCCATGGTCCCAACCCAATGCCGTGCTGTAATGAAATAACATATCCCAGGCAGTCGAGATGGACGACTGAGATGCTTGCCGTCATTGACAGCCAAGCCTCTTTTCCAACCACGTCACCCATATATCCGCAAACGCCGTACAATTATCGCCAAAGTTTCAATCAACGCCCGAAGAAAAATTACAATGCAGCCCCAGGATGCCTAGTGATCGGGAACCTTCCCTTGCTGCCGATCTGGTCCGCCCCCCCCGAACATTTTTTGACTCCGTACTTTGTAGATGAAGTCGACTATAACATCGTTCTCTTGTATGCCGAGGCCGTTGAAATGCTTCCTAACAGCTTTTTCTAGACCATCTTTGCTTTGCCGTCGGGCCTGCTGTTTTCGGATCATCGTTGGGGAGTATTGACCGATGCTGCCGGGACGCGAGAGCACAGTGTGATGGAACTTGCTGGCGAAGGTGGTAGGGGCGCTCAGTTGATGCTCGCGGCAATAGGAATGTAGAGATTCACGTTCAAACAGCGACCAGTTTATCTGTACCGGGCGGCATTGCGTTAGCAAAATCTTCACATAAAAGCCAGCAGGCTTGGCCTCGGCGACCGGGCAGCGCGAGGAGGAAAAGTCAGTGGGTGCCTACCGATGGTGCTTGAGGCTCGGTGATGTTTCGCGACGGAGCTGATGTGGGCGCAACCGCTGCTGCTTCGCGAAGCTGTGAAGCACTGGACTGGCTAGCACCTCGGCGCATCTTTGCTGAAGTTGGTTTGCCCTCGTTGCATTTTTCCTTGGGATTGGCAGCAGAGTCTGCCTTGTGATCGTCGGCAACAGCCCGTGAGGACTTTGCTGGCGCCATCTTGGGTAGTTCGACGGGTGAAAGGATCCGAGTGCTTGGGAAGTTGAAAAGGCCAATTGATATAATTTGTATTCGAAAAGGATGTATTCGAAAAGGATGTATTCGAAAAGGATGTATTCGAAAAGGATTGGGAGCGCGACAATGTGCTGTGACGGATCATGACTATGTAGTAAGTCCCCAAGTAGAGGGGTGGCAGCGGAAAGCGCGACGTCGCAACTGCCACTTTTAGAAGGCAAGCGGGGCGGGCGGTGAGAGATGTATGTACGTGTGGGCGGGTGGATGGGAACACAACGTTGACGGCAGAAGCTCTTGTTGACGCGCAGCCGACGGGCAGGCGGCCAACGGGAATGAAACGTTGGCCTGCAGTGAAGCGGCCGACATGGATGCAGCAAGCTCGCTCGGCGTTGACCGACTGACTTGTCAAGTGGACGGAGGAGTGACGACGCACTCGCAAATGAGAAGACTGAGGATACTCCCTTTGCTTTGAAATTCTCTATAGCTCTATATAGTATGACTTGGACGGTTAGACGCATTCTTTTCTTCATGTCAATCCTGTTATTCTTCACCCAGCGCTGCTATGGTCTGTCATTATTTGTATTTATTGGGGGACAAAAAAGCGAGATAAGAATCTCCTCTTTCCCTCTTGAATGATCATCTGCATCTATTTATTTCATCTCAGTTGTCTCTCCCCTTTTTTTTTTTAAAAAAAAAAAAGGCTAAAATCAGCCTTGAATAGGCGTTATCCGCCAAATTCTTCGAGACGGGCGCGTGTGTGTGGGCTAGCATCACGTCCTTTAGGGTGGTGTTTCCTTATTTGCCCTTCGACCCTAAACCCATTCCATCGTACTGCACGCTTCCTCTCCTAAGGAACGCCATGGGGCTACTCATCCGCATGCTTGCCATGGCGGAAGCAGAGTGCCCATTCCCCCCCGAAGAACTTTCACCCAGCACGCCCGGTGGGAGACCCAGTGAGGGAATGCTCGCCTCGGGGACGGATTCTAGACCTGCCATCGAGTGAGTCGTTGCTGTGGATGTGGGCGTCCCGTGAGGTCGCTGTTGACCCTTTTCCAAGACATCTTTGTAAAATGCCGTCAGGGCCGCCTCATTGTGGCAAAAGACTTCCAATTCCGCCTTGAGGGCTTCGGGTTCGGGAAGGGCAGCATGGTAGGGAACTTTGCATCCCGCCACGGGAGCATCGACGGGTCGGGTAGCAGGGGAGAATTGGTGGAAGGCAGGTCGTACTTGCGGCGATACGATTAGTGCGGAAGCATCAGAGGAGGAGGCATTGCCACCCGCAGGCATGGTGTGGCCGGCCGCGTAGGAGGATGGGATATGAGACATGGCACGGCCGGTGTTTGGGAGAGATGACGATGGTTCAGGGTGGACCACTTGGCTGCGGAGCTCTTTGTCGCGAGCAATACTGGTGCGTTTGTTGTAGAGTCTGTTGGCGAGGACCAAGAAGTCTCCCTCATTGGTGATTTGTGCGAGCAGTGCGCCCGAACGGTGGATGTACTGCGTGTATTTGAACTCGGGCTTGCCCCATGAGCAGCGCACATCGACGTCAGGGGGAAAGTTGGTTGCAGCCTCCATGTCTAGGACAAAGTCGAAGCTTTTAAGAATGGCTGTCTGATAGAAACTCTTGCTTGGACCGGCCTGGAGGCTCAGGGAATTGGGATCATAGTATGCCTCAGGTCGCTCGAGTGGTGGCCGAATCGCGAGTTGAATCAGGTATGGCTTACGGAACGGGTTGGTTTCCGTGATGCGGCACGCCTCATTGATGGGTACCTGGACCAGCCGAAGGCCATATTGGCTGGCTTCTCGCTCCCAGATTTCTAATGTGTCTTCAACTAGCTTAGACGTCGCACTCATCCAGCCTATGCGGATGTGATAGCAGTTGTCCGGGTTATGAAGGCGATCATAGTGCAAGTCTATTCGCTCTGGACGTTGCGATCTCTTTCGTGGATCAACGTCGTACCTGATCATTTTGCTGAGCATAACCCGCGGGCGGTTTTTAAGTGCTTGACTCGATCCAGGTGGAAGACCAAAGGATGCTGGTGACTTCGCATCATTCGGAGCCGGTGGCCGTGGTATACTAGGGCGAGGCGAATCACGGCTCTCGTCCGACGACAATGGAGGAGCAGGGGATGACACATCTCGGCGTCCGCCTCCGCCGAACCATCCAGGTCGAGACTTTGCAAATTCGGGCGCAATCTGATAGAAGTAGTTGCCGTCACGGAAATTGTGACGTCTTTCCACATGAACGAAAAGACCTCTTCCTTTATCAGGCTTGCCCTCTGTTCCGTCCTTCTCCTTCTCTTTGTCCTTGTCTTTTTCCTTTTCCTTGTACTTCGGGTCGTTGGGGACCATGAGTACATTTCCAAGCTCCTCAGCCTCTTCTCGGCTATCAAGATCTTCAAAGTTGTCCAGCAGCCAAGTGGTCATGTCTGATCCTATGAAAGCGGCCGTATGCATCCTGAGATGCCACCGGCGGTTTCGAAGCGGCACTCCGCCACTTTCCACTGGTTGCTGCATAGCATCTGCCAACGCTGCAAGATTGAGATTTTTCCGCTGAAATCGCTCTTTCCTAGTGACGAGCTGTTTCTTGCGGTGGCTACCCTCCAGGTTTTCCACGAGTGGCAAGGTTTCAAGCTCAGCGGCGATCACCGCGGATAGATCTTCGGTCTTGTATACAATGTCTATGGCGCTTCGACGTTTTACAGCTGCTTGAAATCTGCGCTCTGCCGGCGGCACATACCGGTTGCGCTGCCACAGCTGAGCCAGCTTTTTGATCCCTTCAATACGGAGCTCTTCCGGATTGTCACCAGTGTGAGCACGAGAAATCGATAGATGGCGCGGGCTCAGCGGGATGAGAACAAATCTTGCTCGCCAAAACCTCAAGCTGTCTATCATCTCGTCGTAGTGGCCCGCGAGATAAGAATCAATTGTGTTCCAGTTCCTGTCTGGTTTGGGTGTAAGGATATCTATTGATCGAGTCTCGTACTCAGAGTCCAGATGTGTCCGGATAGCTGGCCTGTACGTCGATGGAAAGTTCTGAGACTCTGGCGTCGAATCAGTAGACTTCCGCAGGTAGATGTTCACTTCGACTTCTGTGCCATTAACACATGATAGCTGATGAATGGTGTTTCCCATAGACATGAAGACATTGGTCCCATCATCGAAGGGCTGATCACGAGAAAAAATGTCTGCAACCTTGATCACTTTCTGGCCAAATGCGCGAGCCACCAATGGTCCAACAACGACCTGAAATCCTTGCGAAAAGCGCATGCTGATGAGCTCCTTCATGAATTCTTTGCGAGACTTGGGTTCGTCGACAATATCGTCATCCACGTTGTAAGGATGCCTCTGGTACTCAGCATCAAACTGTGCTTTGGATGGAAAGTACTCTGTTGTTAACGGCACAGCCGCGGGACAGCAGAGCGTCTTCCATTTCTGAACCTTCATGTCGGATGTGCGTGGAAAGACGTGCTGCCACCGACTGTACAGGACAGTGTCATCGATTCTGTAGCTTTCGGGGTTGGAAGGATTTAGCAGCGTCAGCCAAGGAGTGATGGCTGTAGTTGGCGAGAGCGTGGACGGCAACTCTGGAACGACGCCGGCTCTTAGTTTGCTAGTGTATACTTTCTGGGCATCTTCTGCTCGCAGTGCGTTGGAGAAGCGGACATCGTTATCCTCTGGACGCCTCTCGCGACGAATCGCGGGGTTGGCGGGTAAGACAGACGGCGACTTCACGTTCACATGGCTAATTGCCGTACTTGGCCTACTAAAGCCATCTCTCGAGATTGGAATACTCGGCGTCGCAGGCATTCCATCGATTGTGGTATCAATTGTCTCTGACTTTTGTCTCGGCACTGACATTGAGGACGGGCTACTCGTAATGGTTTGTGGAGTCGAAGGTCTGACATCCGACAATGAACGGGGATTGTCAGACGGTCTCGAGTTAGTCAACAACACAGCCGCCGCGCTGACAGTCTCAACCTTGACCTCAGCCGTGACAACCTTGGGTGCTGCTACTCCAAATCCTCGCTGCCCAAGACTGATTTGCCGCATGGATTTGGGTTTCTTAATCGAATACGCCTTCTTCGATGTAGTGTTGGCCTGAGCTGCCTCAGTTGCGGGCTTTGGTGTCGATAGAATGGGTTTTTCGATTTCTGCTGTGCTCAACGAAAGTTTCCTAGAGGATTGCAAAAACGCAGCAGCTTTTCTTTCAGGAAGGGACGTCCCCAGCGCAGAAGCATCATCAGTCTGCTGTCTTCGGGTCGAATCTTCAAGTTCAGTTTTGTTCTTCGACAAGCGACGGTGGTGGTTGTGATGGCGACCTATGGTGTATTTTGCCTTTGCATCGTCATATTCTTGTAGTTGCTTCCACAGCAACTTTTCTCCTGTACGCGCGAGCTTATCAGGTGCAAACTTCTGGTAACCGTATACGTGATCAAACAATGCTTCAGGGTGGTTCTTGCTAGGAACATATAGTGTTTCACCTAGACGATCCATGCGTCGCTTAGTGACAGCACTTGCTTGGATGCTGTGCGTTGGATAGTTGGGGTCGGTTTGCAACGGTGCAGTCTCGATTTCATTTGCGTCCAAGATACTTTGCATTTGCAAATCATACATGCGACATCTTACCTTGAACCAACCATCATCTTCCTGTTCGACTTGGTTCGATGCAGCCAGTGCAATGCCAGCATATGACAATGAATCTTCGCTGGCTCCAGTCCAGTACGAGACATGCAGCCACTGGGGCAAAGCATAGCAGTACATCTCGCTGGCTCCCATCAAGGCAAGCGTCTCGATTCTGCCCGCAAGATTGGAGGCCTTCGTGGGGGAGAATGAACCAAAGAAGGATTTGTAGCTCCCAATGACTGGAGTGGGCTGGTTTGGTGTACTATCCCGGCTGTGAAGGGATCTGGACAGGGCGTTTCCCTGCCCTCCACGGCCATCATCAGAGTACTGGGGGTTGCGGTACTTGAAAAGCGGCGCGGAGTGCAAAGGCATGCTCCCCATGCATATTAGGTCCAAGCCGATTCCATTTCCTACGAGGGCTTCCGTTGTTCGTCGCAATGTCTCGTAGTCGACCTCAAAAACACCAGGTCCAGGGGTTATGACGGTGATTGATATTCCTGTTCGCGTAAGGTCTCGGTCTATGTAGTCGTGAGCAAATTGAGATGCTGCCATGTTGATAGCCTCCAAGACATTTCCGTAAATCGAAAGGGATGATTCAGCTTTGATTGGACTAGGCACTCCATCCTTGCCACTCTCATCCTCAGAAGTCGTGCGGTTGAAGGCTTTCGCGGTTTGGTGATGCAAGCTGATGTCTCGGCGGAAATAGTTGAATTCCTTCTTCAGCTGATACAGAATGGTAGTCCATTCAACGCTTGCCATCTCGCTTACTACTACGCGATAAAAATCTTTGTATGGGCGACGATCTCCCGACGGCTGCAGCCCAGTGTAGTACTCATTCAACGAGGAGCTATTCACTAGGTCTGCACTTATGCCAGTATCATACTCTACGCGAGCAAATAGAACGATACTGACGAGATGTTTCACCTTGAGCACTGCCCATCGTTTAAACAAGGCAGGCAAGAAGCCGTTGACAACTTTGTTGAACATGATTTCTCCCGAGGCCTCCGGGTCGAAATCCCACATTTCCCGCGCCATCTGGATGAACAGGACATATTTTGCTGATTCGCTGCGAAATATTGGCCGAGTATTCTTGCCAAAGAATGCAGAATGGACAGTCTGGCCATTGACGTAGACTGCAGTAATCTGGGCTTTGATTGTGCCCAAGAAGAATATGTATTGGCCCTTGTACACTGTTCTCTGCGTCAGCTCTCCGATAGCCAACCTCCACATGTCAGCTCTTGAAAGGTACTGGTCCTTGAAGGAAATTTCGACATGCGTTGCCTCAACGGCAGGGTGATCATTGTCAACCTGTTTGAGACTGTCAGCCAGACATGTAACCATCACAAGGCACCCCGTACTGTGTACAGCGTGATTGTGAACGTACTGGTCGTAGTAGAACTTGAGAACCCCTTTTCAACCCAAATGCGTCGGCAATATGTCTCGCAATATGCACCTCTACATCTGGATGACGGGCTTTCATTTCCTTAGTCATGTCCCTTGCTACGAAAATGAAGGTGTACCCAAGATCATGTTCATGATCATCAAAGGTGCTTGATGCGATTCTAGAATGATCTAGGTGCTCAATGACCTGTTTGTTCACGCTCCCATAGCCACTGGCATTATTCTTAGAATCACCTTTCAATGGCACAATTGCCATGAGCATGCCTGGCAAGACATGACCAGCGAAGTGATCCAGATTGAGTAGAGCCTCGTCCTTGGAGTATCCATCATTCACGGAGATGGTGCAGCATCGCTCCGACTTGCACCTCTTGTCCTCTTGAAATGTTGAACGTGTCGATGTACTGCCCGGAGAGCTTGGCGACTCGGTTGACCCGCGGTCAAAGCCAACAGAGGTAGATTGATGAAGGTGGGACCATCGCGGCCCCCTGCGCGGGCCGAAGGGATTCGGCGCAGCATATCGAGACATTGAGTGGTTTGGCTCTCATCTCAGCATGCGTCATCTGGTACGATGCGTCGGGGCTGGATCGTACATGGCAGAGCTGGTACTTTCCGATGGCGTTGCAGCTGCAATCTATGTAGCATTGTAGATGATCATGGCGCGGCTTAGTTGTGGCAGAATAGGCACTGAGTCACTGACGCAGCAGCCGCCTGTCAGCAGCCGCCTGTCAGTGTTGCGCCCCCACCATACCCCCACCGCCTGCCAAAATTGACGCAGGTTTCCGTCCAGCTCCCATTTAACGTGCCACGCCCCACCCCCAATGTGATGTGGCATGATGTGGCAACATCCGGGCGAATTGCTTCCGTCATGTGCTCAAACACCAAACATACAGCGTAGTACTGCCGCAGCAAGCCCGTGTACTCGTGCAACTCCAGAAGCCGTGTTCTTGGCTTTTGTCTCCTCTCTGAACTTGTTTGCAACGTAGCTCACCCGAATCCAGCCCACCACGCCGAGTTCCTGGAAACGTTTGATCACAACGACCTAAGATGGGGGCACGATCCAGCCACTCCACATATTCGGATCATCTCGAGTACAACGGTAGATCCCTCCGATACCGCCTATTCACTGCTACGCAGAAATGCTACGCAGGAAAATGACTGGAGCCAGACTTGTTGAATACATCGTAACTTGACTTTCTTCCCACTATGATTTTTACTATCCCAGCTTCATGTGTCTCTCCAAAGGCCCCAGCTTCTCATTCTTGGCTGTGACGGACATGTGTCAATTGTCCAGCTGGCCGCATCTGCTTGACACTTGATCTTCTCTTCTTTTCTTCGTCAATACTTCACAATCTCCGGACCTGGATGTATTTGCTTTTCCCGTCCCTCATTCACATTGACAAGCCTCGCACACGATGGCTGCCGTTCAAATCACTCGGAAACAACGCCTGACAGCAACCATCTGCATATCAGCCGCTTTTTTTGTTGCAGAACTTATAGGTGAGTACCACCTCTCTTGTTCTGACTCTGGTTTTGGGATACGGTCAGCTAATGTACATACATGACTTGGATAGTTGGTCTATATACGCATTCTCTTGCCCTCGTCGCCGATGCCTTTCACTACGTAATTGACACTCTCTCACACACAGCAAGTTTTTTTTTCAAACTGTCTGTTGTAAACATGGACTAATACGACTACCAATAGCTTAGTGATTTGGTGGGTTTCGTGGTGGCATTGGTGGCCCTCATGGTTTGTTGCTTCCCTTAAGCGAAGATGCATAGTACAATCGAAACTAACATGTCGACAGGTTTCAGAAAGATCCGAACCGCCGCCTAGAAAATTCACGTTTGGCTGGCAAAGAGCTACACTCCTTGGAGCGTTCTTCAATGGCGTCTTTCTTTTGGCTCTAGGCGTCAGTATTCTTGTGCAAGCCATACAGAGGTTGACAGACGGACCTCGTAGGTATTCCCTCTATTCATTGAGGCGAATTTGCAATTGTCTGATCAGGATATAGACATCGATCAGCCAAAAATTGTCTTTATTATCGGTTGTGTCGGGCTCGGTCTCAACTTACTGGTCATGTCATTTTTGCATGGTAAACAATCTCCGTGAGAAAGGGGGGGGGGGGTCTAGGAACCGTGCTAATGCGCTGCTCAAGAACACGATCATGATCACGGGCATGGTCATAGTCACTCAAATCATCATCACGCTCACGAAGAAAACATCCATGACAAAGCCGCCCCGTCAGATGACGACGGAATTATTGTGTTTTCAGACGACAACGGAGTCCAGATAGAAGCAAGAAAGAACCCCGTAAATTACAATCAAGTTCACCGTGTATGGATCCAATAAAAACCCCAGCTAAGAATTTGCTTGCAGGCAACAAGCAGCCACTATGGTCACAAACACGCCGCCGTGACGCCCTCTAAGCCCGAACGAGATCTCGGTCTTCTCGGCGTCTTCATCCACGTCGTCGGCGACGCCATCAATAACGTTGGCGTCATCATCGCTGCGCTCATCATCTGGAAGACGGACAGCCCAGCGCGATACTATGCCGACCCTTCCATTGGCATTGGCATTTTCATTGCCATAATGATATTTCTTACCGCTGTGCCTTTGACGAAGAGCAGCGGTAGCATATTATTGCAGGTTGCCCCCAGCGGCATTGACGCGGAGGATATAAAGCATGATATTGAAATGGTGAGTAGTTGGCAGCCTTCTTTCCTCCCTTTCCTCCCTTTGCTTTCCTTTTTCCTATTCTTTCTCTTTTTTATGTCCCTTTTTTGTTTTGCCAAACACTTTTCGCAGACACCGCATTTAGCGCAACTAATAACAAAGATCAGATTGACGGGATTCAATCCGTACACGAACTTCACATCTGGCGCCTCAACCAAAGAAAATCCGTCGCAACAGCGCACATTGTGGTTGATGATGGAAAGTTCAAGAACTTTACTGAAAAGGCAACGATCATCATGGAGTGCTTGCACGCATACGGCATTCATTCAGCAACGCTCCAGCCAGAAGCTTCCCCTCCGGCGATCGTGGAGCGCGCAGAATCAGCTTCGGATGTCAGTGAAGGAGCTGTTCATGAACGCCGAATCAATCAGCCTTCTTGCCAACTGATTTGCAGCAGTATTTGTTCCGGGATGCGGTGTTGCACATAATGGTCAGCAGGAGACGCTCGTGTACACCATTGCACAGAGTTTGGAAGTTTGGGAACTTCATCTATCGAGACATTGGGGTTGCGCATGGAATTCATGAGGAGACACATTCGAGATTTACCCTTTTATTTTTGCTTTCATCAAATTGTCATTCACAATCAATATTGTCACCCATCTCATGCTCGTCAAACTCCCGCAATTTACTTTATTAAACTACCCGGTCGCGCTAAGCTCATCTGGCTCCATCTTCCCCATTCAGCCAGTTCCATATTTGAAACATCTTGTCATATCTCACGCCCATCATCCGCATACATCGTTTCCATTCACCCCCCAAACCCCATAAATCACGCAGCAAAAAATGCAAGTATACCCCAGAGCACGATTCCCCTTCCCATTCCCTCCCATTACCCCTCACCAAGAAGATCTACCGAAAAAGAAGAAGAATACGACAACCTCCCCTTCTTTTCCCAACGTGCTATCCGCTCGGCAATGCATCGGACTCCGGGTGTGTATCCTAACGGGACCGCAAGCGCCCCCCAAACCCAAATCTCTAATCATTCTGAAATTAGAATCCCCTAAGGATTCCAAAACGTCTGGTCTACTACTTCATCAGGCATGTGCGTGCATTGAATTTGAATTCACTCTGACCAGCCACCGCAACAAGGGTCAAACAGGGTTATTCATGACTCACATGGCTCATGAGGCCCAATTCGTCCCTTTTCTGCGCCTGCCCACTGAAATTCGCCTCACGATATGGGAGCTCGTGAAGCCACCTACCCGCTTAATCGGGCAAGTACCCTGCCGAGAATGCTGGAAAGAGTGCGTCCAATGGAGCAGAGGCCGCGATGCAAGCTGTGAGCCCAGACGGCAGTGTGAGCGGGCGAACCATCCCGATTGGCGGGTGCGATATATCGTTCATCCGAGGAGCCAAGTCATCTTTCCCTTGCTCCATACATGTCGGGAATCACGAAGCGCGTGGCTTCCCAGGTTTCACAGACCCGGGCGCAGACACGTCCATTGTGAGACGGGAGTCCGATGTCCTGGCGAAGGGGACGTGAGCGTTCCTGTTCGGTTCGACGTCCCTTTCATCCATTACGACAATGATGTAATGACCATGTTTGACGACTGGGCGTACACGGGGGTCTTGAACACGGTGGACCACAGACCGCAGACGGAGCAAAGCGTGCTGGATCCCTTCATTGGGCTGCGCAGAGACGAGATTCGCCATGCTGCGTTTTGCGAGTCATCGCAGGAACTCTGGTCTGGCCTCCTCGGCCTCGACCTACGGAGCCTACCAAAGCTGGCTTCGCTGTCCCTCGTCAGAATGGGGCCTTTGCCATGGTCAACGGAGGAATCAGGGGGCGTGTCCTCGCCCACGGAAATGTCACCCGCGCAGTCCCAGGATCTAGACTGTGCCATAATACACAGCGTCACCCGGTCGGCAGAGGACTCGTGCCAGGCCTTCTTCCATCACTGGCGACCGCGTGACCAGCTCTTTGAACCTCGGACCGAGTTGCAGTCCTTTGCCCTGTTCCATCGCTTCTGGACAGCTTTCCTGTGGCACCTACTCCATCGAGATGCAAGACGGTGCTTCGACCGCGACTACTCTGGCTGGTGGGCCTTTATGGAATACGCCGGCCGTTCCGGCCACGATGCCGCAGAGAGTGTTTGCGTCTTGAGCAGGGCCGAGGGCTGCGGAGTGGGCGGCCACAGCCACGGCGACATGTTTTCCTGGAAAGCCGGGTTTCGACTGCGGTGTTTGCTGCTGTGCGAGGCGGGCAGGTTGGAAGATCTCGGGGCGTTGGAGAATGCGAACGGTGACGTGGTCAGTGGGAGGAGGAGGGTGGGTGCTTTTGCCGAGGGGCATGAGCAGAATCCAGGGCTTGTTGCCACAAAGGTATCGTCACCCGGGGTACTGATGATTTGATAATTCGGCTCGTGGAAGTGCGTCACACGTCTTCTCGTGTGAATCGCCCTTCCTTTCTCGTTGTGTATGGGGGGCTGAGTGCCTGTGACGTTCACAAATCTCTTGTTGTTCCTGTGCGGTCATGTGCCTCGCAAAGGCGGCTCAGCTTGCCTCGTCTACCTTGTTATGTGCCCGGGATGTAATAGCGCCAGCAGATCTTATTCGAAGGCTACTACGGAGTACGGATTACATGTGGCCAGCCTGTGACCTAAACCTCTAGCTAATCAAATTTAAAAGAATAACCTTTTACACACTCCTCATTATATCTGATATTTTATATCGTAACAGTAGCTAACGCGTCTCCATATCATTAATACTACTTCAGTTTACCTCAATTTCCGAGGGGGGCCGCGGAACCAAGGTATACATCATCTGAATCGCTGTCTTACCACATGGATCCTTAACGTAATACGTTAGCATCACAGAAAAGAAAAAGATTTTTTGGATATGGCTTTTCTTCCACCTCGCCTTGAATCCTAAACAATTGTTGATGAAGCCCAACTATAAGCTTAATACGTCCGTCTTTATTAGGCTGTACTGCTGAATAATCCTCACAAACGTATCCACCCCAAGCTTGCGAATTCGTGCACTCGGTACCACCACGGCCAACAGAAAAACGCTGTTGACAAATCCCTGGCGCTAGCGTACGTTGGGTGAGAATGGGAGTGGCTAGCATTGCTAATATAAGGATTTGCATGGTGGCGGGTGGAGAGAAAAGGGGTCTAGTCTAGTTGTTAAGTTAGAATTTTAGTAAAGAGTAAAGTTATATTATAGCCATAGACATGCCTTATGAAATACTTGACTTACCTTTGTTATAACATAAAAAAATAAGATGTATTGTTTCGGTGTTGGTGTTGGATTTTTGATATATACAAACATACGGAGGCACATTAGGTTATATGTGACAAGAAAGAAAAAAAAAAAAAAACATCTCAACCTGTTGGAACAAGCATAATATCAACCGCGATCGCGACCGCGCCGCGGGCAGCGTGGTCTCTTATTACGTGGCCCTTTATAGCCCCCTTTTCCCGCATACATGAATCGCTCACTAGGAGCCATTCCTTCTATCCCCTGTTTTGCTTCCTTTGGTAGCTAAGAATAGATGAATTTCATGTACATCTACTTGCAAGAAGTAGGTATCCTGTGACATTGTACTCCGTACGGACGTCCGATCAAAAGTCGTGTCCCCTGCACAAGACCCGACCCTAGACAAGGATCCAACTACATAGCTAGCGGGGTCGTAATCTCACAGGTATGTCGACCTCGTGAACAACTTTGCCATTTGGTTGGATGTTTCTGTTTCCAGCCGCAGATTGCTTTATCGTTTTATCATCAGTCTGTTGCACACGCTGCGTATTTGTAAGCAATGTGCAATACGGAGTATGTATTGTATGCCTTCACCGGAAGGGCCGCATGTTGTATTAGCAGATCACAACGCTGCGCCATTTGCCCTGCCTGCTGGCACGTCAAGGCTCCTCCTCCCTTTTCATGTTCCTTGTGGATGTTCCTTGTGGATGTTCCTTGTGGACCATCGAACTTTCGACCCCAACAGCCACAAGCCCTGTCTCGTCTGAAGCAGCTACATATTAACTTCCACACCGCATTTTTCGCTGAAAACATCAGCTATCAGTAATACTATCAGTAATACTCCGTAGACGGAAGCATTGTGCTGTTCCTATTTCCCCGCAGCAGGGTGAGGTATGGACTAGAGATGCATGTGATCCGTACAACTTGCAAGGAGTGAGTGAGTACTAGATGAGACATTGAAGGCATGACCGGGCACGAGCGTGCTGCAGATGCGGTTGCGTGCGTCTCTTCCCCTCCCTCACCTCTCTTCTATATTCCCCCAGTTGCTGTTTTGGGCATCGTGTGCTTGACCTTGGCTTGGAAGCACAGCACCGATGATTCGGCGATGAACTACATACGTCCGTAGAGCATTCATTAATATCTCGACGTAGGGCTGGGAGGGCAGTCATGTCCTTGTCTTATCTTATTTGCGTCTAAAGCTCGGCGCAGCGGCGCTTGTGAGGGCAAGAGAAGAGGCGGCCGTTCCTCACCAAATTCTGCATCTGATAGTCTCCCGTTCTCACGCTACGCCAAATCCTTTTCTTTTTTCTTTCCCCAACCTATTTTGGAGCGCACAGGCATGAGCTTGTGGGAAAGCTAGAGGATATGACGCCTGAGCTGATTGTCTTCAATTTGGTTCTGGAATGGAGCCTGACGAAATAGGACGAAGTACTCCTCCACACGCCACACGACGTAAAAGAAAGGATGCCAGAAAGATATGCTCCCAAGAATATATGTACATACAACCCGGTGCTTGCTTGCTCAATAATAATGGAAACCAAATCCAACAGCCAATTAATTGCCCAGCGTTTGCGTGGTTTGCGTGGGGGAGCGTGGTCCTCGAGGAGAGTTGACGTGGTCGAGACGCAACACGGTGAGCGGACAAGTCCAAGACAAGACGCCAGTTATTACTAAGATTTGTGGCACCATTTGGAAGAAATTCGCTCCGTAATGTAATAATATGTAATCAGTATATGTACGAATTATCACGGATTACCACAGGCCTGCATCGCTTCGCAGCCGCCGAGGACCAGGACTGCAGGAGGGAGCGAGCACCAAAAGACCGGACCCCACGCTAAGTTGGCTGGCTCCAGTCGGGGGTTACAGTAAATCTCGGCTCCAACAAAGTTGATCTCGTATCCAGGGTAGGGCCTTGTGACTAGCAGAATGGCATATGCCTAGCATATGTAATTATAAAGTGCGAATTATTTACTAAGTGTTTTTTTTTTTTTAGTATATATAATATATATACTATTATAAAGTGTAAATTATTTACTAAGTATTTTTTTTTAGTATATATAATATATATACTATTATAAAGTATAATTATTAGCTAAGTAATTCTTTTATATTTACTACTATAAAGTATAAATTATTAATTAGCCCTTAGCTAAGTAATTTTTCTTTATATATAGCCTATATATACTATTATAAAGTATAATTATTAGCTAATTAATTTTTTAAGTAAGTTAGATTATATATACTTACCTTATATATATAATATACCTATTACTATAAGCTTTTTCTCTTTTTTCTTCCCTATTTATTATTACTCTTACCTTAGTATTTAACCCTATAATTTTCTTGCTTTATATATAGTTATTATATTTATTTAATATCTTAATTTACTAACTACTTTATATAGTTACTATAAAAAAAAAGCTTTTTTCTCTAATTCTAATATTAAGTAATATCTAGCTTTTATATATATATATATAGTATATACTAATTATATTTATAAATAATAATAAAAACCACTAAAATACCTTAAAATATTTAAGCCCTAAAAGGGTAAGGTAATAGATATATAGGTTATATTTAATTATTCTATGCTAATTATATATAGGACTTCTATTTAGTATTAAAGTTATAAACACTAAGAGTAATACTTAAAATATATATTAGAATATAGATATAGGTTTTATTTATAGTATATACTTTATATATATTATATAAATATACTAACTAATAAAGAGTAAGTTAATAAGTAAATTATATTAAAAATCTCTTAAAAGGTAAGTTATTATATATAGGATATATATTATATATTTACTAATATAGTATAGTTTCTATAGTAAAGTATAAGCTAGCTAGTTATAAGTAAAATATTTTAGCTATATATATAATAATACTAATATTTTATTAATAGCTAGCTTTAACCTATTAAAATTTAGCACTACTATATATATTCCCTTTTATTATATATATATATATTATATTAATAATATATAGGTATAGTATAAAGAAATTAAATAGCTATCTTTATAGCTATACTATCCCTAAAGGTAGTTCTAGTTAAGTATATTATATATTATAAGTATATATTAGGTATATTCTTACTTTTTTAGATATACTACTATTTAGAGGAAAAATATAGTATTAAAGGTATATATATTTCTAATATATATAGCTATTATAGAATATATACTAATAGTTTATAGTTATAGCTAATTTATATTTATAGGTAAATAAAGATAAAATTTTTACTAGCTAGTAGTATATATATATAGGATATATATATAGCTAGTGCTAATATAATACTAGTAGTCTAATTTAAATAATCCTTTATAAGGAATAGTATAAAATACTATTTATTATGAAGCCCTTTAGGTAAGTATATATTAAGCTTATATATAGTATATATACTAAGTAATATTATAGTATAAAGAATAAGGATTTTACTATACACTAAGGGTAATAGTTTTATTACTTTATAAGTATTATAACCTTTCTATATATTAAAGAGGTATTAACTATATATAAGTAAAATACTTTAATATTAGAGATAAGGATATAGTTATTAAAATATATAATACTAAGCATAAGGTATATCTTACTAATACTATATATATACTAACTATATACTTATATCTTTTAGTATACTCTAAGCCCTAAGGTTATAGAATAAGTCTCTCCTATAAAAGGTAATAGCTATAATTAGCCCCCTAGTAAGTTTATATATTATACCTATAGGTAATATATATTACTAATATAATTCTAAGGACTTAATCTAATAGGACTAGAGGTAAATACTAATTATAAGTAATATTAATATATTCAATATATATAATACTACTAATAATATAGTTTCTTACTAATAAAGGGCTATAATTACTAGAAGGGAAAATACTATAAAAAAAAGGCCTAAAGAGCTATTACTACTACTACTAAGGCTACTAATAAGCCTAATAATTAAATACCTCTTATATTATATATGCCTAGTATATAAGGATTTACTCTTATTATTTCTATATAGTATGGTTTTAAAGAAGGTATATATACTATATATAAGGAATTACTCTAATTAGTTCTATATTATATGTTTTTAAAGAATATATATATATAGTATATATCCTTATACCTAAAAAAGGCTAGATTAGTTTTTAATAGAAATAAACTTAAGTGTATTTATATATATTATATATATATATAGTATATAATTATATATAGTATAAGCAAAATATTATAATATACTAAAGGGTAAATAATATATAAGGCCTATATATGCATAGTATATACTATATATATCTAAAGTTAGTTTAGTGTATTTTATTTAGTTATAAGGTACTAAAAAATTAAACTAATATATATATAATATATACTAAACTTTGCCCTTTTATTCTCTTTATTTATAATATATATATAAAGATAGTGTTCTAAGTAACTGATTTTATTAATAACTTTATACTTAAAGCAGTAAACCCCTTTAAATTAGGCTATTATTATAGGCTAATTCTAATATCTTTAAAGCTACTTACTCTTTTATAGATTAATACTTATATATAGGGTATATCTATTATATATATATAGTATATATAAAGGCTAACCTACTCTTAGGTATAATATTATAATTAATAATAGTAGGAAAATATATAGTAAGAGCTTTTTAGATAATACTAGTATAAGTATCCCTATATAGGTAATATATATAGCTATTAATAAGTATATAAAACTAGATTTATTGCTATATTTGCTAGTATTATAAGGGGAGAGTATAGCTACCTAGTAAAGTAAATATTAAGCTTAAAAAGAAGGTTATAGGTAAAAAGTATATACTATATATATAATATATATAGTATATACTTATATTACTAATAGTGTAATCTATTACTAGGTATTATTTAATAGCTAGCGTAATATATAATATCTTTATAAGCCTAGGTATATTACTCTATTATATACTATATATATTTACTTATTAATTAGTTTATAAATCTAGCCCTAAGATATCCTTACTATAGAAGTTTATAAATAAACTTAAGCTTTTTATATAAGTTATAAGTATATTATATATAAGCTATAACTAATAAGTAATATTTAATAAGGAATAAGATAGTGTATTTAAGCTTAAATATAGCTCTTTATTTTACTAGGCTAGTAGTATTACTAGGAGATAAAATCTATAATTATTATATAAAAATAATAATTATCTAAGTATATATAGTTAAAGTAAGAGTTCTATAGAGAATAGCTCTTAGCTTACTAATAACTAAAAGGTATAATACATAGCGAACGCATACCTAATATATATACTAAGGATATACTTAGAATACTCTATTTTCTATATTATAAGAGAAAGCTTTTATATTATAAAAACTAACTTTATAGAAAGTATAAAAGAGTACTAAAATATAAAAGGTAAAGTAAAATATATAGCCTACTATATATTATATTAGTCCTACCCTAATCTAGCTCTTATATATTATTATCCCTTATCTCTCTTTTATTAAATCTTCTTTATATTATTAGTATACTATTATAGCTATTATAGTTATATATATACTATCTCTAACTTTTTACTCTCCTTTTTTAAGGCTTTAATCTCTAATTTAGCCTAATATAACTTTATTTCCCTTTAGAGCTATTTTTTATCTTTTCTTAAATATTATATATCTATATTAGTTAAGCTACCTATATTACTACTATATATAGCTAATTATTATTACTTATAGGATTAAGTATTATTATTACCTATATAGCTTTTAGTATTATTATTACCTATATTAAAGTTAAAGTTATTCTAAAAGAGTTAGTATATAATATTAATATAAGACTAATATAAACTTACTTTAACCTCCTCCTTAACTATTAGTATATATAGATAGGAGACTATTAGTATGCGTAGGTAGGAGCTAATAAAAATAATATTACTATTACTCTAATTATTTATTTCCTTATTATCTTTTATATAAGGTTTATATTATTAGAGTTACTCTTATTCTTATTATAAAGGTATAAGTTAAATAGGAATTAGTATTAGGAAAGGGCTTAAGCTTTATTATATATACTATATATTAGGTAGTATACTTAGGGAATATATAGTAAATCTATTTCTACTAGGTATAGGTAAATTATAGGGGTTCTAAGGGTTCTAAGGAAGACTAGTATCTTATTCCCTTCTTAGAGCTTATCTTTAGTTTATTTTATCCTTCCTAATAAGTATATTACTTATATAACTCTTATAAGAAATATCTCTCTAGGTATATTAAATACCCTTATTAGTACTAATTTATACCTTAAGGTATTTCTTAACTATTACTCTCTTAAGACTAAGATATAATTAGTATATATATAGTAAAAGGAATATTAGAGTTATACCTTAGAATTACTACTAAAAGAGATACTTATATTCTAGTAAAGATATAATCTTTCTAATAACTACTTTCCTTTATATTAGTATTCTTTACTATATATATCCTTTATTTAGGTTTTACTTTAAATATAGCTAGCACTAGTCTAGCTATTATCTAAGGGGTAAGCTTAGTATTAAACCACTTCTTATAATTTAAATATGCTTTATATAAGTATTTAATATACTCTTTATATTTCTCTTAAGATAATATATTTAGAAAAGGTATAATAAATTTCTTATTAGGTATATCTTAGTAAGACTTCTACTAATTATGCTTAATATAAATATAGTAAAAGATTAATAAATACTCTAAATATTCCTACTAGGTAAATCTTAAATATTACTTATATAAGTAGTTTCTAAGACTTGTTTATTATTAGTATATATATAACCTTTAGAAAGCTTATATATACCTCTTACTTACTTAGTATCTATATTATAAGTAATAGCCTAGATTATACTTATTATATTAGTATATATATGTTTAATATAATACTATCTTATAACACTCCTACTAATTATATTAAGCTGCTTAAATAAAGCAGAAAATATCTATTATAAATTAGTTATAACATATATATATATAAGACCTATTATCTATATATACCTCTTTATAGCTTTAAGCTATTAACTAAGTTATAATAATATATGTATATATCTTTTGCACTAAGGTATATTAGCTTTATATATTAAAAGGAATAGTATATATATACTTAACTTCTCCTTATTATATAAGGAATATATAAGAATATTAGCTATTCCCTTAATCTATTAGAAAGAGAGATTAATTTAAAGGTATTATGCTTTTATAAAAGCTTTTACCTATTCCTATAGGTATAAAATAATAAAGTAATTATCTAGTCCTTATATATAAATATAATAAATCCACTGTTTATCTAGGTCCTAAAGTTAATTAAAGTGCTATTTATATATTATACCTATATCTAGTTAGTATATAATAAATATACTCTTAGTATAAACTTACTTATAAGCTATAACCTTACTAAGTATTATAGAAGCTAGGCTTAAAGGATTAAGCCCTATACCTTATTCTTATAATTAAGGGCTAGATAAATTTACCTTAGGGAATCTATCTTATAATATTCTAGAAATAAGGAAAGTATAGGACTTAAATATAACCTCCCTATATAATTATTAGTTAAAACTATAAGCTAGATATTATATAGTAGTTATATATATATATAACTTATATGCTAAAATTAGCCCTCTTATTTTATTATTAGGAAATAGCTCCTAGGTAAATTAGTAAACTAATATATAGGTATAAAATATATATTATATATAAATAGTAGCTTAAGGATAGTCTTATTTATCTTCCTAGAGTAAGTAAGATAAAATTAGATCTAGTATATACTTAGCTTAAGTTAGGAATAAATTATAAATCTATATACTTATAATACTTACTTACTTTTAAATAATTTCCTTTATATTATTCTTACCTATAATCTTAATATTATAATTAAGTGCTAGGATTATATAAAAAATACTATTTATATAAGCCTTAGAATAGCTAGGTAAGGTAAGGTAATTAATAATATACTATATATTAATTACCCTTTTACTACTCTTTATAATTATAATACTAGTAGTATTAATTATAGACTTTATAAAGTAAGTATATATTATATTATATTTATAGAATATACTTACCTAAGGTATATTAAAAATATAGTAAATTAATATAGATTCTTTAGGAGTATTCTATAAAGTATTTAGTATATATATAGTATATATAGTATATATAAATAAAGTATAAACCTTATTAGTATTACTTCCCTAGCGCTAAATAATATTAGGTATAGTTAGGGTAGCCTATAATTATATTTAAGTTAGTATAATAATTAAAAATATAAATAATATAGTAATTATTAAATTATAGTATATTCTAAGTATTATAAGACTTAGTAAAGGGATTTCTTTATATATATTTAAGATCTTTAAAACTATACTTTAGGGAGAAAATTTTATATATAGTTAGTATATACTAGGCTAATACTAGCTATATACTAAGTATATACTAAGTATTTATAAGGTATTATCTTTCTAATTACTTTATAGTTTACTATTTTACTAAGCTAAATACTACTTATAATAAATTACTAAAAGTATAGTTATATATAATATATATATTTTCTATATTTATACTAATTATATTATCTTTATTATAAACTACTCTTTTAAGTAGTATAGTTATAATAATTCCCTTGCTTCTATATTATATATACTATGCTATAAGTATATTACTATATACTTAGTATATATGCTATATTCTATCTTATTAAATTACTTAGTAATAAAAATTTTTAGTAGTATAGTTATAATAATTCCCTTACTTTACTATTATATATACGTTATATATACTATATTATAAGTGCCTTTATACTAATGCACTATAGGCGTTAGTATATATAGGGCATATATAAGGCATATATAGTAGTTTTTCACTGCCTGCCTAATTCGGGTCACAAGGCTCCACCCTGGATACGAGATCAACTTTGTTGGAGCCGAGATTTACTATGTGCCCCTCGAGTCGTACATACATGATACGACAAATGGACGAGCGGTGGGGTCGGTCTGGGTTGGGTTCTCGTCGGCTGTACGGATTAAAACCCGCAACAGCGTTGTCCGCACGTCAACAAAACGCGTATCCTGCTTGGGAATCGAGGTCCCTCGCTGGCATGAGAGACCCAGACCGTGACCAGACAGCTTCGTCATGTACGGAGTAACTTACTAATATATATGTATTATCCGGGCTTTGTCTGCATGACCCGACTTTCTGGGTTGGATGTTTGACGTGTAATCCGTAGACGTGCAACCTGCGACGTGCAACCTGCCGCGCGCCCAATCTGACCCTCGCACTTGCCCCTTTTGTTGCCTGCGCTTATCTGCAGTTGCCCGCACTTTCCTGTATTTCAGTGCTCGCAGCTCGCAGCTGCCTGGCATTTTATTACGCTGCTGTTCGGAGTAGTCCGTACCAGTCACTGGTCAGTCATTGGTTCATCTGCCTTCCACCTCCCGTCCACTCGACCCATCCTTCTTCCATCAACGGCCAACTTCACACCTTGTCCCCTTCTGTACCTTCTCCTCACCGCACGACGCCGCCAAAGCAAAAGGACGTGGGTGATTTTTGGCCTCGTTGCAGGATCAAACGACAAACAACTCAATTCTTTTTGTCTTCGTCTGCGCCACTCTGTGTTGTCACCACGGCCCCTTGTACAAGCAACGCTCACCGGCTCTTCTTCTCGCGCCGCGGCACCCGGTCTTCGGAGTATTAGGTCGGGCAGTCGCACCGACGGTACGCACGTGCAGGAAGCCTCCTCGAAAACGGGCAGGCTTGTGTTTTCTTTCATCCTTCTCTATTATACGTTCGAATCTCCCCAGTCTTGGTCTCTTGACTCACCGATTCTTGCTTTGCGCGCTGTCTGATTGCAGTGCTTTTCACCGTCTACCTAGTCCTTTTCACTCGCTGCACTGGGCTGTCGGTCGACTCACTCAGCCTCCACCGCCGTCTCTTGACGCTTGCGCAAGAACTGACTCGGGCCTCAATTTTCCCGACCACCTGTCTACTTTATTCCAAGTGCTAGTGACTTGTAGTAAAACTTTTTCTCGTCTCTCGGGCCGACAGCACTGCACTTACCAGGTTCAGCGCGCTTGATAGCCAAAAGTTGCACTCACGCGGAGGAAGCTATCGTCTCCAACAGCATCTTGGTGAGCTCGGATTTTACACCCGCTCACGTTGACTATGCATGCACTACGGGAGTCGTTGAATTCGCTGCCTCTGATGATGGCCGCGCACTGGACTTGAAGTATCCGTCTCTTGCGACCTCGATAGCTGTCGATCGTTTTTATCAAAGCGATTCTCTTGGTCATTGGGCAGTCTTCGCAGACGACGTCGTCAGCTCCAACATCCCACCCCCAACCACTACATTGTAGGTTATATCTACTTCGCGCCATGTTGGGAAGATTGCTTCATTTGGGCTCTGGGGGCTCCGCTTCACCCTCGGTTGAAACAGACAATAACAGCACATCCCGCCCGATTTTATCTCTCGAATCCGTGCAAGAGGATATCCACACGCGCAATCTCCTGTTTCCGGATACTCAGGCGCTCTACCAACACCGGAATGACCAAGTTTTCCCACTTTCTACCACCCTAACTACTCCCGGAACGACGACTGCCCATGCTTTCGATTACAGTGAGGATGTCGAGCTTGACGTCAAGGATGTTCGCATCATCGTCATGCAAGACGCTCTTGGGCCCGCGAATGCGTCGCTGTTATTCGACAGTCACCCGCCCCCCGAACCGACGACGCCCTCGGATCGCTCACCTGCTCGCCAGGATCCCAGGAGAGCAGCCATGTCCGCTCGTAAGGGCAGTCTGACTCAATCCGCCAAACCGTTGATCATTCAAGCTGAAAACCCGCAACCTCGCCAAGGGGCCTTTGATCGCCGGGCATCCATTCATTGCCGAACCCAGAGCCACAGCGAAACTGAATTTCAAAGAGCTGCGCGCGAGTATAGGGATGAGCTTGCGACGTTCTCTAGCTGTATCTTCGGTAACTCCGAGCTAATGGCTTACAAAGGTACTTCAACAAAGGTACATGTGGTTCCCAGTGACGCTCGGGTGAACGAGTCGGCGGCTTCGTCGATTTTCGGTGACGGCAGAAGTTCCATCGGCCGTTCCAGTGGCCGATCAAGCAAGCTTTCGCAGTCTTATTCACCAAATATTGTAATTTTTGTTGACTCAACTATATCTTGTCCTATTCATGGTATAGCACTTATTAAGTTAGTAATAACTGTAGCACCTCATAATGACACAGGTTATCTCTCCTACTCTAGGCAACGGCCACTCCCCAGGAGGGGTTCCTTTCCGCCAGAATGATAAGCGAAAAGTCCTCATTACTCGGCTGTTCCCTGTAAGCCTCGCCGTGGACGATGCTGACTCCAATGCAACGCCGCAAAATCACTACTCGGGTGAGGATAGTGGCGAATTTCCCTTTCCTTCTCCAGGGAAAGAGTCTGCGCAAAGAAAGAAGAAGCCGCAACCAAAACAGCGACGCACTCCAATGTACGCCGTAGTTCTAGTGGTACAAATCCCTCAAGTGGTTTCCAGAATCTCATCCGCGCTACCCACGAAGTCGTTGTTTCGCGAATCAGGATCGTACAATGACCAGGATTTGTTCTCATCTTCTTACAATTCGACAAAAGTCGGCTGGAATATGTCAGGGTCTGTTACCTATGGAGATACGGCCGACGCGATTGACATAGAAGATAGGATTGACTCTTTAACCCAACACTGGGACATAATTATGCGGACTTTGACCCATCTTCAATCCTTGGTTGCCACGACGATCCACGCCATGCTGAAGCAAGCAGACAATGCATCACCAGGCCCTCATATTGGACCGTCACACGCAAACATCGTCTCTCACACACCGTCAACATCCGACCGACGCGGAAGCGAGTTGCCTCGAGCTAAGCCCCCTAAGAGTACAACTAAGCTCGTATCACTGTGGCCAAATTGCCTCGCCGACGACATCAACATTGCTTCCGAAGTTGGCTTGGCGCGAAGCAGAATCGTCATGGGCGTCAGCGCCGCTCGTGTTGTCACCGGTCAAGGCAGATGGGGCATCTGGAGGGACGAGGCAATTTGGACTTTCAAATGGGCAGCCCCATTGGGCCTTACGGCATTCTTCCATAATCTCCTGACGGGATTCCTCTCAACTCATACCGACTGGCTTCAAGCCTTGTGCGGCCCCGCGTACGGCAAACGTGCAGCCTTGGTTCGTCGAACCCGGAATGAGGAGGACTTGTCCCTCCCTGCACGCACCGTCATCATCTCCAATGACAAAATGGCTGCCCGTCGACTGATATTCTTGCTTTCTGCTTTCCTGCCCGCCAACCAACAAATCCACACCACTAGAGCGCATCGGCCGAGCATGTCTGCATCCATTGGCGGCTACTCCAACTCGCCGCCGACATTCATTATCCCCGTTCTTCGGGAAGAATCCCTGCGACGCAAAATCAATCGTCGAAGTGGACTGCGACGAGCGTCCCATTCCAGGAACACCAGCCAAAGTGCGAGAAACGCGACAGTTATCCCTCCTCAACTTGCGCAGATTGGCATCGATCGTAATCATCAAAGACGAGCGTCCGATGCCACCTCTATCCGTACGACCAACCTACCAATGCCCGGAACAGACATCGTCACTCGAAAAAGTAGCGCGGCAACTACGACGACAATCATGGCCGAAACCACAACGCCTCATTTCACGAGCGTTCAGCAGCGCGATGACCGGAGGAGACCACGGCCTGGAAGTAGCGGGAGTGTAGCCGCAGACGACCTCAAGCGGTCCTTGAAAAGAGGAGACAGTAGCGGACAGGCTGGGTGTGTCTCGCGGCCTCCTAGCTCAGGCTTAAAATGGGGTAGCCTGATAGGGGGTTTATGGAGCCCTCGTCGTCGAGATTCCATGGACAGTGGTACGTACGGCCAGGGAAGCGCTGAGCTCCGCTCGCCCGTAAAGTCTAGTTTTGGGCGTGTCGACAAACTGTCAGGAATGGTCCGAGAGTCCCCAGAAGAGCAAATCGAAGGCGGCGTGGCTGCACATCGTCGAGGGGTAGATGCTCGTGATGTCGGCACTCCACGAGAGAGCTTCACTGGCGTCCGAGGTCGAGGTTCATTTGCTCAAGCCGATCGAACACCGGATCCAAATGGCGCGTTCGAGTCGCCAGTCAAGACGTCCATCAATGCCGAGGACGGCGTGATAGATGTGGATGTCCCCTTTCCTGATTACATCACATCTTTTGAGTCGGCGATTAGCTCCCCTTCAAGTAGCGGATACCTGTCGACCCTGGGCCTGCCCAATGGTTTGGAGACGTTTGAGCAGACTCGTTTCGCCATTGAGGGCGACCTTCCCTTGAATGCCGCAGGATGGTTGAACCGCTTCCACCCCGATTTTGCGCTTCAAGCATTACCACCACAGGACAACCTTATTGATAAAATTAAAGCAGCTATGCGAGCGGAGCCGACCCCCGCCCCTACAAACCCCCAAGGACATGTAGCAACGGAACGATGGGTGGATGTCAGCAGCGTTCTCATTGCGGATACGACTAGCAACACAATCAGCCGAATTATATACAGGAGACTGGTGCGGCCAAAAACCGTGCTTGGTCGCACTGGTGGTACCCACACGGGCACTCCTGGCCCTGCTGGAAACATTATGCTGACACCATCGATTCTACCTTATGAGACACAGCTCGAGGAAGAATGGATCGAGGAGTCGATTTTCACCTGCGACGGCTCCCTGAAGGACGCCGTTGACAAAGTCGTTTACATGAACGGCGATGGTAGCAAGGGAAGCTCCACCAATTCGTCGCAAACCCGCAGTGACATTCACGACAGCATTGAGAGTGATAGTACGATGCCTGATACCTCGTCAGAAATTACACAGCTAGCAAGGCCTGATCCAGCTCTCAATGCCCCCAGAACCCAATGCAAGACGGTTATTTTGTCTGCTCTTGAAGACATGTTCCGCGAGGCCGTCGACAAGCGAGACGGGGATCATGTTGGATTAAAGAACAGCCGTCACGATCGCCAGTGCCAAAGTATATTACGTGATGCTGTGCGAGATTGGGTGGCCAGCATGGACGCCATTGAGTAGCATGGCAAGGAAAGCTTGATGTCACTTAACATTGTCATTTTCTTGAGCTGGCCTGCCGACTCTGCACCTGCTCAAGAGCAGATGCGGGGGTCACTACGAGTCGGCGACACGCATCACGCCTCCTTTTCTCTTTCGAATCTCTTTCCATGTTGCTTTGATACTGCATTAGCACCACTACCACGATACCCAATAACATAATTGCTTTGATCTGTTCTTCTACCAACCTTTCGAATCCGAGTTTTCTGGCATAGTATGATGAGTGTCTCGGTTGTCAATGGAGCAGTGCTTGTAATTCGTTCTAACTTGGGAGTTCGAGCACAACCATGGAATACCATGTGATTTACCATTTCTAATCCTCTAATCCTCTAGTTGTTATTTTTTTCCTGGGCGAGGCAAGGCGTCTGGGGGAAGAGGGCAATAACGCACGGCATTATTGCTCAGATACCAAGAATATTATTACATGATAGAAGTCTTTTTTTTTTTTTTTTCATCAAGACATTTCAGCCCGTGTGTGTGTTACGCATTTGTTTTGTTACCAGTTCACCTTGAATATATCTGGAGACAACACACTAACTGAATATGTGCATGTCAATTCGTGAAGGTAGGTATCTATCCATCTGTCTGTCTGTCTGTCTGTCTGTCTGTCTGTCTGTCTTATTTCTTCTTCCTTTGCGGTCTAGCATTCTTTGCCAACTTTCTCTGCTTCTCCTCTCTTGATTTGCGAATATCGCTTGCGCCCTTGAGCTCCTTCTTACTGCCCATGCCGTCCTTGAATCTACCGACGCGCTTCTCCCTCGCCTCCGCGACTCTCTTCTTGCGAGCCTCAAAGTCATCTCTATACTTATCGGCCTCCCTGGGTGCCTTCTCCAGCTTATGCTTGTACCGCACACCGTTCGGTATCCTCTGCGTCGTGCCCGGCTTCTCCGTCTCCCCAACCTTGGGTAGACCTCTCATGCGCTTAGAGCGCTTCCACTTGTCGTAGCGACCGCTTTGGAAAGACGCCGCTATCTTGACGCCGGACTCGCCGGTAATCATCCTGCTGCCCTTGGAGCCGTCCTCGTCATTGTCACGAGACACGTACTTTTTGGATTTGGCGTCCCAGCGCATCTTGGACCGGGCCGGTTGGCCAAAGGACTTTGCGGTTTCGTCGTTGGTGAAGTCCATGGTTGCGTCGCGGGCTGCTTCGACGAACCCGCCGGAGTGAACACCGTAGCCACGTTCCTCGGCGGCGTTGGTTGTGCGTGGTGTGTAGCTCATGAAGACTTCGGAGTCGCGCCAGTCGGTTTTGCCCTTTTTGTTGGAAGGATTTGAGATGGTGACTTCGAGGTCATCATCGTCGTCGTCGTCGTCGTCGTCGTCTGAGGGGGAGTTGGCCTTTTCTATGTCTGGCATTTCATCGTCCAGTGGATCGTCTTCAGAGTCATCTGCGGTGGCATTGTCACGCGTAGTGTATGATGGGAGGTCAAAGTCTTCGTCTTCATGATCATCAACTTGTTGCTTCTTGGGTTGTCTGTTCTTTGGGGTGATTCTCTTTCGTAGCTGTTTCATCATCTCTGCTGCTTCGGCGTGTGATTTGTCAGTGTGGCTGACTTCGAAGATTGTCTCTTGGGGTCTGAACCCGCTGATTCTGGCGAGCATGTCTGTTCGAGCTTGCTCAATGCCGTCGACGTCTTCGCCAAACAATCTATGAAGCTGGTTCCACCCGGTGGATGATACCATTTCTTTAGAACGCTTAGCGCTCTGGCTGGAGGCTGAGTTTCGCATTCTCAGATAGAGTTTTTCGGCCTTGGCAGCGACGCCGCGCAGGGTGTTGATGTCCAGGTCCTCGGTTAGAAGCTTGTTCATCCACTCAACATTGGCCTCAACCATGTCTCTTTTCAATGCGCCCACTACGATATCAGAGGCGAAGGAGGGCTCGTCACCCGCCTGGCCGAGGACCAATCTTCTGCCCAAGAACAACTGCAGGTCGAGTAAGTACGGTGCGTCGGTTTCCCGAACGAGACTGTAGCTCCAGCCACGCTGGCCAGCACGAGCCGTTCGACCGACTCTGTGAACGAAGATCTTGGGCTGTGATGGAAAGTCGTAATTGATGACGTTTGCTAGAATGGGTATATCAATACCACGGGCCGCCACGTCAGTCACAACGAGAACATTGGTCCTGCCCCGTCGAAAGTCCTCGACTTGGTTTCTTCGGGCTGTCTGGTCAAGCGAACCGTAGACATGCGATACAGCAAATCCTGCACTCTGAAGAACGTTGGCAAGATACTCGACGTGATGTTTTGTAGCCGTGAAGACGATGGTTGAGTGTTCCGTAGGTTTACCTGAGCCACTGTCCGCCGTTCGCTTTCGCTTCTTTGATGACTTGTCCCCTTCCTGTTTGGGTTCTTCTGGAGTGCCAAGGGGAACCTTGATTATATCGTGAAGAATGTGTAACAAGGAGCCTTCCTTTTCCGCCCCCTTGACAGAAAAGAAGGCGCTCTCAAGATCTGGCGATACCTTAGTTTCTGCGTCCAATCGAATGAGACTTGGATCTTGTAAACCGGCTCTTGCAAACTCGACCAATGATGCAGGCAGAGTAGCAGAGAAGAGTAAAGTCTGTCGAGAGGGAGGTAAGGAGTGCAGAATTTCAGTGAGTTGTGTAGCAAACCCCATCTCAAACAACCTGTCAGCTTCGTCGAATACGACGTATTGAATAGAAGAGAGATCCAGGGACATTTCGACTTTCAAATGCAAGAAACGACCGGGAGTGGCGATGACGATGTCGGGATTGGCGGCCATAGAGGAGAATTGCTCCTCTAGGCTGTCACCACCAACCAGAAGCACAGCTTTCAGGTCAGTTCCACGAGCGAACTCTTTGACGACTTTCAGAGTTTGAATGGCCAATTCTCGGGAAGGTGACAAGATCAGAGCTCTGCTGCCGAACCTAGCGCTGTGTGCTCGCAGTTTCTCAATCATGGGAATAACAAAGGCGCCCGTTTTGCCGGAACCCGTTCGAGCCATACCAACGACATCTTTGCGATCAAGAAGAAGAGGAATAGTCTTTCTCTGAATGGGCGTGGGGACCGAGAAACCTTTTCGTGTGATGGCTTTGAGTAGATTTGCATTGAGGCCTACATGGAAGCGGTCAGCACGTGCGGCCACGGATGGCAAGAGAACAGGAAACTGTAGTTAGTACCCATTGCCTGAAAGCCGCCGCCCTTTTTAACCGTTCTGCCCTTCAAATTAGTATTCTTGCGGTAGGATGCTGCTTGCTGGAGGGCAATAAAAGCCTCGTCGCCATCATCGCCCCCCTGAGCATCATCCAAGATATCATCGAAGTCGACTTGATTGCCGGCCGAATGAGTCTGGTCCCCGTTTTCGTCGTCTCCGGGGTATAACGAGTCGAGAATATCAAGCTCATGCTCCGAGGTAGCCGGAGAAGCTGCACGTCGAGGCATTGTGACAGTTCGGCTCGCACGTTTCTCGCCAAGATCCGAGTTCGAGTGTAGTAGTCTACAGTATTATAGCAATTCACCAAAGTCGACACCTGCACAAGCAGCAGGCAGCCGTGGTTTTTTTTTTTCTGGGGCCGCACCCACACCCCGTTATCTTATCGCTGCGGGGCATGCAAGTGGACCCCAGCCTCAAAACCAAAACTACTAGTCCGTATGTAGTGCACATAACCGGTCGAACCCACGACAGCCTCGCAAGGCGACAAGAAGCGACACGCCTTTGCTAATATTGCCTTCGCCTCACTCGTGTCAGAATGGCTGCAGAAGACTCGAAAGAAGACAAAGATGCACTCGATGCCCTTGAAGTGGAAGCCAAAGAATTCGACAAGGCATGCCATCTTCTCCCCGATTCATCAAAGTCAAGAAACGTGATCCACTGACGGGCCATACGTCGCAGGATGCTGAAATCGATCGGATTCTCAGGGCATTCCGGCTGGATGCGTAAGATTGACACCTCAAAGCGGGCACACGGAAGAAATGTCGACGCATCCTCCAAGACCATTGACTAACCAAGAACGCACCGCACAGCTACGCCGTGCTAGACCTCCAGCCAGGTGTTCCCGAATCCGACATCAAAATCACCTATCGCAAAAAGTCCCTCCTTATCCATCCGGACAAGACGAAGAATCCTCAAGCCCCCGATGCCTTCGACCGTCTCAAAAAGGCCCAAACGGAGCTCATGGACGAGAAGCACCGCGAAAGACTGGACGAAGCTATTGCCGACGCGCGAATGCTCTTGATCCGCGAAAACAAATGGACCGTGGACAGCCCCGAACTTAAATCAAGTGACTTTGCCAAGAAGTGGCGCGAAAAATCAAAAGAGGTGCTGATTGACAATGAGCACCGACGGAGGCGGCAAATGAAGGCTCAAATGCAGGAAGAAGGCAGGGAGTTGAGGAAACAGGACGCTGAATTGGAAGAGAGGAAGCGAAAGAGGCAGCATGAGCAGGATTGGGAGGCGACGAGAGATGAGAGAATTAGCAGTTGGAGAACGTTTCAGAAGGGCAAGTCGACGGACGGGGACAAGAAGAAGAAGAAGAAACTGAAGCCTATTGGGTGAGGGGTCGCAGGTGTGAACGGGTTTCATCATGATGTAATGAGTAACAAGCAATTTCTTTGTCATGTGCGTTCACTTTCAAAAATGATGAGAGCGTCGGTGTTTCTTCATTCCGAGCATTGTCTTGACGAAAGGATAGACTCTGGGGAGATATTTCTGGTCTAGAAGCGCATCCACAAAGGAATGAGGGCTGTTGTGATTTGGAACAGCACACCTCAGTGAGCTCTCTACTCATAATATAGTGTCGTCGCATGCAGCAAGGCTGAGATAAAGTAGCCTTCGTGGCAAAGTGAGGGATGAATTATCAGTTTTTTTTTAGTTTTTTTTTTTAAGAGTATCTACCACCAAAGATTCTTCCATAGTATGTACAATACACGGATCCGGATTGAAAACCCGCAGATCATGGGACAATGCAAAAACGCAAAAAGGCTTCAAAAGTCCCCTGCCTGTAGAGAAACGCCACTTGCTGTCCAGTTCGGGCTTTTTTTACAACACCGTTGAATGCACACACTACCGCGTTCTATCCATTTCGAACAATTCTTTCACAACTATAATACAGACTACCGTGTAAGTCAACGTCGACCACACGTTCAGCCGGATGCGGTGTCGGCTTTCTTGCTTTCGTCATTTGGCTTGTCTTGCTTGTCGTCCTTCTTGTCGGAGCTGGGCTTGTCAGCCTGGCCATTTTGGTGTGATGGATGATTGGTGAGATTATGCCACATGGATTTCAGAAATCCTTCATTTTTGTGCGATTCTGGGTCGGATGGATCGGTGCTGTACGTGACGTGGGTTAGTGTTGGTTCTATGCGCTTACAACAGCATTCTCTCCCTTACTTTTGCGACGACGAGACATTCATGACTCGTCTAGCTGTCTTATCACCCATCTCATCGGCCAGCATTTCCACAATGGTTCGCTGGTTGGCGCTGAGATACTTGGGCATATTCACCCTGAACTCAACCCGCAGGTCTCCAGAACCCCCGCGGCGAGCACCCAATCTCTTCATGCCCATACCAGTAAGCGTCATCTTGTCACCAGTGTTCGTACCGGTGGCCACCTTGACATTGACAGATCCATCGAGCGTGGGAATGTTGACCTGTCCACCCAGCAATGCTGTAGTAAGAGGAATATTGGCCGTATAAAGCACATTTGAGCCCTCTCGACTGAATCTAGGATCCTTGGCAACGCGAACGAAAACATACAAGTCTCCGCGCTGGGTTCTCGCATTGGGGTCGGCAGACTTCCCAGTCGGCGGAGCATCACCGGCGCCGTCGACTCGCAGCCGCATGCCATCCTCAATTCCGGCTGGGATATCAACAGTAATGTTCTTTCGTTCCCTGACCACGCCGTTGCCGGAGCAGGTTCGGCATTCTGAGCCCTTGGGAATCGACGTACCCGTTCCATCGCAAGCACCACAAGTTGAGGCCATTTGAAATCCGCCTTGCATGAAATGCAGGCGCGTGCCGGTCCCATTGCAAGATTTGCATGGCGAACGCTGAGTTCCGGTCTTGAGCCCGCTGCCTGTGCATGTTCCGCATGCTGTTAGGGGTGTAATACTGATTGTTTTGTTGGTCCCCTTTGCTGCCTCCATGAAACTGATGCTAGCTTGCACTTCGATATTGTCGCCTACCAAGATTTCCTGTTGAAATGGGTTCGAGCGTGCTCCTCGGCGCCCACCAAAGGGTCCTTGCTGGCCGGTAAATGCCGAAAAAATGTCTTCAAAGTTGAACCCGCCGCCGAACCCGCCCTGGGCCCCGAATCCGGAGAAAGGATTACCGGCGCCTTCAAAAGGATCACCACCTCCCGGGGCACCACTTGGATCAAAGCCAGCAGCGCCAAATTGATCGAATTGCTCCTTCTTCTTCGGATCGGACAGAATCTCGTACGCCGACTGGATGTCGGCAAACTTTTCTTTCGCACCGGAGTCCTTGTTCGTATCGGGGTGGTATTTCTTGGCCAGTCCGTAGTATGATTTCTTGATTTCTGAAGCCGACGCAGACTTGCTCACGCCGAGAACTTGATACGGATCTTTTTGTGAAAAGGAATTGGTGCTATGGAACGCCTGTTGTTGAATCAGCAAGAGGGCTAACAAAAAGTCTCAGGATGGTATTGCGAACATACTCTCTTGCCGCCAGGAACGCGGCTATCAGTCGCACGCTTGCACTCATCGCGACGGCCGAAACGAATCGCGGAGGCGTGAAGGTGGGCGGCGCCCTTGTTCAAGCATTGCTGGATCTTCGGTCGGCTGCCAAGCTTGCTTTGCGCAAGAGCCCGAGCAGGCCGAATCGCCTTGGTGAACAGGTTGGAATTCATTTCGAGCGATGCCAGACATTGAAACTGCTGCTGGCCCCAGAAGATGAAACCAAGAAGAACACGCAGATAAGGTGTTCGCAGGCTACTGGATTCTTCTCGAAGGTACTGGCCCATCATTACACTGCGGATCGCGTCCCTAACTTTTTTCCCCGGCCTTGAGCCGGAGTTGGGTGCCTCAGGCGACAACAAGACGGTGCCGTCATCAGCCGGCCGACCGCTTAGGGGTCCACTTCCACTGGGTTGAAGCTTGATCCGTACGGATTAAAAGGTGAAACACGCATTATCAGGGAAAGCAGAGCTTTGCCTGCGTTTTGCGTCATTATTATCAAGGCAGCGGCAAGTAGGGTAAAGCGTAGCTTCCCGCTTTCCCTTTATTAAAATAGGTACTCCGTATCTAACTAATAAGAAGAGATATCTCCATAGGATAGCCCTCAAGAAAGAGTCTACATAATGTCACTCCGTAATAACCATGGAGGTCCGCGTCAAAAGTCATGTCCCCTGCACAAGACCCCGCACAAGGACCTCGCACAAAGACCTAATTAGCCAGCGGGGTCGTAACCTCACCAGGCAGATTGAACGAGAGGCATATCAAGGAAATGATTCGCTTAGAAGGCGATAATAACTATCGCGAAGGTTGGAGGGTTTAAATGGTTGTTTTACGGTTATTATTAGAGTTAGAAGACGAAGCTGCTGCTGCTGCTGTTAATGATGATGATGACAGTGATGATGATGAAAGAAGGTGGATTGTAAACCCTTGCGAGCTTAACAATCCTAACGACCTTACATATTAATGCCTCAAATTCTAAAATCTATGTAATGATAGTAACAACAAGTAACTTTTGTATGTAATTTGTATAGTAGAGGTACCTACAGATCCGTAATCCAACTTTCCTTATTATTTTAGGCTATTTATATACCTTAGGCTATTACGGAGTATATTAATGCCTAGGGCTAACTCTAGGTAGGAGCGGATATTACTTTTTCCCTAGCTCTCTGTATAAGTATATATATACCTAAGCTACCGCGTCAAGTCAATGAAAGGAGTCCGTAGTCCGTACTCCGTACATATGAACTATAGAAAAGCAATCCCTGTTGTTCCAAGTGCCGCCTTCTTCTTCCGATCATTCCCAAGCCAGTGGGCTGATTTCCGGAAGGACCGGTGCCCATACATACATACATATTGAACTTGAGTTATTTGGTACACGTGGTTTTGAGGGACAAGATATAAAACCAGCCTCCGGTCGCCTCACGTTGAGCCCATCTGAATTCCCTCCGTCGAAATGTATTCTGCGAAAGTTTTCTCTGTGGCCTTTGCTGGTCTATCGCTTCTCTCCATTGCCCTCGCTGCGCCACAACTTGGAAAGTCGAAGCTTCCGAAGGCAAAGCCACTTGTCGGTATGTTCTAGGAGAAGCTCTGACAAAAACTGCGATATATTCTAATTCAATTGCACAGATGAACCATTGGTTCTTCACGGTATGTAGGAGAAGCTCTAACAAAACCGCGATATATCTAATTCAATTGCACAGGTGAACAAGATGAGATCATTGCTCGCGGTATGTTCAAGGAGAAGCTCTGACAAAACTGCCAAATTCTAATTCAATTGCACAGATATTCCTTGCTGCTCGGCCTTCCACCCGGATGGCAGCGTTTGCAACAACTGCTGAAGTTGGTGGCTTCTGTTGGAGGGGGAGCCGAGTTTCATGTAAGATGAGATTAGTATAACCTCATCGCAAGATTCGCCTCGTACTTTTCTCCAAAAGTCACTCATCCCTGTGCAAGATTGTGAATCATGTTATCGGAAAGTAGATGTGTTTGTGGGGTGTACAGAAAAAAACCCTGTAGCTGCAAAAAAAAAAAAAAAATTACCAAGCTTATCCGAGAGCCACTGTGTGGCTTAGTTCTCTCTACTTCCCAATCCATATTGTATTGTATTGTATTCACACTTCAGGACACCCCAGACACTTCTGTGTTCATCACGGTCATCGGAGCCACTTCCCTTAATACTTTTTTTTAATCGGAGCGCAACGGAGGATTCAAACCCTCAACAGCCTGCTTTGGCGGCATCAAGGTCTCCAAGTTGGATACTAGAAGGCCTATGTTCTTGAAAAGGGGGGCGGGGTTTATTTTACACCGCCGACACCACCCCACCTGTTCAACAGACCGGGATAGTATTTCGCCAAGTCATCGTCACCCGTCACCGTCAACGTAACCGTGCACGTCCCCGCGAACGTCATGGAAGACGGGGGAAGTAATAAAAAAATTTCTTGTTCTTGCTGCTGCGCAGTGGTGGGAAAAGACGCAACGTTGGGAATCTACCCCTTTTTTTTTTTTTCCCCGATTTTTTCCCGACCTCGTCATGAACTGAGCAGACTTGCAAATGGTGTCCGACGAGTTTAATTCCATCATGACAAAATTCGCAAGATCCCATGGGCCATGGCTGTCCCAAACATCTCGGGAAGCCGTCCGTGGTTGCCGTACGGACTACTCCAAGACGAAGAAGCCGTTTTCGGCACAAGTCTATACTCCGTACTCCGTAGTGATGTGCCATTTTTTGAAACAGACAGTGCGAACCAAAAGTAACGACGGAAAATGACCAAGGCGCACGATGAAACAAGAGTCCTCTTCGCAACGGAATTGGCTGGTTACTTAAACTTCCCGGGAAGTCCGAAGAAAGTAGGGCGGGCAGGGTATTAAGTCGCTTGCTTTGCTTGTTTGCCTTGCTTGCTCAAGGCCGTCCGTCCGTCCGTCGTCGTCATTCTTATTTACATCCTCCATCCAAATCCTGCCTCATCAAATATAACGTGTCTAATCCGTGGAGCCAAAAAAAAAAAAAAAGTAAACGCGCAACATCTCCAACCCATCATGTCGTCCATCCTCAAGCACCTGACCACGGACAAGGCCTCCATCCCCTTCGACCCCTCCACCGACATACCCTCCCTGCAAGGCAAAGTGATCCTCGTCACGGGCGGCAACAACGGCCTCGGCAAGCAAACCATCTGCGAATTCGCAAAGCATGGCCCCAAGCAGATCTGGCTCGCTGCTCGCAACGTCGCCGCCGCGCAGAAAGTAGTCGACGAGATACACGCCGCCCTCAACCCCAACCCCAACTCCGACGCCGACGCCGACGCCGACGCCGGTGCCTCGGTCAGAATCCTCGTCCTCGAGCTGGACCTGACCTCGTTCGCGTCGGTCAAGCGCGCCGCCCAGAGATTCACCACCGAGTCCGACCGGCTGGACATTCTCATGCTCAACGCGGGAATCATGGCCGCCGCGCCCGCCGTCACCGAGGACGGCTACGAGGTCCAGTTCGGCACAAACCACATGGGCCACGCCCTGCTCACCAAGCTCCTCCTCCCGACCCTGCAAAGGTCGGCCCGGGACGGCGCAGATGTGCGAGTCGTGGTGCTGAGCTCGAGGGCCGCCCACTTCCTGGCGCCCAAGCAGGGCATCCGCTTCGATTCGCTCAAGACGACGGCCGCCGACATGAAGCCCTTTGAGAGGTATGGCCAGAGCAAGCTGGCCAATGTCTTGTTCGCGCGACAGCTTGCCGCTCATCACCCCGGCCCCGGCTTCGGCTTGACCGTCGTCTCCGTGCATCCCGGCGTCGTCAGGACGAATCTGGTCAACAGCATGTCTGGTGCGCCGTTGACGGCGAGGCTTCTGTCGCCCATTGCAAACTACTGCTTTACACCCGTCAACCAAGGGGCCAAGAACCAGCTCTGGGCCACGGTTGCGACCTCCGGTATCGACAGCGGAGAGTACTATGAGCCGGTTGGGGTGCCGGGGAAAGCTGGTAGGCTGGCGCGTAATGAGGATTTGGCAAAAGAACTATGGGACTGGACTGAGAATGAACTCGGGGCGTGGTCCTTGTAATACGTAGCTTTGGTTTGAATTGCTCACACCACTAGTAGTCTGTCAACGCTAGAGTATATAACTGCTGCCCTTCCCTCTCATTCAAAGAGCTGAAGCCAGGCGCTGTATAATGTACAACATGACCACGAAGCAACTGTTGCACGGACAAATGTCATGGCTGGGGAAGAAAAGACACGACGTGATAAGTAAGTAGTGGTCTTTTGAAAAGTGTGCGAAATACGATATCAAGACAGAGAATTAAAAAAAAATGGATTAGGGCAGCATTGGCCGTACAAGTAACAACGTAGATTTCCGTTTTAAATGCGGAAGCTTACGGAGAGGGAAAAAAAAACAAAAAACAAAGAAAACGAAGCAAGTGAGCTGTACGTCCTCGGCTATGACCAGAACCCAAACGCCAATACATATAGCCACAAAGTTACACACGTGAGAACTTATTAGCCAGTCCTGCCGTTGGCCATGTCAAGTTGGCTGTCGGGATACCCTGTGCACAAGATTGTCAGCGGCTTGCAATGTTGAAACGGACGTAAAAGGGGCCACACTCACAGAAAGCGCAGACGGCAATAATAGCATAGAGACAAATTAGCAGAAATCCTTCCAACCAATGACTCTTGCCATCGCCGATCAGATAGTTGGTCAGCAAGACGGCCACGAACATGACTGCTACTTGGAACAGGTCGAAGCTCAGATCCATGTTCTGGTTGCCCATGCACCAGCCAATAACAACCAAGAGAGGGATTAGAAACAAGGCAACCTGCATACTAGAACCAACTGCGACGCCAATCGCAAGGTCCATCTTATCCTTGATAGCAACGGTGACCGCAGTTGCATGCTCGGCGGCATTTCCGACAATCGGCAACAGGATCAAACCTACGAACTCTTCACTGAGACCTCCATTCGCAGTCACGGCTTCCACCGATGAAACTAATGCCTCGGCACAGAATGCTATGACGACGGTAGACACGGTCAGTGTAGCCAAAGCCACAAAGAAGTGCAGCTGAGGATCCTCGGCTTCATCGTCTTCCTCGGCCTCCAAGAGGCGCTGGTTCATGAGCATCCTGGACAGGCGCTTGTTCTCGTCCTTGTCAGTTATTGCATAACCCATGAGTGCGCTTGGCATGGCTAAGCCTTGTTTGACTGCTCCGTTGCCAATGCCTTTGTGAGACCAGGGTTTTGCCGCAACCTTCTGGCTCTCTTCGTTGAAAACGGCCTGGTGTGTTTTGAGCTGGAAGAACAGGTAGGCGCTGTACACGATGAGAAGGATAATGGAAGTGCCTCTGGACATCTTGGCGATATCGTCCTGGCCCACCCGGGGGGCTGCCTTTTCAAAAACAGATGGGACAATGACTGATGCGGCGGCGAGGGCAAGCAAAGAGGCAGCCGTCTAGGCAACAGTGTGGTTGAAATGTTGCTCCTGTCTTCGCAAGCCGCCAAAGAAGAAGCAAAAGCCCATGACGAGAAGCAAGTTGGAGAGGATGGATCCAATCAGAGATGTCTGAACAATGGCCACCTTACCATCAATCAGGGCAATGATGGCAACGATGAGCTCGACAGCATTTCCAAATGTAGCATTGA
Organism: Epichloe coenophiala; assembly: GCA_018801565.1. Lineage (NCBI taxonomy): Eukaryota > Fungi > Ascomycota > Sordariomycetes > Hypocreales > Clavicipitaceae > Epichloe > Epichloe coenophiala. The sequence continues at coordinate 538,980 of JAFEMN010000010.1, read as the reverse complement.
TAAGACCACCGAGAGTTTCACCCGTGCGCAGGGCGACTTCTTCGGTGGCGAAGCTGAGCATGGCTGCCAAGGGAATGATGGCTATGAAGTTGATGACAAAAACCACAATGCCGCTGACGTTGGCGTACTTCATGGCGATGCCGGCGGGTGCAGCGAGAATGAGTATGTTGATCCACGAATTCAAAAAGGTACGCTGCAGCTGATTTGCCACGGTAAAGGGCTCCTTGGGCTGAACATGGCGAATGAGGCCCTCCTTTTTTCCCTTCTTTTTGCCGTTGTTATCATCGGGAGAAGTGGGTGGTTCTGGTTCTAGGCCGACAGGCGAGCCATCCGTTCTGAACCCATCATCATCCATTTTCCGATTTCTGAGTGTCCCCGCCTCGCCATCGGCCAGAGAACGATCGCGCGCGGCATTTTCGCTTGTTGGCAGGTTGGTGGTACCTCTACTTCTGTTCGCCTCGTCGCTTCCCTTGCCCAGGCTGGTCACGGTGTCGGCGTTCGAAGGGGGGTTGCCGGGCATTGCACTGCTTGGTGTCGGTGCCGTGACTGCGTGGGTGAGTCCTTCGCCGTTGTTGTGCCCATCCTGTGCCTCCAACTGACCCCCCGCCCATGTTTCTCGACGCTTGTCACGGTTGCCCCAAGATACGTGACGGAAAGGGTTCCACTGATCGGCTTGGGATCGATGAATGGTGTGCGCCGCGCGCTTGTTCTTGAAATGATTAACTACCATGGCGATCAAAGTCGCAACAACTGTCAGCCATGCGCCAGTGTAAAGAGGGCCGGAGAATAAAAAGACACACAGAATGGAGGGAGGTTGGGAAATAAAAAATAAAGTCGAAATTTCCCCAAAGATTTCAGGTTCTGTCTTGTTCAGGGATCCTGAGATGAGAAACTCGAGGGGCCATGGACCACGATTCGCAGCGACACCGACTGACTCTGTGTGGGAAATGCTGGGACGAACTGGGCCCGATGCTTGTTCTTGCATGCCGTCGAGAACATGCGGGTGATGATGAATGGGTCATGTTTGCACCGTCGTCAATGAGGCTGTGCTCGATGATGGCCGGTCGAGTGCATGAAGGACGAGTTGAGTGAAGATGAGTTTGGCACCGCATCCGAGGGCCCTTGTAGCCCCTGCCATGTTCATTGTAAAAGCCACCGCAAACGTGATGACTTGTTGGGTGAATTACGTGGCTTTGATGGCATCGTTTTTTTGGCGAACCTTGGACGAGGCACTGTGTGGCTTGCTGCAAGCAACGACGACGACGACGGACCAAGGAGAGGGAAATGGGTGAGCGTGATAGTGACGATGATGTGATAAATCGAGAAGGCAAAAAAAAAACACAAACAAGAAGCATTACTTACAAGAAGTCATGTTGACAGAGATGGGGAGATGTCTGGTCCTTTCCTGTCCCTGGCTGCTTTCCCTGGCTGCTTGGGCACGTCGTCAAGATTTCCCTATGAATAATAACTCGCCCTCGAAACCCATATGGCAAGCGTACGGAGTACAGAAGAGCTACGTCAGGATCGAGGCTGGTGACTGACAAAGGACCGGGTTGAGCGCCTTGCTTCGATATTAACGCGTCCAGGGCGCTTCACCGAGCCAATGCGATGGCGAGTGGCGAGTTGTCACTGATGCCAACAACAAGGTTGTTTTTTTGTTGGGCAGTGACTGTGCGTGGGACAACAAACGAGCCCAAAGCCCAAAATTAGTCCGTACCAGAGGGAGCGGCGGGTTGGTCAATTTGGTAGCTCATTCCAGAACAGACGGGTCCCTGCTCCTCCGCTTTGACTCGGTGCCAGCATCATTGGCTTGTCTTTTGGGTTTTTTATTAGAAACGAGCAGGCGAGGTATTATGCATGCTAGGCACATACACATCATACACATCATACACATCATACACATCTAGCCAAGTCCTTAACTTTAAGCGCCGGCACACAATGAGGTGCAAAGTACAAAGTGCATGTGGCTGCTGCCTCCTTTGAGATCCTTCGAGATCAAGTCGTCAGCCAACCCAACCACAGCCACTGCTCTGCACGTTCAACGGGTGGCTTGCATCCAGCCCGCATGCGCCTCCAGTCGTCTTTACACTAACTCTGTACATGTACGGATTATTACGGTCCGTCGGTCCGTACACCCCCTGAATTATTTTATTTTAGAAATAAGGGAGACAGGGGCCAGGATTAAAAGGTACCTTTTATTACGGACTACTAATAACCTATATATGGAGTAGAAACGGATGTGTTTAGTTCTTTAATAGCGCTGTCCATTTTCCTTGTAGCTCTTCAATAATAATAGTGTTAATCCGTAGTACTTATAGCTGATTACAGCTTCCAGAGAGGAAAGAAAAACTGGGGCGCGTAGAGCAGGAGGTATTAATGATTGACGTAAAGTTAATACTGTCATGAACATCATCATCTACCCACGTGTGCACATCATAAACCGTCGATGATCCATCTCCCCATATATCGTCTTGCTTGAACGTGTTTGCTTTGTCTTCCTCCCTTCAAACCCAGTCTCCGTCTACATCTCCTTCATCACTATCCGCGTTCTGTTTGGGTGGTCTTCCTCTTTTGCGCGGCTGCTGTGAGCTTGACCGCGCTATCTTCTTTCTTCCTCCTGGCGTCCCAGCCGCTTTTCTTTTGCGGCCTCTCTCACCACTCTCGTCATCCTCTTCTCCCTCGCCTGGTGTGCTCGGTCCGTCCATCTCCATCTCGTCTTCTTCATTCACCACTTTGAACTCCTTGTCGACGTTCATCAGTTCCACGAATGCCTTGCACTTTTGTGCCATGGCTTCCTGGCTGGACAGCCCGCTCATGTGAGACTCAATTTCTTCCCAAACTCTCTCGCCGTGCACACCCTGCGCCTTCACGGGCATCTTGTTTAGGTCCTTGGCCAAGGCTTTGGCACGATTGTCGTGGCGATTCGTTCCCATACCGAAAAGTCTGCGCAAATGTGTGCGTACCTCCCAAAGTGAGAGAAGAATGATAGATCCAGCAGTCAGTTGGCGTAGTCGTTGCGGTTCCACTGACAGTACAGGAGCTGCAGCAGTGGAAGCTGATGCCTCGGCTGGTGGTTCGACAAATGCTCCTTCTGTTGACTCAACCGTCACTACGTCCGGCGCAACTGCGGGTGCAGGTTGTTCTGGCTGATCGAGATCCATGCGAACATTGAACAGCTCATATTCTATTGCTTGAGCGACCGCAGCTCCTGTGCCGGCTACAATTTTCTCAATCTTGTCGACTGTAGTCTGAAGCTCTCCCACAGTTTGGTATTCAAAAAAGGCTAGATTTTCTGCAATGAAGCGTGAAAAGTCGACATGATGTGGCATGTTCTCTTTAGCACTCAGTCTCGCCAGGTCAAAATCTACCTGGCCAACAAACTTTTCCAGGAACCGTTGCCGATTCTTCATCTTGCTAATCTTCAAAACTTCCATCAGCAAATGAAGCTTTGACTGGAACGGGTCCATAGTAGCACCATGCGAATCCTTGACGACATCACGTTGATAGTTGTACGCAGACTGTACAGCCTTGACGTATTCCCTTTCTAGCACAGTCTCGTGTTTCTCGTGAAGAGATCGGTGTTCCAAGTACGCAAGTTCAGCAATTTTTCTGTTAGCAGACGTCTCGAGGGTGATCAAGGTTACACCCGTTTCCTTCGGATGCGTCAAGCCTTGGCGATTGATGCTGCCGAGAACTTCCATGGCCAAAAAGGCATGTTCATCTTGGCTAGACAACGCGATCCGAGTGATGTCTTTGAGGAACCGCTGCGTAGTGGCACTGGCAACATCGTCAAAATTGGTGCCTCCCATAACAGTCAATTCCTTCTTTTCCTCTTTCGTGGAATCTTCTGCGGCTGCTTCGGATCTCTTTTCTTCCGTAACGAGAAATTCTTTGAAAGATCGCAGAATCATGGTTTCCAGAATGGGAACCTTGTCTTGGAAGACTTGTTGAAAAGCAGTGTAAACCTTGGCCAGTACATAGTTGCGAGGCCAGGACTGGCAAACAAGCCCGATGGCCTCGATGGATGCCTTTCGAGCTTCCAGTGAATGTTGAGGTGAGGCAAATGGAGACAGAATGTCCACGATTAATTTGGGTACCGAGTCACCTTTCCAGCCGGGGAATTTGTCTCTGAAAATTTGAACCTGTTTGTCCAGATCACAATGCTTGCCGACGCTACCAACAATAATGGAATATGCCGCGAGGAGATTGAGCCGTTTGGCGTCGAGCGGTGCCTTGGTCAGTCGCTGGATTGCCATCAAACTGGACGCGACGAGATTGCCCAGAGGCGCGAAATCTTTAAGCAGCTCACAGACCGTATGTGCACATGCAATCAAGTCATCGAGTGCTCCCCGAGACGAGATTTTCCCGATGCCTTTAAGAAGTTGCAGTCTCACCTCAGCAAGAAATTCTTTGTGAACGGTGGGAAGCTGCGGTAATACCCGTTTGTAAATAACGGTAACCGCTCTAAACGCTGCCAATTCTTCAGCCCCGGTGAAACTGGCAAGTTGCGATTTCAAAAGTCTGATCTGCTCCAGACTGAACAGCTTCGGGTCGGCTTTTGCAAAGATTGTAAGCACTTGAAGGGCATCACGGCCACAAGGCACACTGGCATCTTCTGATTCTGGGTTGTCGATTAACCCAAACATGGTCCCAACGAGTCGCGAACAAACACCAAATGGGCCTTGGCCCTCGGGAGGCTTGTTCTGAGGCTTTAGAATTGCCTGGAAAACTTTATCCAGAACCTCTGTCACGGTGCCACCCTTGACAGTCTGTATAATCAGTGCAATATGTTCCGAGAGAGAGGTTTCGAAGCTAGCAGTGTTCTCGTGGGCATAAAATGGTGCCAACCAAACCTCTTCAATCATTTGCCGAGCTAGATCGCGTACACCTTCGTCCGGATCTTGAACTCGACGCAAGAGACCATTCGCAATGGCACTCCGTAAGACTTTGCTCCGGTTCCGCAAATAGATATCACGAGCCAGTTTCATTGCTCGCTTTCGCACGCCAACACCGGCGTCCTGGAACCGGTCTATGATCTTGGGCATCAGCGATGGTTCCAAGACGGGTCGCATGCTAATGCAGCTACCCAATAACCCAAGCGCTGAATCTCTGACTTGGGTAGACGAGTCACTGGCACAGTCGAGGATGAGCTGAATGACACTTGAGTCGCCATCTAGGATAGATGGATCAGTCTCGAGTACCTGGTTCACACTTTTCAAGCTTTTGCTTCGCACTGTAGCTTGGTCGCTGGCCATAGAACCTAGAAGAATGTTGAGAATTTTGCCAAATGATTCGCAAAAGGTGGACCGTAGCAAAATTATTGAGAAGGCAAATTTGGCCACGTTTGCCGGAATGACTTTGAACGTGTATTCACTCGAAAGCCAGGTTCGATCCTCCATCATCATTCGCAACCGATACGCTGAGCGTCCGAGCTCCTTTTTCCGCTGAGAGTCCTCATACTGGGTATTATCGTAAGTTGTGTGTACTCTAGTCGCCCAATCTAGGACCAGAAAGGTAACAGAACTGGATATATGTGGATCATCGGAGCTCTTTTCTTGTAGATACTCGAGAGCACCTCGATATGGTCCCGACCAGGCAACGATGTGCTCCATGGGACACCTTTGCTCGAGACAATGAGTGGCAAGATCTGAAAGGTACTGCGCATATTCACCGGCATCGCTGTTTTCAAAAGTGCTGGCGGTTTTCTTAATATGAGAACGAAGACGGGAAATAGCGGCACTCATCGTTCCTAGGAGCTCCAAAGCCATGTTCTTCGCGGGAGCTGCGGTCTTTGGTGCTTCAAACAACTGCACCATCATTACCATCAGCGATCGTAGCAGTAACTCGGCCGACGGCCAGTCAGGGAGATAAAGACAAGTCGTGAAGTCATCCACGAAAAGGTCCAGCAGATTGCGATACGGGGTATCTCCTGATTTCGTGGAACCCATAGCACGCTTCACGATGAAGTTGATGACATAGGAGGCATTACGCATGGCAGTATCATTCAATGGAGCTGCGAGAGCTTCCAGTTCTTGGATTGCCACAGCTGGTTGCTGTGCGCCCTGTTCCTCGCTCACGATAGTGGCCTTTACCTGAGCTCGTGGTAGTTGTCGCTCGTCTTGCTCATCTTCTCCAAGTTCATCTGTATTCATAGCATGGATGTTGGAGCTTTTGCCAGAGGCATCCCCGCCCCCAACTCGCCCAGAGCTAGCTTGAACGAGCCGCATGATGAGAGCTGATACGGGCTGGATACTGCCTCCATCAGCTAGCTTGAACTGTCTGGAGCTAAGCTTCCCAACTGGTAACTTCTCCAATGAAGTCAAAATGTCGTCAATGATTCCTTGTCGTTGTTCAGGCTTAATCAGGAAAATCTGACACAGCATATCCATGGCAACGGAGCGAATGCCATCAAATTTCTGCAAACCGATCGCCGAGTCCTTTTCGAGATACGCATTCTCCACGAATATCAACCTCGAAGCCGTGAATTCGAGCGTGTTGATGACGGACTCAGATAACTCGATTTTTGTGATGAGCTCGGCCAGAAGCACCGACAACTTCTGGCAGCATACGAAGATTGAGGCAATCGTTTTCTTATGCTTCTGTATGAGCTTGAAAAGGCTACCAGGGGTACCCGAATTCCGGAGCTCGACCAAAGGCATCACGACGTCTTCGGTCACAGCCTTGAATATGTTGACGCACTTGGTGATAATGCTTTCAGAGTACAGCTGCTTGTCTTCACGGCAGCCAGATAGTATTCTGAGGCATGTTCGCGCAGATTTCAAGGCAGTCTCCACTTCATTCAGCTGCTTGACCCAGACTTGAACAGCTGTCTCATCCCAGCTCTCGTCCACACGAATATCAAGACCATCCGCTTGTTTCAGGCTGGCTTCACTGAGCTTCATCACCCTAAGAAGGTTTTCCAAAGGAACAGAATCAAAGCTTTTCAGGCTGATGACTTTCTGAAGTGCAGTGTGCATCTTCTGCTGCGTTACAGCCGTCATTGCAGCTTCCTGGTCATTCGTTATCGTAATGACATGGTCCAGCCCAGGTTCCATAGCCAAGGCACTGCCCGCAGCAGAGAATACAGAACGCATCAGTTTTTCTAGAGCATCAACCGCGGCCTCGCCACGTTGACGTTGATCAAGACTTGTTCCGATGACACCTTGGTTTTCCCCAAACGCTTCCCTTTCCTTCCTTCTGACTGACAGATTTTCTGGGGCGTCTGGAGCGACCGAGTACTCAATATAATCGTCAGCATTGAGTCCAGCCCCGGGCAGTTCGATTCGAAAATCCGGGTTCTTGACAACGATAGAATCTTGCGTTGCCAACTGGGCTTGGGTATATTGTCGAGCCTCAACGACTAATTGCTCTGATGGAGTGACAGTATTCTGCTGGTCGGGCTGGTCGAAGTCTGGGATTTCGTTGTAGGACGAACGGTCGAAAGGTTTCAAAGGTATAGCCACTTCTATCCTCGGATGCAAAGTTCCCTTGCTGATCGGAGCGGGAGGCTTTGGCACAGAAGGAGTTGTTGGTGTCTGGTGACACGCGGGGTTGCTTGATCGATCTGAATCTCCGTTTGCGACTTTGGGACTGAAAGTATTTGGCTTTGTCGCCTTGAAGAAACTGCCCACCCTCTCGTATACTGCTTTCGCAAGAGGTGACAAATTTTCGGATGTGCTTTTGCGCCGGCTCGATGATGAGCTCAGCGGTCTCCCTTGAGGCACGGATGGAAATTTACTAACGAGACGTTAGAATTGCTAACTAGCATGTAAACGCGTGAGGTTGCACCAACTATTGAGTCCTTTTCGATGGTTTCAGATCGTGCAGTACATGATCAACGGTTTGTTTTAGATTCTTAGGACCGTTTGGTGAGTTTGCTGCCTCGTAATTCACTTTATCAAAGTCTTGCGTGGGGTATAAATCTCTGATACCCAAAGCCGGTGACCCAGAGCCGACATTAGGGTCTGGAATGATGTCTGGGCAGTTTCTGTCAGCCAAGTTGGAATTGAGTTGCTTCAATCCCCTGGAGTTTCAAGAACAAAAAAAGTCCTTACCAGGTAGGAAGGGTGCTGTAGAGGTTTGTGGTGAATAAGGCAATGACTCCTGTAGAGTGAACGGTCGAGCGAGATTATTGTTCGGTGCTCCGGAAGTTTGCCGCGTTTCAACCCCATTCTTGGGGCCGTTTGTATTGTACGGAGCCATGTCTGCCATATTGTAGGTTGTTACAATGGGGGAACCAGTCAGGCATTGTCGAGGGCAAGTGCCGTCCGGTTTCGTCGCATTAGGAAGGCACAACCGCAGGAGACAGACAAGAGGCTAGACAACTGCGGCGCCAGCAACAGAACTCCGTGGCGCAAAGCCGGCCAAAGCTCTGGCAAGCCTCCGTAAGTCGGGGAATAATGACTGCGCAGGAAAGCAATAGCTATGGGAGGTTCATGGAGAGCGATTGAGGACGCAAAGAGAGGCTTTCGATGGGCTGGAGCCAACATGGGGAAACAATTGCGACGACGGGATGCCCAGGCAGGCAACCTGCTTGCCTTAGCGGGTGGATGACCAAAATTCTTTTGAGCCAAATCTGCAGCGTCTCCAGCTCGAGTTCGACCACGCTCACCTGAATTCCGCAATTACGAATAAGAGATGGCTGCAATTGGGTCTCTCGTCTTCTGCAAAGATTGTGGTAACCTTCTCCCTGCCACCAAAGGCACGGAAAAGAATTCCCTGAAGTGTAAATGCTGCGGTGCCTGGAACAAAGGTTTGCGACAATGGCGAATCGCCGTTTATGTTCCCCGACTGCCGCTAATTGACCCTCCCTCACGTAGATACTGGATCGAATGTTGTTTTGACGAAATCAAAGCCCTCGGATTTCCCTTCCGCCCTCCGACAAAAACTACAGTCGACTGTACAACGTGTTGAAAGACACAATGTACAAACCGAAAGTGTTGCGCAAGAACGATGCCCCACCTGTGGTCGGGAGGAAGTCAAATACTCCAACGTGCAGCTTCGTGGTGCCGATGAAGGTTCAACAATCATTTATAATTGCGAGTGTGGCTATTCGTTAGTTGTCCCCAGCTGCTTCCCAACGCCATGTCTCTGTAGTCTCACTAACTTCTTTAATTTGAATAGATGGCAAGATAATAATTGAACAGAATCGAAATGCCATCAACGCGGGCGATTCAATTGTGATGTCAGAGATATATATTTTTTCTTAGGCCGAAGCACTAGCAGCTTCCGGTATCAATGCATATTCGGCGTTACCACTTTGTTCATATTCCGCCATATCCAGCGCTACAATCACACTCTCCCGGACGACCTTCTCTTTATCGTGAAGGAAACGCTTGAGAACTTCTTCGACGCCCTCTTCCTCTCCAAGACTGCCAAGTGCTTCAGCAGCCTCGTGGCGGACCATACTGGCCTCTTCGACGTTGCTCAAAGCCCCAGTAAGAGCAGGAATGGAAGCTGGGTGTGACAGCTGACCAAAAACAAAGGCTATCTCGTGGCGAAAAAGAGCAGAAGGGTCAGCGAAGCCCTTGGCCAAAGCGAGAACCGCTGGAACCGCAGTAGGGCAGTCAGGCGGTGAGGCGAGATCACGCAAGGTGAACATGGCACGATATCGCATGAACAAAGGCTGGGTGGTATCCATAAGAGTCTTGCCAAGGTCTTTGACGGTGTTGCCGGAATCGGGCAAAGGTGGCGCAGGATCGATTGAAGCAAAATCACTGGATGTTGCTATTAGTATACTCGATACAGACGACAAGACAAACTGATGAACATATACCAACCTCTGCCGTAATTGTTCTTGCTGGCGCTCTTGCGAACTTTCCCATTCTATCCGATCGATCGCGATCTCGCAAGTTTCTGCAACAACAACTTCCTCACCTTCACGGTCGCGGAAGTACTTCAATAGCTCCAAGCTCTCAGAATTGCCCAGCGCGCCAAGAGCCTCAGCAGCCTCATGGCGACACATGGGGTCTTCATTCAGATCCGAGAGCACATCTCTCAGGGGATTGAGGGCAGCTTCGTTCTTCGTTTGTCCGAGGCAGTATGCCAACTCGTGTTTCAAGAGTGCTGAAGGCGACGCAAATCCAGCAGCAATAGCCTCGATGGCAGCAACCGCCGTCGCAGGGTCTCCGGTTGTCGCAACATGCTTCAACGAAAACAGGGCCCGAAAACGGACGGGCAGAGGGGTCGATTCGGAGCAAAGACTCTCCCGTATGCTCTGAACAGTAGCTTCTGTCATTTTCAAGGTGATACACGTGCACTTTGTCAATGTGAACCAATATTTTGCGCCGCTTTGTCGTAAACTCCCGTCTAACAGAGAAGAAAAATTTAGGTGGGGTGATATGCGATAAGCAGGGCAGCGCCGACTTTGTCGTGCTAGCATGACTAAAAGTTTCATAGTGTTAAAAAAAACGAGCCTGTCCATCCATACATGGGAAGTGGTTCACTACTTCAATCGGTTCCATGGTCTAACGGTTATGACTGCGGATTCTGATTCCGCCAGCGAGGGTTCGACTCCCCCTGGAACCTTGCTTTTTGGCCTCATTTACAGTGACCTTACAAGGCTTTCTCGGAAAGAGGAAATTGCATACCCTGCAGAGCGCAGCATTTAAACAAACTCATTCATTGTGCACCGTCTTGCATTCAGCTGCTCAATTCAAGGAAGAGTAGATTGTCATTCTTCATCTGATTGTGTTCGAGAACAAAAAAATCCAGTTGTCAATTCACAATACGTCAAACAAGCATTATTAAGCCAAACCCGACAACAGGAATCGCCACGTTCTCCCACTCACTACCATCCACACTCTCATCCAACACCCTCACCTCCCTACAACGAGACAACATAATTTTCGCGCAATGGCTCCGTCACTCGAAGAGCCAGAGCCGGTAGCAGACGTCCTCGCCAACCCGGTCAAACAAAAGCCCCAGCTCGTCGCCCCAGAGCCAGAGCACTGTCCGGGCCCTGAATCGCAGCAGGCCGGGCAGGCAGACTCTTGCGCCGGCTGTCCCAACCAAGCCATATGCGCATCTGCGCCCAAGGGACCCGATCCGGACATCCCTCTCATCTCGGCACGCCTGGCGAATGTCAAGCACAAGATTCTCGTGTTGAGTGGCAAGGGCGGCGTGGGCAAAAGCACATTCACAACGCTGCTGGCGCATGCCTTTGCCACCACCCGGACAACAACGTCGGCATAATGGACACGGATATCTGCGGGCCAAGTATCCCCAAGATGATGGGCGTGGAGGAGGAGGCGATCCACGTCAGCGGTTCGGGCTGGTCACCGGTCTGGGTCATGGACAACCTAGGCGTGATGAGTATCCAGTTCATGCTGCCGAATCGGGACGATGCCGTCATTTGGAGAGGCCCCAAGAAGAACGGGCTGATCAAACAGTTTCTCAAGGACGTGGAATGGGGCGATCTGGATTTCCTGCTGGTCGACACGCCCCCTGGTACGAGTGATGAGCATCTGAGCGTGAACTCGTTCCTGAAGGAGAGCGGGATTGATGGCGCGGTGGTGATTACCACGCCACAGGAGGTTTCGCTACTCGACGTACGCAAGGAGATGGATTTCTGTCGCAAAGCGGGAATCAGGATCATCGGGCTGGCAGAGAACATGAGTGGCTTCGTATGCCCCAAGTGCAAAGGTGAGAGTCAAATATTCAGAGCTACGACCGGCGGTGGAAAGGGATTGGCCGATGAGATGGGAATTCCGTTCCTTGGCGCGGTCCCCTTGGACCCGAGAATACGGATGGCCTGTGATTATGGAGAGAGTTACTTTGATTCGTTCCCAGACAGCCCAGCCTGTCTGGCGTTCAAGGAGGTGGTGAAGAATGTGGCAGGACAGCTTGGGTTGGACGCCAAAACAGTTCTACCCGAAGGCTAGACTATGATTTATGCACAGTATACATATACCCAAGACACGAAATGCTCTACTTTAAAAAGAAAACATCACATATGCCATGTGATCTGGGGCATTCGCGTGGATCATTGATCCTGCACCCTGCACCCTGCACCCCCCCCAGTGTCTCTATTTTTTAGCCAGCTTCTCGGGGATATCTTCCAGATCATCCACGGAATCAACGTCAATCACGCTGCCAGCCTCACTCGTACTCCGCATCAGCTCCTTTGCGCCAGCATACAGCATCCTCACCTCAGCATTACAAGTTATGGGGAGATAGTATAGCAGCACATACGGCACTGACAATCGTCCGTCCGACTTATAGATACCCGATCGAACGATCAGCTTTTACACACAAGGTTGATTACGTGGAGTAGTTGTATGCAAGGAGGGAGACAAGAGGTAGAAAAAAAAAAACGTACCGTGGTCACAGGGTAGCTTAGCAAGACGAATCGTGGTGAATGATCCGGCAAGTCCTCGCCAACTTCTCCGAGGGACCTGTATACTCGCGCTTCGTCGTAGTCATCGAGGGCCTGTCGAATCTCGTGCGTGTTCTTATCAATCATGTCTGGACGGGGGCGACGTGGTTAGGAACGGGGCGCAAGTGCGAGGGATAAATCGGGAAGGGGGAACCGGCGCACAGATGACGGCCTGGGGATCTTTCGCTCTGGAGGTAGTTAGGCGGAACTTGCGAAGCTGCTCTTTTGTCTCGCCGGAGAATGTGTATAACCTCGATTCAGAGGCCTAGTTTGGGTCGGAGACAAGCATCAGCACATATTTGAGCTACTCACAGATATTAGGCGGGAAGGGGGGCGGAACACGAAACTGTACCATTGTGAAGAGAAGGAAGAACTTCCCGATCGAGCTTGACAGAGAAATGGCGAAAGACCTTGAAATGGCGTCCTGGATGAAGTTGGACGCCCCTAACCAAGACTGAATGACGATTACGATTACGTCGCCATTAGTGAACCTGCCTGCCCCACATGTCCAAAGGTGCTGCTGGTTCGAGCTCAACGCTTTATTAATAACAAACATTGTGTAATTGTCATTGTGTCACGGCCATCAGTAAAACCCCAAGTCCTTTTTTTTTTTTTTTTCTGTTGCATATGTTAATCCCGTCGCCAACTCCCACGAACTCAGTAAAGACTTATCTGTCCAGCACCCCATGCTTCCGCGAGTATCTCAACTAGCACGACATCTCGCAGCCCCATCACGGTTATTTACACAAACAACACGGAGACCTTCCCCAATCTCGAAGATGACGACACTGCAAGAGAGATGCACGCGTACTATTCGTACTGGCGCATGCCTAATCATTGGAAATGAAGTTCTCGGCGGCCAGGTGAGATTTATCTGATTCCTTGCTCTCTTAAAGCAGGTCTCCCTGTGAAAGGCTCACGGCTAATGCAACTCGGCAGACTGTTGATGTACGTCATACACTGACAACTTATCGTCGCACTCAGCGGCGCTCATCAAGACCGACCTACTGACGCGAGGCACAAGACTAACTCAGCATACGTGGCCAAATGGTGCTTTTGTCTGGGCATCGTAAGTGAACAGTTTGCCTGAGCTGATGATGTACCTAATTCTCATCATTCTCCGATAAGAACTGCAGCGTACGGAGGTCATCCCAGACGTTGAAGGCGATATCAAGGAAGCAGTTCGTCGCATGAGTAGTCTCTACGACTTCGTTGTCACCAGGTAAGCACTTTTATTTGACAGCCCCGAGGTGGTTCTTTTTTGTTCCTTGAGAAACCGAACCATGTGAAGAAGACAACCCTTCAACAAACGGCTTGCTAATCAAGAACACCATGACTAGTGGCGGCATCGGACCAACGTAAGTAGCTTTTACGCCAGCCAGTCTGCGACACGACGCCGATTACTGATATTTTGTCCTGTTTAGCCATGATGATATAACGTACGAGTCCGTTGCCAAAGCATTCGAATTGAAATTGATGCGGCACGAGGAGACCTTTGCGAGGATGAAGGAGCTTTCGAGAAACACGGAATTTGATTGGGAAACCGACTCCCCATCTCTTCGGGCGAAACTTCGCATGGCTACGCTGCCCACGGATGAAAGTCGCAGCATGAGCGATCAATGCGTTTTTCCGGTTAAGGACCTGTGGGTTCCCGTTTCAATAGTCAACGGTAACGTCCATATCTTGCCTGGAGTGCCAGCTTTATGTAAGTAATGCAGCTGTTGCATGTTTCTGTGCCTTCTGCGGCACAAAGCCACAGAAGGAGTTTCTCTCTTCTCTTTTGACTCCAGGCGTCATACTCCAACTAACCCGTTTTCCCTTCACAGTCGTAAAACTCCTTGACGGGCTAGAGCCCCATTTACGCTCGAGATTAGACAAACCCTTCGCCAGAGTCATGATCTCTACTCCGCAGCCAGAAAGCGTCAGTGCGGGATATCTCACAACGCTGGCTGCCAAGGTTAAATCCCTTGGTGTCAAAGTTGGAAGCTATCCACGATGGGGAAAGGAGCGCAATACCATCACCCTTGTCGGCAGGTAAGATAAGAAAGACCCCTAGTACTACCTCATCCCCAATGTTCTTCTCTTCTCTTCTCTTGCCCGTTTCCATTCTCTGAACCCGAGGTCTTCGTTATGTTCTTCTCCTAATCGCGAAATCAACTGGAATCGGGTAGCTTATAGCTAATTTAATGGGACAGTGATCTAAAAGTCTTGGAGGATTTGGTTCCCGAGGTTGAAGAGAATGTGCAAGGGCGCCGTGTCGAAACTGTGGATGAGCTTGATCATTTGCACGACTAAAGCTCGTGGAGGGCGATTGCAATAGTTAACCGGGACCAGTTTTCCACGGGACATGAATAATTATGTGTCGAGATTTTAATATGGCACCCTGGGTTGAGGCTCTGGCAAAATTTCGATGAACGTGTCGTTGAACCTGAAAATAGTCATTGTGTGATGAGAGCGGAATTTGTCGCCGAATAATGAAGCTAGAATCAAGAGAATCGAGAATCCCTGCCATCTCAGGGCAAATCGGCCCCGAATGCCCATCGATTGGATGGCCCGATGCCAGCCGTCCAATAAGTCGCTTGTTTCGTTGCAGCATCTACGTACGAGATGCGGTTGCGCAAATGCCTCGCTCCCACTCGGCCGGCCGTCATTTCGGCCCACTGTCTAACCGCGACAAGCTGAACCTGGCCTTCTCGAGGCGTCTCATGACAACGGTTCGATGCATATTGGACCCGAGATCATCGCGAGATCATCGGGGTAACAAGAGTGCCCTTGAGCCCTAGATCGGCGGAAGGCGGGGACCGGCGGACATGAATTATCTGACTGCTGCGCATCACGTCCTGGGCGTCGATGTGTACAATTCTGGTAAAGGAAGGAAAGAGGTGGTACGAGTGATTGATTGATACGATGTGGCCGCCCGGACCGCTCGATCCCTAACACTCCATCCAGCCTGGCGGCATACATATAATCGTATCGGGTCCCTGCCAGAACATGCACTCTCATCTTTGATTTAGTACAGTGACGTGTCATAAGTTGTGTGTACGCGCTTGCTTGCCTTGTCCGTGGAAGAAGTGCACGGGCATCGTGAAGCAGGAGGATGTGACCGGACCGACGGGGGCAGCAGGCACGCAGGGAAGAGGAGCTGCCGTTTCGATGGCAGTGGAGACGTGAAGTCGTTGGGCAAGGGTCCCTCCCATTCTAGAAGACAAGACATGTACGGATTAGATAGACATGGACCCCTACATTACATGTAGGGTCAGGGATTGCCCTCCATTGTACTCCGTACAGTAATCCGTATGTACATGTATGTACGGAGTAGTCCGTACTTGTCGTGAAGACATCCAGCGTCTGTGTCTAAAAGTCATGCCATGGGATGGAGTCGCGAAAATACCTGACCTGACCTAAGTGCGCTGTGGGTCTTGGTGGCATGATGCACGCATTTACTTTAATTCGCTGATTTGCCAATGCATTTGCCAATGGGCATGTATTTATTTGCTGTTGAGTTCGTTGTTGAATTCGCTGTTCTGTGGCACTGGGAGATGAATAGTGGATTGCGTAGATTTACAGGGGATATATAGGCCAATTAGAATACACTAATTTACGCTACCCAGACCCACAGTGTCCATCCTCAGGTACATGAGATGTGCACCACATGCCATGCATGGAAATGAATGAATGCTAGCAAGGTGACGGGCAGGCTGATGCCGATCTGTGTCTGCCAAGTCGTCCATTCACCGAATAGCGTGCCTGACATGACATGACACACCATTCAATCGCCATTTCGTCACCATTTCTTCTGTTGCAACTCCTATGTAAGCACATTTTATAAGTCCAACATGATCACGGCGATACCGAGCTACCACCAACCCATAGGATGGTACTTCGATTCCTCATAAAGACATGCGAAACCGGGGCCGGGGCCCGGGCCAGCATATCGAAAAACGAGTCTCTCAATCCAATAACCGGATGTCATGTACCTACCAGAAGGGTCGTCCTCGGTCAGAAGACCTCGTCATCAGTCAGGGACCTCATCAATAGTCAGAGGCACGATATCCGAAGTCCGGAATGACCAATCAATTGATCTGTGACAGAAGACCTATCTAACAGCCAGAGACCTCGTCAACAGCCAGAGACCTCGCCAACAGTCAGAGACCTCGTCAACAGTCAGACCTCGTCAACAAACAGTCAGAGGACCTAGCTGACGAAAGGTCAGATCAAAGGTCTAGTAAACGAGAGACCTGATTGACGGATTGAAGGTCTAGCTGCTTGCCTCCCCAGTGGATAGCTAAGCGAAAGTTAGGATGATGAATCGATTCGAGCTAGCTAGCTAGCCAGGGAAGGTCGGAAGTTTGCAACTAGAAGAAAGGTCAAAACAACGAAGGAAGGCCTGAAGCTTGAAATCAGAAGAAGAGGTCGAAATAACGAGGGAACGTAAAGCAGATGAGTAAGGAAAGGTTCGATCAGGCTGACTAGGTACGAGAAGGTTGGTATCGGTCGCGATCAATTGATCTAATTAAATCCGATTACTTCGATGACATCGGATTGATCGGATGACCTAATTCAATTGATCTCATTGATCTGGCTGATCGGGATCCTGAAAAAAAAAAAAGAGAAGTCGTAATAGTCAGCTTCCGTAAATCTAGTGAAAGGAACAGAAGAGAGGTCTCCGTTTCTCGGCGGCAGTTGAAAAGTGCGTCTAATGATCAAAATCATCAGAATATCGTCCCTGGCGTAGGCCCTGTTTGTGTCGACAGAAAAACAGACCCTTACGGCTGTAGCGATGAATATCGATGAAATGCGGCCTTAAAACCTCAAAATCTTCTTAAATAAACAATCCCTAGCCAAAGCATCAGAGGAAAGGTTGATTTTCTAAAACAAAGGGGGAAATCTAGGGGTTTTATCGAGGAGTCACGTGGCTATGAATCCGATGCAACCGAATTTGACGATTCCAACGAATTCAACGAAGCCAATAGAACCAAGACCTAGAAGCTAGAGAGCCTGTCACGGCTAAGGCCTGGGTTCTCAAAACAGAGTGGAGGTCGAGATTCTAAGTCGCTGCTAGGAAGATGATAGCAAGGGGTTGATGCGTGAAGGTTTCGATCTATTATGTGAGCGGTCTTCGCTATACATGTATATATACCCCGCCTTGCGCACACGTGACTAGCCAGCAGCTAAGGCCACTGCTCTGTGATGTGGTCGCGCCTACATATATGCCTCTGCCCTCTCTGCCCTCTCTGCCTCTGTGCTCCTGACAGTGCGATTAGAGGCCTTGGATCTAGTTCATCATTTTTAAGTATGGCATGAAACGCGTTACAAGGAGTTTTAGCGTGTAATGTTTTGGAAGGTTACCCGAGCTCACTCCATTGAGGCAACGCAGAAAAGTGGGTTGATTCTCAAGTGTAGTCTTACATGTTCGAGTCCCCAAAAGAAGACAATGGTCTGACGACTCAAAATCATGTCTCTGATGCCCTGTCGGCCTAGGGGCTTTCCAGCGACAGGCGAACTTGTCTATTTGGGTTTAGCAAACTTGATATTTATCAGCCTCACAGATGGCGTAATAATGACATCTATGGAGTCAACGAGGAAGCTATGCATGACTCCGCATGAGTAAACAAGTCAACGCACAGATAAATCTAACAGAGACCGAGGGCAGCAGAAAGAAACGGGGTGGTAAAAAAAGAAGAAGAAACAAAAAAAAAACCGAGCGGCGAACCAGCCGATGCTCGTCTGAAAGGGAGCCGCAGAGACGATTTGACTGCTTGCTTCGGTTCTATGTAATGTGCGCAACCGGGATGAGTGCTGACCCCCCCTCCCCTACGTCCGTCAATGCATGCCGTCCCGATACCGTAAAGGGCCACGAACTAAGCATTTGGCGCTCGTCAAGAAGAAGCTATGTAGTCCGTATAGCGCTAGCCTCTGTCCACTCACCATCCAATCCCACGCCAGCTTCGAACAGCCAGGTCCACCTGACTTGTCGCAAAAAAAAAAAAAATTCAAGCCTTCATCCACTTTGGTTCACCCCCCTGTCTGCTTGCGAAGCACTCCACCAGGTTCCTGACTGGGTACTTGTGTACTTGTGTACTTGTCTTCGCTTGCTTGTCTCGAACATTGAATCCAGATGGCGGGTAATAACACTGCCATTGCGAGACTGGGAGGGAGCGCTTCGCTTTTGTGCCCGAATGTTCAGGGCTTGGGCGATAATGAGGGCTTGGAGGAATACCCGACCCAAGTGGCCGCGCCGATGCCATCTGGTACAACCCCGAAGCGTGCATCTGCACATATTTGACGGAGTACGGATTACTGGGCCGTGATAGATGCTTGCCGGCGGGCAGAAGAATGTAATCCGTATTACGGGGCGGTCATTGGTATTTAACAACATCCTTGAGCATGCGATACAACATACGTACGAATACAATTTGGTCGTCGTTTTGTAGCTTCTCGTCGTGCAGCCGCGGCCAGTCAAGATGTCGCCGCCTGAATCAACGGCTTGATCCATAGCCCATCTCAAAAATTTGATGCCTTGGTGCATATTCATCGACCTCGCTGGCGACGGCACGTAATAATACTCTATGTAGTGCTTGTTGCCCAATGTGTGTCCACGGGTTGCAGCGTGGCGCTTTTCCGGTAGTACATATGTGGTGGATAAAGAATGTTAGGGGTAAAATACTCGATGTATGTACTCTCGATTAAGCATGGTCCAGTCAGGCAGTCACAAGTTGGAGCCTCAGTGCCTCCACTCACTACCCCGGTAACTTACCCAGGCGGCCAGGTACATACCCCACTATACCTACCTGCTGCGTACCCGAAGCCTGCGATAACAACGCGATAACAAGGAGTGTGTCTGGTCAGTGGTGGCCAGGCCCCCCTCCCATCCTCCCATCCCCCTTGTCCAGTCAAGCACCAAGTACATGTACTCCGTAATCCGTAAGCGCCAGTGCATCTACCACCTGCATCCATCCACCGACGGACCACCCCCGTCCACCAACCAACCATCCATCGCCCGCCATTCTCCGTCCCTCCTCCACTTCTTCTGCGTTCTCCATTATCTTTTTGCCCTCCATCCTTCGAGCCTCGCAGCTGTTACTTTCGGCTTCATCAACCATTGCCTTTTCTCCTCCCTTCTGCCGCCACCGCCGTTGCGCTGCGTTTGGTCCTACCATCTTCTTCCCTTCTACACTTCTTTACTGAATTCTGTCACTCCCTGGACTGCTTGCGCGGATCTCTTCCTTCTTTGCGAAGCACGGTGGCCCCTTACTGACCGTCCCCCCTCGCCTTCGCGCAAGTCAAATTTGAATCTGGTCGAAACCCCCCTTCGTCGTGCGATAAACTCGATATCCTCTCACAAGCCACTTTCTGTCGCAAGAGTAAAACTCAGACTAATTCGCAATGGCCGCGTCCACAAAGGTACGATAGTCCAGCTCAGTCGTAGCGTCTGCATATCCTCTCCCCGTCTTGGCCCTTTCCCGGGGACGTTTGGCTCAAATCTTGCATTCTTTTTTTCTGTACGCCCGTAACCCTGGGCAGAGCTTGGATCAAACATAAAACATGAATGCTAAAGACCATATTCTAATCCGTTACGCCACCCTTGAAATAGTTTTTGCGAGAGTACAAGCTCGTTGTTGTTGGCGGTGGTGGTGTCGGTAAATCTTGCTTGACTATTCAGTTGATTCAAAGCCATTTCGTCGATGAATATGATCCCACGATCGAAGGTACGCTTCCAATTCCAAAGGCTTTGGATGAAACTTTTTAATTGTCCAATTGATGTCGGCCTAATTGCGATCCGCCGAATGCAGACTAACCGAACTGGCTTGACAGACTCCTACCGAAAGCAATGCGTCATCGACGAAGAGGTTGCGCTTCTCGATGTATTGGATACTGCTGGTCAGGAAGAATATAGTGCCATGCGCGAGCAGTACATGAGAACTGGAGAGGGCTTTCTATTGGTGTACTCGATCACATCTCGCCAAAGTTTTGAGGAAATTACCACCTTCCAGCAGCAGATTCTACGAGTGAAGGATAGGGATTACTTTCCCATGGTTGTGGTTGGCAACAAGTGCGATCTAGAAGGCGAGCGCGAAGTCACTAGACAAGGTTTGTCTTCGATATACTTTATTCTTGAACCCTCTGACGAAACGAAACTGTTGGCTGACATTGGTTACTTTACCCCGTCGCAGAGGGTGAGGCGTTGGCACGATCTTTCAACTGCAAATTCATTGAGACCTCAGCAAAGTCGCGCATCAATGTCGACAAGGCGTTTTACGACATCGTTCGAGAGATTAGAAGATACAATAGAGAGATGCAAGGTTACTCCACTGGCAGTGGCGGTGGCTCGGGTGGAAATGGTCCTCCAAAGCCCATGGACATGGAAGACGGCGAGAAGGAGCCTGGATGCTGTGGCAAGTGTATCATCATGTGAAGGCCTTTATGGAAGGTTCTTCTATTTTGGGGTTTTTTATTAAAAAAGAAAAGAAAAGGAAGGTAAGACAGGATTTCGGGCGGCGGATGATTTATACGTGAGTACGTGACGCTGGTCCAGGACAGGGCGGCGGTCTTCGATCGGACGGGGCGATAAGGGCATTGGAAAAAAAAAACCGGGTTTCACGGTGGAGGACAGGTTATGTTCGCCCTCTCTTCACCTTCCCAAGCCACAGACACGGCCCACGACTGTCCCAACATTGTGGCAAATTATTCAGGGTGGATGGATGGGCAACTTTCTTTTCATTGCATCGGATGAGGAGTCGGATTTTGACTTGGGTGCACGCACACGCCATCTCTGACTGACTTGCGAAGGTCATTTGTATTACGATGTCATTCGAGAACGGCCAAAACTCGGCCAGTTCAGCTGCTCAGCTTGCTTTCTTTTGCTTTGGGAGCGCAGCACGACTGCTTACAGCCACGCACCTTGGTCTGTTTCACTTTTTTTTTTTTTTTTTTCCTCCAATTGAAACGTCATGGATCGAAATCGGATACCTCTTGTAGTCGCCGGCGCTTCTTTCGGTGTCGGTGGAACAGAGTCAGAAGAAGGAGGGGGCCACGGACAACGAACGCGAAGAAAGAAGTTTGAATGTGCATGGACTACTTATCAGCAGACTGTCAAGGCATTCAGTTTGGGGACAGAACGCCGATCAAACAGAAACCACCAACAATGCACATGCATGGTGCTTCATGTCTCGTTCTTCGAGTCCCATTCTTACGAAAGTCTTGGCAAGAATTGTCTCAACACCCCGCCTCTACCACGGCTATGGAACCAAGACTACATGGTCGTCCCTTTTCAAAGACGCCTCGTCCTCACCAGGCCTACGGTTTCATATATTTCTCCTCTGGCACGGAGGGTTTCCTCTTAAAGATACGGGTAGTTTTCATTGTTATCTGCTTACAATTCCCCCCAATGTTCTACACAGTTTTCTGTAATTTTCTTTTTCCGTCTAGAAATCCACGACGCCGCCATCTGCCCGTGGTTGTTCGTCCTGATCCTGTCTGTCCGTTCAATACCAAAGACAAAAATAATATTACTGAAATTTCTGTCACTGCTGCGCGCTCTACTTCGTCTCTCTTGTATCACATGACTGGCCATTCTGCGAGCTGCGTCAAAATTCGGATGAACTGCATCAGTGCTCTCTCTCTCTGCCAGTCTAGACCGACAGACCGACCTTGCGATTGGATCGGGGAAGCAGACTCCAACAGAATCGTGTAACCACGCGTGTAACCACGGGTTCCCCAATGGGACGCTCCAAAAGGCAAGTGTTATCCGAGTCATGTCGACGCCAAAGCCATTCATTGCCTGAATTTGCCCAACTCACCGATCCTGCCACACGAGGTCCTGCTGCAGCAAGCCCATCTGCAGTGCAGGCCTTCACCTTCCCGCTGATGCAGGTGACAACAGGTGCGTATTGCTGCTCCTGCCCGACAAGTCATATTCGACTCTGCCTCCGTTTCGCTGGAGTCTGATTCGAGGCCATTCATATCTACCGTGGCCAAAAAGGAGCTTGAAAATCCACATCTTCCCCTTCCGCATCACGGTCACTATGAGGTGATTTTTCGGACCCGGCGATTGGGGAAGACGTCTGGTTTTGGAAATCGAAACTCATGGCCATTTCTGCCCCGCCATAGGTCTGCAACGACGCTCTTCCAGATGCTTGTTGCTGCTGCTGCTGCTGCTGCTGCTGCTGCTGATGCTGCTGATGCTGATGCTGATGCTGCTGCTGAGGGAATCGAGCTTGAGACGAGGATGGCAACGTGGCAGGGTACTCCATGAGAGGGTACGTGGATGTGATTCTTGATTGATGATGATTTCCAAGAAGAAGCGTCGGGTCGACGAGTGGGCCTTGTATGGCTGCATGGTTATACATATCCAGAGGATCGATGGTGCTCATGCTGGGGAGCAGGCTGGGCAAGGGCGTGTAAGAGGACGAAGCATGCATTTGAGCGGGATAATTTGCGGACCTGTTGCCGCTGATGTTGCTGTCTGGGCCTGTCGAGAACGGGCACAACTGATGATGCCATACTTGGCTCCAACGAGGCGGTGGTGCGGTGGCCGTTATGCTAGACATGTAACCTTGCTGCGGGTCCCAACTTGCTTGATTGTTGGCTTGGTTGTGTCCGAAGTTGTTGTTGAGGTAATAAGGAGCGAGGCCGGTTTGTTGTGTTTGTTGTGGTTGTCCGCTGCTTAGCATCCGGCTGTGGGCGGGATCAACAGTAACAGATGTCTGCTGATACTGACCTTGTTGTTGCTGCTGCAGGAGAAACTGGTTGCCCGCGTTCACATCATCTGGTTTGGAATCCAATTCATGGCCATAGTGATGGTGATGTCGATGGGGGACATCAAACTCATCTTCCCACTGGACATCGTCACCGTATGGCTCATCGTCATCGTCCTGCCCATCGCCGGCGTCTCTATTCACACGTCTGCGAGACGGCCTGGGTCGTACTCGTCTCTTGGCCGGAACAGTCGGCCCCTCTTCTGCCTTGAGACTGGCCACCTCTTGCCTTCCTCGCTGGATGGCGCCGTCATACTCTGGATGGCGGTTCGGCGGGAACGGCTCAGAATTGCTAGGCCATTTGGCGATGACCATGGCGGCTAGTTCTTGGGCGGAAAGCTGGTCTATGCGTTTGTCTTGAACTCTGGCCTGGCCAAGACGTTGTTGAGGCGTGTTCAGATCCGGCTCGCCGATCCCGGGGCCAGTTCTGCTCACATTCGGAGCGAGATCAGTTCCCAAGGGTGGCTGGCCGGGAGGCAGAACCGCCTGTCGCATGTCCTGGGCGATGGAAGTCAGTGTCATTTTGTTCTCGGTCCTTCGCACAGCGACTTCTTTCTTGGGCTTCTTTTCTCCCGCGACTAGCGCAGCAACCATTGCGGTATCTGCACCAGTGTTAATTACCATTGTTAGCTTGTTGGCGGCCACGGGTGCGAGGGGTTGGGTTGTTGGTTTCATTCCAAAAAGGAACCAGTTGACTAACCATGTTTACCGAGGGCCTCTCGAATCTGGTCCGTGAGCTTCCTCGTCTTATCCCTCTTCTCAGCACTCGTCGCCTTCTTTTGGTCTTCTGTAGGCGGCTTCTTGTCGATGGCGTAGAGCGGGAAAAGGGGCCCGATCCAGTGCTCCATCTTGCTCCCGTCCTTGACGTCGTCCACGCCGCCGGCGCCGTACCCGAGCGCAAGGTAGTATATCGGCCCCGGAGGATGTGGGAGCCTCTCGATGCAGTTGTAGCCGTCCTTTTCGTCATCGCAGCAGGTGGACACGGCGTTGCCTTGTTCGTCGACGTCCGTCGTCTGCTCCCCGACACACGAATCGCAGGGCCTCTGACGGTCACAGTTTCGGCCGAGTTCCTTGCATCTCTTGCACTTGGAGAAGGTGCACATGTTTCCCATGCCGACGCGGCTGAAGTCGTACAGGGGGAATGACTTGTCTGGCTGTCCGGCATCCCAGCAGACGATGCCCATTTCCCAACACATGGAGCACGAGTATTCGATCTCCCTTGCCAGCGCGCGACAATGGTGCGTTGTCCCTTCGAGACATGCCTTGCAGCCGCGTCTATAAGGGCTCCCTCCGCGGCATTCCGCCCAGCCGGAGAGTAAGGAGTGCAAGGTAGACCACTTGTCGGGGGGTTCTGGCGAAGTCGGGTTCTGGACTGGCCAGCCGCTGCTCATGCATACCATCTTCAGGGCGCCGCATCGATCACACGCACTCTCCCAGTTCTTCCTGCTCACCAGCCAGCTGCAGGGGGAATCGTTCTTCTTCTTGCCCCTATTCTTGCAGATGTCACACGCGTGGCGGAACCACTTGGCGTACCCCTGGCGGAGGTTGGGCTTTTGAGCCAGTTCCCTGCCGCCTACGTAACATCTGTTACAATCGTAGGGCTCGCGGTTGCTTCCCGTCTTTTCTTCTTTCTCTTGCAAGAAGTCTATTTGGTCCACTTAGTTCCCCTGCTGTACGGAGTACGTGATGAAGCCATCTTCATCTTTCTTGGTTCAGTTCAGGGGGGCAGGGTCACTCACCATGTCTTGCCCTGTCTGCCGGGCGTGGCTTCGTAGTCACGCAACTCGAACATTTGAGTCCCAACAGGGGATCGGCATCGCACGTGTTCTCCTGTCCTTTGTTCTTGCAGTTGGTACAGACGGAGTCCGGGGGGTAATCGTCCGGGTGTTTGGTCGCGTATATCCGCCAAACTTGTTTCTGGCCCCTAACGCAGCAAGCGTGGGTGTCGTCATTGCTTTCGAATCTGTAATCAGCGCAGTTTTGGCACTCCAGGACGTACTTTCCTCGGGGGTTGCTCCAGTCGCATGGCCTGCTTTTGTGCATTTCCCTTCCATAGGGATGGGTCTGGCAGAAAGTACAGATTATTGGTACCACCTCTTCTGGTTCTTCTTCATCGTCATCGTCACCGTCACCGTCACCGTCACCGTCGTCACCATCACCGTCGTCTTTGTCGTCCCCTTCGTCGCCGTTCATCTCATACTTGCCAACATGCTCTTCTTCGTCAGGCTTGTCATCGCTTTCATCACCGCTGTGGTCGCAGGCATGATGCTCGGTGTGCGATATCCTCACCCGTTTAGCATTTTCAAGTCCATAATCTTGCTGTTGATCATCACCAGAGGCTCCCCTCTTGGTTTCTCTCGTAGTGACAGCAGTTGAGGACGCAGAAGGCGCTCTGACGGCCGCACTGGGAAGGGGATGCCGAGGCGGCATGCTTTGCCGCGTGAAATCCAAAACCGAAGCCAAGCCTCTGTTTGAAAAAAGCAGAACAACAAGTCAGTCCACTGCCAGGGAAACAAGACAAAAGTTGGGACGAGCAAAGCTGAGAAACAGAAGGAGGGAAGAGGGAAAAAAAAAGAGTGGACAAGAGCTCAGGGGGGTGGTGTGGGCTGCCACGTTCTGAGAGTAAGTTGTCGAATCAGACTATATCTCACAAACGCACTCACACTCACTTTGGTTCTTTCAAACGAAAGAGCCAAGAACAAGAACAAGGCGTAGCACAGGGTTCTGCAGGTATAGTGACTCTTTGGAAACCTCAAGCATCGAGTTTCAGAAAGCTATAGCAAGGGGACAGGGGCAGGAAAGCCCCATGAATTATATCTACATAAACAGTTGGCTCCATCCTCCTCCATCAACAACATGGCCCGTTTGCCAAACAGTCTCGGACAAGAACAGAAAGGGCAAATGAAGCATGCGGCCCGAATGAACAGCTACCCTTGAAAATAAGAAACAAAAAAAACTGTTTCATCAACAGGTCCCATCATGGGGACCGACCGGCTTGCGGAATCTCCAGAAGGCTCGTTTCGAAACAAGACGACCTTTGGCACAATCTTTTTTAGGGCAAGTCCCGCCTGCCAACAAAGAGGTTTCTAGCAAGTTGGTGAGAGCAGTTGTCGCCGAACGCATAGGGGGAGGGGAGGCGCCGTAACACGGACCACCTTTGGGCTGGGGCACGTTGAACCTTGGGGACAACCAAAGAGCGAAAAGGGCTGAGCACGAGGACAAGTTTGATTCATCCGCCCGAGGTCGACGGGTTGTTTGTTTATATGAGACGTGGGCGAGGAAAATCAAATGTTTTGTTTTTGGCGTCCGAGGACGCGTCTTTGATGATGGGGGGAGGGAGAGAACTCGTTCCTCCTCCCCGCCCGCGTATGAGTTTTTGCCTTTCTTTCCTTGTTGAAAACCCAGAGGCATTCGCGGCGGGCACACCAGAATCTCTCGCTTCAGAACAGCTTTATGCCCGTTTACTTGCATTCTCACGAGTTGTTCACCGTAGACCAACACTGAAGTGAGTGGGGTGTGGGGGTGGGTTCGTTGCCGGCCACCAACCAACAATGTTCACTTTACTTTCCCTGCGCTGCGCTGCTGCGCAACTCCATTGGTCAAACAAGTCCTCTTGCGACACCAAATCCTTCTTGTGCAAAAAAAAAAAAAAATTTACAAGTACAACCTTCTTTCTCCTATGATGCATCATCCATCCCGCTTTCAGCCTCGAACCCCCCCGACCCCCCTTCATTCCGTTCCATTCCGTCCCGTCCGAGAAGAGTTTTCAATCTTTCCATCCGCTCAAAACACCATACATCTTGGCCGTCGAGACGATGAAAAAAAAAACAAAGGCACAAAACCAGGGCGAAGATGGAGGAGGAGCCGAGCCGTAAGCGGAAATCGGCGTCAAGCGTCAGTCAGCGTCAAGCAGTGCCAGACAAGGCAAGGCGCAGGCAGCAACAACAGCACGGACCAACTGCCGCGTCGAGAGCTTCATCAATCAAGCAAGTCAGCCAATAAATAGAACTACAAATCGCCGCATTCCTCCATGACGCTTGTTTGCCTGCTCACTCAAAACGGGGTCCGAGCAACGCGACGCACAAGAGAACACAACGTCGACAGCGGACCGTCCGCTCATAAACCATGTCTTGCTTCAATCACCTTGTTTTCACTTGTATGTAATAGCACGCTTGTCCTTTTTTGCCGCCGACATGACTCCAAAAGATGTTGCTCTCCATTCATCAAGTACAGTCCATAAATCATGGCTCTCTGGCCCCTGAAGTCTCCTCTCCCACCACTCCCACCACCTCCCATGACGTGGAAAGCAAATCAGCAATGTCTTCTGTGTGTTATTTGGTACTTTTGCTTTACGTGATTGCTTCGCCGCCCAACTCCCTCCCATCCTGCGCCCCCCCCCCAAAAAAAAAAAACCAAGTCCCGCAAGTCCCATGATCTGTTGGTCTCTCCCCGCGGCTCTTCAGCCAGAGAACTGAAACCTAGCGGCTTCCAACTGACCCAAACCATCCCGGGGGGCAACGTTGCGCCGTCGGTAGTTGGTTGTAAAGTCCTGAAGTAATGTTCGCACATGTCGGAGACCTCCCACATCACCAGATGAAAGCTTCTCCTTGATCTTTGTGATAAGTCTTTGCGCTTCGGGTGCAGTGACGGTTCCCTGAGGAAGCAGCTCGATGGTATGGGCAATCCACTCCGTGGTTTCTGCGGGCATGACTTCAAAGAGCGCCAGAATGACTCCGCTCCCATCTGCGAAACAATCCCCTGGGAATGTGATCATCATGCCGGCCATCGTCTGCTTGACGAGATCGGTTCCATGTGCCATCAGAAGATTCTTCACGATTCCCTTGATTTCCGCCACTTGTGCTTCGGGTAGGCTCTCACTGGTCGCGGGATTGTCGCCACCATATGACAACAAGTCTCGCAGAAAGTGGAGGGTGGACGATAGAGGATCTCTCTGTTCCAAGGTTAACGCATAGATTGATGCCTGGAAAATGGGTGCCAACAGTTGAGACGGTATCAACTTTTGTGGATAGTACAGGAGCGCATCGATCAAAAGGCGGAAGAAGTCGTCAATGACGTCCGGCAAGTCCTTGGGCTGCAAATCTGCCATCACCCTAAGGAAAGCTGTCGTTTGCGCCTCAAAGAACGTGTAGATATTTTCCGTGGTGGCTTGATCCAGGTGCTCCCGATCCTCCGAGAACTCGCGGAGGATGGCTGCTGTGACCCAGAGAAAACATCCCTCTCTCGAAGTGTTGAAGCTGCTGGCCAATTTGTTGGCCATTTCGGGAAGCAGGGGAGCCATGGCCGTGCGGTACGACGTAACCATATTGCGCCAGCATCGACAGATTCGCTCGCAAACCGGACTGAAATCCAGAAAGTTGTCCAGAACGGTAGACAGGATGGGAAAAACTTCTTGCCAATACTTGACAGCCGGATTCTCTTCGCCAGGGTTCACATAGGGTATGACGTTTTGCACAAAGATTGTGATGAGTTGGAGATGGTCTATGTATGCAGAATCGAGTTAGTCATCGAATATGCTGCGATGGAACAAAAGTTGGTCAAAGACATGTAGCTCACCTGCCAATGCCAATTTGCCTTCCTCATTGGTGGCTTGGTTGGCTTTGGTCATTAGTCTTTGCACAAGAGGATCCGCGTAAGTCTTGAGTAGTCTGTATGTTTCGGTCACGGGCTGAACAGCAACGACGTTGGCAACACCCTCTGTCAGTTCCTCCTTGCTCAAGTCCGGAAGCTTGTCTAAAATTTGATCGTAGAAAGTCTGCAGCTGCAGAACCTGCCCACCGAGAAGGTGTTTACAGTCGGTGCAGAAAAATTTGAGGGAAAGTGCCGAGGCTCTCAAGATTTCTCTGGATTCCGTCTGGAAAGATTCGACGATATAGTTGAATTGCGGTTCCAGGTACTCAGCGTGTGCGGCGGTCCATTCAGTATATCGCCCCAGTACCATGATCGTTGCAAAGCGAAGCTTCTCGTGGCTGGGAATCTGCACCAAAAGAGGCATGAGCTGTGGGAGCACAACACTCTCGTCCTTGTCAACCATACGACCCAGAGCTCGCATGGCGAAAAGAGGAGCCTCGAGCTCTTGCCAATGGGGAACGTTGGACCCGTTGACTTCTCCAGCGTATTTCTGCATCCAAAGCTGAATAGCATGCAGAACCTTCGTCAGACACTCGGTCACACCCATGACGTCACAAGAATCTTTCAAGGTATCGCCCATTCGATGTCGGAATTCGCGGAACTTCTCTTCCTGCTCTCGATCTCCGTCGAAAAGGTCGGCCTCGTTGCCAGAATCTGGCTTGGGATATTCCAAGTGCTTGAGCAAGATGTCAACAAGCTTTGAGTAAATATCCATAAGCTCCACTCTGCCCTGAATATACCGCTCCAGCACGAGATACTGCTTGAGCTCGTACCAAAAGTCAAAGGTATGCTCGATAACGTCGCGCTCCGTGTCGCGAGCCGCGCATTCGAGGACAGCCTCCACCAAAGGTCTGAAATGGGATGGTTGGCGAGCTATTCCGACAACCCAGCTGGTAGCGGCAGTCGAGAAGACCTTGGTCAGCGACTTTAACCTATCTACATCCTCATCTTCGGCAGCCTTGGCAATTTGCGGCTTGATGGCAGTAATTCGAGGATACATTGCCTGAACCGCATCTTGACTTTCATCGATGTCCCGGGTTTCTCGCAAAATTGTGCACAAACACTCGGCAGCTTCAGGTCCACCTTCGTCACTGGTGATACCCGAGAAGATGTTCTCAAGCAAGGGCGAAGTGATGATATTCATGACAGGAACTTCTCGAAGCCATGAAGTGATGCACTCCATGAGCTGAGGGTTGCGTGACGCTGCCGCTTGACGAGGCTGTAAGTATTCAGAGTAGGCCATTGGGTCACCGGATGAGGCGCACAAAACGTAGGATGACTAACCTGAAGATTGCGAGTAGTTGATCAGGAGTTGCACCACCTGCTCCGTGTTGTCTCCCAACAAGACTTGGGTCCGCGCTGAAAGTTCTTCTTCCTATGTTCCAACAATTAGACTCTGGTCCCCCATGGTATGCTGACGCCGATCGAGTGAGAAGTGTGTCGTCGCGAGAAACTTTGTTCCAAGTCGACAGGTTTGCGATCCACGTACAGACAAGGTAATTTTTCGACCTTCAGTCACCTCTTCGGGCAAAACTCGTAAGAAGTCCAAGATGCAGGCATGGCTTTCGGGGCTGTCGCCGAGGGACTGCACCACAGAGGGAAGCACATCGTTCCAGTCCCTCATTTGTATCGCTAGTATGGCCAGGCAAACGCAGAGCTGGACTCGGATGGGTTTTGGCCCGGCGGCAAAATGCTTCAGCAGCAGGAGAATCTGATTTCTCAAAGCGGGTAGCTCACTTGGGGGGACTTGGGTAGTGAGATCATAAGTAATCTGACAGATGTTAGAATCGCGACGGAGAGCTTCTGAAAGCAAACGGAATGCTTTAAAAAAAAACCTTTCCACGAAGGGTGATGGCGGCGAACAGAGTCGCCTCAGGTTCGGCACTGGATTGAAGTATTCCCATCAGAGTACCCCACGAACCTTTCTAAACAGAATGCTGAGTTAGCAAGTTTTTTTTAGTTTTTTTTGGAGTGGTCAAGTCAAGGCTAACAAAGGAAAGCAGGTTTAGGTCGGCAAACGTACCGACTTCTGGAATCTCTCCAAATATTCGTGGGCTTTGGTCTTGGTTTCTTTTTCTCCAGTCCGCATCGTCATGACCGCAGCAAGCACGTCGGACGGCGTGAAAGCCTCCTGGGCTCCGCCGGACGCCATGGTGAACAACCCAGCTACTTTTCAAGGGGGTGCGACGTCTCGGAGGAGAGAAGACCATATACAGTCGAGCAAATGCTCGGAGAGGATGATGGATTCGAGCCTCGGAGGGTGTCAACAGGCGCTATGCGCGCAGCTCAAACGCAGTACCGGTATACGGCCACGAGGAACAAAGGTGAGGGGTAAAATGAGGGACGTGTATTACCGGCCTGGCAGGTAAAGCTGAGGGTGAGAAAGGCAAGGGCAGAAGGGGAGTGGAGGTTGAAGAAGGAGCACGAAGAATCAAGGTCTAATCCGTAGAAATCATCCAGTCAGCCATCTTGTCTCGGCTCCGTTCATGGGCCACCTCACCACATGGGGGCTTTCCAGTCATAATCTTTGGCGGGGCAATGGGAAATGGGGTTGGCAGAGCCCAGCAACGAGTTGTTTTGTTTTCCACGGTCGAAGTGGAGCCTCTTGGATCTTTGACAATCGACCACCCTACATATGTAGCCCGTACAGTCGGTATTCAAAAAAGTTTATACGGATTACGTACGACTGACTGAAAAAAGCCGACAAGCCTGCAGAACATATTGGACATTTGGGCGCATATTATTATTACATATGCCGCCGCAGCATCGTCGATGCTTTTTCGGGAATCTGTTTCATGTACGGACTACTGTATGACGAATATGATGACTTGCTGCGCTGAACTAGATGGCGCATATCCTGTCCTAGCGACTCTTTTTTAGGGCGTGGGTAAAAGGCAACCCTGTTTTGTTAAATAGCAACCCTATCGTGGCTAGTAGGTGGCTAAGACGCCTAATACCGGCTACCTATAGTAATCTATATAGTAAGTCTATACTAAGTATCTAGACTATCCTATATTATTAACCCTATCTCTTATACCTACCTTTAATTTTAATTAATATAATACTAATACTCCTATAATATTAATAACTTCCCTAAGGTATTTTATAAAGTTATCTTTACCTCTTATCCCTTAATACTAATACCTTTATTATTATTCTCTTTATTATCTAAAGGAGTATCTTTAAGTCTTATAGCTATCTAGGTATATACTTAAGGATACTTAATGCCTAGCTTATATAGGTTATTATTAGAGATATTAATAACCTCTTTTAAAGCTATTTATAATATTTAAATTATAGTAAGTGCTATTAAGGATAGTAATTAAAGAGTACCCTAGGTAGTATAAGTATTATTATTCTCTTTTACCTAGGTATACTTAAATTTAAAGGGCTTATAACTTATATTTATAATAGGATTCTTTCTTTTTTCTAATCTAAGGGCTCCCTTTAGCTTACCTTTTACCTTTATTACTAAGGGTTTAAATAGTCTTACTTAAGAGCCTATATCTAATAGTATAATAATACTATAATATTAGTACTAATACTTATTAATATTACTAAGTTTAATAGGCTACCCTTTCTTAATATAATACTAAAGATAATACTAGTATAGTATACTATATAATATAATAAGCTTATAAGGTAAGTATAGTATTTTTATAAGCTTTTCTTTAGTAAGTTTTAGCTTCTTTATAGGCTTTAGTCCTAGAATCTTTTCTTTATTAATTATTAGCTATAATATAATATATAAAATTTTCTCTTAAATTAAGCTATAGTATAGCTACTATAATAGATTTAGTAGCTTATAAAATCTATAAGTTAAGGCTTATTAAGCTTAAGTAACCTAATTAGTCTAATAATTTTATAGGCACTAAAAAACATAGCTTAAATTACCTATACTACTCTAAAGGGCTTACTTTATTACTAAATTTAATAATTTAATAATAAAGGTAATATAATAACTAAAGTAATAATATTAATTAATATAGTATAAGATAAGCTTCTTTTTATATAGATTAATCTAGGTTTATAGTATATATTTAATAGCTTAATCTAGGAACCTATTAGGCTACTAGAAGCTTACTAGGTTTTTTTTAAAGTTAGGCTTTATTTTACTTAGAAGAAGACTATTCTAAGTATTAAGGAATTTAGTAAATTAAGGTACCCTCTTTATATAGTATTTTTCTTAGTTATAGGTTACCCTAGGGAAGTAATACTTATATTTAGTAAGTATATTTATATTAATATACTAATAGTATAAAATATAAGAAGTCTTATTAAGTATTAGGTTCCTTTTAATTACCTTAATTAATCCCTTATTATAGTCTATAATTATTATTTAAGGGCTTATAATTAATCTCTTTACTAGAATACTTATAATAGTATTAATTACTTACTTAAAATTAGCCTTAGTCTTACTACTTATAAAGTAAGCTATAAATTAGAAGGTTTTCTTTATTAAGGTAATACTATAAGTATTAAATAATAGGAGGTTAAAGTAGTTTATTTTATATATATAATTAAGGAAAAAGTAGTTAGGGTTTTCCTTTAATAATTAAAGCCTAGAGATAGGTATAATAAAGAGCTTTTAAATATACTTATTAAAGCTATATTAGTCCTTAAAGATAAAGGTATTATTATCTTTAAGCTAGTTATATAACTACTTAATCTTAGATTAGCTATTAAGTTTATTTAATTAATAGTATTAAATAGTATTCTTAATATCCTACCTTATAATACCCTTAACTTTAGTTAGGTAGCTATATTATAGTATAGCTAGTATTATTAAGGGAATCTAACTACTATTATAAAGATTAATAATCTCTTTATAATATTTATAGATAACTTTACATTAGAATTAACTAAGATACTAGCTATTAGTAAGCTTATAATTATAGTCTTACTAAAGCTACCTCTTAATAATATAATTCTTATTAGTAATAATAGTAATTATAAGCTTATATAGGTAGCTTATTATCTATAAGCTTAAGTTCTTCTAAGCCTTCTTTAGATAAATATCCTAATAATACTATAATATATAGTTCTAACCTTTATAATATTAAAGGATAATTTAGTTATAATTACTAGTATTTAGCTTTCTAGAATAAATTATAAGACTAAAGCTAAGCTCTTTGCCTATAGCTCTAGTAGCCTCTAGGGTAGTCTCTTTAGTAAGGAAAATATAGTTAAAGAGAGACTTTATAATAATAGGATATTATGTGTTTTTAGCTATTAAAGATAGCTTTAATCTAGCTTTAATTTTTAATTTTATAGTATTATATACGCTATATAGGCGCTAGGGGCTATATTTAACTAGTATATAGCTGCCCGCGAAAATCACATGGTTAGCTAGTAACGGGGCAACTAGGCTACCAGCCACAGGCAGGGTTGCTATTTAACAAAACAGGGTTGCTTAATACCCACGCCCTTTAACTAGTACGTAGCCGCCCGCGAAAATCACGTGGTCGGCCGGTAACGGGGCAACTGGGCTACCAGCCACAGGCAGGGTTGCTATTTAACAAAACAGGGTTGCTTGATACCCACGCCCCTTTTTTATCAGGCCATTTCCCAGCACAAGTCCATGAAGCCTTCTGTCGTACTGTCCCATGGGAACTTGTTCTCCTGGGCCACCCGAGAGAAGCTGCTCGGTGAGGGCCAATCCGAAAAACTGAGTGGGTTTCGCCTCGTTATCGGGCGACATCATCTTGGCCGAGTATCGGTTCATAAAAAAGTCATAGAATCCTCTGCCGTGTCCCAGCCTCCGGACAGCTCCGGACTCATCAAAGTCGAAGGCAACGCCGGGCAGCAACATTAGATCAAGGCCAGCTTGGTCAGAGTGTTGAGCATCAGGACCTTCAAGAATGCGCTCTCGTTCATGTACCGTGGCCGGGTCAATGCTGGGAATACCCCAGCGGTCGAGCTTCAAGCTTTCGTAATCCTGGACGTTCTTCAAATGGACCATGTCCATTACCCTGGCGGGGGTGTTTGGCGCATCCAGCGGAGATGCATGAAGATACGGGACAAAGACTTGTTTCCCTGAAGCTAGCGCGTGCCGCACAATGGCGTCTGTCTGGATCTCACCCGAGGGCATGGACAGATAGATACTTATTCTCTTGGCGTCCAAGTAAGGCCCGAGGCTCTGGAGTGATTCGAATATCTTGCGGCCTGCGTGCATCAGTCATCGGGTTGGCTGTGGCAGGTGAGGCCAGGTCGACCTGGGCGTCGGGGCTCTTCTGCCTTACTTTGTGCTGTGATTGATTCCGCGGGCACCGACGAGAGTCTCTGTTTGACCAGGCCTCGCAGCTGCTGCTTAGCGGCCGTCAACGGGGATGCCATCGCCAGACACGAACCGGCGTGATGGCCGTCTACGGTCTGGGTCTCAAGGATGAAATGAAATTGTTGGTATCCAACTTGCAAGTTTTGTTGATCCGTCTGTCCCGTCCCTCCAGCTTGTTGCAGCTTGTCTAATCACTTTGCCAATTTGGAGCAAGGGCCAGGCCCGGCAGGCTTGTTGTGGGCCCGTCAAGTGGTAGGACCAGTGGAACCACAGTCACCACACACACACGCCAGGGTTACGATGTTACAAGTTACAGTTACAACATGTATGTACAGTGGGTGTACATACATGTACTGTACATACATAAGTTGATGAGACAAGGGGACGGGGAGGTCATTACGTTGTACTTCGTAATCCGTACTGTACTCCGTACATACCCGTAGTTGTCTGCCCGTATCAACCCGGCTCACCCAAATACCCCGTCATGCGGACTCCGACTTGTCCGGCCAGACCACACACAACACATGGGTGCATTCTATTACAAGTACGTTGACTCCTGCAGCACTTGAATTTAGCAGCTTGCAAGTTGGCTGCGTGAGGACGCGCATCTTGTTGCGGAGTGGAATTCAGCCTGCTTGCTCTCCTTCCTCCTCTCCTTCCTCCTCTCCTTCCTCCTCTCCTTCATGCTTCTCCCCACCTCCCCACCTCCCCACCTCCCCTCCCCGTCTTCAGCCTCAGCCCCCAGTGGGCCATGGTCCGGCGCAGCAAATCCACCTCATCCACCACCAACAAGTCACGGACACTACTACTACTAACTGATTTAACGAGATCAAGAAGCTCGCCACTGCCGCCAGCTGAGACAGGGGTGTCTGACTCCCAATTGCACGAGCTGCACGACCAGCGCGGCGTTGGCCGCTACGGCGTCCCTCTCCAAACCCTGGCAATTGCATCGTCCTCCACTAATGATAATAATGATAATGATCCGCGATCCACTTGTTCGACAACTTCATCCATTCCGCCGCTGCCGACGAGCAAGACCTCGACTGCAGCAGAGTCTTTCCCCTCTGCTGCTGCGGTTCTACCGTCGCACCCTTCGCCTTCATGTTCCTCTGCATCTGGCCATGATTCTGTCTCCTCCAGCCTCCACGAGGCAATAACTGACCCGACCTTGGACTTGCGCCGCACAAACCTCGATGCTGTCGACATGGTCTCCAAGACGACGCCCATTTCGCGTGCCCTTCATGGCTTCCAGCCCAAGTCCTCTCCCTACGGCTCTGTACCTGCGTCCCGCCATGAGTCTCCCACGAGCAGCGATCCTGAAGAAAATGGCACCCACCGCTTTCGCCAGGTCATCTCGAACACCAGAAGTCATCAAGGTCTGAGCTCCAGGCGATCCGTGACTTCTCGGCTGCCGTCACGGCGATCCGGAGACTTGGACGGCGCCGCGCTGGTATCTGGTCTGGAGGGCCGCTTTGGTTTAGCAGAAGCTCCCCTCGCCGGCGAGATAGTAGAGAGCGACAAACATGACGACGCAGGGGGCTCGGAGCATGATTCACTCCCGGACGAAGCAGGCCCAGACGATGACGATACAGACAGCTCCCATGACGCGTCAGGAGCGTTTCCCGAGGCAGACTCGCCTCACGAGCTCGTTCGAGCATCTGTCCCGCCAACGGACAATACAACTTTGTCAATCAACACCCCTCGTATGTGGTGCTTGTCGGTCCTGTTTTCCATCCTTGGCTCCTCAACAAACCTGTTCTTTTCCCTGCGATATCCCAGCGTGGCCATTACGCCCGTCATAGCCCTACTACTCGTCCACTCCCTAGGTCTGCTGTGGGATGTCGTATTGAAATGGCCTGATGACCCCGATCAGGTATTTGTCCATGGTGTTCGCACGCAGACTACCACTGACAGCGATGGCGACCCATTCGGGCGAGGGAAGCATCGAATGACATGGCGGATGTGGTTTGCGCAAGGAAAATGGAACGAGAAGGAACACACCTGCGTCTATGTCAGCAGCAACGTTGCCTTTGGCTTCGCCTTCGCCACGGATGTCATCGTCGAGCAGACACAATTCTACAATCAGCCTGCGCCAATCGTGTACCAACTCCTCCTGACCATCTCGACGCAGATTTTAGGCTACGGCTTCGCAGGCATGGCCCGGCAGTTCCTCGTGCGACCGAGCGGCATGATTTGGCCGGGAACTCTCATGTCTGCCGCCATGTTTTCCACCTTGCACAAGCAGGACAACAAACCTGCCAATGGATGGACAATCAGCCGCTGGAAGTTCTTCTACGTGGTTTGGTTCGGTGCGTTTGCCTTCTACTTCCTGCCAGGCCTGCTGATGCCGGCCCTTAGCTACTTCAACGTCATTACCTGGTTTGCGCCGAAGAACGTTGTCGTCGCCAATCTGTTCGGCGTGGCGTCCGGCCTTGGCTTGTTTCCTATGACGTTCGACTGGGCACAAATCACCTACGTCGGAAACCCTCTTCTTGTGCCCTTCTGGGCCGCCCTGAATGTCATCGGCGGTCTCGCCATTGTCATGTGGATCATCGCACCCATCTTCTACTACACCAATGTCCTGTATACCTCGTACCTACCGGTTCTGTCCGTAAGCGTCTTTGACAATACTGGCAAGGTCTACAACGTCAGCAAGATCCTGACACCAGCCTTCCTCTTCGACGGAGAGGCCTACAAATCCTACAGCAGGGTTTTCCTCCCCGTGACATACATGCTCAGTTACGGCATGCAGTTTGCCGGACTGGCTGCTCTTCTCACCCACACATACTGCTGGCATGGAAGGGATATTTGGCGCACGTGGAAAAGGGCATTGGAAGAAGCGCGCCAGGATGGCAAGCAAACATACCGCCATGTGCCTGGATCTCAGTCGGAAGCCACCTCGCCGACTGCCAGTCTCGGAAGCGAGAACTCCAGCCGCATGCCGGCATCCACTTCAAATGTCGACAACCTCATCAGCCGCGAGGATATTCACTGTCGACTGATGAGTCGGTACCGAGACGCCCCCTATACGTGGTATCTACTCACTTTTGCCTCCATGACGGCCATTGGCATATTTGTCGTCGAATAGTAAGTCGTCGCCCATCGCTCATGACCAAACCATTGATTGGCTCTCGTTTGCACATGAAAGGAAACCACGCACGTTTCTAACTCAAACCCCCCATCTCCCACCCCCTCCCCCCCCCGGGCGCAGCTATCCCGTCCATCTCCCATGGTACGGCCTCCTTTTAGCCCTCGCCATCGGAGCCATCTTTTTCATCCCCAACGGCATCATCATGGCCGTGACCAACCAACATAGCAGCATCTACCTCATCTGCCAGCTCATTTGTGGCGTCGCATTTCCAGGTCGCCCCATCGCCAACATGGTCTTCGTCACCTACGGCTACATCTCCTCTGCGCAAGGCATCAAATTCGCATCTGATCTCAAGCTAGGGTACTATATGAAGATCCCCCCTCGCATCATGTTCCTCGTCCAGTTTGTGGCCACACTCGTCTCTTCCGTGACGCAAATCGGTGTTCTGAACTGGATGTTCGCCAACGTCAAGGGTATCTGTACCGCCGACGCCCTCAACGGCTTCACGTGCCCCATTGCACGCGTCCACTTCAACGGTTCTATCCTATGGGGCGTCGTCGGCCCCGGCGAGTTCTTCGGCCCCGGCGCCATCTACCGCCCCCTGGTGTGGTGTTTCCCGCTCGGTGCTCTCCTCCCCATCCCGCTGTGGCTATATGCCCGCCGCAGACGCCGCAGCATCATCCGGAAAGTCAATCTCCCCGTCATATTCGGCGCCATGTCCTGGGTCCCCCCGGCCACGGGTCTCAATTTCTCCGTGTGGGCCGTCGTATGCTACCTCTTCAACTTGGTCATCAGACGGCGCGCCAATGCCTGGTGGGGCAAGTACACCATGACTCTAAGCGCGGCCCTCGACTCGGGCCTCGCATTCGGCATCGTCGTCGTCTTCTTTGGCTTCCTCTACCCCGGGTGGATGGAGAACTTCAAGTGGTGGGGGACAGAGGTCTACAAGCAGGGTTGTGACTGGCAGGCTTGCAGCTATAGACAGGTGTCAGGGTGAAACTTTTGGCCCGCATGCTTGGTGAGGATGGAATGAGAAGAATATCCCCCGGGGGCCTTAAAGGGGCCGCATCGAAACTCATGCACCACGGCATGGCATGGCATGCGCATTGCAATGGAGCATTTGCATTCACATATTGAAAACTTGGGCCCCCCCTTGGGCATAGGTTTCTTGGGAAGCAAGGACGTGCGTGATCTTTTGGATAGAGCTTCACCTTGAATGGACTGGGCTTTTCACCATTGCAATGGCCGAAATAAATAAATTCACAGTGTATGACGTGACTTGTTTTTGTTGATATCATCACTGTTCACCCCAGACAAACCCACATTCTTGTAATTGAATTTGATCTTGTTCCAAGGCCATATATCTATAAACGCACAGCTCTTCACGGGGTTTCTTCCGTGTCGTTTACAGCAGATTACTGTACAGTGGACCAGCTATAACTGCAAAGTCGAACGCCTGCTGAGCTGCTGGCCCAGAACCATTTACCACACCCTCCCCTTGGAATGGCAACTCCGTCTAACCATCCACCACTACCCCCTTTATTGACCGGCTTCCCATTCTGGGTTCTGCAAGCTGTCAGCATTCCAACGTATCAAAGCAAAGTTGGTGGGGGGAGTACAAGGGGAAGAAAAGAAGAGGATGAATTTGGCAGTTAACCGTCAACTTACCTTCTTCAGAATGACAAGACCCTCCAGTGTACCATTCAAGCTGATGTATTGCTCGTCCTCAAGTTCTGCCCTGTCGCCGTATCCCAGCAATACAGGCGTGTTTTGTGTCTGCCATCCTGTAATGGTCTTGGGACGACCAGCCTGACCAACAACATCGACAGCCTGACCGACTCGCACATTGACCTTCAGAGGCTTGAGCTGCTCATCAAGCGTGACAAGGAAACGAGGGTGCATGGCTGTGACAAGGAAATACAGGAGATAATGAGAAGTCGAGGTGATGAATTCTTTGGGGTCGATCAAGGCCACCAAGGTGGCCAACAGACCGGCAGTGGACACTTGGGAGAGAACTTGGCGGTCTGTGTGGAAGGGGTTGATGGACAGAGTCCCCTTGCCCATGTGCAGCAAACCTTGAGCAATTCTGACCATGAACAAGGCGTCTTGATCACGGTGGTAGTAGCTCGCCAGTTGTCTCAGAAGCTGTGCCAAACGCGCATTGTTGGTTCCCGCTCCAAGCATTCCCATGGCGAAGATGGCGTTGATGGCAACCTCCGGGTCGTTGTCGTGGCTGTATCTTGACAGGGTGTCGTAAACCTTCATCTGGGGGTTGCTTGGGCTGATGAGGCCCATAGCCAATGGGACTGCCTTGCGAATGTTGGCTTCTCCGTAGTGCATGAGGTGTCCGAACTGTCGCAGGACCATCTCCTGGCCGATATCCTCACCCATGGCCACCAAGGCAATGCCAATGACAGCATAAGCCTGGAGGAGCTCATCGCCCTTCTTGTCGTCCGTCTCCTCCTGGTGCTCATTGCAAATGTGTAGTAGTTCCTGGATCTTCAACACCGCTCCGGTGCCTGCCCAGGCACAAATCTCAGCGAGGACAGCGGTGGGTTTGGCCATGGGATGGTCCACAGCCTTGAGGGTTTCCAAGATGACATCCACCTCTTCTTGTCGTCCAAAGTACAACAAGCCTAGCCCAAGAGCCAAAAATCGGGTCCATTTGTCGGTAAGCTGGTTTTTGCGCTCGTCATCCATCAGTGTCGTCACAATAGCTTCTGTGACATCCGGGTGGATAGAGCCAACACAGATCAGTCCGCAGGAGAGGGCAGCCATAGCAGAAATCTGCATGTCTTGTGATGCATCACTGATGATGGGCAACAGAAGCTCAAGCAATTCTTCCTTATTCGAACCGGCATAGGACAGGCCCAGACCCATGATGCAGGCAGTACGGACAAGAGGATTCGAGTGATGCAATTTCTCGGCGTCTCCGAGCAATGCCAAAGCTGGCTCAGAGTCGATGCGAACACCCGAGTTCATAATGCCGATAGCAAGCATGGCTCCAGCCGAGATTTCAGGCTCGGGGGAGTACGTGTATCTGTCAATCAAGTCCAATCCATTCTCAATGTCCCACAGCAATAGTGTACCCATGGATGCGACAGTGGACATCATGCCGTCTGCCTTGGTCTTCCATACCCAGCTCTCCTTCTCGCCATCCACCAGCATCATCTTGTCATTGCCGAACCCTGCATTCACAAATGCGTTGACAAACGCGGCAGCCAAATTATGCCTCGCAGAGTCGAGGTTGGTCATACCAGCTACTCGACTGCTTTCAAGATGGCTCTTGTAAATGTCTTCGGTTGTCTTGGGGTCTAGAATGTTCAGCTCCTTACCGAGCGACTTGAAGTGTTCCGACAGCTTAAGATTCGACAAGCACTCCACAGTCTCCTGTTCATCTTCATTACTTTCTGGCAGATAAAGCACTATCCTCTGTCGAGCTACCAAGAAAGCGAGTTGTTTCTTCAAGGCAGGATCATCGGCCTTATCGAAGTCAGCCTTAATAAGATCGAAGTCGTGCAATCGAATGGCAAGCACTATGGCTTGTGTAAACTGCTTGTACTCCATATAGATGTTGTGTGCAGTGCGCAGGAAAGTCTCGTTGTCGGGATACGTGAGCAGGTTGACCATGCTGCCCATGTACAAGCACACTCTGGGATACGTGTTGGCATCGACGAACTTGGGAATCTGTTCGATAATTTCCAGTTCACTCATTAGATCGACTGCATCTGCCTCGGCATTGCTCTTGATAAATTGAGGAACGAGAACCAAAGCAAGATCTATCAGCTCCGCGGTGGGCTCATCAGCCGTAATTCTCTTGCCGTAAACCTCGCCGATTTCCAAGGCCAAGTGTCGCACATATTCGTGACCCCAGGATGAGATATCAGACGTAGGGGCTAAGAGTCGATATTTGAGCGTGTCTTGTTTGTCTTCGTCTGAGAAAGTCATGCCAATGACCGACAAAACGTCTGCCAATGACGTCTTGTTCCCGCCTGCTGGCCAATCTTCGTACAGCTTCGTCAGCGTCGCATAATGTGGTCGGAGAAACTTCAAAGGTTTCGGAACTGCTGTCATTGATGATGTTGAAGTTTTAATCGAAGTTTTCATTGCTTCCAGTGCCGTCTTGTGTAGCTCAGTGTTTGGTTCCTGTGATCATTTCGTATCAGCACTATGGCGTCGATGAGACGAGGCTGCAGGTTCCTACTGCGCAGATGACTTACCGTCAGCCGCTCAATTATCATGTCCAACTCACTCTTGAGCTGCTGGTCCTCATCACTTAGCTCTTCTTCGGCGACTATCACATACTTAGCATACCGTGCGCTGTCATGTCAGTTAGAACCCGTACTCACCATCCTTCTTTTCATCTTCCTTCTTGCCGTTCAAGACGGGCTTGTCTTCCTTGGAGTCATCAACGGCCTTGCCCTTGCCTTTGTCCACCGCCTTGGGCGCATCGCTGTCTTGGGCCATGTTGGCGTCGATGGGTTGAGCGCCCTTTGCGAAGGTCCTACGAGTAGAAGCGGATGTGTCGAGGAGAAAAAATGATTAGGACTGACAGGGGTGGTGATGAGGGTGTAATAATTCTGGCCTGGATGTATATCCCAGGTGCTCGGCTGTGGTGGA
Organism: Epichloe coenophiala; assembly: GCA_018801565.1. NCBI lineage: Eukaryota > Fungi > Ascomycota > Sordariomycetes > Hypocreales > Clavicipitaceae > Epichloe > Epichloe coenophiala. The sequence goes on along the minus strand of JAFEMN010000010.1, from coordinate 496,210 downwards.
AGCTGATGGGCGTCTTGTTGTTTGTCAGTCATCAACAAAGCTCCATGAGACAAGGTGCTGCTGCGAGCTCCGGTTATTACGTGAGGCGTCGGCGCCTTGCCCAGCCTGTTGCCAGTCTCATCACGTGCTGTGGCAACCCCCCCTTGAAGCCGAAGAGTTAATCCGCAAGATTCTTGTTCGTTGCACCACCCCCCACCAAAAAACAAAGAGCAGCCATTGCGATTGCCCCACGTCAAATGAGGATTTTCCGTCGGCGAATTATCGACTCGCCATAGTATTGAGACCTCAAGTCTATAATTCGAGCCTTGAAGTTGTCATTATGAAGTTGGACACGAGAGCTATGCGCTATCTGGCGCCCGAAGATTGGAGAGTGCTCACAGCAGTGAGTTCTGTCTGCGCACCCGTATGGACTGCTACTTAGTACTGACCCTATGACAGGTAGAAATGGGAAGCAAGAATCATGAGCTTGTGCCGACCCCTTTGATAGAGAAGCTGGCGCGACTGAGAGGCGGAGCTAGCGGAGTTCACAGGAGTATATCAGCACTCGCCAAAGTCGGTCTTATAGCCAAAGTGAAAGAGGCGAAATATGACGGTTATCGTTTGACATACGGAGGTCTCGATTATCTGGCCCTACACACTCACGCTACACGCAAAGACCTCTACAGCGTGGGCACCCGAATTGGTGTTGGAAAAGAGAGTGATATCATGGTCGTGGCAGACGAAACCGGCACCCAAAGAGTTCTCAAAATCCATCGCTTAGGAAGAATATCATTCCGAACAGTCAAGTCAAATCGAGACTACCTAAAGAATCGGGCTTCGGGCTCCTGGATGTACCTGTCAAGGCTAGCTGCTATGAAGGAGTATGCATTCATGAAAGCACTTTACGCGGAAGGATTTCCCGTTCCTGTTCCCCTGGCTCAGTCTCGTCACACCATCGTCATGACATTAGTGGATGCCTTTCCATTGCGACAAATCTCCACGGTCCCTGATCCCGCGTCCCTGTACGCTGATCTCATTGCACTCATTCTTCGACTTGCAAGTCACGGTTTGATACACGGCGATTTCAACGAGTTCAATATCCTGATTAAAGAGGAGAGGACCGTTTTGGAGGACGGCGTCGAGTCAATAAGACTGGAACCCGTCGTCATTGACTTCCCTCAAATGGTATCCATGGAGCACCAGAATGCCGAAATGTACTTTGACAGGGATGTTGAATGCATAAAGCGATTCTTCTCACGCCGGTTCCACTTCACTAGTACAACACCAGGGCCATTCTACAAAGATATCAAGAAGAAGTTGAAGAAGAGTCAAGCCACTAGACTTGATGCGACCGTCGAAGCGTCTGGTTTCACGAAAAAGATGTTGAAAGATCTTGAAGCTGCTATCAAAGAACAAGCAGAGAAGAGGGGTTCAAAAGGTTTATCCGAAGAAGCTGATGATGACGAAAACGAAGGGGACGAAGATGAAGATGACGCTTCATCAAGCGGCGAAGACGAAGAAGAGGAACTAATTGGCGGTATCTTGGGCCAACATCACATGGACGCAGTAGGTGATGTAGTTCCAGGCCACGGTGAAGATGTTCACGCTTCAAACAATGTCGCTGATGAGGGAGCTCCACAAGAGGACATGTCGAAACTGTCAATATAGTCGCAAATGTTCACGTACCCAGGTTCAAATGATCAAAAATTTAATAAGCAAATGGTGCGTAGAGTACATTCTGCTCATGGGAATAATTTATTCATCCACACATCATTGTGTTGTCTTCAGCTCCGAGTCCAATCCTCTAAGATCTAAAGTACAATTTCAACAAAATTGGCCAGAAGTCCCCTGTGCACTTGCAAAGTTGCATCAAAGGGAACTTCCGGTCCTAACATGCCACTGATAGGTAATGTCTGCTTGCAAATCATCTGGCAAATACATCAAAGACAAAAACAGAATAAAAGGACAAGGACAAAGCACCAGCAAAAAATATAGCCACATGGCTGAACATGATACCAGCTGGAAAACAAGCAAAAACAGAGCCAAGCAAAACATACTATCGTCCAAGAAAGAGAGAGAGGTATGGGGGAAGAAGACGAGAAAACACATTAGACGTTTACTTTTCCTCACGTCGGGCCCCCTTTGGTGAAGGGGAGTGATTCTCATCGTTGCCGCTGACGGTGGTGGCGGCAGCTGAGCCCGCGTGAATGGTGACACTTTCGTCACTATCCGATGACAAGGACACCGGGGCTGTCACCTCGATGTTTGCGTTCGTAATGACTCTGAAACCACAGTTAGAACACGCTGGAAGCACCTCGCGATGGAGCATACTCGGTTAATCCATGTCGGGTCCCCGAGTGCCTCATCATGCTACCATCCTCGTTCGATGAAGCAGAAAGCCCACTTCACCATGTCAGTGAAAACATGATAAAAGAGGGGGAGATCTGTTCACCTGCGAGAGATGGGCAACGCTCGACGCCATTGGGACTGTTGGTTATACAGCGTGGGACTCATGCCTACAAGCGGTGTACCGTAAGCCCCAATGTTGTATTCGTTCGTGCGGAATTGACGGCGTTCAGCCGTAACTCGCTTCAGCTCTTTCTGGGAGGGTGTGTCGGCATATCGAATGTTCATGAGAAGCCCCTCCTCTCCAATGCCCATCCCATTGTACTTTCGAATAATTTCATCGCAAATATCACGGTTTTCGAATCTGTAGAGGATAATTAATGATCCATTTGGCAGAAATAAGCATGAAGCACCAACCGAGCGAACCCGACACCACGACTGTTTCCCATGCTGTCGCGGAGAATCTTGCTGGAGAGAATCGTGCACCCCATAAAGATAGCCCCAAGCTCCTAGAGGCTTGTTAGCAGTTTGCCAAGATTCGCCCGAAAATGGGCTCGGAGAATTCACTTACAACTTCGGTCAGGGTCTTGGGAAGATTGGAAATGTACAAATTCGTGGACCCCTCGTCTCCCTCCGCCTTGAGACGAGAATTGAAAGATTCCTGTTGATATTGTCAGAAAGGGACCGACACACATCAGGGCAGGAATCACTCACCCTCGCAAAGCCAACTTCATAGCCGAGTCGATGAAAGCCGCGAATGCACATCTCAGAGTCTTGAACGTCGAAGAATTTAGCGAAGCCGAATCTAAAAAAAGTCAGTTGAACATCGAGCGCCAACTATGGGGTGAGATCTACCCTTTGCATGCCCCAGTTCCAGTGTCAATGATCGCCTTCGAAGTCTCAACCGGTCCAAATCGAGATGTGAACTTGTAGAGTAACTCATCGTCCGTGGTCGGATGGAGGCCGCGAATGTAGACGTTGCGGTTGCCAGGAATTCGATTTTCCAAGCTTTGTTCCAGACTCTTCATCTGACTTGGAGGTGTGAACACAGCAGGCACAGCTCTGGGAACAGCAGGCTCTTGCTTCAGAATTTCGTCGATTGTGCGATCGGGCACCACCGCAATGGCGGACTTGGCAATATCGGTTTGAAGGGAAGGAAGGCCAATCTGTTGTGGAGATGGGGTTGTGTAGGCTGAGCGGTCGAGGCTTGCAACTCGAGGTCCAGCGTCACGCTGCGAGACAGTTCCATAGAAGGGAGTAGCTGGGGTTGATTCGGTTGTGGAATAGGAACCACGACGATTCTCAAGGCCAGGAACGTCTGAATGCCCACGATCCATACGTGCATGGGTTGCGCTGGGTCGCCCAGGAGTGTAAGGCATCAAGGGCATAGGGAGGCCAACATAGGGAGGGCCATACCCACCAGCGGGAATACCGAATCCAGAATATGGGTTCTCATTGCCGTGACTCATGCTAAGAGGCTGGTGGTTCATTGGTGCGAGAACGTATTGGCCATCTGATCCAACGACATATGCTGGCCCTGGCCCCATGGCCATATGGCCAGAGTTGCCGGGAATACCGAGTCCTCCCAGGGAAATACCTGCGAAATGGTTCATCAGACTGGTCGTTGGGTCCGCGGCTGAGTGTGCAGAAACATGACCATGGACGTGGCGACCCGTATGATGGGGAAGGTAGGCTGTTCCGATGCTGCCACCCGCGTCCATTTTGTAATTTTCAATTTCTGGTTGAGTAAAACTGAGGGCTGTTTGTCAAAAAGCAGACTGTCAGCAAGCTGAACTTCCATTGCGCTCGAATGCCGAGATAATAACATCAAGAAAATGTCAAGAAAAGCGAGACCGGGTCGTCAAGCCTGGTCATACGGTTTTGGAGTGGCGGGAGAATTCGATGATACCTGATCGTAAGGACGAAAGCTCACTTACTTTGACAGACAGCAAGGGATAAGCTTGAAGAGTTGATTGAGAATCTGTCAATCCGAGAGAAACAAAGATCTGCACTAAGAGCGCCAATGGCCAGCGTTAGCAATATGGCAATGACCTTGCCATGGAAATCAACCATCACTCAAGGTGAACGAACAAAAAGCCACGCCGATAACCACGAGGCAGCTAAAATTTCCAGCTGAGGATGCGTGGAAATCAAAGAAAAGGGAGAGAGTGTCAGAATGAATACTTACATCGCTTTTCTGATCGAACGTCTCCGTGATGGTGAAAGCAGCGAGGAACTACCAAAGGCAAATGTTGCTATCAAGACACTGGAACGAAGCAAAGGAGTCAGTAAGATAGAACAAGCTGAGCAAATGGCTTGTTGTATGATGCCAATTCGCCGATCAGAAGAACTAGAACGGTCTGGTCGAGCAGTGTTGATATTGTGGGAAAAGAAAGGTGGAAGAAGCTGGTAAAGAAAGGAGTCACGAAATATGGGAGAGAGATAGATGCAGTCAGTGGATGGAGAACAGAAGCGAGGCACCTTACCTAATAATGAATACAGGTGCTGGTGAGGTAATTGCGATGCTGCTTATGCTATGATGCAGAGGAAGGAGTTCCGAAGTATTGTTAGGCAAGCTAGAAGATACCAGATGCAAGCAGGCGGGCAGTATTGGCCCTGCCGTCGGTTGTCTCAAGAACACAAGTCAGAAGAAGGAAGAAGCAGAGAGCAGTGAAGCGAGAAAGAGAGGTGACTGGGTCGAGCTATGACGACAAGCGGACAAGTCAAACGAAGTTCTCGCTGCCAGTTGTCAGAGTCAGCTGCCACCCGTTCTCGTCTGTCTGAGAAGGCAATGTTAATCATAGGCCACCTTCTGACAGCTGTAAGGTATGGCCGAACTGATACTCACAGGCTGTACTAGTCGAAGGACGGAAAAACACTGTGTGTGATTCAAGAAGGCCGTATCGTCTGGCTCTCTCTACCCGTTAACGGAGTTATAGACACCAAGTCTTCCCAGTTTCTTTGTCTGTTAGTACTCGACAATGTGATTTATGGCCTCCTATGGCTCGGATCGACTGTAACAATACTGAGAAGCAAACGATGGATTAAAGAATATGAAGGGTATTGAAGGCTCAGCAAACGGTCATTCTCGATATTATAATGATAAGAAACAATAATGCAACTTCAGCCCAGACGCGTCCTACACAATGCGTGGTGGGACGGCCCGGTCTAAATGGGGGTTCTGACCTGACTAAACTCTGTACCATACATAGCCATTGGGATCAGAAGCAATCATCGTGACACCCATCCTAGCGTTGCTTTTTCCCCCCATCTCAGACGCTTACACCTCTGATTCACGCGAGGAGGTTCCGTCTGGGCACCACAGGTGTTGGTAAGGATATCGGTTGTTCCGCATTGTTGGCGGCTTGGATCGAGGGACAGAAGCAAGTCCAGCCTAATGGGACCCTTGCCAACTTGTTGGCCCATGCTAGGATACTAAGACGGACGCTAGCCAGCTGTAAGGCAGGAGCTTGGACACTGTTTGGCACACGCACCACGGTCCGAAGGCGCGTTTCTTTGCTAGGCGGCGATCGTGGATCCAGCCAGCTAGAATAAAGAAAACAACTGCACTCCTCGTGTATGCTTTGCTTTTCTCGTGTCAATTTTCTCCGACGCCCGTCCCAGATGGTGATCAAGTACGGCCGCATCCCAGACCTTTTATTGTCTTCCCGAGGCTCTTGAGACATTTCTGGCTAACCTATTCGCCGCTCACATCTCGTGAGAACTGCCAGACTCGACCTTGACCTCACTCTCCCTTCCACGGTGTTACATGAATGTGCTAATGGCGGCAGCCGGGGTCTGGTCTGAGATCCGTGTTGCCATGCGATCAGAATTCGAATCCAGCACGACCTTTATAAATACCACACAGGGCTCACGGCCACTCGCAGTACCCTTCCGAACGATGAAACAAGAAAAGTGACAAACCTCACATGCAAGGGAGAAGAGCATCTCAATGGTCAGCCTCCGGGCCGAAAAAGGAACCCCCGAGCCTCAAGTCTAGCAGGGGGGAGAGGCAAGACGCCATGGCTGCTTGTACTAAAAGTTGAAACAACCTTGTACAAGATCTTTCGCCCGATGGCAGCAATTCAGCGACTTGCGCTACATGTCCACGTCCAACGTCTAGACGCGAGTCAATCATGGTAGCAGGTCCCTTGCAACATCGTGTCCGAAGTGATTGTTTACCTCGAATCGAACGAGCAGATGGTAGTGGCTGATGATGCGGTTCAGAACTCGTTCAGAACCCTCCTCGACCTGACCTTGCCACCTTACCCCACAGCAACTATTCGCCCTTGACTGACCATTCCGGAAACGGATTTGTTGGTGCTAGGGAGGTTCTTCAAAAAGCAAAGTACAGTCCGCCCTTTCCGATTTGTCCAATGCTCAAGTTCCTGATTTTGCCTGATCAAGGTCTCTCCAGAAAGCATGGTTGTCCATCCATTTCGGGGTCGTCGAACAGTGCCGACTCTCGAGCTCTGGTTCAGACGCTTGTCTATCTCTCCACCTCAAAATTTGGAGCCAGAGCCCTCTCCGCGCTTCGTGCATGTAGTAGTAGATAGCATACCTCACCAAGCAATCATTTGGTTCCTGTAGCAGATTCGACTGTCTTCGGAGTCACGGGGCATGGCAGAGAATTATTGAGTGGCAGAACATCTTGCTTTTTCCTCCTCTCCTCTTGGCTTGAGTCTCTCAGGCATCACCACCCTTAGTCAAGCCCCCATTGCCAGCAATATTGGCAGCAAGTAAAGGCAGTTCCATATTGACTGGCATCAGTCTTATAAACCGTACATTCTCTTTGTTGCGAGCGAAGGCCAAGCAGAGGTCGTAGAAATACTAAGAGGACCTGTGCGTGTTAAGTTTCGTTTCGTATCTCATTGCAATCAATCCAATACAGCCTAACAATACCATGTTTCTCCACATTAGGCAAGTGCACTATTTCGAATAACCCATCCTGCTGCATACTTGTATAATGAGACAAGAAATCTATGTTATTGGAAGAATCACGGGAGATGAATATGTCACCATAAAGATGAAAGGGGAAAGGGGGGGGGGGGGTTTGCCAAAGATCAACGCCGCAGTACAACCTCCGTGTAGCCCGCGTCTATATCATGGAACATGCATGTTCGACTTGCCGTGGGCATTCCGAGGGAACTAACTCCCATGCAACTTCATCATAAGCATACCGCCAACTATCTAATCGATAAGCACGCTTGCATCTCTATGTAAGCGAGCCGCATCGAATTTCGTTTTATAAACAAGAAAGGTGTATATTCGTCCTGTCTTCTAAGACCAAACATCCTCCTGTAAATTTAGGTTAGAGCCATATTTCACCAATGAGTTGAATTGGAGGAAAAAAGCCCAGTTTGGAATACATACCTGGTATTGATTTGCCGCTCTCATATTCTTCACAATCTCTTCACCCTTGGCCTCTGACACGCCACGTGACTCGGCGAGAATCTGTGCCAGAACAGTGTTGACCTCTCGAGCCATATGTGCTGCGTCACCGCATACGTAGAAGTAGGCCTTCTGGGAGAGTAGCTCGCCGACCTCCTTGGAACGTTCCTTCAGACGATGCTGGACGTAGACCTTCTTGGAGGATTCTCTTGAGAAGGCGGTGACGATTTCGAAACTATCGCCTAGGGCCTTTTTGTATTCCTGTTGTTGGTTGTAAGAAAATTGTGTTGTTGGAGGATTCCATTCGACATTAGTGTGGAACTTACTTCAAACTCAGTTTCGTACAAGAAGTCCTCGGAACGTTTTCTGCAACCAAAAAAAAGAATCATTTTCCCGACAGTGACTCCGTTCTGAGTCTGCTTTGCTCGCTCCTGAATGAAACCGCGGAAAGGAGCAACACCAGTGCCGGGACCCACCATGATGATGGGCTTGCCGGGGTCAGAAGGAAGCTTGAAGTTGGAGTGACGGACATGTACGGGGACGTGGATTCCATCAAACTTGTTGCGAGGTCCGTTGAGAGCATATGTCTTGCCGAAGGGGGACGGATTGGGGTCACCATTCTGCTTCTGTTTAAGGGCGAACAAATAGTTGGTGGCCACGCCATTGAAGGGGTCGTTTCTACCGGGGATCTTTCGCGACTCAACAACAGCAGTGATGGAGATCTTTTTGGGCTGCACGAGGGAAGACGACGAAATAGAGTAGTAGCGGGGCTGCAGCTTCGTGAGACCTTCGATAAAAGCCGAAAAGGGGATATTGGTCCATTTCTGGCCCTTGCCGACAGCTTCCAAGAAGCGAGCAATGTTGTAGAAATGAGGTCCGATCTTGTCGTGGAAGTACTGCTTGTCACTGCCTAGCCGGGCCATCTCGGCCTTAACCTCTTCGTCGGGCGAAAAGACAGCCAAGGTTGCGGCGAATTGACGAGAAACGGGGGCACAGATTTCGAGGTGGTATCGTACAATGGCGTCGTAGGTGGTGGGTGTCGGGAAAGGAACCTTTGCAGTCGGCTCCAGAGCTTTAACACTGATGACATTGTTTCGCTTCTCATTCAAGCCAATAATGTCCAAAAATCGGTCGACTTCATCACCAGAGTTGGTTGGCCAAATTGCAATGTGATCACCGGTCTGATAAGAAAGATTGGATCCACTGATGTCGACCTCCATGTGAATGCAGTTTCGGTCCTTGGCTGAAAACAATTCTCGAGATTCCGCGATCGGCGCGATGTACGGGTTGTGCGAGTTGAACGGGCCCTTGGCTGTGCCCTCGAGGTGCATCTTGTTCGGCTCTCCGAGGTAAACCTCGGGGGATTCAGGGGTGAGGTTCTCGCGATTAACAATATCGAAAGTCGGTTCGTAGACAGCTTCGCGTTCCTCAAGACCCATCTTGTCTGCCAGCGCAACCCACATTGGATCTTTCCAGGCCAAGAAGTCTTCCTCCATGGTGCCGGCACCATCGTCACCTTCACCAGCTTCGCCAATACGATGGGCGCCGAGCTTCTGAAGAGCCTTGTCAACATTGCGAACCATGGAGTTGTAGTGCTCGTAGGTGTTGTTGCCAAGACCAAAGGCAACAAAGTTTAGGTTCTCCAAAGGTGGATCGCTGCCCTCGGAGAAGCTGACGTCCTCGCTGGTGATGAACTCGTAGAATTCGACCGCGTTGTCGGTAGGCTCACCCTCGCCATAAGTAGCAAGAACAAACATGGCAACCTTGTCGCTGGGCATGGTGTCGAGATTATCGTAATCGTACTCTTCCAGATCGGCGACCATGGTCTCCAGACCAAATCGACTCTTGCCCTCCTTGGCCAGACGCGAGGCATAATCTTCAGCTGTTCCAGTCTGAGATCCGTAAAAGATGACACAATTCTTCCCAGACTCCTCCATCTTCTCGATTATGTTTCTGGAGCGCCCGGCCTTTGCGCCACTGACATTGGCAAAGGCATTGGCATAGGGGTCCTTGGTGACACCCCATAGCGTACCCTTGGTGAAGTATGCCAAGGTACCCAAGAGGATGACCCCGAGGACAATGATGTCGAGCGTGTCTAATTCAGCCATGATGGGCGACTCGGTGCAGTGCTGAGGATTATTGTAGACAAAGAGGAGGAGACCGCAGTCTAGAGTGAAACCACCTGGCCAAGCGAGAATCTGCAATACGCCACCTGGCGACGCGGAAAAAAAACTGGGGGAAATCTGGAGGGGCGCACGGGATGAGGAGAGGACAGCTGGTGTTGCCGGGCCACGGGTCCTCGGACATGCATTATAATTTATATATAGCTAATAATCATTAGTAAGACTAGTAGGAGCAGCCGCGCTTCTGCACCGAGCCAGGAAGCCGATCAGACTCTTCCAACCGTCCATGGGTCAATCGTCTCTCCAACGTATGTACATGAATTACGGGACACGACGAATAAAGTAGGTCACAGAATGCCCTAGACGGTCAAGCTTGAAAACGCTGAAAAGGCTCTGATGGCTACAATTGACTATTCGGGCTACGTCTTGATGTTCCCCATGCCTTTTTGAACTTGTTGATTGTTAATGTTACCACGGCCATTCCGATGCCCCGATATCTCCGTACAATACGCGCCGCTTCTATTGCATTGTAGCCGGGCTTCGGTGTCACTCCGCAAAAGGGTCCACCCGTCAATTAAAATGTGCTTGCTCTGACTCTGTGGTTGCATCAAGTAGGCACCGCAAAAGCTGGACTTTTTGTCGATATTACGGACGTATTGTCCTGCCATTCGGGGCCTCTTCGCCCCTATCTATAATTGGATATCAGAGTGGATTCAGGCAGAAGCTAGCAGCTCTTTTGGAAGTATCCGACGAATCTTGCCGTCTCCACCTCAATAATTGCACGCAGAAGCGTCTGCAGGTATTATTCACTGTTGGCTCCTCACAGAGCGCGACATTCTCAGGACTGCTCATGATACTCAGACGCAGAGATTCTTCTACTTGGCGTTCCCGCGCCGACCCAACTTGCCGGCGGTGACTAATCACTCAGGTGTTCCACTGAATTTGGTGGCGTCTGGGGGGGTGGGTGGCGCCTGGGCGACGGGGCTGGTGGATGGTGGACCGCGACCGCGTTGTCCACTAGCGAGCAATGATCATGGCGTCTTTTCTTTTCCAAGAGGGTGCTGTGGTTGAACATCTGTAGAGAGAGCATCGAGCTCATCTCCACATGTATTCCATCCTCGATTCTGCCCAAACCACTGTTCGCGGGCAGATTCTATAGTACCCCATGTTGTTGTGCTCTTTTAGCCTCGCATGCCCAACGCTGCAGCATGAGGAATTGGGCGGCGGTCCGTTTTGAAATGGGTGAGTTCTCCATTCTTCTCATACTGCCGTGAAACTCTTTGGCTGTCAGTTGGCTTGACACCCTCGTGCGAAGACACGCGTCCAATCGAATATCTGTTGCCACTCCACTTGGCGGCCTTCTTCGGTGTCTCACAAACGCAATGCATTGGACCAACACCCATTACTAACTTGGCGATCGTATAGCCCCGTCTCAAGCTCTTCCGGACAACCCACCGGATCCATTGAAGCAGCCGCCCCGGCCTGGGGCGAGATACGAAGACGAGAACGATCATGAACAGTTCTGGGACCAGACTATACGCCCAAGTGCCTTCACAACCCCATCGCGGCGCCTACCACATTCCAGAGAGTCATCGGCCGACAAGACTATCCACTCATCGTCCGGAATAACCTCCCCTCGACTGCACGGAGGTCCATCACGACAGGGTCTACCTGGTGCTGCTGAGCGTTCAATAGACCTCACCAAGACGGCAGTTTATGGACATCATCGGCAAACATCCATAGTTCATGGCATCCAGCACTCGAGAAACGGAAGCCAGTCAAGCGTGTCCGCCAGCCCTTTGAGCCCGCAGATAATCGCGGCGGCCGGCGTGGGGCTTGACAGGTCGGATTTGCAATCGGTCGCGATGCGATTGGATATGGAGTCCAAGTTGCCTTCAAGACCGGGAACCTCTCTGGCTGGACCGACTTTAAGTCCACTCGGTTCTACGCCAATGGAAAGGTCTGCCTCGGCTGCTGCTGATGTCTCTCTCACGGGATTAAATCAGAGAAAATTGGAGAGGATGCACAGCAAATCAAGACGGGAGCATCCGACACATCAATCGCATTCAAGAACGCACAAGGACGATCAGAAAACAGTTGGGGAATATGCTCTGCACGTGCTTTTTACGTCCGTAAGTGTGGTCAAGACATTCTCACACGGCCGTTAGCTCTTGCTCACAGATGGATAGTTTATTGCTCAGGCAGAGGAGAAGCTGACCGAATGCATCACCGTTCCCTTTGATCCTGAGCCTCAAATCGAGCGCATATGCGGTCCTGGAGTTGATCCAACCTTCGACCAGTTGATTGTGGCACTGGGGCATATCGCTAGCCCTAAACCCAAGGCACTCATTGATTCCATGATGCTATGGAGGAAAAGCAAAAGCGATGGAGCGAATGAGGCCCGAAGCCAATTGCAACAAATGCGCGGAAATCAACCTGGCGGCCCCCTACTGCGTAGAAATACGGAGCCGGTACAGCCTGGTCCAGGTTCGGGGGGAACTGATCCTGCCAACCCTAACTCTGCGACATTGTCTACCAAACAGGAATTCGTGGCTCAACAAGAGCGCCGGTCAACCGTCTCTATATACATACTGTGTCGAGTTCTTCTGGAGATAATTCGGCAAAGTAAACTCGCTTCCATCACGCCGGAAATGGAGGACAAACTTGAGAGCATAATCTTCGGCCAACTCAAGATTGCGGATAGTGAACAACTTATGTTATCACCATTAAAGCTCTCAAATTGGAACCTGTTCGCCAAATTACTGGGACACATGAGTGGAATCAATTTTGCAGGTGTCTCACGAAGATTCATCGAGGATCTTGAAAGCTCTTTGCAAGAGAGGTCAATCAAGAGCCCAACATCATCAGCTGCTCGGGAGGCTGAAGGCAAAATAGAGCTTGTCCTTGGGGGCATGAAACACCTCAAGGTCAGAATTTCCCCGGAATCTGCTTGGGTGGTGTCATGCGAGTTCCTGGTCTCGCTTGGTCGCCTTTTCAGCAAATGTCGCGGACAGAAGGTGAAAACAGCATTTTGCCAAGTAATTGACATGTTGCTATTACCTATTGCCGCCAACGCCAGCAACAGCCATCTCCTGCACCCCAAATGGTCCGAAGTTGTCGCCGCAGTCAGAGATCGGCTCGCGCAAATGTTCATCAAGCCGCGCCACTGGACTGTTGCCTTTCCTTTGACGGCGACGTTGCTTTGTGTATCTTCGCCCGATAGCTTCAGCTCCCAATGGCTGCAGCTGGTTCTCTCTGTGCAAACCAAACTGAAAGATCGTCTTACGAGACCTCTCTGTCTGCAAGTCATCTCGAGACTTGTCTGGACGTATTTATACCGAACCAACGATAACTTCCAAACCTCTGTCCGAAAGCTCGACGATGTGATGAGACTGGTTCTGCCGGGTGCAAAGCGAAGTATTGTTGCCTCGGACATTGCGGTAGCTGAGCCACTCATCCAGATAATTCGGATCATTGGTTTCAAATACCCAGAGTATTGTTTTAGGACCGTCATCTTCCCTTTGATAAATGCAGAGCTCTTCACGAAAGACAAGGAGTTGCGAGTCGAACAGCTTGATCCAGATAGGATAGTGGTTGGAATTCGTGCATTCTTATGCATCATGTCTGACCTTGAAAAGGGCGAACAAGGACGTCCTCCCTTCCCAAGATCTTATAATGCACCGCCATCAGGCGACCGATGGCCGACTTCTCCTGTGCTAGCCTTCCCCACGGATGGCCCATTGTCGAATTCAACTCACAGCTCAAAGGAGGAGCTGGTGTCACGTCCAGTGCTTACTCATGTTCTGAACGATGGAATACGTGAGTATTATCTTCAATTTTGCAAAATTCTAGGCAAAATCACGATTGTCTGTGACAACACTTTTGGCGGTCAAGCTGCATTGGATGAGAAGTTTAACAGCCCCGGACCCAAAAACCCCATCACGGACAATTTTACCTTCTCAAGACGTGATGAGCACCCGAATGCAGCCGACCAGAAACAAGCGTTTTACGAACTTCTCCATGTGGCAGTCCAGGCCCTTCCGAGATGCTTATCCGTCGACATACCTTTCAACTCCTTAATCAACTTGCTATGCACAGGCACTGCCCATGTTCAATATAATATTGCCGAGTCATCCGCCTGTTCATTGAAGGCTATAGCCAGACAATCTCACGCACAACAAGTGACCATGGGGTTCGCTCGATTCATTTTCAACTTCGATGATCGCTATTCAACAATGTCTGATGGCGGCATGCTTGGACATGGACACGTTGAGAATACTCTTCGTCTATATGTCGAGTTACTCCAGATCTGGATTGAAGAAATCAGACACAAGTCACGAGAAGCGGCAAACGAGCAACATGACGCCAAGGAATCAGAAAAGAGGGCCTTGAAGCTAGACTTGTCAAGTATATGGGCTGAAGTTGACCAAGCTGAAGCACACGGTCTATTCTTCCTGTGTTCGCAGTCTCGAAGGGTACGGTACTTTGCCGTCACAGTCTTGCGCCTCATCACCGACTTTGACAAGGCACTCGGGAAAGACGCGTCAGAAGAAAAGGAGACCCCGCGTCTGATCGATATTCTAGAAAACGACTCGAATCAAGTCATGAACTTCAACGACGAACATCTTTCAGTTGCTGAGCGCAGCAGGTTGCAGCGAGGATTGCAAAACGCCAACAGTCAGGGTGCAGTCGTTGAGCTCTGCACAAGCGATGTTTCTTACGACGCAACTTTGTGGTTCAAGATTTTTCCAAATCTCATCCGCATTGCGTTTGACAGATGCCCATTCGCAGTTACCATATGTCGCGATCTCATCTGCAATCGGATATTGCAAATGTATAAACCTATCGTGTATGTGTCTGAGCCAACGAGGGGGCTGTACTACAACCCTGACGCAAGTAGCCGGATGGGAAGTCGCTCACCAGCGGCACAGCCCGAGGTCATGGTTGAGCAGTGGAAACTGTACCTCATATTCGCTTGCACAACCCTTGCCGACCCCGGAAGTCTTCCTTCTGCCACTGCGCCAGATGGTCAACATGGCCGAAAAACCTCCAAAGCTGTGTCGGCCGACAGGATTGTGACGGCAAGAACGCTGTTCAAGTACCTGATCCCACTCCTCTCCGTTTCATCAGCCTCTGTACGCGATGCGGTAGTCGTTGCGATGGGCTCTATTAATGTATACATTTATCGAACGCTTCTAGAAGAACTGCAAGGCCAAGTTTCTCGATGTAACGGCGAGGCCCGGGCAAGAATTCACCAAAGAACGAACAGCAGCCCGCGTCGCAATCGCAAGATGGATCTATTGCGGACTGAAATCACACATGTGTTCAAATTAACGTCACACTTCCTCAAAGACCCTCAAGTATTCCAATCAGAGTTTTTCCTGAACAACCTGACCTCGTACGCCAAGGACCTCAAGCTGTTTCTGATGGATGGAGAGGTTCAAATGGACTGGGAATTCCAGAAGCTCCGCCGCTATTACTGTGGACTCATGGAGGCATTGTTCGAAGGCATAAACCGAGCGGATGACCCATCTCGATGGATGACGTTTGAATCCCGCAAATCGGCCTTCTCCTTGATGGAAGATTGGTGTGGCTTCTCCCCAAACCAGAATCAGATTCGAGCCCGAGAGGACACCATGCGGCAATCTCTTATTGACCAACAGTCATTGGGTGAGCGGGGGACCGCCACAGCAGCGATGGAAATCGAGAAGCGAAACCTTCGAACTGCTGCGTTGAGTGCTATGGCTGCACTCTGTGCTGGCCCCATTAGTATTACAACCGAAAGTGGTGTTACTTTGCAGTTTGATGTCCGCCGAATGCTGGCATGGCTAGACGCCATCTTCAACTCTGGGAGTGACAAGATGAATGTCATTGGCCAACGGGCTCTCAAGAACCTCGTGTTTCATAATCAAGAGTATCCGTACCTTCTTGAACACTGTATCGCACGCTGCTACTTGTCAGAAGTCCCAAAGGTATTGGAGAGTTATTTCTCGGTCACTATAGAGGTGTTGCGGCAACATCCAAACTACCCATGCCCGTTCTGGAAATTGCTTTCTCTTTGCTTGTTTACCCTGGGAAACGAGCAAAGCGAAATACGGTCCAAGTCATCCACGGTACTTCGCTCGCTCGAAACCCGCCAACAGCGCAACTCGAAAATTCAGGATTTCGACATCAGTATATCTGATAAGACACAAGCAGTGTACAAGCTGGCTCAATTTGAGATATCCAAGCGGCTCTCAAAGCAGTATACTGAGCTTGCTTTCCACGTCTTTTCTGAATTCACGTACTATTTCAAAGATCTTCAACCTGTCGCCCAAAGAAATGCGGTTGCTGTCATTCTACCATGGATACAAACCATCGAGCTCAAACTTGACCCCAATGGTGGCCCTACGGCTCAGTCATATGTTCTGTTGGCTAACCTCCTCGAACTGACTATCAAATCTGGCGGCGCCTTGCACAACGAGGTCCAAGCTCTCTGGCAGGCACTTGCCACTGGCCCACATCCGGGAAATGTTCGTCTGATATTGGACTTCATCATGCAATTATGTTTGGAGCGTCGTGAACAGAACTTTGTGGAATATGCCAAACAGATTGTAGTATTCTTATCTACCACGAATAGCACGCCTGGGATCAAGGTCGTGGAATTCCTGCTCATGCAAATCAACCCCAAGGCGATGGTGCCCAATGAGAAAAGAGAGTCCATTCCACCACCTACCGATATCAACAACTTCCCGTATTGTGCTGACCTCGCCGAAGCTTTACCTGTTGGAACCAAACAGGCAGGATTCTCGCTTGGCCAGCTATCACTCATTTTACTCGTGGACCTGATGGTCTCACCAGTTCACCTCACGCCCGACAATGTCCCTCTCCTGCTTCAAGTGGTCACAGTGCTTTGGGATCACTATACCCCTCTCGTGCAAGAGCAGGCAAGAGAAATGCTAGTGCACATGATTCACGAACTCGTCATATCACACATGGACGACGTTTCTGTTGGAGTTGCAAAGAAGTCCATCGAGGACTTGGTTGATGCGATACGTCGCCACGACCGCACCGTGGTCTGGGGGTATGAAGACAGCAATGGCAACGTTGAAGATCGTGACAACAAGGTCCCTCCTAGCATGGAATTTTTGACCACAGAAGTTGTCAAAACCTTTCAAGTCACTTTTCCAATGATCAAGGAGCACTGGGGACGGCTGTCTCTGACATGGGCCACGTCTTGTCCAGTTAGACATCTAGCTTGCCGTTCCTTCCAGATATTTCGCTGTGTCCTCACCTCGATTGACCAGTATATGCTTGGCGATATGTTAGCTAGGCTATCTAACACTGTTGCGGACGAGGATCCCGAGATTCAATCCTTCTCCATGGAGATTTTGACGACTCTGAAAACCCTGCTGATAAAGCTGGACTCTGAAAAACTTGTCACATTTCCTCAGCTCTTTTGGACAACATGTGCATGTTTGGAATCCATCAACGAGAGTGAATTCCTGGAAGCTACAGAAATGCTCAGCGAGCTCGTCAATAAACTTGACTTTAGGTCGCCGAACGTTCGGAGAGTTATTGCTGACGGCCAGCCTGATCGCTGGGATGGTGATTTTGACGGGATCCAACCGCTTCTGTACAAGGGCCTCCGGTCTTCTCTGTGCTGGCAACCAACCTTGGACACGATCGACAAGTTAGTCAAACTGCCTGCGGACCCTTTGACGGGAGATGACAGTCGGTTATTCTTCGCGCTGCTAGCAAACTTCCCCCGATTCATGAATGAGTTGGAAAATGCAAATACTACAGAAAAAACCTTTCAGACCGCCAGATTACTTCTCGCCGAAGCTGACAAGTTGGGTCTCGAATCGATTGGATTGGTCCTCGACGAATTCACCTCCGGCAAGCAACAGGACAGCTCGGAATTTCTCAACCAACTATTCATGGCTCTCAAAGAACATTTCTTACCGCAGCATGAGTTCAAGATGATTACCTTCCTGATCGGCCTGCTCACCAACTCGCTATCGTGGGTCAAGGTACAGACTATGCGCATACTGTGTGTGGCCATTCCAGAAGTTGACATGCGCAATCCTGAGCTTGCTGGGCATGGCTCCGATCTCATTTCGCCACTGCTGCGTCTGCTCCAGACAGAGTTTTGCATGGATGCTTTAGAAGTTCTGGATAACGTCATGACCATGTCAGGCAGTCACATGGACAAGCACCACCTGAGAATGAGCATGACGCGGTCGACATCGAAAGCAATTCGCAAAGAATACGAGCGCACTCAGAGTCTGTTTGGCATCCCCGAGGCATCTGGATGGGCCATTCCTGTGCCGGCAAGCAAGACGGAATCAACACGAGCCAACATTCACGCTGCATTTTACATGTGCCAGAGCACCGAGGGGTCATCTATAGAGGCTACACCAACGGTGGAAGTCGAGTTTCACAATGACGACTTTCCGTATGGTTGTTTCGATGGGAGCGAAAGAGCAGATACTATGCTCTCTGACGACGGACGTGGTGACGGCCTGGTTGGAGATCTGGTCACGAAGTTGGGTAGCCTGGATGATTTTTTTGACGAAGCACCCAGCCCCACCACCGATGATGATGGGCGATCCTCGCGTACAGTGACGGAGTTCTCGCCAGAGGCATTCGATTCTGCAACGGATCTGTATGACGAGCAGATTCTACCAATTTTACACGAGGCGTCTAGTACCAACGCCTTCCAGAATGGATTTGCAGATCGTGCCATGGGCATGCCACGAGATATGGCCGCCAATACGATGAACCCCGGCGCATTCACCGCTGGCATGTCCCCAAGACCAGCGGTTCATTCCAGGTCCATTACTTCTCCATCTGCCCCGGCTTCATATCAGCCTCACACGATGGCAGAGATTGGATCAGATGAAGAATACATCTCCGGGGGGTTCTCCGATGCTGATGACGAACGACCACGAATGAGAGTCGGCATGAAGTCCCCAAATCACAGCTCTCGGCCCACGATGAGATCTGCAGCAAGCAGATCCCGCGATGAGAGTCTACGCGAACCGACTCTACCTAACGTGACGCCCCGAATGCCGAATAAGACATTTCACCCAAATCTGAGGAGCCCTAGGGACGTTTTATAAGGGGAGGGGGGAAGAGGAGGAAGGAATTAATGAGATTTGTTTTCGATTGACTACAAGTAAGAATATCGATGGCCGAGTTGCGAGATTTAGATTCGGACCACGTTGGGAAAGCTCTACGAGTTGAATTGGATTCAGAGAGCCCGCTCAAGAAAAGAGAGGCCTACTCAAGTCGCGATGCAATATGGAAGGAAGGGGTCCAAAGCGGCGCACGGGCGTTTCTCCGTAAGTTTTTGTAGCGAAGAGGTAAACAACATTGTTGGAAAATTAAATTTTTTTTTCCATATGTTAGCAATAATTAGAGACTTGAAAGTCCAAGTGAAAAGACCAACCCTTGCGTGCCAAAATCAATTTCCTAGCAGCCATCAAGCGACTAGTACTCTGCACATAACGTCGTAATAGAGACAAAGAGTATTGCCCGTGTCGGGAGTCTCGTCCATCTTTGGACAAAAAAAAAACCCAAGACAAGAGAAGAATTTAATATCGATGGCGCGTAGAGTAATCTGTCAATCATTAGCCCAACCGTCTTCTTCGAAACACCAACAATATGGAAAAAAAGAGAAAAGGGTGGTTCTCACCCTTGAGACTATTGACTTGACCCTTTCCTTTTGTCGCACCCCGATACACAGCTTCTAGGATATTCACCACATCCTGCCGATTTCTCTCCACGAAATTCATCTTGTTGTTATTACCGGTTCCGAAATCGCACATTATATGTTTGTTTCGGAAGAAGAACATGACTGCGAAGGGTTCTTCGTTGGAATTCAATTCTAGTTTGAGGTATACGTTAGTCTCGGATCGAACGAGGGGTGTTTGTTTCTTGGCAGCGCTTGCGAGCCGACAAGGATGTATGGGTGGTCATCGGGGGTACATGTCCAGGATATGGAAACAGAGGCCCAGCCAGTGGTTCAGTACGTACCGTACATGTGATTGAAGTCGGGAACTTTGGAAATGTCGCACACATAGATGACGGCCCATTTTTGAACCAAGGGGGCGACTTTGGAGAGAACCTCGTCCATAATGTCTAGGTCGGGGTTGTTGTTGGGGTCGCCGAAGCGGATTACGACGAGACGGTTCTCTTCGCTGAGGATGGCTTGGTCGACGTGCCATGCTGTGACGAGATGGGGGAGGAGGATGGTGCCCATGGCTTTTGTGGGGGGGTTTGTGTTGTGGTATGAGAAATATTAAATGGTTCGTCGGTTCGGGATTGAGGAGGTTGTTTCGAGTGACTGCTTGATTTTATGATGGTCGCGAGAGAGGAGTTGGTTGGTTGGTTGGTTGATGGTCGAAGAAAGTTGAGGAAGCTTATGTATGCAAGCCGCCGAATGAGCTGGATCTTTGGTGGGGCATTGGTGGTGGGGCAGCCCCCCCCCTCCTGCCGGGCACCGGTAGCTGCATTGATTTGAATATCAAATGCAAGTTATTCGTGCATCTGTGAGCTTGGCACCCTGGAGCCTCTTTCATTGACGAGAAACAGGTTTCATCACGAGCCTGGGAAAGGCATCAGGTTGCGCGTTGTCGAAATGTAGGACATCCTAGCCATGTTTCCCATCAGTCGTGCAATAATTTTGCGGTTATTGTCATCGTCACCACTCCACGCGTGTCGGCTGAGTTCCCGTCAATTCAGTGCGAGTCGATTGCGAAACAAGAGTTCGGACAAACAACCTGACAAGCTCAAGTACCCCGATTCGCCATCACCCCACCACTCAGATCTCGACTCATTCGTCTCCTACGCCAAAAGGACTGGCCTTGGTCAAAGTTCCACCGTCTACGTCGGCACTCATTACGAGTACAAGGTGGCTCACTCTCTGTCCAGATATGGCTTCTTTCTCAAGCGAATCGGAGGTTCGTCCGACTATGGCACCGATCTTGTAGGAACCTGGACTCTCCCGTCCCCCGAGTCGTCAACACTCTCTATGAGAACGCTGGTACAGTGCAAGGCAGGGAGCCAACGCGTCGGGCCACGGCACGTTCGCGAGCTCGAAGGGGCCTTTGTGGGCGCCCCTGTTGGCTGGAGAGGCGCGGGCGTGCTGGGTGTTCTGGTGAGTGAATGGCCGGCCACCAAGGGCGTGCGGGACTCCCTGGGGAGGAGTCAATGGCCGATGGTGTGCATGTGCTGCTCCCGGGATGGACTTGTGTCGCAGATGCTTTGGAACCAGCGCGCGCAGGAGCTGGGACTGGATGGGTACGGAGTGTCTGTCCGGCATGGCGGAGCGGGAGAGCTGGTGTTGATGCATAATGGCAGGACGCTGCCTCTCCGGAAAAGTTGATGGCGTTGAGGCCTGTATGTGTTTCAGTATTTGCATTCAGTTTTTTTCTCCCTGCCCGTGGTACTTGGGGTTTTCATATTGGTGCAAAGCGCGGTATCATCACCGTGACCGCAGCCAAAGGTGTAAAGGAAATCTCAGCAATTGACAAATGTTACAATTGGAACAGTGCGTCCATTGATCATAGTGATTTCCTAACGCGGGGGACTTGAATCAGCATTCTTCGGTTGGGGATAACTGTCAACGCCGTGGATCAACCCGTGCAAGTCGAACAGTGACTGGGAAATGGGGCCTCGAGTCCTTGACGAAGGAAAGTATAAACCGGTTTAGAAGAGTCCTTCCCCAAGATCAACCCCAATGGCCGAATCCCAGCGACTCGAGACCCAAACGCTGATGACTGATTCTTTGGTAATCCGGTGCCATCGTCGAGTATATTGGGTCGTGACCAGTGTCATATCATCATGAGCAATGCGAGAACGTATGTACAAGTGCCATATTATTCATCAAAAGTGTATCATATATACTATAGCCCGATTTACAATTTACACCGTGATAGCGCCCCCCCTCCCTTTCAGCTCAGTCCCCCCAGACAGCAGCTTTGGCCTTCTCCGACTCTTCACGGCTCCTCTGCTCTTCTTCTTTCGCTTGGTCCCGCTTCTTCTTCTCCTGTTCTCGAACAGATTTTTGAAAGGCCCTTTGCTCCTCCGTCTGTTTGGGAGCTTTTAACCCAAGACCGGCTGCAATCATACGACGAGCAACGGCGTCCGTCTTTTCCGGCCTCTTTGAAGCGTCTCCTCCGCGGGGCGAGGCTCGCCCATCGGCGATATCGTTCCAGCCGGCGACCGATACATATTTATAGTTGGCTGCGAATGGCGTAGGCGGTGGTGCAGATGGCACTACCGGACTCGCCACCGCTGGTGTGCGCTGCTCGATATCCGATCCCGAGGACTCCTCGTCATCCTCCCATGAATCAAGGACTTTTTTCTTGGACTTTGGATTTGACGGCCGGTTGTTGCTTTTTCCTGTGTCAAGGGTCGAATTCGACAGGGATTCTGTCACTTTGTCTTTGCTGCGAGATGTGGAGGCCATGATCCATGATTTGTGTGTTTCCTCAATGCCTACAAAAGTGTTCGGTGTATACCTGGGTGCCTCATCGCGGACCTAGCGATGCAGCTTTTGTTGAGCAAGACCCGCCCGCCGGTGGCCGAGGATCTGCCGATAGAAGTTCCCAGCAACCATGATTTCTGGGTCATATTGTTCGGCCGGTGTCGCCTCGTCGGCCGTCATTCCTTAAACAATTTCGCATCATCCATCCAGGCCCGCAGCGGCAATGTGCAACGAAGCTGTTACGACAGCCAGCACGAGCAACAGACGATAAGGTGACTTTACTGTCTACGATTTGTTAATTCACCATTCCATACATTATATCCCTGTCGCATCACGCTTAGGTTCTCGTTTTCGGCGTTGCCACTTTCGCCGTCTCGTACGTCCGAGTTTGGTGATAGCTGGAAAGAAGCTCACAGTCGCCGACCATGATTCCTCGATCTCGCCTGTCCGGGCGACTTATACTCGAGCGTTCCGCCGCGCATGCGTCTCGAACGCACGCTTCCTCGACATCGAGAAGATGGGCTCTGTCTTCAACTTGTTTCAGTCGACATGTGTGTAAATCCGATTTCCCTCACATCCGGCCAGGGTTGATCGGCGCGGCTTTCTCCACGTCGGTGCGACTAGGTAAGAAAGATGACAAGAACAACGGCGACTTTTTCGACTCCTCGCCCGAGACTATGACGGAGCCTTTGTCGGAAGAGGAGGTCAAGGCAAACTTGCAAAATCGGAAGAAGGAATCGGAGACAGAGGCAACAGAGAACAAGACCGAGGCCCCTTCAGCAAAAGGTGATACTAGCAGCAAATCCCAGGATGGAAAAGTCGGTGGCACGGCAGGTGGTTCAGCGGCTGGCGGCTCAGGATCTGGAGGGGACGGCTCTGGCGGCGATGGAGGTGGCAAAAAGGGAAAGAAGTCGGCCGAGAAGGCATTGCAGAAGCCGGTGGTCCCAGATGTGTACCCTCAAGTTCTCGCCATTCCTATTGCTCGAAGACCACTGTTTCCCGGGTTTTACAAAGCCATCACGATCAAAGACCCGAACGTCGCAACCGCCATCACGGAATCGATCAAGAGGGGGCAGCCATATGTTGGCGCGTTTTTGTTCAAGAACGAGAATGAGGACGAGGATATCATCCGCAACGTGGAAGACGTCCACGATGTTGGTGTTTTTGCCCAGATCACGAGCGCATTCCCAATCCATGGACAGGAAGGGGCATTAACGGCCATCCTGTATCCGCACCGCCGAATCAAGCTCTCCAGTCTAGTGCCCCCAAGCATGGCCGAGGTAGAGAAGACCGACTCAAAGCCAGACCCCGAGATACCAGAAGTCATACCGCAACAAACAACGACAGCAGCAGCAACAGCAACAACAACAACAACAACAGAAGGAGAACCTCCGCTAGAAAAGAAAGGCGACTTTGTGGCCAGTTTCGAAGAAGGTGCTATGGAGAAGAAACCGGATCAAGTCGCGGAGAAATATGAGCCTACATCATGGTTGAAGAAATGGCCTGTCAGCCTCGTCAATGTCGACAACCTCGCTGACGAACCCTACGACCCCAAGAGCCCCGTCATCCGAGCAGTCACGAACGAAATTGTCAATGTCTTCAAAGAGGTGGCAACTATGAACAACCTGTTTCGGGATCAGATTTCGACATTCTCCATGAGCCAGTCTACGGGAAATGTCACCTCGGAGCCTGGAAAACTGGCCGATTTCGCCGCTGCAGTTTCTTCTGGAGAGCAGAATGAATTGCAAGAAGTCTTGTCGTGTATGAATGTTGAGGAGCGGATGCAAAAAGCCCTCATTGTTCTCAAGAAGGAACTCATGAATGCTCAACTTCAGTCCAAGATCACCAAGGATGTGGAGAGCAAGATTAGCAAAAGGCAGCGAGAGTATTGGCTTATGGAGCAGATGAAGGGTATTCGCCGTGAACTCGGCCTGGAGTCCGACGGCAAGGACAAGCTCGTGGAAAAGTTCAAAGAAAAGGCCAACAAGTTAGCCATGCCTGAGCCTGTGCGAAAGGTCTTTGACGAAGAGCTTAACAAGCTCGCTCACCTGGAAGCCGCGGCATCAGAGTTCAACGTCACCCGAAACTATCTCGACTGGCTGACCCAGATTCCATGGGGCCGCAGAAGCGCGGAAAATTTCGGCATTGCCAACGCCATGAAGGTTTTGGACGAGGATCACTACGGCCTGAAGGACGTCAAAGATCGCATTTTGGAGTTCATTGCCGTCGGGAAGCTCCGAGGTACGGTGGAAGGCAAGATTTTGTGCTTTGTTGGTCCTCCAGGTGTGGGAAAGACCAGTATAGGCAAGTCTATTGCTCGAGCTCTCAACAGGGAGTACTACCGATTCAGTGTCGGCGGTCTGACGGACGTGGCTGAGATAAAGGGTCATCGACGTACCTATGTCGGTGCCCTACCCGGCCGTATCATTCAGGCCCTGAAAAAATGCCAAACTGAGAACCCCCTCGTACTGATTGACGAAGTCGACAAGATTGGACGCGGATACCAAGGGGACCCTTCTTCGGCACTCCTGGAATTACTTGACCCCGAACAGAACAGCTCATTCTTGGATCATTACATGGACGTCCCTGTTGATCTGTCCAAGGTTCTCTTTGTCTGCACTGCCAACATGACGGATACCATCCCGCGACCACTTTTGGACCGTATGGAGTTGATCACTCTGTCAGGATATGTTGCAGACGAGAAAAGGGCCATTGCAAACCGATATCTGGCACCAGCAGCTAAAGACGCGGCTGGCTTGAAGGACGCCAAAGTGAACCTCAACGACGAAGCGATCGAGGAGCTCATCAAGTCCTACTGCCGTGAGTCTGGTGTGCGGAACTTGAAGAAGCAGATTGAAAAGGTCTATCGTAAATCTGCGTTGAAGATCGTGCAGGAGCTAGGAGAAGATGTGTTGCCAGAGGAGGAGGCTCTTACTGATGAGGGCAAAGCCGCCTTGGAGGAAGTCCAGAAGAAGAAGGCCGAAGCCGAAGCCGCCCCCGGTGAAGACACCAAGTTAGATGAGGGACGAGCTGCCATGGAAGCAACCGAGCCGAAGACGGCCGAGAAACCCCGCAAGGCCCTCCGCGTGCCTGATTCGGTTAATGTCGAGATTGGCAAAGACAGCCTCGTAGATTATATTGGACCGCCAGTCTTTACGTCGGATCGTCTCTATGATGTGAGCCCTCCTGGTGTCTCGATGGGCTTGGCATGGACGCAAATGGGCGGCGCAGCCATGTATATCGAGTCAATCTTGCAGGCTCCTCTGCGCGCCAGCTCGAGACCCGGCTTAGAGATCACCGGCAATCTCAAATCTGTCATGAAGGAGTCTACGACAATTGCCTACTCCTTCGCCAAAGCGTTCATGGTCAAGGAATTTCCCGATAACAACTTCTTCGACAAGGGCAAGATGCATCTCCACGTTCCTGATGGTGCGGTCTCCAAGGACGGACCTTCTGCCGGCGTCACCATGACCACGTCCCTATTATCTCTAGCTCTAGACGCCCCTGTGAATCCAACGGTCGCCATGACTGGCGAAATCACACTGACGGGCAAAGTACTGCGCATCGGCGGACTACGTGAAAAGACGGTCGCTGCTCGACGAGCAGGCTGCAAGACTGTCATTTTCCCCAAGGACAACATGTCGGACTGGCTAGAACTGCCCGAGGTAAGTAGACGATGGCTCAAAGTCATCATCCCCAAGCACGTCCCTCCACTAGGACCAGAACACAGACTAACACGGAACACACTAGAACATCAAAGAAGGCATCGACGGCCACGCCGTAGAGTGGTACAACGAAATCTTTGATCTCATCTTCAAAGACATTGACCGCGAGCAAGCCAACAAGAGCAGGGTGCTCGACAAGAAGAAGAAGGAGGACCGTGACGAAGATGACGAGTAGAAAAAAGACGACGCCTTCCCTAAAAAAATGAAAAAAAAACCCCCCGGAAACTTACATAAGAAGACATGTCCAGACTCTTTCTTGTGGTTTGGGCTTGTAAATCTGCATGATGAAGGGCAACTATGTACGTGTCTCTATTCTTTCTCGCGTGGGAAAAGAACAGGGCAGCATACGCTGGGGCGTTATGAGTTGAACATTATTCCCCTGTTCTTGCAAGCAAGCAGGAAAAAAAAAACCCCCCTCGAGAATACCTATATTTCTTTTTCGTCTTCATATTACAACCATGCTTCGGGGACAAATGAGAATATTTCTTCGGGCCCAGGACGCAACTCACTCCTACTCTCTGTACATTTTTGGGGGAAACACGGGTGGATTTTTCTTGTATTTGTTTGTGGATGTAGCATAGAGGGGTAATGGCGAGGCCGGGCGATGACATGGCCCTGCAAACGCATGAAATATGGAAGTAATTCGGAGGCTCTGGAAATGCGTGTTTGTCATGTTGTTGCTGTGACGAAGTTGCTGCGACGAAGGGCGTTGAAACATACAGCATGTTTGCTAACCACTGTGCGGTATGAGTCGACAACCATGCTTCAAGATATGTACCACCCCGATCGACTGTCATGCTCATGAGGATTACGAGAGGATCCTCGACACCTTTCCTTTGTGTTACGGCGGTGGCCAGTTCAGGCCTCGAACTCGTCTATGTACGGAGCAGGTCAGAACAAGGTGGGGGGCCTCGCTACATACATACGGGCACGAGACGGGACGACGGGACGGACGGAGCCTTTAATTGCGTCTTATCTCTTGCTTGCTCTTTGCCGACTGCGTGTTCCCATATGTAACTCGGGTGAAGAACGTCGAATACATAATGTACATATTGCATCCCAACTTGCAAGTGCACTTGTCATGTTGACGCCGAATGCCGGCCTGCCAATGTGGGCATGGATGGGGCGCAGGGGAGGCCCGCAGGGGAGGCCCGCGGCTTGGATCGATCGACATGATGATTGCAATATTTGGGCCATGATTCAAACGCATACATGTACATACAACATGTACATAGTCCGTACTTGCCTTCTCTTGCGATTGGGTTCATGTCGTGATACCCAACTGATAGATGCCACATGGAACCTCCCCACAAAGGCTTGATTCGATTTGTTCCAGCGACGAGGCACACATGACAAGTCATCATGCTGCCTACTCTTCTTACCTCGCGCCTCCCCAGCCCCAACCCTGCCTACATCTGTGCCTAATCACGAGAGGGCAGACGATGGTCCAGTCAGGCATGCGAGTTCGCTGGGCATCATGGCACATATTCGGATTATGTATGTATGTTGTAGGGAATGTAATCCGTAGGGATCCGTAGGTAGGGTCGACGGACATGAAGTGGTGTTGCAGTGGTGTTGCAGTGGGCTTCGGTGGGCTTCGGTGTGACGCGGTGAAGCCCCCCATCCATGTACATACATATTAGGGCCGCCTGCTTGAGCTTCCGCGAACAAATCGAGCACTTGATGGCTTTGTATGTACCCCAGACTGCTTGTGGTTAGCAGTTTATGTATGCATAATGCGTGCGTGTTGTCAACTTGCATGAGCTGGAACGGAGCTTGCTGGACTGGGTACAATATTAGAACATGAAAAACCTCGTAGTGGGGAGAAGTACATACGGGAAACGGGAAACGGGAAACGTGCTTGCTGGAGACTGGACCACCCGCCCCATGCGCCGAAAGTGGCCTGTTGAGGCATGTATGTGTGTGTATGCATCATGAATCAACCATCTTCATACTAATAACAATTCCTCGGCCCGCTTGTTTGGGATTTCGGATGGAGGCCGCCATTGACAGAGAGAGTTAGTTGTGTTGGTGATGGACCTGATGGACTCCATTTCCGGCCCGTCTCTGCCTGACCTGTTTGACCAGCCAATGTATGTGCGCACGACGACGGAGACGACGGACCTACACCCCACCCCACTGTGATACACCCCACTGTACACCGCAACCTGCAGGGCGGGCTGCTGGCAGTGCCTGGCACACAGGCACACAGGCACACACCAGATGCGCCAAAAAAGGAACATTCCATGCGGGTGACTCGGTGCTTCTTCTTCCCTTCCTCTTCTCCTTCTCCTTCTTCTTCCTCCTGCTCCAAGCTGTTCAATCAAGGCTCGTCAAACGCAGCCGCATCGAGCATTCAAGTGCCTCGGACCAAAAAATCCCTCGAGTCCAGCCCGCCCACCCGCACTCGAGCCGCATCCCATCCCACGATGATCCTCGTCATTTCTCGGGCTGCCATCGACCATCTCTGGTTCTGATCCGACTCTTACGGAGTATACCCATCGCAGTCCGACGAAGAGAGCAGCCCGACCTCGATTCTGCCGTTGTCCGTCTTTGTCGACAAACCCACTGTCACTAGCGATTAAAAAAACAGACGGCGATCGATTTGACGAGTGGACTACGTGCAACAACCCGACCACCCCGGCCTTTTTTTTTTTTGCGGTCCTATGCGGGCTGGCCGCCATTTGCTCTGCCCCCTCCCCTTTCGTCTCGCTCGCTTCATTGTTTTTTCTCACAACCTCGACTTTAGGACTGTAAAACCATCATGATTCTTCTTTGTTTGCTTCCAAAGTTTTTATGAGCTGCGCGCGGCTGCCTGCATGCTCGTCCGTCCGCCCTCGTCACATTCAGTTCACGGGCCAGGTACAGACCCACTTCCAGCCACATCGACTTACATACATCTCGATCTATCTTGAGCTGGGCTGAGCGGGCAAGGCCGATTTCCAAGCTGGGCAATCAAGGTCCATCCTGTGTTATGTGCAATTTCGGCCCTTTGCTTGATATCCTTTCAACGAATAAGGGCGACTGATACACATTGGCTGTCGTAACACGTTCACCGGCTTGTTGCCTAACATGGCTGACCTGGGCGGCGACTCTGGAGCCGAGCCCCGGCTGGCAACTGGCAGCTGGCATCTCACCCTCAAAAACCTCGCTCATGCAACCGGTGGTACCAACCAGTTGAAACCAAAGCCCGATCAAACGATCGAGGAAAGATCTGGTGATGACACGACGCCAACGGCCCCAGACTCATCGGCCGAAAAATCGGCACGGAGAGTTGTCACAGGCCTACCTCGATCTCAGACTTTTGAAAGAAAGCTTTCGGAGCAGAGGATGCATTTAGAACCTGTTTCAACAACCACGGAGGAGCGAAGAGCTTCTTCTGTGGGCAGAAGATCTGTTGAAATGAGCAACGAGCTCGGTACGACGTTTGCAGATCCTTCATTAGGCGCTGCCTGTGGCCATCTCAGCCCGTCATTTGATGAGCATCGCTCCAATTCCAGTCATCATTTACTCAGTGAGCGTGGGAATTATCACCTATCGACTCGCAGTATGAAGCCCGCGTCATTTGATTCGACAAGTCAATACGAAGATAGTCCACAGACAGACGCATATTCAGTCCCGGATACTGTGTCCATGACACCGTCACAGCATGATGCAATGATTGCCGATGAACTGGAAAGAAGATGGATTCTCAACCTCAGCATGCACTTTCGAGACCGATCCAAAAGGGAGAAGTTCTTTGTCACGTACCGTAAAGAAGACCATCTATGGAGACGCGTGACGATATCTCTCGACTATCGAGATGCACCGCCAAATTCTCTGGAAATGGACCTGCTACACACCCGGTATCAAAGGGACAAGAGTGCCAAGATTTACGAGGCTATTCGAGAGAGCCTTCCTGAAATCGCGTTCTATGACACCGTGACGAACTTGAAACTTCAAACAACTGCTGGCCGACTACACGTGCATGTTGTTGAAGATGGTAATGTAAGTGTGCCATGCATGGTCAAAGCCCACTCGTAAATCAGTTTGGGTGAAGAAAGTCATATCTTAGTCTCCCTATACTAATGACCTCGTAGGAGATCATCAACTACCCCTTGGTTAGTCAGATTCGACATTTGGGTTGCAAACGTATTCGCGAAAGAGAGATTGTTTTTGACTCTCACATGTCTGGATTTGTGTACAAGGTCCATGTTGACGGGCAGACTCTCATCAAGAAGGAAATCCCCAGCCCTGATACGATCGAGGAATTCTCATATGAAGTCAATGCCCTTAGTAGTCTTAGCTATTCAAGGCATGTTGTGCAGCTGTATGGAGTTGTCGTCGATGACCATGATGAACATGTCAAAGGCCTTCTTATAAGCTATGCGGAGCAAGGGGCATTAATCGATATCATATACGACAATTGCAAAGAGCAAAATCTTGGAATAGCATGGAACAAACGCCAGTGCTGGGCAAGGCAGATTGTACAAGGACTAGCAGATATTCATGAATCTGGCTTTGTTCAAGGCGACTTCACGCTCTCAAACATCGTCGTCAACGCCGCTGGGGATGCCAAGATTATCGACATCAACAGGAGAGGTTGTCCGGTAGGATGGGAGCCACCAGAATCAACCGCGCTTATCGAAGCAAATCACCGAATCAACATGTATATCGGTGTAAAGTCTGACCTTTATCAACTCGGTATGGTGCTATGGGGACTAGCCATGCTGGAAGACGAGCCGGAGACTCACGGGCGACCTTTGATGTTGGGACCAGAAATTAACATTCCAGATTGGTATCGCCACATGACAGAGATATGTCTCAGCACAGATCCAAGAATGAGGCTACAAGTATCCTCACTCCTCCACATGTTTCCGCCCGATTCTGAAGGACGCACGGGGCCACCTTTGGACGTTGATGATGCTCACTCTTTAAATGGAGAAAGTGTTTGCGAACCAAGTACGATGCAACCCTACGTTATTAGAACCGTGGAGCCATCTGGTGTGTGGCCACATTTGAGCAAAACCTATGTCGACCCAAGCCCAGATAGATACGAGCCCTACTATCCGATGCGCGGACGTTCGCCTCCCAGTCCACTTCCAAGTCATCTCGACGGCCGCGAGTTTCGCGACAAATCATTCAGCAGCACTTCCTGGGCAGCAAACAAAAGCGTCCGTCCGTCTTATAGCGACATTGCAGACGATGATGCCGCCATACCGAACGAGAACGTTGGTGGGACGGCGTTACGACCGGAAACGCCACTGTCCCTGAGTACAGACGATGTAGACCCTGCAGCATATATTCCTGCGGACGTGGATCTGGAAAATATCAGCCCAAGACGAGCGGGAACGCCGTCGATAGAAAGGAAGAGGTCATTGGGAGATGGGTTGCGGATGCTTTCTACGCCCAAGCTGTCCAGACATGACACGGCTATTATAGCTCCGAAACATGATGCTGGACAAAATACAGCACCTTGTAGGGATGAACAACTTGGCACGGCCGCCCCGGTGGCAACAGGTGTCATCTCCCCCGATGCCATCGAGCAAAAGTCTTTTGCAGCACGAGAACCAATGGCTGCAGAGAGTGAATTAGATGGTGGCGTATCCTCCAGTCAGAAATTGACCTGAGCGGCCTGGGTATAACGCAACCGAGCGCACAGTGTACCGCCCCGGACCTACAGCAAGCAGATGAGATCAAAGGAAAACCGAGCAAGAAATTTATGATGCCGACACAGGGCATGGGAACAGAACAGACGAGGGAGGACGAATCCAGAGCCTATAGCGCATGCATCGAGAAGATATCTTCGGCCCAAGTCGAGAAGTCTACAGCCGATTCAAACAATAACCTGAAAATGGATAGCCAGCCTAATGAGTCTCTCAGGGCAACGGGGAGATTCGAGGCTACATGGCGCGGCCAACCATTTTCTCGTCAAAGATCTCTACCTCTGTCCCTTGCAGGTATTGGCGCCGGCCTGCAGTTTGACAAGGATGCAAAAACGAAAGGCGAGAAGAAAATGGATGACGAATTCAAAGCATTAGCACGACCAGCTACCGTGCAAGCACTATTGTTTACGACAGAATCACAAAGATAAGGGTAAGGATAAGCACAACAGTATTGCCTCCAACCCCCCCCCACATATTGACTGATGTAATGATGTCTTTTATGTGGCTTATTAGCGTTTTGTTTTGTACATTTTTAGATAACCTGCGGGCGAATGGTGTTATATGGAGTAGGGCACGAACATTGCATGATATGAGACATGACATGAGATGACACGTAAAGAATTTATGGCGATTTGAAGGGGTCTTGGGGGGTGCACTTCGGCTTTGTTTTAGATGCGAGGAAAATCCAGGATGCAAGGAGTCCCTGTAGGGGAAGGTTTGCTTTGGTCATGTCAGTGTGCAGCATCATCAATTTACTCTTCTCGACAAACGCGTGCACGTAATGTCATGTGTGACGTTGGTATGACATCGCGATGACTGTGTGCGTACAGCATATTATAACGCCACACAGGCTTGAGAAGCTTGACAAGGGAACAAGAAACGTAATCAGTCCTCATCTGGTCGATGAAGAAGAGAGGTAACGATGGGCAGGTGTGTTGTTCAACGGCAATTCTACCAATCAGGGTCGTTGCACTCCGTAGGCGCTTCACGAACCACATGTGAACATGTATTGATGAACGAGTTGTGGCAAGATACAGAGCCGTGGTGACTTACTCCGTCTTACTCCGTACACCCGTCGTTCTGTTCATCAACATCAAGGGCCAGTGATGACATCAATCTTGCAAGAGCACATGAGCGATCCTCGTTGTGTGGCCGAGGCAGGGGCCTCACACGGACGGGAAAGGGCGTTAAACGGGGCCTAGGAAAAACTGCTGGGGGGTGGCGCTTCACTTTCCAAGTTCGACGGCAAGGTGGGGCGCCGTTTGGGGGGTTGTTGTTGTTGAGCTGTGTGGCGGTGGGGACGGGGACGAAATGAGACAGAGCTTGGCCATTTGACGGGTCGAGGGGGGTCCGAGGAATGATGACCTACTAGTCCGTACATATGTATGTATGTATGTATGTACCTGCACTTCGAGGTTGAGCAACTGGATTCTGAGGAGCGATAGGAGTTTACCATGTGGTGGCTTATCGAGTTGCTTTCACCGAGGTAACACCCGCTGCGTTTGGCGTTGGCGTCTGTCTGGTCGAGACTTGGACAGCACGGTCTCTGCGTCCCAACAAAGGCTCTAACTTGTCGTCATGCCAGTCAGTCAGGAAGTTGCCACAAAGCTGCACTCATCAGGGCCATCGATCGCCTTGCACTGCACGGGAACTTACGGACGTAAAACTTTCATACATACTGTTGTAGAGGATAGGTGGACCCCTGGTCTCCCAACCAACCCAAACCCATTTTATCCCAGATGCACACACCCTCTCGCCTTGGCGATCCATCCAGCCTTGCGACCACGAGTAGGAGCGACGCACCCGTTGGGTGGGTCGACCCACTTGCCAAACACGGATAGGAAAAAAAAAAAAAGTTGTTGGGGAAAAGGGTTGGGTCGGGTCGGGAGTGCGACTGCCGCCACTAGTCCGTACTGTACGCCGGTAAAGCGACAACACGACGGGGCGAGCGATTAACGACTGATCGCCTACACCAATATCATTCCGTCCACTCGAAAAATGAAGGTGCACCATGTGAATATGTGAATATGTGAATATGGCGATATGGCGATATGGCGACGTGATGTCGCGATTTCTGTTGAACGAGACACGGCGCCTACATTCGCAAGTACTATCTGCTGCCCACCTCTCGCAGGTGACCAGGTCGTTATGGACACGTTTCATGCGAAAGATGGTAAACGCAACCTGTTTATGAGCAGGCACGCCACCCTTCGAGAGCTCGCTCGCCGGTCCCCAGCCTTCTGATCTACATAGGTGTTGTCGTCAAGAGAAATAATTATGTATTCTGGGCCTGGCTGGCCGCGTTGCTAATCTGAGAGTACCATACAGGTTCCGTAACGGAGTACGGGTTTATATCGTATACATAGTTGTTGCATGTGCGTGCTAATAGGTACCTTTACTGAGATGCATGACCCGCACCTACTCCGTACGGAGTACATGTACATAAACATACAACAACTTTTCCTCCTTTGCCCCAACCTCGGCACGCCACGCTGCACTTTCTTTTAACACACACCCACTCTCCCGAGCACGCCCCTTGAGTTGCCTATTTTTTTTCCCTTTCGTCCTCGATTCCTTTTTAATACTTCTTTCCCTCCTGCTATCAAGACTTAAATCCTTCCCGCTTCCCCTTCTTCATCACCTTTCATTGACAATTTTTCCTCCTTATCGCCGCTTCACTGAAGTCTATTGAGATCAAAACACTTACTTGATTATTAGCTCCGTGTGAGAGTTTCACTCAACAACACAGCTCAGCGAGCGAACAGCTCCAACATCGCCTCGAACATGTCGTCTTCATCTGCGGCGGTCGAGGCCAAGTCTTTTCCCGATGGCACCACCGACTACGTCCCCTTGCGCTCCAAGAAGGCCGACATCAACGCCAAGGTGCACATTTCCGAGACACCTATGACCTGGTCCAACTGGCACAAGCATGTCAACTGGCTCAACACCATCTTCATCATTTTCGTGCCTCTGGCCGGTTTCGTGTCGGCCTACTGGGTACCTCTGCACTTGTACACTGCCATTTTCGCCGTCGTCTACTATTTCAACACTGGTCTTGGCATCACTGCTGGTACGTACAGCTCATCTTTCAACAACAATATTGAAATGCTGGGTTTCTCTCCGCTCCGGCATCACTGCTAACATAGGACTTTCCAAGGTTACCACCGTCTTTGGTCTCACACTTCTTACCGAGCCAGCCTGCCCCTCAAGATCTACCTTGCTGCTGTTGGTGCTGGTGCCGTTGAAGGTTCCATCCGCTGGTGGTCTCGCGGCCACCGAGCTCACCACCGATATACCGACACTGAGAAGGACCCTTATTCTGTTCGCAAGGGTCTCCTCTACTCTCACTTGGGATGGATGGTGTTCAAGCAGAATCCCAAGCGTGCTGGACGTACCGACATCACCGATCTCAACGAGGACCCCGTAGTTGTCTGGCAACACCAGAACTATCTGAAATGTGTCATCTTCATGGGTCTGGTCTTTCCTACTCTGTTCTGTGGTCTTTTGTTCAACGACTGGTGGGGAGGCTTCGTCTATGGCGGTATTTTGCGCATCTGCTTCGTTCAGCAGGCTACTTTCTGCGTCAACTCGCTTGCTCACTGGCTCGGTGACCAACCTTTCGACGACCGCAACTCCCCTCGTGACCACTTCATCACCGCTCTCGTTACCCTTGGTGAGGGCTACCACAACTTCCACCATGAATTTCCTTCCGACTACCGAAACGCCATTGAGTGGTGGCAGTACGACCCTACCAAGTGGGCCATCTTCGCTTGGAAGTGTCTCGGCCTCGCTTCTGATCTCAAGCAGTTCCGTGCCAACGAGATTGAGAAGGGCCGCGTTCAACAGTTGCAGAAGAAGCTTGACCAGAAGCGTTCCACTCTTGACTGGGGTACCCCTCTGGAGCAGCTCCCCGTCATCAGCTGGGACGACTTCGTCACCGAGTCCAAAAACGGCAAGGGTCTTGTTGCTATTGCTGGTGTGATACATGATGTCACCGATTTTATCAAGGACCACCCTGGTGGCAAGGCCCTCATCTCTTCCGCCATTGGCAAGGACGCTACGTCTATTTTCAACGGAGGCGTATACAACCACTCCAACGCTGCCCATAACTTGCTCTCCACCATGCGCGTCGGTGTGCTCCGTGGTGGATGCGAAGTTGAGATCTGGAAACGCGCTCAATTTGAGAACAAGGACGTCACTTACATGAATGATTCTGCTGGCCAGCGCATCGTTCGTGCCGGCTCCCAGGTCACCAAGGTTGTCCAACCTGTGGCCAGCGCTGACGCCGCCTAATCATCTCGACGCGGTCTAGAATAATGTGCAGTACGATCGATATGCGTTGTTTCAATTAACCTTTGTTTGTATTTGAGCGTGTAATAAGGGGTGTATTGGAGAGATGAGGAAGGTGCATTGACAACTGATTACGAGCAGATTGAGAGAATCTCTATCAGGAAAATGGCGTTTCGGACCGAGTTGAATTATACGTATACATCTCCTCGTGGACATGAAACAGGAGCAGAAAGCCTCTCTGCCCACGATGTAAACCAAAGAAAAAAAAGAATGAGCTTTCCCATGGGGAAGATGCTTCAATATAGAATGTCCCTGGTGGAGTGTGACCTCGACGCTTTGCACTCTGCTCACAACAAACGAACTCTGTTAAATAATTCCTCTACGTCTGGCAATACGAAGTGAATTAAGTGATGACATATTCTTGACGACTTGCCGACATCGAAAAAAGTCTTGTAACGCGAGACATGAAGTATACTTTTTTTTTTTTTTCAAAGTCGTGGCATTTGAATCTCGTTGAAAACAACATCGACATGCCGCTCTGTAACCCGTCATATGTATGCCCTTGTCTTCTATGATTACAACTGTGCCTAGTAGTTGTGCTGATATAATCGTACATGTGTCGTTATCTACCAGCAGGCAGATATGCCCTTCACCAGGATCAACGGGACGCAGAGTCCAGCGGCGAATGCCCATAGGTGAACGAACAGCAGTGAAGTCCATCCACCCCATCCATATATGCATGTGTGTGTGTGTGTGTGTGTGTGTGTGTGTGTGCGTATGTACATGTGTGTGTATAATACGCACGTGTCGACGTTCGGCGGAAACGCCGATTCCGCAGCTCATCTCAGGGTGCCGCCATTCTCGCCTTCGCCATGACCAGCTCAGAACTCTTGGCCCAGACCCCATCGGGCGTCTGTCTGTAAAAGACGAGCCTCCCATCATCGCCCGTGCTCCCCAGGATCCGGCCGTCGTCGTCAAAGCCCACCCTCCACACGGGCGTCCTGTGGCTGTCCAGCCTTGAGATCTCCCTGTGAGTATGGTGCACCTGCCCGTCCTGTCCGGACCAGTGCCTATCCCCCACCCCCAGCGTCCCGCTCTTGGCCAGACTCGCGCTCAGCGTCGAGGGTTGCTGCGTCTGCTTATCTGCCGCGGTTCTCGCCGCGTCGTCCTTTGTCGGCGACGAAGACGAGTCCTTGCCGCCGCCGCCGTGATGATCCCGATGACGGGGTGTCCTCGACGATCGGAGCAGGTCGTTGGCGGACCAGGACTTGCCGTCGTCCCCGGAGTAGGGGGTGTCGATGCGGAAGACGCGCGCGTAGCCGTCCTGGCACGCCGTCGCGACCATGTCATAGCCCCGGATGTTGCCGGGCGCCCAGGCCACGTCCCGGACGAGCCCTCTGTGCAGCCCCGCCATGTCGGCGGCGAGGTAGAACTCCTTCTGGGTCTGGGCCACGCCGTACGAGGCGGCGAGGACGTCGCGCGAGCGGTAGATCTTGACCGCGTCCATGGCCGCGACCACGATGCCGAGGGAGTCGAGGGTCACGCCGGCGCGCAGCGCCGTGTAGCACGGCTCCGGGTTCGGGTCGAAGCGGACCTTGAAGGAGACCTCCTCGCCGCGGCTGGGCCTGCTGCAGACGGTGAACTCGTCGATGGACGTGTACTCGGAGAGGTTCTCGGGCTGGTCGTTCTCGTACACGGTCAGGCGGCCGTCGGTGGCCAGGAGGGCGAGGTACGTGTGGCGGGTGTCTTCGTTGTGCTTCATGGAGAAGGAGCGGTAGGGCGAGCGCGTGGATCGCGTGTCGAAGGCCGGCCGGCCGCCGCCGCCGGAGCGTCCTGCGCAGAAGCGCCGGCCTGGCGCGGCCGAGGGATCCTCCGCCCAGAGGCGGAACCAGCCCTCTATGCCGAGCGAGGCGATGAGGTTGGGGTAGATTGTCGCGGGGAGCCACTGCAGCTCGAGGACCTCGCCGCCGTGCGCCGTCCAGGTGTCGCAGAGGCGCCAGGTGCCGTCCCTGTGGCGGTTGAAGACGCGGATCTTGCCGTCCACCGAGCCCGTTGCGCAGCGGTCGCCGTAGGTGTTGAAGGCGATGGCTTGTACGAGGTCTTTGTGGCCGTGTTGGAGGTTGAGGTCGAAGGCTTGCTTCTCGGAGATGGGTGAGGGGGAGGGGGGCCCCGGGGCGGCCATTGTGAGGGGGGTGGGCGCGCGAGTTGCGCTGCGCTCCCAGTGAATTCGGGGAAGTCGGATGGATTTGTTTTGTTTGGTAGTTTTGGGGGTTGGCGAAAAGGGATGGTATTTTGTATGTTTGTCGGAATGAGGTGAGGTTGAGCTGGGTGGGGGGGACTGGGAGCTGCCATCGTGATCCACTTTTCTTCAAGTGCCTGCAGCCAGTCAGTCAGTCAAGTCAGTCTGGCTCCACATCAGCTCCCCATCAACTCGGATCCACTTGGACGTCCCCATCATCAACTTCAACTTTCAATTGATGCTTCCAAGTTCTCTTCTTGCGACAATCGCATCGCGGCGCAGCCATGGCGCATCTCACGAATCCTCTCGCCACCACATCACAGCTGTATCAGCATCACTCTCTGTCTTCTCTGCCGCAGGATCTCCAAGAATCCATCTTCATTGCCACGCAATGCCTCACCCAAGCTGCCGGCCAGCTTCTTGACCTGCCGCAGTCCGTCACTGCCCAGGCAAACGTCATCCTGGCCAGGTTCTGGCTCGTAACTTCACCATGGGCCCACGAGTTTAGCGTACCAAGACCCTTCTTCTTCTCCTTCTTCTTCTTCTTCTTAATAAAGCGCTCACGACGCAGCATGGACTAACTGCTCCCTTGCTTGTTGTTCAGGACGTCTCCGCCGCATCCGTTTACCTCGTCGCAAAAGTTGGCCCCATCCCCCGCTCACCTCGCGATGTGTCCAACGTCTACGCCTACCTCCTCTCCCGCAATTCGGCCCTCTTCAGGACGGGCGACCTGCCCGAAGATGATGCAGATGATGCCAGGTCGTACTACCAATCCGAAGCGGATTATTTCGCCTTTCAAACCCGAATTCTTGCTCTCGAGGCGGGGATCCTCTACAGCCTGTCCTTCAACACCCACGTCGCGCTCCCTCACGCGCTAGCCATCACGTATCTACAGACGCTAGATTTCCTGTCGCAGTCCAAGTCGACCGTGTCTCGCAGAACGATGCAATATCTCAACACGGCATTGCTGTCACCGCAGATGCTTTATCTGACGCACCAGCCGCACGCTCTAGCCACGGCTGCCGTGTACAACGCTGCCAAGGACCTTGGTGCCAAGATGCCTGATTGCGAGTGGTGGGAGGTATTTGATGTCGACAGAGAGGAGCTAGGCTTTCTTGTCGTGGGAATGAGGAGTGTGGACGGCTGCTTGCGACAACGAAGGGAGGAGCTACCGCATTTGTTTCGAGGAGTGCCGACGAGAAGTCTGGTGGAAGAGGAAATGAACAGAAGAGGCTTGCGGGTGTCAAATGGTAGTACCAAGACGGATGAAGAAGAAGAAGATGAGACTATGAAAATGATGGACAGCAGGTGGTGAGTCCTTGGAGGGCGGTTGCGCAAGAGTGATGACATTTACATTGGCACATTGTATAGGACTGAGCATTTATAAAAGTCAATGGATCTAAGCAGACACGACGCAGTAACCGAGAGCCCCTCTGGTACTCGTACATGGTGATATTGTACAAAATTGCAAAGCCAGCCAGAGGCCGGCTGCGAGCAGAGCAGACTCGTACACACAAATGAAGGCGAGGTAGAAAGGAAAAAAAAAAAAAAAAAAAGGAAAGCCGCTAGCCAAACTTGCAGGTGCCGACACCCTGAGACCAGCCAACAAGTCGGTTGGCAATGTCACTGGCGTAGCAGTGCGTGGCGGCGCCGTCCTGCAGCAGGCCGGTGGCGGCGACGGACCCCGAGTTGTACATGCGCGCGGCCTTGTAGTACTGACTGGCGCCGGCGGTGCCGTCCCGGATCATGCCGACGAGCTGCGCCTCGGGGCACGGGTTGACGTTGTAGCAGGAGTGGGCGCCGTTGTGCGACTGCATCAGGCCCGGGTTCGTGACGCCGTAGTTTGTCGTCGGGGCGCGCACGCAGCCGCCCGACTCCTGCATGACGATGGCGAGGATGAAGCGCTCGTCGACGCCCGACGACCTGGCCTCGTTCTGGATGGCCGTCTTGAGCTCCGCGCTCTCCTGGTCCGAGTTATTGATTTGGCCGAAGACGGCGCACGACTTGTAGATGGTGTTGGCGAGGTTCGAGGACCACATGGTCTCGAAGTCGGCCCATTGGGACTCTGGGGGCCAACCCTGCGATGCGTCACCGTTGCCGCTGAAGGTGCTGAGGTAGGTTTTGCCTGCAATGGAGGCAGACGCCGGGATGTTGGAGACTGCGACGGGAGGGGGGGAGCTGGCGGCGCCAACCGCGGCAGATGTAGGCCGGGGGTTGACGACGACGGGGTTGACGGGGTTTTTCTGCAACGGCTTGGGGTCTGAGGTCCGAGTCCGAGTCTGAGTCTGAGTCTGAGTTGTGCTCAGGGTTCCAGTCATGGCTGAAGCCAGGGTCTTGGTTGGAGTTGGAGTAAAGGTGGAAGCTGCAGTCGTCGCCGCAATGGTGCAGCCAGAGCCGGAACAGACACATACGGTTCCGCCAGAGACGCTCATCCACACGGCCGTGCGGTCCATGTTGCATATGGCAAATCTGGCATTGCCATTGCAAACCAGGGTGCCGGGCTCGCAACCTCGTGGCCAAAGACCCGCTCCGGCAGGGTAAGCTGCCACCGCGGCAATGAGGGTGGAGAGAGTAGTTGGGAGCGCAGCCTTCTTCATCTTGACTTGTCGACTATTGAAAAGAGAGTGAAGTGTAATGACAAGGATCGAATCGGATCGAATCGGATTGGATATATTTCATAAAATCAAAGGTGGGGGAAACAAAACGATGGTGTTCAAGATGAGGAAGAAAAAAAATCATCAAATTATCGTGAGAGCTGCGCAGCAGTCAGAAAATGAATGTATGGCGACTTAACAAGTCGTCGTGTTGGTTGTCGTCGAGAACACGGCAAGGAAAGGCAGCGACCTGCGCAAAGCAGAAGGCGATGAGGAGAAAGAACGGAAGGGGGGAAGACTGCACGCCGGCGCCCTACGAAGATTGAAAGAACGGCGATTGTGAATGCGTTTGGAACTCCGACATGATCTGGCGAGAGGACATTGTGCCTTTTTCTATATAAACGAAGCCTCGAGTTTCTGCTGGTCGTCCGAACATTCAAACGGTCAACCCCCGCCAGCCAATCAGGCCAATCAGCCGCCGAGAGTCCCTCCCGGCAGGCGCTTGGGTGGTCCAGGGTGGACGCCTCATGTATTACGTACTTGCCGTTCGTGGCCGAGCCCGCTTCTGTCTGGACCAATCAACACGGCCCCCCTTCCCTGAGAAATATTGTGCCTGCCCAATTGCGGAATTCTTCAGCTGAACCAACCTGCAGGGGGGCAGAGTGCAGAGTTTTCCGTGCCAAAGCTAGCCAATGGCATGGTATGACGTACAACGCTCCGCAGAGCTGGTGGATTTCTGCGTCCCGTGTCTGTGTCACCAAACTCACCACACAATGGAATTCTCCATCATGGCGTCGTCATTTGTCCAACGAGACTCTTATTGTCCTTGAGCACCATATCTTGAGTTCTGTCCTCGCGCAAGCTGTGCCCGCGGGTAACCTCGATTCCGATAGTTCAATGTCCAAGTTGAGCCAACCTCTTGCTTTTTTCGACTCCGATCTTTTCAATTCTTGATACGGAGTACACCACATACCATTATCGTCATCGAAGCCTAAAGTCGATGGCACCTCTCCGATATAGTTAGATGTGAAACCATAATAACAGAGAACCAAGGATCGATTTCGATTTCCCTCTTCCGAGACAGAGAAGTGGGAGCCGCCATGACCACCGAGACTCACATCGCACTCAACATTGTCAATTGCCAATGTCATTACTTGAAAGACAGTTGCCTATCGGCCCTTGACAAGAGTACATGACCAAGGTCGAGCGATTTGTATGGGATCAC
This sequence comes from Epichloe coenophiala, assembly GCA_018801565.1. Classification (NCBI taxonomy): domain Eukaryota; kingdom Fungi; phylum Ascomycota; class Sordariomycetes; order Hypocreales; family Clavicipitaceae; genus Epichloe; species Epichloe coenophiala. Next base: position 454,178 of record JAFEMN010000010.1, on the reverse strand, counting down.
TTCCATTCGGTCGAATCTAGTGTCATCAGGTTACAATATCGACGCTGCAACGGCCATTGCAGCTTCATCAGTGGCACTGCCATCATAACCCCATGAGCCGTCTTTCGTCGCAAGCGACAATGACGTGTTTTTGCAGCTGCGCGAGCCCACCGTGTTTCAGATTGACGACTTTATCCAATCGGGCTGTAATATGAGGGACCTTCCAGAAGGAAAGAGATGACCTTCTGCTGTCCAGTGATAGGCAGCGACAATTGATCATTGGGCATCTCGTTATTTTTATTAGTAGGGCAACCGGACCAGACGCGGACGCATCAAACGTTGTTCTGCATGGCGCCAGAAATCCCCCATTGCACATGCACACGCACATGCTCTACTTGTCTCAATAAGGCCCTGTCGTCCTTTATGCTGTGATGCTTCCCGACTACGGATTACATATACTTACTTACTGTGGATGCCAGAAAATAACTCACCCGGTCTCTCTCCTTTCTGCGGATTACTCCGTAGTGACAGATATGTTTTAGCCTGGTCAAGGACAAGGTGTCTGGGTGTCTGGGATCAGAGTGTGCGCGGGATTCCTCACAGTACCCTGGACATGGTACCAAGTCTCTTTACGGTCTCACTTTTTTTTTTTTAGCCCTCCATCCTCCCCTGATAAGAGCAGCCCCATGACGCCGTGTCTTTGTGGTTCATTGCCAATTGGTGTAGGACTAATTGTATAAGAAGATGCTGGGCTCCCGTCACAACGCCTTCCCAAGCGATCGTCACGTTTCCCAACAATTGCTTGAACTCTCTCTTCTTGAACTCTCTCTTCTTGAACTCTCTCTTCTTGAACTCTCTCTTCTTGATATCTCCATATCTACATTTCATCCTTCCATCACCCCAAAACCCTTGCATTTTCAACCCATCTTGAAATGCCCGGCTCAGCTGATTCTGCTCCCGCCTCTGCTGCCAGCGCTCCCGCTGTGCCTGCCTCGTTTGGTGACAACAGAGGCATCAAGTTCCATATCAAGACTGGCAACTCGCGTTGGGCTTGCATCTTGCAGGACCGCTCAGCCTAGTACGTCATGACTTTGAATTCCCTTGGTAAAAGTACTGTCCATCCAGTTTACTAACATGCTCAACTTCAAGTGAGCGCAAAAAGGCTGGTCGCTTCGACTCGGCCGACTCGGCCGACTCTGTCAACTCCAGCTCTTCATCAACCCACTCCTCTCACTGAACGAATGGACAGCCGGACCAGACGGACAGACATGAACCAGCGAGTTGGTGGTGTGGTGGTGGTGAGAGAAGTCTGAGTCCTGTCGCCCCGAAATCCCGAAGTGGCGGCCAATAGTCTGTAATAGTACAACAGACTAAATATTCCTTGCACCATATTTAGCGTGCGTGCGTTTCTTCTCGAGGCATCTTTCTTCTATCTGCTGTTTTCCCATCCGTTCTACGTCCGAGAAATCACTCACGTACTTGGCGTTTGGGAGTTGAGGATGACTATTCCAATCAAAAACTTTTCCCAGTAAAGCGTCAATACGGTCCCTTGATGCTTCAGAAGGAACCGGGGGCCTGGATACAGAAGGTGCCCACGTGTGAAGGTACATACAGGCATGTATTTGTTCCTGCCTTGCTGTGTCTGTTGTGCGGGTTGTGCGTGTCATCGGTGCTTCCTTCCATTCCGATGAACCCGAGGGTCCTAGGGTGGCGTGGCAAGCCCGCATCCACATCAATGACTAAGCACATTCTCATGGTTGTTAAGAGTTTTCTACGTATGATACATACATACATACATACATAATGAGGTTTTGGCTTTTTAATTTGGTGAGTACGGAGTACTTTCCTGCGACTTGTCGACTTGTGTAGACTTGAAAAGTACCAGTGTGGTGCACTGCAGCCCACTTTGTGTCCCCCCCAACACGCTCGATGAGAGCTTTAGTCATGGGAATCAATATGCTTTGGCGCTTGCATAAGTTAAACTTTCCAGCTGGCTGATTTAAAAAAAAAAAAAATAAAACTAAAACTTTGTCCCAACAAAATGGATCAAGAACAAACACGCCTGCAGTGCATAGTCATGTGACATTGCTCTTTTCACACGTGGCTTCAAACCCAGGCCTCCCAATCGGGTAATCAGGCGATTGCACCTACCTGGGGGCGGCAAAAAAGTGGCGAGGTCTCTTGACCAGGGGACTATTACCCAAGCATTTTGGCGGCTCCATCACATGTATGCACTTTCATTACAACCTTTCGCATCTCCCTTGTTAAACGTTTCAAATCCCCTCCAGAGAAGTCCAAACTTGTTCCTCTTGCCAACGTCATCTTACTTTCTGTCCGATAGGCCTCGATAGCACCTTCTTGTTTCGGGCGTGCTGTTCTGCCTACCCCGCCACCACCATTTGCCCGTGCAGAGTGGTATAAACCGATCTCGAAAACGTTGCAGGATGCCCGTCGTCAACCATGTGGTGCTAGCCTCCGGAGCCGTGGTGGCTGTCTCAGTGGCCGTCGCGGCAGCCATGGCCATGTACGAGAACCCCGAGTTGCGAAGATATGCGGATGATATTCGACGTCGCATCGCCATGGCGCTGCACTCCCTGGGTGAAGGCATCAACCCCCCCGAACGGCCTCCCATGTTCAACAGGCCCGAAGATGCAGAGGGTTTCTTGCAATCCAGTCGTGGAGCGGGCGCCGAACCGGGCGTCGATGCGGACGAGGAAACTCGTCGAAGACAGCGTGAGGAACTACTGTATTGGAACTCGGTGCTCCTGCAGCGGGAGAAGAAGGAGGACGAGGAGACGGCCAAAAACTCTGCTCCCTTGCCGGCTGCTGAATCGTCTAGGCCTCGCGCGGGGACTCGCGGATCATCGTTCGACGACTTCTTGAAACAAGATGAGACTGCTGAACAGGGTGCATATGTTCTCAACACGGGTACCGACGTGCAAGACGAGAATACAGGGCTTCGCCACCGCAATGGCTTTGCATCCGCCTTGTACACCAACCCTTTTGCAGACGAGCACCACATTGATAACGAGGAAGTAGCAGACTTGTCGGCAACTTACGTGTCCAAGAAGGAAGAGCAAATGTCGGATATATACAGCGCAACGACTCGCGAAGACGACGATGTTCTCTCTCGCACACTAGACGTCTCGCCGGCCCCGATCGAGCTTTCCCCGCCACAGCTCACACCACCGCCGATGGTCGAGCGTCGGATCGCTGCTGATGAGTACACGACTGCCAGTCAAGAAGATCGCCACGAGTCAGATGCTACCATTCAGGCATGGGCTCAAGACTCCAGCCGGAACTTTTACTCTCCTTTGCCAGAAACACCCGTGGCACCGGTCTCTGAGCTCGAGGTCCTGAGCGATGGACAGTTGACTCCCACGGACTCTGTGTCTGTTATTGGGTCGAGCGAGGTCGAGCTGGGGCAGAATTCTACACAAGAAGTACAACGGCCGTTTGACGTACTGAGCGAGAGCGAGGGAATGCTCACGCCAGCCAGCTGGTCGGAGGTGGGGAGCGTTGTGAGCGAGAACGACGCGTATGGGCATGTCAGTGGTCATGCCAATATTCCTCTGCACGGGTAGATTGGACACGCAAGAAGTGGCCATGGGTCACTTCTCCTGACCCAAGTGGAACGTGGCATGTAAAAGCATTGAGGACTGCGTGGATAGACGCACCTTTATGCGCATATCGATTTCTGGACTAGGGAGTTTTGCACTGGCGTTTGAATTTGTTTCATTTCAAAGGGGGGATATCTTTGCCGACCCCCCCAACATCTTACCCGTAAACCATCAAGAATGGGCTATATCTACGCGATGAATGATTGCTACCTTTTACTTTCCATTTGTTGATGTAGAACCAGCAACAGAAGCAACAACGGTGAAACACGGAAGAAAATAAAACTTGAAATTACACGGTCTATTGTCCAACAAGGTCGTCAATATTAAACGTGAGAACCGGCCAAATGCCGACCATGTATCCCCTACTTGATGAGAACAAATCAAACGCCATGCTTCGCCTCCTGCGAACGTCTACATATATCTCTTGGTGGATGGCACAAGTGGAAGGAGATGCACTGCACCTCAAGTCTCACTGTTCTCGTAAACAATGGCATGTGAATTGAGCTGATAGATAAGCACCTTTCACTGGCGAACATATCAATATTGTCCAAGTAGAGGCCAAGATTTCCTATGGTGATTGATACCGATTTCTAGCTTGCTTCTTCCAACTCTTCTTCCGCTTGTGCGGACTGTCTCTCGTCGTCCTCGAGATACGCAACGTAATCTTGAAACAGATGACACACCGTGGTGCCCGTCAGCTCCGACCAAAACGTCTTCTCGTGGTACTCGTCCACCCTGAGCTGCTCGTTCAATCTCCTCACGAAGCCTTCCCCGAACCTCTTCTCCAAATAGTCCAAAAAGTACGCCGTGTGCTGGTACCCATCGTCCCACTTCTCCCTCACCTCGCGTTTCCAATGCGGAGGAACCAGGCCGCAATGCAGCCGCACCCAGTCGGCGATGCCCTCTATCAGACCCCCCGGGCAGGTGCCCTGCGCGTTCCACTGCAGACAGTGGACGATTTCGTGGGTGAGGACGCCCTCGACCTCGGAGCGCGTCCGCGCTCTGTCCGTTTTGGAGATGATGTGGTCCAGCGCAAAGTGGACCTCCTTGTGGTCGTCGTCGAGCTCGCTGCCGGTGGTGTATGCCACGCCGGGCATGTCACGGAAGATGAAGGTGACGGAGCGGGTGGGCGGTACGTTGGTGGTGGGATCGGACGGGGAGCGGTAGAGAAGGCGGAGGACGTTGGCGGCGGCCCTTGTGATGACTTTTGTGGCGTTGAGGGAGGAGAAGAAGAGTTTGGCGCCTGGGTGGGTGATGTCTCTGAACTCGAGGCGGAGTTTGGGCAGCGTAAAGGGCGATTGTTGCTGCTCGTCGTCGTCGTCGTCGTCGTCGGTGGAGGTGATTCGTATGGCGGGGGACACGGCGGGGGACATTGTTTGATCGAGGCCGTGTAGTCAGACTGACTGATTGTTGGGCGGAACGGTGAGGGCGGTGGGTGGGTTGTTGGGTGTGGTGTGAGTGAATTCTTGAGAGAGTGAGAGATTTCTGGATTCGATTTCACGATATTAATGTACACCCACGGTAGGACAGACAGACGTATATACGTCCGTAAGATGGGAAATCATGGGATTGACTTTTGGCCTGACATGACAGCCCCGCATCCCCAATCTCCATCGTTATCCGCATCATCCGCATCCCCCTCGCCCAGGCAACTGCAACTAGTTTACCCGACAGCCAAACGTACATGTAAACAACACGGCCACAACTCGCAAGCCCGTTGCCGTTGCGCCTCGCACCTCGCACCTCGCACCTCGCACCTCGCACCTCGCACCTCGCACCTCGCACCTTGCGCACCTTGCACCTTGCACCTTGTTCCACCACCACATGTTGTTCCCTTCAATGCATCGGTTCTCTCATGTTTTTTCTCACCAAAACGAAATCGCATCCTTGTCCGAGTCGTGCCTCGTTCACCTTCACACTGTGGCGCGCAGCCGCAACTCCAACTATCCCCCGATGCCATCGTAAATACATGTAGGTATGTTTCTACGTTTCTCAGACACGTCCATGACCCCATGAGGCTTGGCGCGCGCCCTTTCATGTCTTTTCTTTCCCCTTCTTTTCTTCCAGAGCACCGGCCTTATTAATCAACTGCCCCCTCTTTGGGCCTGTCGACCACTCAAACTCGCGTCTCTCTTTTTCCTAGTCCCCGGAATGACCTCACCTAGTCTCCGGCTCTCGTTCTCGACTCGTTCTTTTCTTATTTCTTATTTCTTATTTCTCATTTTTTTTTCTTATAAATCTCACCACCCCGTTCGCCACGCTCATCACACCTCATCCAATTCCACATCCCTCATGATGCCGCGCTTCTGTTTCTTGTGATGGCCCGACACGAAGGACGGTTCTAACAACGAGCGTCGCAGCCAGCCCAGCCCAGCCCAGCCTAGCCCGCCAGATTTTTGGCTATCGAGCTACCCTTCGTCTTCCTCCCTTCTTCCTTCTCTCGCAGCTCGACAGTACAGCAGCAGCAGCAGCCGACGGCCATGGCCGACAAGCTCACGGATGAGCAGGTCGCGGATCTGCTGACCATCCTGCGCAGCGACTCGTCTCTCGATGCCAAAGTGCAGTTCGTCACAACCATCAAATCCGCCATCAAGCAACACAATGTCCCCGAGACCTGCGTTCCTCACCTGTTCGACGGCCTACGTACTGCTTCTTCCTCGCAGCATGCTGCCCTCGTCAATGCCGGCTTCGCTGCGCTTAATCACCTCCTGACTCGTCTGTCGCGACAGGACCCGAAGCTCCTTGCTCGCGAGGCCGCGCGCACCCTGCCGTTGATAATTGACAAGCTCGGCGATTCAAAAGACAAGTACCGATCTCTGGCCACGGGGTCGCTCCACACGCTCTGTCCCGTCGCGCCTGCCGAAGTTGAGCGCTTTGTGCGCAGTTCTGCTTTGACTGGCAAGAACCCGAGAGCCAAGGAGGCGGGCATGCATTGGCTGCTGCAGGTAGGTACATGAATTATTCCCAACTTCGAAGTGGTTGCTGTCCTTGCCACACGCTCTTGCGCCATGCGTGCTAACTCGTACGTCTGTCGTCGCCATGTAGGCCCACGAGGAACGAGGATTGCCCTTCCGCGGCTATGTACCCCTGCTCATGGAACTTCTCGAGGATGCAGACGGCATGGTTCGCGACACTGCTAAGACCACTGTGATTGAACTGTTCAGGTGAGGGACTCGTCTCATCGAACAAGCTCTCTCTGCTCTGTGGAAGCTTTGCTAACCTGACCGTCTTGACCAGGACGGCCCCCAATACCGCAAAGTCAGACCTCAAGCGACAATTGAAAAATTTCAGGGTTCGCCCTGCCATTGAACAGGCCATCGTCAAGGCCTTGGCCCCCCCCGGTGGACGCCCAGAAACTCCCTGCGACGGGTTCGCCTCGCAGTCTTCTCAGCCATCTCAGCTGTCGCAACCGAGCCGTCCGCACCTCGCCGCCAGCGTCTCATCTCTAGCAAGCGAGCGCCCGGTCACCCCGATGCCCGATGCGCAAGCCGATGCAGTCGATCCACAGTATGTCAATACCAATCGCGAGCTCGACGATATATTCAAGGACATGGCACCGCACTTTGACGGACGAGAATCGGAGCAAAACTGGATGAAGCGCGAGCAGTCCATCAACACTCTCCGCAGGCTCAATGCCGGCAACGCCGCAACAGACTTCCAGGATGTCTTTGTCACCGGCTTGCGCGGTATGTTGGACGGCATTATCAAGGCCGTCAGCTCGTTGCGGACGAGTTTATCAAAGGAGGGCTGCGGCCTCGTGCAGGAACTCGCCGTCTCGCTGGGTCCGGCCATGGACCCCATGGTTGAGTTGCTCATGCAGAATCTTGTCAAGCTGTCCGCTGGTACGAAGAAGATTAGCTCGCAGATGGCGAATGTGACGGTCGACCGAATCATTGGCAGAGTAACCTACAATCAGCGATTGATGTACCACATCTGGTGTGCGAGTCAAGACAAGAACGTCCAGCCTAGGACGTACGCCACCAATTGGCTCAAAACAGTGCTGCGGAAAGAAGCCGGTCACAAGAGCCACGTCGAGCACACCGGCGGCGTGGATCTGATGGAGAAGATACTCCGCAAGGGACTGGGCGATGCCAACCCCGGCGTGAGAGAGAAGACAAGATCAGCGTACTGGGCCTTTTGGGGCGTGTGGCCTGCTAGAGCTGATGCGTAAGTGCACCCCGGGGGATTTCTACGCTACAATGCAATAATCCATATATGTGTCCGGCAACTCTCCATGTCCATTTGGTTCTAGCTTGCTAACATGAGGCACAGCATCATGGCCGACCTGGACGCTACGGCGCAAAAACTCCTTGACAAAGATGCCAGCAATCCCAACTCCCCCAGGAAGTCGGATCCGCCAGCCAAACCTGGTCTTGGGCTTTCAAGGAGCACCATGACGACGTCCAGCAAGCCGAGTCTCCGTGAAACCATGCTGACGCAGAAAAAGGCCGCGCTGGCTGCCAAGAATCTACCAGCCCGGCCTGGATCAGCCATGGCTCACATTTCTTCACCAACACGCACAACATCGAATGTCTCTGCTCATTCCGCGACATCCACGACATCCACGACATCCACGACATCCACCAAGTCGACCGCCACAAGGTCTCGCCCCGAATCAACCCTGTCCGTCAACGCCGGAGGCATGTCGGTGGCTCCCATGCGGCCGACTCGGCGGAGACCAGAAACGGCTGCTCGTCCGGCCACCGCCGGTCCATACTCTGTCCGAGATCATCACGTACTGGAAGCTTCCAGTCCCGAGAGCATCAAGTCCAAGCATCATCCCACGCCCAGGCAACCAGCAAAGGCCGTCACGCCAAAGAAGACGGTCCCGAAAACTCGGCAGGGACATCAATCTCATGCTAGCGAATCAAGCATCCTTTCGCCTGCCTTTCAACAATCCACATCAAAGCACACTGCCTCGCCTCGCGGCAGCCCTGTGGTATTGAAAAATGCGCAAACATCGCCTCCCTCTGTCAGCTGCGCAACATCAATCGAGGAGGATGTCAGCAAGAAAGTAGTAGTACCTCGGCCTGCCAACTCGCACGTTTCTCCTCCGAAGCAAGACATGGCGACACAGCTCCAGAAATCCCCCGAGATGGCGCGTGCCGAGCCTGAAGTCCACTCACAAGATAACAACAACAACAACAACAACAACAACAACATTTCGAGCAGCGACAACAAGCTCGACTCTCTAGCAGAAACGCCATCTCGTTCACTGAAAGTCTATGAGGACCCATTCACCGATGACGACGCGTCCGCTACAAAGCCCACGTTCAACGCCCCCGTGCTGGAAGACAAGCCGGTCAACGAAGACGCAGGCAATTTGCCCAAGGCAAACGGCCAGTCTCTCCTCACGACAGATCAGCAGCTCGACTCGCCGGAAAAGGCTCGCCAGAACTCCAAACTCCTGGACAGCGGAATCAGCAAGATCAGCAACAAGAATCTCGAGGTGCACGGATTCAGGAAGCTGCAGTCCCTCATCCGCGACAGCAAGACTGTGTTTACAGATGAGAGCTTCGAAGCCCTCTTGCTAGGACTCTTCCAGTACTTGGAAGACGCCTTGCCCGGCATGCCCACGGAAAAGGCGCAGGATGTCAAGGCACAGATCCTATCCACCATCAAGCTGCTCCTCAAGAAGGAGCGCGACAAGTTCCAGCCCCATGTCTCCAAGGGTCTTGAATCGCTCCTGGAGACTCGTGGCGCCTACGACACGAGAGCCCACGTCGTCAGCGGCCTGGAGCTCCTCGCCGACGAGCTCGTCACCATCGGAGACGGGTCCGAGATGGTCGTCGTTCTCAGCAAGAGGCTGCAAGCGCGTAGCGATAGCACCGTCGAAGGCTGTCGCACTCTCAGCATGGGCCTGCATGTTCTCAAGGAGATGCTGGACAAGCGCACCGAGTTTGTGCCCTCGGAGAAGGAACTCGCGCAGCTGACGGGCCTGTCGAGCCGGTGTCTGGAGTCGGCTGATTCGGGGGTGCGCATGGATGCCGTCAAGTTTTGCGTCTCGTTGCATGAGCGGGTCGGTGACGGTGGCTTCTGGGAGGCCATGAGCAACATGAAGGAGGATCCCAAGAGTTTGATTACGTATTATATTGCAAAGAGGCAGCGGGAGCAGGGTGGTGCCACTGCGTAGGTGTTGTTGTTAAAAAAAAAAAAACCATGTATTCTTTCCAAAAGTTTGCTCGCTTGGCGTTCATCTTCTGTCGCAAGGCGGCGTTGGGCGGATGGGTAGGCGGATAAAAGGTTGATTGATGTAGGACTAATAATTCCAATGGTTTTTCTTCTTCTTCTTCTTCAAACATTATACGGGTGGCACTTGCAAATTTGACTTGGGCAACGACCTCGAGCAAGATGACGATGACTCAAAGTGTCCAAGGTCAAGCATGATGGGATCCGCTATGGTGCTGCAGACAATATTTAGATTCGGGGGTAGATTGATTGGTTGTTCATCCTCCCAAGGACCCCGGAGAAAGCATCCACTTCACAGCTCAACGACAGCTTCACTCTTGGGCTCGACTGCTCCAGAGCACACCCATTTCGAATTGACTCCTCCATGCACCTGCCTACAAGCCGAGTGAATATTGAATATACGCCATCATCTTCCACCGACCAGCGGGCGAGAATTCCGAATCAAAGCTAGGTGATTGAGAGAGACAAGGCAGGAAAAAAAAAAAAAAAAAGACTACATAATGCGGATCCGCGACAGACGCTGAAAAAAACACCAATCTGTGAGACCTTGTTCAACACCAAGGCCGCCAATGAGGATGTGCATAGTTGAAGTAAAATCTCAAGTTGAAGAAAAACACACCCAAAGATATGTACATGTCTTTCTTCTTTCTTTTTTTCTTTTTCAACCCTCCGCCCCCCCCCCCCGAACCTTGAGACTGCTCGTCAGTAAAATGTTGTTGCAAGGGGTAAAAAGAAAAAAGAAAAAAAATGTATGCACAATGTCCTGAGCCATGACAGCCGCGGGGCCTGATGACTTCCGCATAAGCCGCAAGAGTGGGCGTGGCGAGAAAATTGTGGTTAAAATGAAAAGTCGTCGCGGGAGAAGAAGTTGTCGTCATGCCCAGTCTCGACGTCGTCTTTCTTATTGCTACTTTTTTGTATGACTGCTAAACGAAGTCGTCAAATCCCGAAGAGTACAGTGAGGCCGACGCGACAATGCCTTGCTCAGACGACAAAAGGATTTGACCATGAACGGTCGAAAGTAAAACAAACGCCAGTGCTACCAGGTTCCCCGCTCGACGTCGATCCCGAGTCGAAAAGCCCCGTCGCGTCATGTCATACGAGAGCCAGTGTTCATGCACACGTGGGAACGGAACCACATGGGAGAGCGAGGGCTTAGGAATCATCGAAGATGCGATTCGTATTTTCAATAACGAATTGCACAGCAATGTTTTTGGCGTGCATGTCCGTCATTTCACGCTCGATGCTGGGATCTCGCATGATTGTTGGTGCAAACACAACGGCCAAGTTCTTTGGTGACATCTAGAGAAATGTTAGACATGGCCCCAAAAGACCGCCGGGGGGGTTGGGGGGGGGGGTTGCCCTTTTTGAACAATTTGAAATCACCTACCAAATTCTCGGACTCGCGCTGGGCCACTCGATGAAGATGGAACATGAGAAACTCGAGACAGTCTCTGTGCCTTTCGGGCATCGTGGCGAATGATTTTCTGAGATGTATGCACCTCTCAGCTTCGTCAACAATAGCTACATGGTGATGATTGATGCCTTGTTAGCTTCTCTACTGCAAATCAACAAAAATCACTTTCGGTACATCTTACCATTTGATTCCAGTACAAGATCATAAACATCAAAAGTCAAGAGGGGCATGGGCAGCTTTCGGAAATACTGTTTCAGTACACTTGTAACGGCGGTGATGTCCATGTCTGGATCCGAAATGTCAAAGTTCTCGTTCTTGTCGAAGCCATCCTTGATCATGTTGACCTGAGAGTTGCCGCCCGTTTTGCGGTAGATGCCTTCTTGGTCCATACCGCGCAGCTCAACCTCTTCGATGCAGCGTGTGATGACAGCCGGAATCTGACGACGCTCATACTCGGCACGCTCGACTAGATCAGACCCGAACAAGGTCGAGGCGGGCTCTGCAGCTGCCGCCGTGACGACCGCGCTGGCTGAGACTGACTTGGGCATTGCGTTCTTCTTGCCAAAGAATCCGAACCCTTGCTTGCCTGGGTCCAGTTGCTGCTTGTTCTGGCCCACATTGTTGAATGATGAGTTGAATGATGAGGGTCCCACCGACTCGACTTGTGAGACCGTCATGTTGTAGGGCAGGCCAATGTTGTCCGCGGCCATACCTTGCTGCTGCTGAAGTCTCTCTCGGTCGGTCTGCTGGAAGGCCACGACTGCTCTGTTGACGCCCTTGGCGACGTTTTGCGCCATTGTCTTGGAACCCTTCTTCCAATTGAACTTCTTCACCTGCCCCTTTCTGACTTGCACCACCGTCGGGCCACTCTCAACGATGGGTTCTTCATCGCCAACGAACGTGGTGCTTGTCGCCAAGCTCGAGGTTTCCAGGTTGAGAGATGATCCTCCGGCGCCGCCAGTCTTGCCAGGGCCGTAAATACCTAGACCGTTGGGTGATTTGACGTCTCCAATCTGAGACTTGAAGCGTTCCTGGATCTGATGCGTCAAGTCATTGTTCATGTCAGCCAACTGGGCATTCTTGGACGAAAGTTGCTCGAATTCCATCAGTGCTCGCTCCCGATCAGCCACTGCCTGTTCCTTCTCTTCAACCAGCTGATCGCGCTCTTCATGCAGTTTCTCAATCGCATCTGACATGTCCTGTTTGACAGCATCCAGCTTTTTCACGAACTCTTTGATGGCCGAGTCCTCCAGTTCCCAGGGGTCGATTGGTTTTTTCGTTTCCTTGGCGCGCTCGACGTAGCCGGCGAGTACTTCTAGCTGACGAATCATTATTTCCGTCTGCGTGTCAAGGACAGACACCGTTTTCCGCTTCTCGACCAATTTCTTGTTCAGGTTCTTGATGTCCTTTTCTGCCGAAAACTGCCTCTCCAGCTCGGCTACACGCTGTTCAGAGTTCCTAAGTTGTCGTTTCAGTAAGGAAGCATCGTCGGGAGATGATGTGGAAATCGGGCTGCTGATATCTTGAGATATTGCTGGGTGATCGTCGACCCCATAAGGAGACTTGGGCCACCTGGGCGATGTGGTAGCTCGTGTTGTTTCGCTGATGCTTCGGCTATGGCTTATCCTGGTGGGGTTGTGATGGTAGCTGGATTCTACACTGCCGGTGCGGCCATGGCGTACCACGTTGGAAACTCGTCGTAGAATAGAGGAGGACCCTTCATCGGTGCCAAGGATTCTAGCCATGTCTTCGTCCATGCAGAATTCGCCCCCATTGCTCCACCTAGGTAGTTTTGGCGATACTTTCTGTTCACCATGATCCTTCGCGCCCCCTGACGCTTGTTGAGGAGTTTGGGCATGAGCGCCAGCCGATGGCGGCGGGGGCGGCGCGGCGCGAGGCTGCGTGTACGACTCGTTTGAGCCAGACTGAGTAGTTTGTTCTGATGAAGCTGTACGCGAACCGGGTTGTCCATTCGCTGAGGCTTGGGTTAGCCGAGAACATGGAAGGCCCATCATAGTCTGGGCAAGAATTCGCGAAACTTACAATTTCTCCCACTGGTCGAAGGAAGTCCCTTTCGAGGGATGGGCTTGGTAAGATCTGGGCGGCTGGTTGGCTTGATACCGTCCGAATCATCGGAAATGCGTGGCTCATTCACTCTCCGAGCCTCCGACGGGTTGGCATGACCATCCTTCCGTGGAATGCCATTGTTGATCTTGTTGGACGCATTGTCTTGGGGGACAGGAGAATGGGAAGTGCTGCTGCGAGTTGATACCCCCTTCCTGACAACCGGCGCCTCCTGAAGCTTGAACTCGTCACCATATGCCGAGGCCTTCCTTTGAACTTGTTCTTGCGTCTTGGGGTATTTGGCGGATTTGAGTCTTGCAACATCATGATCCGACGAAGTGGTACGGCCCTTCTCCTGGAACGCAATATGAGGCGCCGAGGTTGCAGAATCATCGCGCCTGTCCGACCCAGATGACTTTGGAACACTGAAGTAATCCCTCTCCTTGCGTCGACTACCTTCAGCAGCGTTGTCTGACATTGATCGAGGAGTGCCCACGGGACCAGGGCTGGGGTCAAGAGCTACGGGTATGAAGAAGCTTTCTGGCCCTTCACCGGGTGCAGAGTCTGCACTCTGGTAGATGGACGAGTTGCGATTCTTCCGATACGTAGTGGCAGGCAAGCTCAGCCCCTCCGTCTTGGCAGACAAATCTCGCCCTTCTGGTGAGCGCGCAGGTCTCGAGCTGCCTCTCGACGAAGACTCGTTGTTGCGTCGGTGTGTCGCGCGTGGCTGTGGGGAGATTTCCGTGGGCGTGTCGGAATCGGGGTCGACACGATCGTTGGAGAAAGCGTTGGGAGGAATGGCGCTTTCGGGCAGTGCGGGAAGCGACTTCTCGGGAACCATTGGTGAGTGGTCTTTGTCTCGAGATTTCGCCCCCGAGGTGGCCTTATTTTTCTTCCGCCGCCTGGCCATGAGTGTTTCGTGGCATCCCATACAGAATATGCCCTGTGAAGTTCTGGCATATCGCAGATTCTCGATCTTTCTCTTGCAGTTGCGGCATCGGAAGCAAGTAGCGCAGAAAGCTTGTTCTCCGGTCAAGATGGCAAGATCCTCAATCTTGTTGCCGCATGCACTACAGCTGTACGTGCAGTTGTTGCAGATTAATGATCCGTCGCCCAGAAGCAGCAAGTTGGCATCGGAGTCGAGGAGGGTGCCGCATGTGTGGCAGCGAAAACAGTCGAGATGCCATCGGTTCCCAGCTAGTCATGCATAATCCATTAGTAACGAACGAAATGATTAGATTTGAATTTGACACCAAAAAGCGGTATTGAATCATGGCAAACCTTCCGTGCCTGGTGACATACCTAACTCAAATGCTTTGCCCTCTTCGAGAATCTAGATCAGATGGTTTCCCACGTCAGCCGCTGATACAGTCATGGCTAGAGAGCAGTGTAATTTCTAGCAGACCATCTTCTCATGGCTGGTGTACTGACCTCTCCGCAGCCTTTGCACGGGAAAATATCGTCATTGTCCATAGGACTGTCGAGGTAGTCATCCACAACCGCAGCCATGGTGAACAACAGTGAAAGCGGGCGCGGCCAGTCGAAGGCAGAAAATCACAATATGTCGATGGCAGGTGGTGTTTGGCGAGAGGCCACACGGTGCGACGAAGTCGAGGGAGAATACTCAGATGTGGATTTGCACTCATCGACGGCGCGGAGACGGGTGCGCCGACACGAGAGCTGCCGCCAATCGAAATGATGGAGTGGCAAGTCAGGGCGACAGGATGAAGAAGACGACTTCGAGAGCCGGCAGAGAATGAACAACAGACAAAAGTTGGTGCTGTTCAAGGTGCTAGGCACGCCAGGGTTTGGTTCATTCACCACAAGGGGGGCCAACAGCGGAGAGAGACACTTTTTTTTTTTCGGGGGAAGTGGAAGTGGAAGTTGAGCAGGAGACTTGGAGATTGGAGACTGAGATTGGAAAATTGGAGAGCTGGAGGGTGAGCAATTGCGGACCAGACCAGACCAGACTAGGCGGACCAAAACCAGACAGAGACGCTGGTTGGAGGGCGAGGAACGTCGACAAGCAGTGCAGGTAAAAATATTGACATGTACGGACTATGTACGGAGTACTCCCTACGGAGTATTACTCGGGTCCCTGTTGTTATGTGTCCAATGGTCCCATGCGAGGGAGGGGGGTTGTCGAAAACGCGGGCACAAAGAAATAAATGCACATAAAAATGCACAACAAGGGCGCCAAATCTCTCAACGCTCAACGATCCAATTCGAGGCTCCGAGTTACCCAACTTTCCCTCTCTACGTAAATTTTGCGGAGCATTGAAAAGGGCGGGAGGAGGGGGGGAGGGGGGGAGGTCTGCTTGGTGGTACGGATTACCAATACATGTATTATTAGATGCGGGATAATAAAAGTTACTTTCTCTCGTACGGAGGAGTTACTTGCAGTCTGCAGTCACAGTCAGATTGGCTTGGCTCCTCCTGCATGCCGCAGTACATAACAGACGAAGTACGGATTAACGGCAGTGGCGAGTTGTCCCGGCGCATTTCGGCTCAACAACAAAGGAAGGACAAGCCGAGCCGCATGTCGATTTAATCACATCAGAAGCACATCAGAAACACATCAGAAGCACACTCGCAACTTGGAGATGATGGTGGGTGCATACATACATACATGTAGGAACGAACGCATGAAGTTGGGCTGCGACGCGGGCACGTTGGTGCTTCCTGAGACGATGGCTCCGCTTCGCAAGACTTGGTAAAAGTCCATGTACTACGGATTACTCCGTGTCAGGGCGTATGTAGTTGATGGCGAACCAGACCATCATGTACATATGTACTACTCGTAGTCCGTAGACTCGTACATGGATGACGAAAGGGGGTGAAGAGACGGACGTCCCTTGCTGAGCAAGCAGGGCATAATACATTACTGAGACATTGTCGTTTTACCCGTCCCCACAGAACTACCATCCGCGGCCTTGCGCAAAGACAATAATAAATAGCAATGACTTTGGCGTGTTCGGGCATTCAGGGAGTAGCGAATGAATTACCGTGATTGCGTGGCACCCCCTTTACGGGATGCCTTTACGGGATGCCTTTACGGGATGCCTTTACGGGATGACTGAAAATTGAGACTTGACAGTGCTTGCCGCGCCATGTTGGAAGCACGGCTGTTTCGGGTTGGTTGCTGCTGTCGGGAGTACTCCGTACGCACTTGTGAATTAATTACATGATGGAGCAACACACTGGTCATGGATGAACTGGAGCAAACCAACAAGGCGGAGTGGTGAACCCCTGTCTGGACCGTCTGGACCGTCTGGACCGTCTGGAATGCAGAAGGGAAGGGGTTATTACGGATTACAACCTGCGGGATTTCGGTGTGCCCTGGGAGTACGATCCAATCTTGAGGCTTGCTGATGAGGAACACGGATGAAGGATGAAGGCGAGAAGGCATCGGAGATGTTGGCGACTTGTTATTTATTAGGTCATGTGTGATTGGAGAGCGCTCATAATTAATAACACCAACTTCAAGGGATTCGCCGTGCATTTGAGCATCTCATCAGCAGTTGGAGTGTGGAGTGCAGTCCGTACATAATATAATAATCCTGCACATTTCCCATCGACCAACAGGCAAAAAGCAGGAAGGCGATCCGGTCCACAGGATCTGGTCCGGGTACCTGCAAGCCAGCAAGGTGGAAGAAACCGGGGGAAAGCAAGCAAGCAATTCATCAATGTTTAATCCGTATCTACGTCCGTACTACTAATCCGTACGGGGGCATCAGGTCCACATTCAGGTGATTGTTTGGCGGCAGCGTCCACTCGTGTGGTGTTTCATCTTAATACGTGGAGCGAAGTCGATGAAACAAGATGCCGTCTTTCCCCCTGCATCTTGTGGACTGTCTAAATCGGCCTGCCTTGCAAGTTGTGGATGCGAAACACAATCGAGGCAGCCGGACTTGAACTGAGGCCTGTACTCTGTAGGAATGCCTGCCAAAGCCTTGCAAACCCCCCAGGCCTCTGTCGATTATTAATATCACCGCGAAACTAGATGACCGATCTGTGAGGGGACCAAGAATCGAGAACAGTAAAGTGCATAGCGGATCTCGGCGCATTGCCTCGTTTTATACCATGGTGCTTAGCACAATTTTTTTTTTAAACGCCAAACAAGAACCATAAAAAAAAAATGAAAGCAAACAACGTATTTTCAGACTTGGGAATCGGTTCGTAGATGTCTCATAGAATGCTTCTATTGCAAAGGTAGTCAGTCGGCTTCGAGGACACGTGCTCTTATGGTTTGAAATTAGATTTGTTCGGACGGGGCCAAAAATGTCTACATTTCCATTTGCATGTGTTCCTTCCTGAGAAAGAAGTCGTCGCGTAGTAGTGGGCGGTGGTAGTAGTCAAATCTTATTATTATTAATGGCTGAAATCGACGAAATTGAACCATGCAAAATTATGCCTGTAGGAAATGGCCTGTTCCCTACGCGACTACAAGTCATCCACGGCATCAAACAGTGATGCTCAACCTGGGCATGCTCACTTGTCCATCATCCTCTTCACCTTATCCAGCAGGATGGTGCTCTCCCGTCCCAGCTTCTTCTTGCCATCTCTCCCCACAGTCTTGGCCATGGCCTTCTTGAATTTCTGCCTCTCCGCAATCTTGCTCTCCCTCTCCTCTCTCCTCCGCTGCATTTCCATCTGCCGCAGCTCTGCCTCTTTCCTCCGCTCCTCGGCCTTTTGGAGCTGCTTGTCGTAGTAGCCCGGCCGCCTGGTGCGTCGTCTCGAGCCATCGCTGGTGACTGCGTCTTCGGATGCCGTGGTGCCCGCTTGTGCCTTCTCTTCATCTCTGAGCATCAGCTCGCGAGTGGGGTGCAGCTTCTTCTCGACCTGTTCTCGATGACTATTCTGTGCGCAGGCGACGACGTTTTTGCTGTCCTCGTCACCATCGCCTGCATCGTTGTTGCTGTCATTATCTTCCCTGTTCTGGTTCTTCTGGTTCTTCGCCTGCTCGCGAGACTTGATCTTGGCGTATTCTTTCTTGACCTTGGCTTTGTGAATTAAATCCTTCTTTATTTTGGTGACTTTGATGGGCAGGGAGTTAGCTAAGTACTTTGAAGCTTTTTCTTTCTTTTCACATGCACGATTCGTCCGTGAGATGTAATTGAGTGAGTGAGTAAAGTGAGTAAGTGAGTGAGGGGGGTGAGTGGGTGGGGGTGAGTGGGTGGGTGAGTGGGTGGGTGCTCGCAAACCTTTTCGTCGCCATGGACCGTCTGGCAAGTTATCTGGGCCGACTCTGAATCCTCGTTTGGGCTTCTTGGCCGCGGCTTCGGACTCTGCAGAGTCGAGGGGTCTCTTGGGAGCCATGTCCCGAGTTGTCGCGGTATAGATTTCAAGGTTGATACCGAGTTGTAGAGTCCACCTGTTGAGCTTTTCTTTTCGCCCCATGCTCCTCACTCAGAGAGTACTACATAAAGTTTGCACGTCCACAGCCACGTCCACAGCACCCACAACGGCACAAAAATGTGGAGCGGGCCTTCATGCATCATTGTACGGATTATTGCATTGGCCGCTTGGCGGGTGCGCGACGACGTGAGCAACGGGCACCCAGCCCATCGGCAACCCTCTGCAGGTTCTTATCGAGTCATATTATGTAGGCCCCCGATATTAATGAGAGAGGTTGCCGATACCGTCAGTACATACGGAGTAGTCCGTACATTACATGTAGTCCGTACAGTGGGGGTCTTCAGGCAATTGATTACGCAGACAGACCGACCGACGATCCCATGACGATGTGATGCCCCGGCGCCATCCACTCTGGCTTGTCTGGCCGCCCACCCCGTTCTCGGCCTGGCCATGATTCCCCAGACCACTTTTATGCCTCTTGAGTCTTCGTGATGCTGTCTATTCTCACTAGCTGTTTCCCCCTGCGAGTTGTTCCACTCGGCGCCGACTCGCAACGTCGAAAACTATTCTGAAACCGCAAAACGACCAGACACGTTTGTCCTTTTTCTCAGTGAACAACCAACCAACTCCCCGGCTTCGCTGAGCTCGTCTTTCTTCTCTCTGCCCGTGCCCATGACCAGACACTTCGACACCAGCAACCCCTGTGAATCGATTGTCCCCTGATGGCACATGACGACAAGACGCAGTAACTCTTGTCCTGGACCTCTCTCGACTTGTCAACCAGCCGCCGCCGTACCGTTTTGTCCAGCCACAGGTTGGGGACCACAGCCTAGTCCTGAGCTGTGGTTCTTCTCCCACACTTCCACACCACCATGCCTATCTTCCAAGACGATCTTGACAATCATGCTCGTCGTTCTGGTCGATCGGTTTCGGCACGATCTTCTCCCATCGACCCTCCGCCTCCGATTTTGAGGCGCCTTTCTGAGGAGAGCTTGCCGACAGAACTCTGTGAGGGCCCGGTTCCCGACAGTCCGACACGCCCATCTACGCCCAGAATCGACGATGATGCGGCAATTTCCTGCCGGGCAGAACTCATAGAAAGACTGAAGAAGGGGGAGAGTCCAACATGGGCACCGAACCGCCATGTAAGTGTGGTGCCCTTGCATATAACACGCCAATTGTCTCAATCGGCCACTATGATGCGATGCCTAATACGTCTTCTCCCCCTTTGTAGCTCGGATCTATACTGCAACGACAGGATAGCCCTACTGCACGTCGGACCTCACCCGAGTCGCCGAAGCTACTGCCACCGGTCCAGATCACGCCCGAGAAAGCACACAATGGAACACAAAGCTCGGCTGAAGACCGGCTCCGAGATGGGTTGGAGATTGAACGTCCCAGGTCGGCATTGCATAGTGGCGACTTTACAAATAGCCAGGAAGGGCGGCAAAAAGGGTTAGTTCGGGACCATGAAAAGCCACTTGGGAGCCAGCTGGCATCTGAATCGCCCTGGATCGCGACGTCACCGCCTCGAGATTTCGCCCCATTTCGTTTCGAGAGAAGTACACCGTTCCTGGGCGACACGGGAAGCTTCAGGTCCATCACGGCTTCCCCCTTATCGTCATCATTCTCGTCATGCTTCGCGTATCATCCTCCTACCAGCCCGTTGGTTCAATCAGAAAGCAATGACGAGCTTGACTTTGCCATGGCTCCCCGTAGTCTTGACTTATCGTCGAGGGAGCTGAACAGAGGACTGCAAGCGCTCAACTCGGCCACCTCGACACCGTTTGCTACACCGTTTGCTACACCGTCGCCTCGTCCAGCTGCTGGCAGCTCTCGGCTCTCCCTTGGCCGTCGCGAACCATACCAGGCTCACCAGCCCAGGAGGTCGCTGACATGGACCCCAAGTTTCGCCCAGCACGGGACATCTCCCCACCAGACACCAGCCATATTTCGCACCAGGCGACCCTCGTTTGGCTCAGACTCGTCTCCGATCCAGCATGCTTCCATGGTTGGCTCTTATGAAGAGAGTATTCTGAGAGGCCGCATGTCCACGAACCCATCCAAGCCGTTCGGTTTCCTTGCCCAAATCGGCGTTCTCGGCAAAGGCAAATGCAAATCGAGCCTTCGCTGCCCGGCACATGTCACACTGCCGTTTCCCGCCGTCTATTACAGCTACAGCAGCACCTCCCATAGTAGGTCAGCCTCCGACGACGGGCCGAGCCCATATGTTGGCCAGATCGACCTTGAAAACGGACTGCCCAATCTGGAAGAGGAGCACAGGTCGAAACGAAAAGCACGTGGCCGATACATGGAACGGAAACCCATGGACAACCATGGCGACATTCTCATGCCTGAATCGGACCTTGATGATCGCCCAAGACCATTGTCTCGGCCAAACAGGCGTATGGGTTCACCCCGTGCCCCCCCAGGAGGCAGCTACCGCATCCCAGAAAAGGGTCAAATCCAGATCGTCATCAAGAATCAGAACAAGACGGCCGTGAAGTTGTTCCTCATGCCCTACGACCTCACGGGCATGGAGCCCGGCACTAAGACATTCATCCGCCAGCGCAGCTACTCGGCAGGCCCCATCATCGACAGCGTGCCGAATCCCAGCGAGACTGATGCGCAAAGCCGACCTATGCTCCGCTACCTCGTCCATCTTCACATGTGCTGTCCCTCCAAGGGTCGTTTCTACCTCTACAAATCCATCCGCGTCGTCTTTGCCAACCGCGTGCCCGAGGGCAAAGAAAAGCTCCGCAACGAAACGACCTGGCCCGAGCCGCGCTTCACCCCCTACAAGCCCATCCGGGTCATGCACCCCCCTCTCACCGCATCATCCGGACCGGGCGCCATGCTCGCCATAGACAAGGCCTTCCGCCGCCGCAGTCTCGGCTTCTCCGTTGGAGCAGCATCCTCTCGCGCCTTCGACATGGCCGACGGGCTCGATTCCACCGCCGGCGGTGCAGGTAACACGCTCCCCGTCGAGCCCGTCCCATTCCGCCTCCCTTCCCGGGCCCCCCCCCGCGATAGCGACGCAAGCGACTCTGATTCCTTGCAGGCCTTCTCCAGCCGCCCATCCACCAAGGACTCCGCAACCATGGCCACCACCAGCGGCACTTCGTCCTACGAGAAACTCAACAGAGGCGACTTTGGGTACGGCGGCAACGCCTTCTCCCAGTTCGCCGGCTCGAGCGGTCTCGCCGGCACAGAAGGCCTCTTGTCGCGGCGTCTTCGCTCTCTCGGCGTCAATAAGCCCCCACCTCCTCAGTCAGCCGAGGATTTAGCATGATGGTTTAGTTTGAAACAAATCTAATCATCAGTCAGCTCACTTGCGTATGTACGTGAAACGTTGTCTGATTTTTATTTTTATTTTTATTTGTAAACGGGAACATGGTCACTTATAGAAATGGGAATGGAGTTTTATTTTTGGATTGATGTACATTTCCATCACACTGTTGGTGCTGCTGCTGCCGGACGCTCATTTCGTACAACGGGCCTTTCATATTCTGGATACGGCCCCTTGGGTATATTCTGTATATTCTGTATATAGGTACCACTCACAATATGTATGGCCAAGGGGGGTGCACTTGACCCATATTTAGTACCGCGTTGCGGTGTAACATGCCCGGCAGAAGTCGGAAACATATAAAGTTCACATCCAAAAGATGTCAAGAGAGGTGCAATGTAGCGCCGAAATTGCGGCACTGAGAAACGTCGGACCATGGTGCGTCACACCACATGCATTCATTGCTACCAACGGCAGCATTGTCTGCTGCGCCGGCACAACCATCTAGAGGAGGGGCCGGGTAGATCCAGGGCCGGAACAAGAATCGAATGACTGAACGTGATATAAAGGGCCGTGGTCTCCCGGGCATGATGTATCTGCGTATATTCATTTTCCATTAGTGCCATTTGCTAGCTGGGCTTTGTTCGCGGAAGTTGTGAGCCCTTCCCAGCTAGGTATCTGCGTCTCTTTCTGAAGAATCTTTGGGTCTGGAGTGTTGGTCGTACCGTTGAGAGGGCATGGGATTTTCTTCTTCTTTTAAACGAGATCAGACTCGAGGTGCATACATGTACGTACATGTGAGCCAGTAAAAGTCGGGATTCCGATGCTAAACCGTGCCATCTGAGGTTGTGATTGACGCTAATTACTCTATAAAATTACTAATACAGGGGGAAAACCCTTCAATGTAACACGACATTACACAGTTCCTTCCTTTTCCCCAGCCAACTTCTCTTTCAGCATGACATCTAGCTTGTTCAACTCGCTCGAGGTGATCGCCCTGGCTACGACTTGGTCCGGGACCTGGGTCGGTCGCTGATTTTGCATCCCGCCTCGTCCTGCAACGACGCGAAATGAACTTGGATTGCTCTTGCGCGAGCGACGCTTCTTGTCCTTCTCTAGACGCAATTGCTTCTCGAGCGCCTTTCGCATGGCTTTCAGTTCGTCGTGGGAAAGGGGCTCTAGCATCTCTTTGATGGCTTTGGTCATGCTCTTCTTCTGGGGCAAGACCCACGTGGCCGGGAGGTGTTCGTAGTCGGTCGTGATGAAGGCGTGGTGGAGCTTGGGGTGGCGCTGCTCAATGTCCTTGAGCTTGGAGGATACTTCGCCAGACCAGGCGGCCAGCTTGCGTAGCTTGAGCCATTCTCTTTGGAGGCTGAATACTGTAGCCTTGGAGGCTACGAGGACGCGGTCGTTCTTCAGGTCGCTGCGTTCTTGGAGCGTTCTGGCCCTGGCCGTGGGCGTGGCTGTCCAGCCGCGCCAGTGCGTCATGAGCATTTGCTCGCACCAGTCCATGGCGCGCTCCCAGTGGCCCAGGTCAGCGAGGTGGCGGATGGCGAGGTTCCAGTTGGTCCCCGTGAGCTTGAACCCAGAACCGAGAACTTGCTCGATGGTGTTGAGAAGGCCGCGCCCGTCGTTGGCTTCCCTGCACGCCTTGATGACCACGCTGAGCGGGCGCGCGAGATCGTATTGGTATGCGGGATAGATGGCCCCTGAAGCACTGCTGCTGTTGGCCGTGGCTCCGTCCAACGTCTGCTTCCACATTTTGCAAACTTGGTCCAGTTTGCCATCTTTCAAATACCCTAGCATCAGCGCCGACGCGATTTCAGGTGGGAAGAAGTTCCCTTCCTTGTATTCAGGAAAGGCTTTTAGGTACGCCGTCATCAGTCGTTCAACAGCCGCATAGTCCCGTAGCTCAACGAGCAACATGACCGTTCTCCCAACATCCGCCGTCTGTCGCCTCAACTCTACCAGTCCGCTTGATGTTGTCCAGGGAGACGGTTCAACACCTGGGGCGGCTGTTTGGGCCTTTGCAGATGTCAGAGTAGCGAGCAAGTGGCTCACAAGATCCTTTGCCAGCGCCCGAGTTCTTCCTGCGGACGGCTTCCGGCGGACGGCCGCCTGCACCAATGAAACATGAGCTTTAAACGGCACCTCGAAGCCTGCAGACCGCATATGAGAAAGTATCGTCTCGGCCAGGTCCAGCTGCCCTGTACGCACAGCACCAGATGCGACCACAGAATAGTGCTCTGGCCCGACGGGAAATAGACCGTCTTCGCGCGCAGTCCGAAGCAGTTGATAAGCTGGCTGTATCTGGCCAACGTGAATCATGGCCCGCAGAAGGAACTCGTGCGTTTGGTGATCCCACTCCACGCCATAATCCCTCATGGGTTTTAGTAGGGCGAAGCACTTGTTTAGGTTGCCGCGCTGGCCGTTGAAGTAGATGAGCTGATTCCAGACAACGGCACTAGTCACGCGGCGCTCTGCGAATTCGGTGCAGATCTTCTCGGCATCTTTCAAACGGTCGTTGTGACAATACACCATGACCAACGAAAGTGCCATTTCCTTCGAGATTGAGATCTTGTCCTTTTGCGAATGGTCAAAGAACTCTAGAACAGTGGTCAAATCTCCTCGCTTGGCTGCCATGGCCATGACCTGTGCGTAGGTCAAGGCATTTGGTCGGTCCACCTTTTTGATTTCCTCGAAGCATTGAAAGGCGCGAGCTTGGGCATCGGCTTTGGTATAACACTTGAGCAGAGCATTCCAACTGTCGATATCAGGCTTCACGCCATAGTCCTCCGTCATGGTTCGGAACTCTTTCTCGGCGCCTGCGACGTCACCTGCTTGTGCGAACGCATTCAATGTGCTTCGGAAACCGAGCGGCCGCTTCACTACTTTGGGGAATTTCGTCGTGTATCGGATCCAAAGATCCTTGACGGCGATGATATCACCACACGCAGAGTAGAACTTCAGAAATTTCTCATGACCCCATCGATCAAGGCCTCCCCAACTATGATGCCAGTCGCGATACACCTCAGCTAGTCCTTCTGCATCTGACGGGTAGTAGAAATCAAACATCTTGCGTAGTATCGGGACGGGGGTCTTGGCCCCATCGAGCTTGCGATAATTGGAGTAAATCTCGGACAAAAGACCAAGGCCAGCTCTCGTTTCAAATCCCCCCTCCCAGCGAAATAGCATACGACTCAAGTACTGTTCGTATAGTGTTGGGTCATTCCATATTTGAAGGATAGATTTTGCTTGTTTGGGCGAGCACGGTTGTCGCAGGACTTGTTGGGCTAACCAGCGACGAAGTGCTTCTAGACCAAGCTTTGTGTCTTCATATAAATTCATGGCTCTTACAGACTCTGCCGCTTCGATCTCTAGGCATCGTTCAAAGGCGAAGTACAATGTTGCCAGATCTGGGATCGTGGCCATGGTTGTAATTCGCCTGCCATGGTGCTCCGAGAAGGATGACGTTGCTTTCCTCAGGGTCGAGAAATGCTCGAACCAAACCTTCAGGATTGTCGTCCATTCTTTCTTCATGAGCGCATCTTCTAGCAAATGTTCAAGGCCTGCTCCCGAGCGTCGAGAGTGGAGCCCCGTGTTGAAAACATCGAGTGCAGCCGCCGAGTCTCCAGCTCGTAAGTACACAAGAATGCCAGCAGCCTGTACGTCATCATCCCACGACTGAACCGGGATTCGGCGGAGTATGGATATAGCCCGGCCAATGTCGACTATGCTCCGCGATGTTGAAAGATACACCACAACAGCAGAGCGAAAAGGCTGCTTCAGCTGTTGGTCCAACTTGCCATATGAATCCCACACGTCGTTGTAGAGCGCATCTTCCGGTCTCGCAAGCAGGTCTGTCAAGCTGTGAAAATGTGCTTTGCGATTTGTTCGGGGGTGTCCATTAGCCGTCGCGTCGGACGGGTCAAAGTCGGCGGTGGTAGATTTGGTATTGACAACCAAGGGGACGTTGTCTCTTGTTGCTTTCTCGTCACTGCGCGATGCATACTGCCTGACCCGATTGCTCCTCCGACCCCCGTTTTCGCCACACCGAAATAACGCGACAGACGCATCTACCTCTGTAGCAACGGTATGTGAAGTGAAATTCATTGGTCGTGCCGCTCCAGCCGACTTCCTGCCACTCTGCGGTCGTGGTAATGCCGGATAAAGTCGACGCAATAAAGCGTACGTCCCACTGGGATACAAAAAGTCGAGCAAGAAGGCAGAAGCCAACAGGCAGCCGCCTGCCTGCGGAGGGTCCGCTTGTTCAAGAAAGTCCTGCTCGCGCTCTTTGCGTTTATTCAGAGACGGCCATATGCCAGAGAGCTCGATTGCCAAGGCGCCATGATGCCAAAAGTCCGTGGAAAGGTGTCTGCATCGTTTCGATAATCTGCCTGGCTTGGAGAGAACACGCTGGAGGCTGCATGATTCCAGGCCGGCGGCCGTTCTTTCCAGCATGAGACTTGATTGGGCAGCCGACTGCTACGCCCAAGCTTGTGCGAGTCGGATTGGCATGCCCGCGGCTGGCTGTGCGGTTTGTGAAGACTCAAGGGCGTAGTTGCACCGGATCGCCGTGTAGAATGCGGGTGCTTTTCGGGGAGGAAGAAAATTGCTTATTTCGAGGGCAGATGGGTTCGTTGGAGAGAATTTCATGCAGCAGTCGAAATGCAGAATCCTGACGTATGTGCACACGAGTGAGTGTATGCTGCAAATGAAAGTTGAGCAAAGAACGATCGGCACGACAAGGTGAAGGGCTTCCACACGGTTGTCGTGAGATCCAAAAAAAGCTGATGGGCAGTTCGGCCGGGCGGGCATGTACTCCGTACGTGCCTCTGAACCGGGGGCTCACCAGACTCCAATACGTGCATGAATGCATTACCTCATCAGCCGTCAACTGTCTGGCAAAGAAGCTTTGGTTCCCATGGCTCCACTACGACCCACTGTAAAATGGCAAAATGGGGCCCCAGCGTCTACAGTCTACTCCGTATGTATGTAATCCTGTTTGTTTTTACAGCAGCACATCAAACTATGCATCTTCAAATGTTCTCGCACGATTTTTCGATATGACCAGCTTTAACGAACCATGGGTTTTAAGGAAGATGAGTGATTTATGATAATATTCCGGGCCGTTATCCTGTCTGTTGCAACCTAGGGGAATTCAAAAGACGAAATACACATCTGCGGATTTTTTGGTAAGCGCCAGCAATTCCGCCCGAAACCATGAAATGAAATGGAAGAGAAAGCGAGAGAAAGAATAATGACATATCACAGTGAAACTCCAATGTGCGACCAGCCCTATGCAAGATGATGAAGAACCAAATGGAAAAAGCATCCAGCCAAAACAGATGTGATTTTGTCTTGCCCGGTTTTTTTTAGCGCCATGTGACCAATCTTTCAGACGCCAATTTCTCCGGGTTTTTATTCAATGCTTCTTGTAACACACACACACACAAAAAAAAAAAAAAAAACTAGGGCAACGAGTACGTTACGCCTCAAATATATGATACAACAAGATGTAATCTTGTTACAGCAGCCATCCGGGAAGGTGTCTCGATAAGTGTGTTGGGTATTATTGTTGAGATGTTGTGCTCAAAGAAAACCTCATTTCTCAGACGAGATAGGACCTCCGGGGATCGCACTGGTTCGTGATCCCGTCGCGGCCGCAAGCCTCGACTTCTTGTTCTTTGACGACGGCGAACTGTTCTGTCGGCTGGCGAGGCGGTGCGAGAGGGGCAGTGCTCGCGGCGAGCCCGGCAAAGTTGATTGTACAGTAGGATTTGGGTGGTGGGTGACCTCAGGGTTGTCGGAGAGGCATTGCGAGAATGCAGCTGGAAGGGAGACGTCGCCCGCCGTGGTGATCTTCCTCGCAGTGTGCTAGACTCGTCCAGTCGAAGGGACCTTGGTCTTGAAGTTCTAGAGAGGCTCCGGGATCTCTTGCGTCCTCTAGAAACGTCCTCGTTCATTCCAGCGACGGGAGCATCTCGGAAAGCGTCAGTAGTCTCAGCAAGAGGTGCCATTCTGCCTCGAGGAAGCTATCGATTGAAAATTGTGGAAGAGAAAATTGCGATGTGGTTGAAATATGCAGCAGCAGCAAGGTGATCGTGTGCCTGATATTTGGCAGCACAATGATTACGGCAACGATAGCGAATCTCTCGGCAAGGTTTAACCAGCGAGAGCTTCGGAGTACGGACTACTGACTGTTGAAATAGAAGGTAAAGCAATGAGGGGAAGAGAAAGGAAGCGAAAACCAAACAGGAGTGATGAACACCCGAGGACCAAGGTGATACAATTAAATAAGAGGTGGAACGCAGGAAGAGAGACTGAAAAAGGCCCCAGGTGGTAGAGCGAAGGAGGTGTACGTGTAATACGTAATACGTGTAATTAATAGTACATGCGGAGTAATCCGAATAATGCAACGCGCAGTGCCATCATGGCCCCAGCGCAGGCAGCTTAGCACCGGGGAGTGAGTGGCTCCCGCTCCTCCATGCGGACCAATGTCTTGTTCGAGGTCACCTGAGGTCACCTGAGGCCACCTACTCCCTACAGTGGCAGGTTGAGGAGGGGGGGTCTCAGGTAGCCTGACATGGGCTTGGCAGCCCAAGACTGGAGCCCCGTACGGAGTACACAGTGGGTTGCAACTCCCAGCAGCCAGGACTCAGGAGTAGAGAGCCATGTCCAGCCAATCCAACACTTCCGCCGAGCACCAACCCGGCAAGATGTATGCTGTAATGGTAGCTTGGCTGGCACGCTGGTAATAAAAGCCGACCCACCCAAGTTTGCTGTTCCACGGATCCGTACATGTATGTACACATACTCCGTATATGATGCTGATCAGTGATGATGAATTCGCTGACGGCGGGCCTCTTGCCTCTTGGGCTCACTCAAATCGATGGTGTCATATTAATACTACCCACCCACATTGGCGACAATGACGCCCACACGAGGTCGCGTCGTCCCCTTGTAATATGTTTAGGTCATTATATGTAGTACCGGTAGTTACTGTGACATGCCTCCCAAGTGCCGGCCAAGGCCAAGTGGAGTGTTTTTGGGCGTGTTCAATGTTGGAGACGCATCATGAAGCATGTTCAACCATCAGCCGAAGAGTTCGAGGCAATAACAACAGACTGGTCGCAAGGGAGATCGGCTGCACCGTCGCCGGTCATGCCAGTCCGCCCTCGTGTGTCATGTCAGAGGCCGACTTTTACAACCAAAACTGCCGATCCTGTGCATTGCCACGTGTTCGGGAAACCCTGTCTTTGCAGCGATAATACATTACATAGTCCGTACATGAGCTCAGACCGGACGCCTCCACCCTGGATAGATCAGGGCATGTACGGAGTAAACACATCGGGAATGTCTCTGCCACGGATGTTTAACAGCTGCCATTTCGGGGGCTAGTCCTTCTGGTGCAAGCCAAGTTTCGTTTCCTTGGAATTAGGAATTCGAAACAGAGGACTTGCAAGTATCGTGTACCAACTTGGGGTGTGATCCACGAGAACTCTGCTAAGTTAGCAGGGACGACCCATAGTATAACTTATATGTGAATCACTATAGGGCAGCTACTTTATACTATCTAAGCTTATATTTTATAGCTTTTTTTTACTACCCTTATATCTAAAGCCCCTTATAACTAATATTCCCTTTATCTATAGTTAAAAAATTAAATCTATATTATAATTTATTAGTAAATACCTTATAATTTAAATATTAATTAATATTATACCCTAATCCTTATAGTTATAGCTATTCTCTATAGATTAGCTTTACTAGTCTAATAAAGAGATGCTATTCCTGCTTAACTTACTGCTTAAAGCTTAATATAAATAGTAGCTTAATAATAAGAAGCCTAGTATTATAAGAGATCTCTTTAAGGGCTTCCTTCCTACCCTTACCCTTAAATTCCTAAATTATTAATAGAAGATAAGGCTTATTAAGAATTACTATATATAGCTAAAGAAAGTATAGTAAGTATTTTAAGCTATAGAGTTATAATCTAGTATAACTTATAATAAAGAGACTAGAAAGCTTTAAATAAGTAAGTAAAATATTAAATTTATTAAAGAGGTTTATAAGAGATTTAGTAAGGCTATTATAAGGAAGCCTTTAATTATAAATAAGACTTTTATAGCTATAAAGTAGATAAAGGTCTTTATACTAGACCTTCTAGCTAGTAATAGAATTCTTAAGGCTTAAGATAATAAAGGCTTTACTATAGTAAAGGAGAAAATAGGAAAAGGTAGCTACTCTCTAGAACTAGATAATAAAGAGGAGAATATTAGAGGCTTATAATAAGGCACTAATAATAATATTCCTTATTTTATTTAAAAGATTTAGGATAATAATAATCCCTTTAAAGTTAATAATAATTCTCTCCTTTAACTAGATATATTTAAAATCATAGGAGATAGCCACTCTCCTAGTTATAGTTCTTAAAGGCTAGCCTATAACTACTTATTAAACCCTTCTACTAAGTCTATATCTAGTAAATTATAGCTAAATAAATTACTAAAGAGCTTATAAAAGCAAAAGGCTATAGTATAGGTAATAGAGCTTTTAGAGGTAATATTAAATATTCTTAGGCCTTATACTATAGGCCCTAGGTAGTATGTCTTTTCCCTAAGGTTTATAAATATAGAAAATATTATATAAGTACTTAAGGACTGCTAATTATATAGTAAAGAGCTTAGAATAGCTATAGTAATTTAAATTATTATATAGTTAAAGGAGGATTATATAAATACTCTTATTTAGAATATATTATTCTTAAGGGAGGCAAAGAAAGTATAGGTTAAATTAAACTTTAGTGTTAGGCCTAGCTAGGTTATAGAAGTAAGGGTATTAATATCTTCTATAAGCATATATATCTTTACTTTTCTCTCTATAGCACTATTAGTATAAAAGCTAGGAATTTATTAATAATACTACTAATTTTATTTAATATATATATATTATTTACTCTAGTTAGCTCTATAGATAGCTATTACTAGTACTCCTGCTACTAAGTTAAAAGGGAAAACCCTAACCTAGGGAGAAAAACCCTCTTATATCTATGTTTAGGCTAGCGCTAGCCCTATAGCAAGCCTACGCTACTTAATAGGTAACTTATTATAAGTGTTTATTACTAGCTTATACTAGCCTTATCCTATAGAAAAGAAAAAGGGAAAAGGGAAATATATAAAATAAGTATTCCTAAGCTCTCTAAACCCTATTCTAGCTTAGTAGCATATCTATCCTAAGTCTCTTTGCTTTTACTTAGGGTAGGGTAAATCTAAGTTTATAATATTAATTTACTTCTTATTTACTCTTATACTAACTTTTCTATAGCCTTACTTTTTAGCTAACTCTAGCCTAGCCCTACCTTATTAGTCTAATAAAGTATAAGTACCTAGTTTTGCCTAGTTACTATAAAGGGAGTGTTACGATATAAAATGTAAGATAAATGAGTGTTAAGGTTGTTGTTCTTCTTCAACTAGCTAGAGGTCAGAGCTATCGTCTAATATAGGGGTTCTAGGTCACGTGCTAGCCACATCCGAGGTCTTGTGGCATTGATAGGCCACATCCTAATGTGACAGGCTAACTGTCAATTCTAGCACGTAACAAATGCGGACACC
This sequence comes from Epichloe coenophiala, assembly GCA_018801565.1. Classification (NCBI taxonomy): domain Eukaryota; kingdom Fungi; phylum Ascomycota; class Sordariomycetes; order Hypocreales; family Clavicipitaceae; genus Epichloe; species Epichloe coenophiala. The sequence goes on along the minus strand of JAFEMN010000010.1, from coordinate 422,648 downwards.
ACGGATAAAAGAGATAGCTGTCCTAGCTATCTAAGATCTAACGAATTTGCAATAAGCTAGGAAACGGGCTCTGGCAAGGGAATTCAGTCAGATAGATTGTCATAGATCGTCAGGTCCGGCGGTCATCAAATCGGTCATCGAATTGGTCATCGAATTGGTCATTGAATTGGTCATTGAATTGATCAGGTTGATCGGATTGATCAGGTTGATCGAATTGATCGAATTAATCAGGTTGACGGTCAGGTTGACGGTTAGGTTGACGGTCAGGTTAACGATATTAATCTAGCTGATAGATCTGATGATTAATAGCTTAGTTAGGCAACGAGCGTTGCAGAGGGCGTTGCAAAGGGTCAGGCAATAAGCTTTGCAGAGGGTCAGGCAATAAGTGTTGCAAAGGACGAATTTGGTCAGGCTGTTGAATTCGGTCAGGCTGTTGAATTCGCTGTTGAATTAGCTGACGAATTGGCTAATGAATTTGCTAACAGACTAGCTGCCTTTGAAGGTTATTGCGTTCTTTAAAGACTTCCTTAACAAGGTCTTCTAGCTGCTAGAAGTTATCCTCTTCTATTGCTAGCTTCTGTTAAAGGTTCTGTATTTGCTACTATTACCACTAAATTTGCTACTATTGCTGTTATAATTGCTGTTGCAATTACTGCTGCTGCCACAAATATCAGGCCCTTAGGTCCTGAAGGTCCCGTTAATGCTGCTCTTGCTGCCACTGGAATTACTAAACTAGCTGCTATTGAATCTATTGATATTGCTAACTGGCTAGGCATAGGTCCTTAAGGTGCTGAAAGACCTGATTTCTTGAAGGGAAGGTCTTCCGGCAGATACCACAGGTTCGGCGCTAATGATCTTGCTTATAAAGCTGCTGTAATCGCTGTTGCTCACACTGATCTAGCTGGTGTAAGGGAAGCATTGTATCTAGCGAGCTTTATTAGATCGGAATTAACGAATTTGTCAGATTTGACGGTCGGGTCGAAGGTCAACGAACGGATCGAAGGAAATCGAAGGTCGAAGAATCGAAGGTCGAAGAATCAAAGGTTGAATTCGCACGATCAATTGAACGGATCGAACGTTGACGGTCTTCAAAGGCCGAGGGTCTTCAAAGATCGAAGGTCTTCAAATCGAAGGTCTTCAAATCAACGGATCGAAGGTCTTCGAAGGTCAAAGGTCTTCAAAGATCGAAGGTCTTCAAATCGAAGGTCTTCAAATCGAAGGTCTTCAAATCAACGGATCGAAGGTCTTCGAAGGTCGAAGAATCGAAGGTCGAAGAATCGAAGGTTGAAGAATCGAAGGTTGAAGGTTGAAGGTCTTCGAAGGTCAAAGGTCTTCAAAGATCGAAGGTCTTCAAATCGAAGGTCTTCAAATCAACGGATCGAAGGTCTTCGAAGGTCGAAGAATCGAAGGTTGAAGAATCGAAGGTTGAATTCGCACGATCAATTGAACGGATCGAACGTTGACGGTCTTCAAAGGTCGAGGGTCTTCAAAGATCGAAGGTCTTCAAATCGAAGGTCTTCAAATCAACGGATCGAAGGTCTTCAAAGATCGAAGGTCTTCAAGGGTTGAAGAATCGAAGGTTAAAAAATCGAAGGTTGAATTCGCACGATCAATTGAACGGATCGAACGTTAACGGTCTTCAAAGGTCGAGGGTCTTCAAAGATCGAAGGTCTTCAAATCGAAGGTCTTTAAATCAACGGATCGAAGGTCTTCGAAGATCGAAGAATCGAAGGTCTCCAAATCAACGGATCGAAGGTCTTCAAATCGACGGATTGAAGGTCTTCAAATCGACGGATTGAAGGTCTTCGAAGATCGAAGAATCTGAGGTCTTCAAATCAACGGATCGAAGGTCTTTAAATCGACGGATTAAAGGTCTTTAAATCGAAGATCTTCGAAGATCGAAGAATCTGACAATGGGAGCGATGCCTAAGGGAGCTATCAGGCCTAGCGAAAGGGATAGCTTGATTATTTAGTCAGATTGACGGTCGGATCGAAGTCAACAGATCAAACGGTCAGAACGAAGGTCAACAGTTCTAACGGTCGGATTGAAGGTTAACGAATTGAAGGTCAATGAATCTGACGTGGTCGGATTGAAAATCAACGAATCTGACGATCAGAACGAAGGTCAACAGTTCTAACGGTCGGATTTAAAGGTTAACGAATCTGACGATAGGCGCGATGCCTAGAGGGACTATTAGGCCTAGTAAAAGGGATAGCTTTGACGGGCTTGGTGGATTGGTTGACAAATAGTCAGTTTAGTGGCTTTTATTAAGCAGTAAAAAGCGCTAGAGGTACGCAGCGGTCGGAGAGCAATTGCTACCACTTGTTACGATATAAAATGTAATGTATTAATGAGTGTAAAGGTTGTTGTCCTTCTTCAACTAGCTAGAGGTCAGAGCTATTGTCTAATATAGGGGTTCTAGGTCACGTGCTAGCCACATCCGAGGTCTTGTGGCATTAATAGGCCACATCCTAATGTGACAGGCTAACTGTCAATTCTAGCACGTAACAGGGAGGGTAGCTTTAACCTAGGACTAGAATAGTCCTATTCTAAGGCTAGTTATATATTATTAGATTTATTAAGCCTATTATACTTTATTTTTTAAGTAAGTTATCTAATTTATCCCCCTCTCTCTCTTATTAAGTATAAAAGAAAGCTCCCCTTCCCCTAGGGACCTAGTCTTTTTTCTCTTTTTATATTAAACTTCTTATAGGTTCTTCTTTTCTTCTAGACTATTTAGGGCTATTCTAAGTCAGATTTAGGTTAATTACTAATATTTATTATAGATTAGAAGGAAACCTAGCATAATATTAATAAAACCTATAAGTATTTTAATATTACTATATTTCTAGCTCTAACTTAGCTAGGAATCTATAAAGTATAAGGGCTTTCTAAAGAAGTCTATAACTACTAAGTAATATAAGTAAGTTAAGAATAAAGATCTCTTTATAAGTTATATTTACTTCTATTCTAGGCCTATCCTACTACTAATTTACACTAGCTTAGTAATCTAAAAGATATCTAGTGTATCTCCTATAAGTCCTATTTAGTTTTAGAGCCTAGGTATTAGTGCTATATTATTATTAGTAAGTTAGTCCTATTCTAGCTTAGTAGTAAGGCTAATTCGCTAGGTAAGGGTAGCTACTAATATATATTTTAACTATTAGGTATAGAATTATTAATATAATAAGGTAATAATTACCTCTTTTCTAGCTTAGGTTTATAGCTAACCTACCTAGTAGCTAAACTTAACTAGCTAGTAAAGTAAGCACTAGTAATTAGTTAAGACTTAGGCTTCTATAGCTACTAGAGGTAATATAAGTGCCTCTAATCTAGCTTAGTAGTAGCTTAGTTCTAGTGCTAATATCTTTTATTCTAGGTTCTAGATAGCTTCTAAGACTAGGTTAAGAAACTCTATACTAGTAATTAGGCTAAGAAGAAATAAAGTGCCTTTATAGTAAGCCTAGACTAGGCTAGTTTCTCTAAGGAATAGTATTCTAAGCTTATCTATTAGCTCTAGTGCCTTAATATATATATAGTAAAGATAAACTATCTCCTACTTACTACTATCCCTATAAAGAATTATATAAAGGTAGTAAAGAATACTATCCCTATCCTAGAAGAGAAGTAATATAGTAGCTAGTTTTTAGTTTAAAGTAAGGGTAGTAGTAAGCTAGTTAGACTTATAATACCTAGAGTTTTTAGTTAAAATTAATCTAATAACTATTCTAAATATAAATATTCTCTATTATAACTATAGTATTAGGTTTGCTTCTAACCCACTAGCACTCCTATACTACCTAGTCTATCTCCTAGCTTATATCTATATTTAAGTAGTTTTCTATTTATCTCTAGAATTAGCCTAGATTCTCTAATTTTCTAAGTTAGTTAATAGCTAGCTTTTATACTAATAAGTAGTATTAAAGTCTTCCTATACCTAGAAACTATCTAGCTAGGAATCTTACTTTTAGGGGGTTATTTAGGGCTAGCCTTACTTCCTATATATCTATAGGCTATCTTTATTAAGGCTATCTATAGTTATAGTTACTATAGTTAACTAATATATAGTATTAGTTCTTTACTACCTAGCTATAGCTATATAGGGGTAAAACCACCCTAGGGATATTCCTATAAAATAGGAATTTATTAAGGCCTATCTTCCCTATATATAATTAGATTATTATTAATAAGATATATTTATCTAGCCTTATATAGAACTTTTAAATCTCCTTTAGGTTATAAGTAAGGGAGTAATCCTTAGTTAGTTCTCTAATATATTTACTCTAGGCTAGCCTTTCTTTATTATATTAGTCTTCCTAGTAATATTTCTATTCCTTATATAAGTCTATATTTAGCTTATTATTCACTAAGGGGGGTCTTCTTCTATAGTATAATACTATTACTACTAACTTAGCTATAGTTTAGATTTTCTCTATAATTCTATTATTTATAATTCTATCCTTAAACTTTTATTTTATATTATTTAGGTATAGATTAAGAGGGAGGATATAAGTTTTAACTTCTAGTTATATAATAGGAGTAGCTTTAAATGCCCCTATAATAATCTAGAGGTAGGCTAATTAGTTTACTATAAAGCTTTTTACTACTTCTCTTAGCTTTTCTTCCTTCTTAGTAAGGGTATAGTAAGCACTTACTCTATAGGTAAGAATAGGTTAGATTACCTATATATATAAAAGCCTAGTATTCTTAAAGCTATAGCTTTATACTAATACTACTAGTAAGAATAGTATAAGTTATTACTAAGTAAATTTACCTTTAAGAATATTTTTATAGGTACTTTAGTTAAGTTTTCTATTAACCTATACTCTAAGGAATCTATATAACTCTATAAGCGCTATTTTCTTTATACTAAGTTAGACCCTAGTCTAGGGGGGTTTATAAGACTTACTAAAGTGTATAAGTTTAGTTTTAGCTAGGTTAAACTTAACTCCTACTTACTTTACCTATTCCTTATAGATTTTCTATATAGCTTTAAGTCTTCTTTAAGCCTAAGTAATAGTTTTACTAAATATTACTATATTTATATTATCTATAAATCCTATAGCTACTATACTTAGTATAGCTTAGAGATAAATATAAAGCTTTACTAAGTAAAGTAAAAAAAGAATTAGTAAGAGAGATAAGCCTTATAGGGTACTAGCCTTAATTATAAATAATCTAGAGATTTCTTTATTAAAGCTAAGCTAGCTTATTCTATCTATAAGGAAGCTTTAAATTACTATAATTAGCTATTATAAAACTCCTATCTTAATAAGTAAGTATATTAGGTATAGGTAACTAACTCTATTAAATACTACTAATATATTTATTTATACTAGTAAGGTAATACTACCCCTTCCCTAGGCCTCTCTAATATACTCTATAAGGACTTTTATTATAGTCTTTATTAATTTATTTACCTTATTACCTATCTATAGTTTAGGGAGTAGTTCTTTAGCCTTAGTAAAGGCTATAAGCTATATTATAATTACTACTTCTATAATTTTTCTAACTATATTAAGTAGTAATATAGGTCTTTATATATTAGCTCTCCTTATTTCCTTAGTTATTTTACCTAGTTTTCTAATTACTACTACTCTTATAGTTTAAAAGTAAGCTAGAAAGTAGCCTATTTCTAGGACTATATTTAGGAGCTAAGCTATAGTATCTTTAGCTAGGTTTTTATAGGCTTTAATAAGGCCTGCTAGGAGTTTATTATCCCTTAGTGCTTTCTAACTAGCTATATTTAATAAGACTTTTATAATCTTATCTTATTTAAATTATTCTTTATCTAGAAATAATATGTTTTTAAGTTCTAGGAAAGTAAGGTTTAGGATATAAAAGAGGTTTACTATAGGTTTAGGGAAGAATCTTTATACTAGTATACTAGCTTTATTATTATATATAGTAGCTAGGTTAGGGTTATTTTCGCTTCTTTCTAGCTTAAGGAGTCTAGGGAGCTCTAGGGGGGCCTTAAAGCTAGGCTTATCTTTCTAGCCTTTAGACTTCTTTATCTTTCTCCTATATATTAGCCTTCTATAAGGTATCTCTCTCTATATTTCTCCTTTCTTCTCTAATAATATATTCCTAATCCTTATTTACCTTAGTGTAAGCTTACTAGTTTATATTAGTCCTCCTATATCTTTACTATCTCTTAGCTTACCTTACTTTACTAACTCTTATACTCTTTTTAATTACTATACCTCTAGGCTAGGTAGTCCCTAGGGCTTCTTTAAGGCTACCTTATTTATAATTTACTATAAGTTTATAATAAGCTAGGTTATATAATTATTAATTCCCTCTTTATTATAAGGGTCTAGTGTGTTTTTAGGTTAGAGTTAAATTATAGCCTTTACCTTTATATATAGTTTATTTAGGGCTCCCTATATATATCTAAGGGCTTAGGGAGTAGCTTCTTATTGCTTATTTAAGATACTAATTAGCTATAGGATATAGTTAAATCTAGTAAGGTTTTCTATACTATTATAGTAAACTCTAATATCTAGCGTAGCCTATACTAGGTTAATAGTGCTATCCCTATTATCTTTATACTATCTTATAGGTTTAACTTAGGGTATAATAAGTCTAAGCCTTTACTAGCTTATAAACTCTAGTAGTTTATTTACTCTTTTAGTTATCCTATCTAGCTTATTCTAGAGAGGGTGCTTTTAGTTAAAGTTACTAATAAATATACTTTAGTTATAAGGCTTCTTTAAGTTAATTATATAAATAAGGGTATTCTAGTTACTACTATAACCCTCTAAATAAAGGGAGTAAATATTAACTTCTTATAGTTTTACTAGTAACTAGTTAGTTTCTCCCTAGGCTAACTATAATCCTATACTATATTTCTTATTTATATATACTATATTATATCTATTATAGTATATAAGTTAGAACTAGGCTAGGCCTAGTGCTAGGGGCTATAGGTTTTTTATATATTCCTATTCTTAGATTATAATTATATCTATATTAGTCTAGTAGTAAAGCGCTATATATATTAGTTTATTTTTCTTATTTATATTCTAGAAAAGGACCTATAGTATTATTATATTAATTAGGGGGGTTATTAGTTATTACTATCTTAAACTAGTTTTATTCTAGCTTTAAGTTACTTTATATACTACCTAATGCTTCCTAATCTTAGTTATTTAGCGCTATATTCTATGTTTATAAGATATTCTCTTTTTCTAGTAGCTATAATAATAGGTTCTAAGGCTATACTAAGTCTTTTATAAGAAAAGGTTAGGCTTTTACTTAGGGAGTAAGTAGTAAAGTAGGAAGGTTATTTAAAATATCTTACTTTAATAATATCTTACTTCTCTTTTAAGATAGGGTAGTCTTTTAACTAGGCTAGGTATAGTCTAGAGTATAGGATATAGTTTTCTTTTACTTATTTATCTTTTATTAGATAAAAGAATTCCTTATTCTTATAATAGCTAGCGCTATACTTACTATACCTTAGAGCTACCTTATAGAACTTAGTAATATAGCTTATTTAGAAATAGTTATAATATTATTAAGGCTATAGGGTTTTATTATATAGTTTAGTTTAAAATAGCTTTACTTTAAAGACTATACTATTATAGTATATCTTATTAGTATTTTTAACTTTAGCTAGGTCTAGTATTAGAGTAGTCCTTTAGGTACCTTTACTATAGGGTTACCTTACTATTACCTTAACTATATTTATCTTATTAGCTTTTCTAATTTTTACTACTAAGTTTTTAATAAAAGTATATTTAGTTAGAAACCTCTTAATAATAATGCTAAGTATATATTAGTAAAGGGTTACTTCTAGTCTAAATATATTAGTAATCTATTTTTAGTCTTATTTATATTAGGTAGTATTTCCTTTAAAGGTAATAATAGTGTCTTTACTAGGGAGTCTCCTAGTTACTATTACTATAGCTTAGCCTATAGCTTTATTAACTACTATTACTATATTTTCTATACTCCTAAACTAGAGTAATTCCTAGATAGTATTCCTTTTAATAAGTACCTCCTAGTCTTACTTACTAGGGATCTAGAGAGAGAGAGATAAGGTATTTAGTTATTTAAGGGCTAGGCTAGTAGTAATGCTAGCCTAGGTTAGGGTATTACTCTCCTTAGCTTTTTCTTTAATAGCCTTTTTAAGGGCTTATTTAAGGGCTTCTTTAGTAGTGTAAATATTACTATTATTATAGTTTATTATCCTTGCTTTAGCTTAGGTATAGTCTGCTACCTATCTAGTAATAGCTTTAGTAATACACTATACCTAGGTAACTTTATTACTAGGAATAAGGCTTGTGATTTTATTATAAAATTTTATATTATTTAGGTATTTAAATTAGATCTAATCTATTATTAGGTTATTCTTACTACTCTAGATATTAAACTATTTAATTCCTATATTTAGGTAGTAGTAGCTCTATGCTAGCCCCCTTTCTCCTATATTAATTACTATTAGCATCCTAACCTTACACCTACCTCTAGCTTTATTATAATATAATATTATAGGGGGGGGTAAATAAAGGTAAGGAATTTAAATATTAATATGGTTTGTTTTTTAGAGGCGATTCCGGACCTTTAGAGCAGTGCGGAAGAATATGCGAAGTTTTTTTATTTAATATATAATTCCTTAACCTATTCTATACTTTAATATTATTCCTAAAGCTACTTAGTAATTTATTTATAAATTTATAACCCTATATAGTGTGAATTTACCTTATTAGCTTGCCTAGTAGCTACTTTAAGAGCTTTATGCTTATCTAAAGGTAACTACTCTCTCTTATTTACTTTAAAGGTATAGGGTTCCTTTCTATATATTTTAATAAAGTTAAATAGACTTATAATAGTATAGATTATCTTAATCTAGATAAGAAACTTATATTTAGCTATACTATAGTAAATAATCTTTTACTTTTACTTATACTACCTAAAGACTTACTTAATAACTATTCTTAATTATAAGTACTAATAATTAAAGAGCTTTTCTTTATTTATAGGTTATTAATAAGTAAGTACCTAGTCTTATAAATAATACTAAACTCTTAAAAATAGTATAATTAGCCCTTAATATATACTAAACCCTATATCTCTAAGATAAAAGTAACCTTAGGGTATTAAAAATAACTTTAATAAAGCTATTTATATTAAGGTTATATTATTAATAAAACCTTTAGCGCTAGGTAGTATATATTAAAATAATCTCTTAAAGCTAGTAGCTACTAGTATATTTTATAAGATATTATTCTTTCTTAACTAAAACCTTTTTTACTATAAAAGTAAAATATATATAGGGATATATATGCTATTAATAGCGCTAATTACACTATTAAATTAAAGGAATCTATTATTTAATTCTATAAAAGGTAAAATATAATCTAGGTTTAGCTAATAAATAAATCTTATATATAATTTTCTTATTAGATTAAGTAACTTATAAAAGATTTATAATATTAATAATTAGCTTAGATAAAACTAATAGCCTATATTCCTTTAAGGCTTATTATAAGTATAAATCTATAAGAATACTATTACTTTTTACTTAACTAATTAATATTATAAGTCTCTAATTAAAGTATTATTCTAAAGCTAGTAATAAAGCTAAAGAAAGGTTTTCTTTAGTATTTAAAAGAGATATATAAAGTTAATACTAAGCTCTTAAAGAATATAATAATAAAGATTTTATAATATAGTTAGTAACTATTAAGCACTTTCTTTAAGAGCTATAAATTTAGTATTATTATAATAGTAATAGTAAATATACTCTTAAAGGTAATAGGGTTAATAGAGCACTCTTTATATTCTTACTATAGTTTTATAGTATATAAGAATTAATACTATAATATAAAGATTATTACTATTATTATTTTTTTAATAGTAAGGTGCTTAAATAAGAGATTATAATCCCTAAGAAAGGTTATTATAGTGCTTTACTAACTTTATTATAATACTTCTTATAAAGTTTATAAAGTAATTTACTCCCTATAAAAATAAAAGCTAAAAAATAGTAAAATTCCCTTTATTCTTAGTATTTAATTCTATTATAGGTATTTATATAGCCCTTACTAGTATAATATATTATAAATAAGGGGAAATATAAAGTAAACTTAATTCTATAACTTTCTATATAAATTTACTGCTAAAAATAGTTAGCGTGTCTGTTATATATAGTTATGCACTCTGCTAACTTTGCAGAGTTTTCGTGGATCACACCCCAAACGTTGCGTCGCAGCACACGTCGCACCTTGCTCGTGTTGCATTCCTGTCCCTCCGTTCTTGTGAAGAAGGCCGTTGCACAGCTCGTGACGAGGCGTAGAGTAAGTTTACATGGTCATAAAATCGTACGCGCTACTAGTCCGCCGCTGAACACTAACAAACGAATAAAGAAGGAAGAATGCCCGCTTGCCAAGAGCGCACCATCATCATCATCATCGTGTCCGAGCCCCCAACGTCCAATGCCGGCCAGTAATACGGACTACTGCCCCCGGATCACGGAGTGATACTTGTGTGTAATAGCCCAATCCACCATCCAATCCATCGGATGGCCTCTGATGCCCATTTGCGCCATGCGATGATGACGCGCTGTCTGGGTATTGATCTCACCCCACCCCAGGCACATTGTCCCCACGATCGTGGGCTTGGCGTCGGGCTCGGCCTCGACCTCGATTTCCTCGCCCGTCTTCACCCACACCTCTACGTCTTGCCCATCTCTCCCTTCTGCATCCTCTCGTAGGCAAATCGCAACGCCGAGGAGGGCATTGCTCCACGGCTCCAGCTGGGCTTTCATGTCCTTGTCTCCTTGGGGTCCCAGGGCCCTACTGGACACCAGGGCCAGCACAACGGGGTCTTGCTCGACCTGCGGGAGGTACTCCTTGACGGCTTCGTTGAATTCGTCAATCTTGATGACCTCCAGGCGCTTTTGTGCGCCAGACGTTGACTAATTCGGCGGTGGACTAGGAGGTTCTTGTGTCGATTGCCACGGACAATGCCCCTGACCGCACCACCTGGGATACTGTGGTCGAGGACGGAGATGAGTTCGATGTTGCGACAGCACGCACGACCGTCACAACGAGGAACCTCCAATATGGATGGCAAAATGATGGGACTTTGTCTATTCAAGGAAGAACGACCCGCTAGCCGAGCTGGGGAGCTGCGTAGACTTCGCGTCCGCTGGCAAAAAGAGGTAAATCGAGAATGGGAATGCTTGGAAAGAGCCAACAGGAATCATGAAAAGGACCATCCTTTACTCCGTAGTAGGGTCTGCAATACGGACTACATGTGTACATATGTGCATACATACATACATACATACATACTTACATACATAAACTTCTTCATGCCCCTTTTAGGGATCCAGGCCCACCGCCGGGTCCCACATGCACGCACCTTGTCCGTTGCTCCAAGTTGCCAAGCTCCAATTCAAGGTTTGGGTATCACAACACGTCACTCCTTTAAAGAGTCCTTTTCGTTCTTGTCAGATTCTGCACGTCAGTCGGCCACTCTGGCCTTCTTCCTGCCCGCCACCCTTCTTTCTCGGTATTCGTACCATACGCGCCATCCAGTCGACTCGGTTGCGAGCTGCCGCCGCTGGCCGACCTTCTTTTCAGAAGCATCCCCGACCACTCGAGCAATTGCGATCGGAATGGCCTAGGAATCACAACATCCCCATCTGGAAATCATGCCCCGCGATCGCCCCCCAACCACCGGCTACGAACGCCTCACTCAAGCCGACCTTACCGACTCCGACGATGATCTCGCACATTCTTCGGCCTCTCTGCAGCCGGCCGCGGCGCCACGGTTCGCACCTATTACCCAGCAACCAAAGTATCGCCCAGGAATCGTCAGTCCCAAGGCGAATAACCAAAGGCCGAGGCTTCACAAACGGGGAGGAAGCTCTGGGGGTGTAGACATTAAAGCCATAAACGCTCGGTTAGAACGATGGGCCGACGAGATAACTTCCAAATTCAAACGTGGAAGGGAGAAAAGCATCTTGGGCGAAGAAGAACGGCTCGAAATCCAACACTCTGTTTTCCAACCCCCCGAGGGCGTGAGGCCTGTTACGGCAGAATTCCTGGCTGAGGATCAGCCCGGAGCAATAACCCGGGCTGAATTTGAAGCCATCGTGGAGAGTGTAAGGGTTGCGATACGACAGGAGGTCCATCCAAGCATGATCTCGCAGGGTAGTTCGGGCAGCTACTTTGCGAGGAACCCGGACGGCAAGATTGTTGGTGTGTTCAAACCAAAAGATGAGGAACCCTATGCGGCGGGTAATCCAAAGTGGAATAAATGGATTCACAGGAACCTCTTCCCCTGCTGTTTTGGCCGAGCCTGGTATGCTTGACAACCGATGTGCAATATTCTTTTTCGTGTTTTTCCCTCTCTCTCATTTTTCTCGATCTGACCTTTCGACTCTTTCTCTAGTCTCATCCCAAACCTGTCATATGTTAGTGAAGCCGCAGCCTACGTACTTGACAACCAGCTTCGCACCCACCTAGTACCCTACACAGACGTCGTCTGGCTATCATCCAAATCGTTCCATTATCCCTTCTGGGACCGACGCAGCTTCTACAGAAAGAATAAACCGTTACCAACCAAGCCAGGGAGTTTCCAGGTCTTCTTGAAAGGCTACAAAGACGCAAATGTTTTCCTGCGTGAGCATCCTTGGCCAGATCAATACTGGTCCGGGTTTCGAGCAAATGAGACGCATCGAAACCGTAAGAAGCGATGGACAGAGAGCTGTCGCCCATCCACATCTGGATCGCCAGAGAATGGTGATTCGAGCGATGAAGAAACTCGAGAAGCCACGGAAGAAGCCACTGGACCCCCACGATTTGTCTGGACCGAGCAGATCAAAATATCATTCAGGGAGGAACTCGAAAAGTTGGTCATTCTGGATTACATCATGAGAAATACAGATCGAGGTCTCGATAACTGGATGATCAAGGTCGACTGGGAAGCCGGGAAAGTGTCTGTGGTTTCTGATCCTGTTCACCTGAACATGGAGACCTCTCGGAACAACGACCAAGACAGTGGGCCACGCCCTGTACAGGCGGAGCAAATGCCTCAGTCTGTAACGAGTGCATCATATCCTTATAAGAGCCAGAGGCCTATGAATGCGTCGTCTAACAAGGCTCCATCTTCAAAGGAACCCACCATCTCTGTGGGGGCCATTGACAATTCCTTGTCCTGGCCTTGGAAGCATCCCGATGCTTGGCGAAGGTATGTTGCCGTGCTTGACATGCCAACCAACTCCACAGTCGTTGCATTGCTAACCAAATCGTTGGTAGCTTTCCATTTGGCTGGCTGTTCCTTCCTGTCGATCTAATTGGCCGACCCTTTTCACAAAAGACGAGAGATCATTTCCTACCCCTACTCACATCGACGGCATGGTGGGCCCAGACGCAGATGGCACTCAAAAGAGTCTTTCAGGTTGATGAGGATTTCCAAGAGCGCATGTTTGCCAAGCAAATCGCCGTCATGAAGGGCCAAGCTTGGAATGTAGTAGAGGCCTTGAAAACACCGGACCATGGTCCTCTTGAACTCACAAGAAGAGCCAAAGTGTGTGTCTGGGACGATCTCGTTGAAGTCCCTGTTGCAGTTCCAATGCGCGTGACATCTTCAGAGCTCCGTCGAAACTCGTTTCTCCGGGATTCCGTGGATGAGGCCGACATTGCGAGCTCTGCGGCAGCCGCACAAGACACCACAGCAGATCTCCTGGGCTTGCAGTCTGCGCCAATCGAGATGCCTCGTTCATTGCGATTCGACGAGGTTTCAAGCCCAAACGAAGACGATGCGCGCTCCCCCCACGAGAGAATATCTATGAAGGGGCCAGAGCGGAGCCCCTTTGAAAACAGCACGGCATCACGTTCACTCAACGTTTACGAACCCGCGCGTCATGGCCCCCGCCAGCAACGGCGATACTCGTTTGCATCTCCAGCTGCGGCACGGCAAAACAGCAGTACTATTGCACAACAGCTCTACGGTGACTCGCAAGACTTGTGCAGCGGCGATGATCTGGAGGGGGACCTAGGCTATGCTGCAGCCGAGGGACAAATGGGCAACCGACGAAGAGTCATTGTGGAACGGCTCGAGGCAGTCAAGAGCAGGAATCCCGTCTTTACCTGGTGCTAACGGCGGTCCTCGCGCTCACCGTTGGCTTGGTATGGGATCTCTTATTCCCGTGTGACGAGATGCGTTGCCAGTCAAGGCCCTCGTCGACTTGTAGGGCCGCAACCTGAGCTGGCCATGACGCACTCTCTCTTAGCGGGAGCCCAAGCTTTCGGGAACGCGACGGATGGTCCGCTGCCGACGAAACAATTTAATGAGAAACACCAAGAAATCATGTTGACGGGACTTCTGGCAGGGATCGGGACCTGATGACACGGGTTCTCAGTCGCCAACCCGACCAATCGCCAATCGAACGGAATGACATGTCATATCCTATCACGATGATCGCGATGTTAATATTCCCTTGTATATGGAGCACCCTACTGCACTTTAGTTTTATCTGCTTTTCTTTTTTTTCTTTTTTTTTTTTTTTCTCTCTCGCGAATCACAACCAGCGATGTACAATAGTTCAAAAGACTATGAAGCAAACATGAATAGGATAGAAAGGGTAGACTAGACTACTCAAATTGATGAGAACTGGCTACGAGCATTGCCCCCATTGACGTTTCATGCCAATGATGCATCATCCCCAATGGACTTGATTCTCAGCACCACAAGATGAACGAACGGTCATGCAACACGCCCGAGTTTGCATCCCGACGTCTTAGAAGATCGGCAGGACCCGTGCCGGGCAGGAATGCGTAGAAAGTCAGTTCCAAGACCCGTGGCTCGCGCCGCCCCGTCTTTGGAACCTACGCTGCGGAGTACTTCGTGCAGGAGGTACAGGGGGGCTAGATAGGTTGGTGAAGTCGGGTTCCTGGTGGGTAAAAATACGAGGGAGACTACAAGACTTGCTTGGGGAAAAGGGGGAATGTCTACATGTACGGACTACTACTGCTTGAGTGCAGCGGAACTTGGACGGGACGGGGGATGGAATCCTCCTCGTAGTACTGATGTAATGGAGCTCGATGGACACGCCGTTGTCGTTGGGTTCTACTCCGTAGCTTGCGGGTCTAATAGTGAGGGAGCGAAACTAATACTAATAAGTATTGCACCCATCCTAGGTTTCATGTGCCCCTGTCCTTTGCACAATGTGCCGTTGTTGTGCTAGCGACGTCAGCCGTTGAGCCGCGGTTCTGTGCATCCCAGTATGCGTTGAACCGAGACGGTCTATCAGTTTTATTCATCGTGTCTTGTTCTGGGGGTTACTCCGTGCACGTACGATCCTATTCGGACTTTCTTCCTGCGACGGAAAGAAACTGCCAAGCGCGACACAAGAGGGCCATAGATGGTCCTTTCCAGTCTCGTTGTTTGGATCTGCCTGGATGGCGTGGCTTGAAGTCCTTGGGAATACACATGGACCATATTCCTGGTCCATGGATCTTCTTCAAACTTGATATCTGGAACGCTCGAAATGTTTCCTGATTGCGGAGCTGTGCACAGAAAGATCTGTGGGCGAGGCTGGATGAGACTTCTAGGATTGCGCCCATGTGGTTGATTGACAAGATGGGCAAATTTCAATGCCAGCCTGACGATACAATATTGAGCAAGGGACATCAATGTCGACTTCGTATGTGCTGGTAGTAGCCAAGACGCCCTCTAACCGACGGTGAAGGCATATCGGCATTACATGATGCTGCGTGTTTTTCGTAATGTAAATCAAAATGAACAGCGCGATATCGTAATCTTGCACGAGAGCCCCAGGGGTTACTGCTCTCACGACTGCGGTTCTTCCCTTTTCCGAATTGGAACATGTCGTTGTAATCAATTGCTCCAAGATTTCGCTCGCGTGGTCGCGGGGCATTGCCATGATGTCAATTTGTTGTGTTACGTGATGGAAGCGCAATCGGTTCTCATGGCATATCAACGCTGCGAAATACGTGCCTTCGGTGACATACGTGGGTGTACTCCATACTGTCCGTCCAAATAACTCCAATGTAGTCCGTATATAATAGTCTGATTGACAGGCATGTCCATGAAAAGTGGATTAGCTTCCCTGGCCCTGATCTTCTCTGTCATTGGGAGCATCATCTTGGATGCAGAAACATTTCCGTTTGGTAGGAGAAAACTTGATTCAAAGTGTACGCCCACCACTAACGCATCTTCGGACAAGGGGGATTGTTTTGCGAAAGCCAAAAGTCTAGTGCGCCAGAGCTTCTAGCGACTTTAAAAGGGGCAAGAGCGTGCCCTTCGCCCAGTGTCTTCTTGCTTGACATCTGTGGGCTCATGCGGATTCCTCAACATGTACTCCGAACTAATCCATAGAGCTTTTTGGCGCTGTTTGTTGACGTATACTCTCCGCGATGGCTTAATAGAAACCCTGCTTCACATAATACCTCTCGCGTTATGTCATTCTTTATATAGCTAGCCGGTATGTCTTTATCGGTATATCCGGGGTCTGTGAGTCTTCCAGCAGTAAAGTGGCTGCTCCGTATAACTCGATCACCTGTCTCATGACTAGTGGAGCAGGATATTTTCTCCCCTGCATTGTCCGAAAATCTTCGCCCTCAATCGGCTTTCCAGGCACTTTGCGGTGGTTTGTTGGGGGGGTCGTATCCGGCCATAGTCGCCAGTGTCAATTCTCGACCTCGAAGCTTGTCTTGTTTGCTGATTTCTCAGGCATCCTTTTATATCATGCCGTTCCAGTGGCACTTTGAAAGCCCTGAACGATAGAGTCCTTCGGTGATGTTCTGTGATGGCTAGTAGCTAATTTTTCGCACCAAATGCAAAATCACAAGAAGAACGCTATTCAACGTTGAAAGCCGTATTGTAAAATGACCAAGAATGAGATCACTCGTGACATGGGGAGGTTTGAACGGTCAGGCTCCATGGTAGTCAATTTTTTTCAAGCTGTGCGGTACTGCCAGTTGGGGTTGGTCGAAATCCTCTCGACCCTCCTCTTCTGCTGGCGGAGACCCCAAGATAGTCAGACAAGTCTAGGGGTCTAGAGGCTTCAAGGAATGAAATTTGATTGCTCCGGACACTGGGTTATAGGGCCAAAGCTCTATGGCGATCCTCGAGGCAACCACAGGCAAACAAGTGCGTTTCGCCTACGGGCGGGGGATTGGGAACCTCCTTCGTACTATACAAGTGCCACTGGTGATCTTCTAAAGCATCTCTTCCGCATTTTAGCGGTCTCTATCCCACCTCGCTTCTCGACGACTGTGCGTAAGTAGTGTTCCGTAGCATACGTCGCTTCCCAAAGTGAGAATGTTAATTCCGCCTGTGTCTGTACCCCTGGCACTTGGTCGTTGTCGGCCGCTCATGGTCGACATAATACAGGGCGCAAAACCCTGACTATTCAAAGGTCTCGGGTTGACATCCGAGAATGTCAACGGTTGGTTATAGACATGCATATGCAATTCCAAAGGTTGTGCATATGAATTGTCGTCTGTGTCTCACACTGATCTCTGACGAGGGCATTTCTGAACGGCGGGATTTTCCTTCTTCAGCATGGGGCCCGTCTTCGACCCGAGCCCAAACACATTATGTTCTTCAGCCTTCAGTGCGTTGCACATTGCTTTGCAATGTCTACCATGTGACTTGTGTCTCTTGCCAGGACCAGCAGATCCATGGTGCGTCATGCAGCGGCGGCTCAGTCCAGTATATCCTTTCTCCTTCGGGGCAGACCCTGGCATCGGGAAGGCCAGAGGGCCCTGTTTTATGCCACTCGTTTGCTGAACGATGAAAGCTTTTCCGGCGTTCCGCTAATATCGCCATCGAGCTCACCATCATAGCAATAGCCTCTTGCCAAAGTGGCCATGGCAAATTTTTGAGCCTTGAGGATTCTCTCGCATTACGTACGTCGAACAGTGCATGATATTCTGGTGAATACGACAACGCAGGCAAGAAAGGGGTCTTCGAGGGTGAAGCAAGTGGACCTTTGTTGCCTGTTGCAAACCAACCATCTGGCTGACAAGATCATTCGCGCAAAAAATTCACTTGTTGACTTGCGCCCTTTTGATCAGATAACCTACCCTAATTATTGAACTCAGCCCAACAACCATAGTTGTCGATTTCGTCTTGGAAAAGACAGGATATGGACGTCGAGTATGAAGTTTCCCCCTTGGTTGGGCCTCGAATATTTATTGCTGATCAATGCAAGGGACGGAACTGTTCCTCTAGATGATACTTTCACGGAAACTGTCGAGTACCACGGCCGAACGTTCCAGAAGTATGCCTTGGCAAATAAAGTATACTTTTTGCCTGTTGATGAGGTGTGTCACACAGAACTCCCTCGCTTGCTGGGCTTGACCGATCACTGCTAAACAAGCATTGCAAAAGGACGAAGTGACTCGGCTCGAATCGATGCATTCGGTTTTGTGTCGATTATTCGACCATAAACTTATATTTCCCCCAGTTGATCAACCCAGACGGATCCTCGACTGCGGGTTTGGGGCTGGTGACTGGGCTATTGATGTTGCGAAACAGTTTCCAGAGTCGGAGGTATGACCTGGCAGCAAAAGTCATACATCATGCAGGATTGTTGCGTACCGCAGAGCCAATTTGCTTGCCTCGTGTGTACATCGCGGCACATTTTGATTGAATGGCTCGACAACAAAGAAAAGATGATGCTGATGCTTGCAAATAGGTCATCGGACTTGACATCAGCCCTCACATGATATCAGCAGATTTGCCAGATAATCTCGATTTGCAAATAGACGACCTAAATGCGAGGTCAGCGATGGACGCCTCCTCTACATGCTAGGACATTCACTAAGAAGTCTTGATCTTCATAGTTTCACGTTCTCTTCAGCACATTTTGACGTGGTGCACAGCCAAATGGTGAGTGGTGGCATCGACGCAAATCGATGGAGTGGCTATGTTCGAGATATGTTTCGAGTTTTGCGGCCAGGAGGTTGGTGTCAGATGGTAGAGATGTACTTCAACGCTCAATCAGACAACGGATCTCTGTCAAGAGGCAAGCAAATCCAATAGCGTGTGAGTTTTACATCGCAAGCTGACGTCTTGGGTAAAAGTTCACGCCCTGTCCAGATGGTCAAGCCTATATCTGTCGTCCTTGGCTCGGTATAAAGATCCTCGAGCAGCGCTGCAGCTCGACCAGTGGATGATGAGAGCAGGCTTCACAGAAGTTGAATACCGACTTCTGAGAATACCAATGTGTCCTTGGCAGGATGGTATGTCCGCATTGAAAGAAGGCTGAACACAGCGGCCATGCAGAACTGATGATGACCTCATTCCAGAGCCAAGATATCAAGACATCGGGCGGGCAAATATAGAAAATATTCCCTGGTTGCTACGTTCGTTAGCTTTTTATCCGTTTACCAAGCTTGAAGGGTGAGGCTGCCTATAATGTCCCCTTTCGTAAGACGGCAAGCTCACAAAAGAAAAAACATACAGAGTATCGGTTGAAGAGTTTGATGACCTGGTCAGTGACGCAGCAGAAGAGGCAGGAGATGTCCGCCTCAAGGTACGAAGAACTTGATAGCCCTCGACCAATATACTGGTTTGGGATTGCTGACTTGCACTCCTGAAAGCCCTATTTTCCACTGTAAGTATTCGACCGTGGTACTTGTTGGCCTGCGAAGCTTCTTGGAGCTCATGTCCGTGGCTAGGTACGTTTGCATTGGGCGAAAGCCAACAGGATAGAGACGCGCCATTTCCACGCTCCAGGTAGGCGGATCTTCGCTTGGCGGTATGACGACTCCTTGGATCATTTCAGAGATGTGCTGACGGATGGCGATTCCGGGGTCAAAGCAAAACGGCAGAACCTGCAGTCGCCGGACAGTGGCAGCTGGCAATGGGAAGCAAGGAGCTGTTGGCACCTGGCTGACAGGCAACGTGGCGGCACCGGACAATAGCGATATACATTCGGCGGCTTGGCTTGGCTTGCGAGTCGGGGAGGGGCTCAGAAGAGACTATGTACATACATGAGCTAATCTAATGTATAGCCAAGTTGTGCCAGTTGTGCCAGTTGTGCCCATCTACCAACTGACCCGTGTGTATTATGGGTGGGCACACCAGGATTCCGTACCGACAGACTGGAACCCAATGACTGCGAGTGGCTCAATTGGCAAGTCACACAACACGACCCAGTTCCTGCGCCAGACGTGCAATCCATGCCAGCGCAGCATTGGCCCTCTGACCGTCTTTCATCTCGCCAAGGTCTACGGATTACGACGGAGCGGATTTTCACACAGTGTTCACTGTTGGCTGACGCCGGCAAACAAGCCGGCAAAGAAACATGGGATTCGTTACCCGACCACGCGGGGTCGCCGCTGACAGGATGGCTGGCATGTACTCCTTACAATTGCGACGATCCTTCAGCCATACAGCGGGTCGACTTGCGGCAGAGCAGCTCTAACCGATGATTTTGACAGAAATGATAGTATGTACATATAATAGTTGTTGGTGTCAAATGTCATGATGCCACATCAACTGCGTCTTGGTGTCTCCACTATAGCCAATAGCCAGCCAGCTTCACGCAGCAAGTGGAGCCCCAAGCTCTCAACTTTACCAGCTGCTGGCAGGGAGCTGGTCAGAATCAAGTTCTGTCCTGGACTCCTAGGTCCGTGTTGGATGAACAAAAGATACGCAACCCTCGGCGCCTCGATCGACTTCTCTCATCACATATCCATCAGCCGGCTTCCAATGGCGTTGAAACCCACAATGTCGGTACTGTCGGCTCTGCGCTGGTCGCAAAAAGGCCGCATGCCGTGTGTACCGTTTTCCTCAATGCTCGCACAACGGGCTCACCGATGCCATTCCACAGACACCGAGGACGCTCCGCCGCCATTCATGCAGAGAATCAAGGCTGATTTGAAGACGGCCATGCGAGCCAAGGACGCACCACGACTGTCTGTTCTACGCGCAATCATGTCAGCCAGCCTCAATGCCTCCAAGACGTCCAACCCGATTCGGACCGACGTGCAGCTCGTTGCCTTGGTACGACGGATTCAAAAGAGTTCACAAGATGCCGTGTCGGATGCAAAGGCTGCGGGGCGCGAAGACCTCGTCGACAAGGAAATCGAGCAGATCCGTATTCTGGACGAATATCTCGCGGGGAGTGGTGTCCAGACGCTGGGCGAAGCGGAACTGAAGACTTTGATACATGATGCCATTGAGGCATCCAAAAACGCGGGGACGGCTACCAAATCCCTCGTGGGTGACGTAATGAAGCGTTTGGCCGGTGCTCTGGAGGGCAAGGACGTGGATAGAAAGGCTGTTGCCGGTTTTGTCAAGGAGCTGACGGGACGATGATGCGCTGGCCGACCGCGATGACGCACGGCTTGTACGATAAGATGTTCTCGATGGACCAGATGGTGATCTACGATGGCCTTTTCTACGACGCAAGAAGCGTGCTTTGCCAGCTTTCAATTGGTATACTCGAGGCTTCGAGTCATATTATTCTGAGCCGGCCAAAACCAACGATCCCTTGAACCAGAAAATTCTGTTGTCGGTCTCGTCAACTATTTTGCCAGCTGGCTGCGGCCGGCTCGTGTACAATTTGTTTCAAAGAAGCCAGCAGGACGCTGGTCACGATGCAGGCTAAGCCTAGAAGAAGAAAGCGATATGGTGAGGAAACAGATGGTGTAATTGTATAGTAGCATGTACACGTGGATAGATGCAGCCGTAATCTCTCCACACAGCCAAATACTTTTCTGGGCACGGTGAACGTTCCCTGTGGCTGATACCTACATAATACCTCCACAACTACGGATTACAATTGGTGTGTAATTAACAGGGGTGAATTTGCAGTTGGACCCCACCAGCGGCTCGCCAGACGCTCCCTATTTTGCATCCCATCTGTGAAAGCTGATCCGACAAGTGTGTCCCAAGAGTTCAATCATGTCCCGGCTCAACATCAGCTCCGGCTCAACATTTGAAGTCGAGATTGGATATTCTCGCGCCGTCATCGTCGACGACTGGGTCATGGTGTCCGGGACCACAGGGTAGGTAGGTTTGGCATTGTTCTCTCCCATGCCTACGGATTATTAACCAACCATGAGCAGTTACGACTACGAGACGGGAGAAATACCAAACGATGTAGCGCAGCAGACTGAGCAAATTCTCGTCAATGTCGACAGGGCATTGCGAGAAGCTGGTTCGTCCATGGCTGACGTGGTTCGCGTTCATTACATTTTGCCCAACAGAGATGATTTTCCTGGGACGTGGCCCGTGCTGAGGAAGTGGTTTGGTCACGTCAGGCCTGCGGCCACGATGACGCAGTCGGCGTTGATGAAGGAGGAGATGAAGATTGAGATTGAAGTGACGGCCAGGAAGGGGTGTGGGATAAATCAGTAGGACAACGCAACATTGAGTTTTGGTATGCATTTGTTTTTGTCAGGGGAGCTCCATTCCTCAACGTCGTGTGTGAATTATACTTCGCTACGCATCACGTCATCGTCAATGAGCAAGAGGCGCCACGAGACCACCTACGACAAAGGCGCGATACTGACGACACTCGACGTGGACAGCAATGAGATGCCACTGATGCCATGCCCCGAAGTACATCCTCCGGCCAGTCTAGACCCGATAGCCATCAACACGCCTCCGGCCGTTGCCAACCAAGGCGATACTTCGTGTACGGGGGAAAACGCCAGCTCGGGAACCAGTCTCAAAAGACTCCATGCGCCGGCCGCAACACCCGACGCAAAGAGGATGTTGCTGTGCGAAGCAGGCTTGGCGTTCGGGTCGGCGCCACTCGCGAGCCACCAGAAGAAGTTGCCCACTTCCTCGTATGATCCTGAGACGCCGACCATAGATCGGCGGCTCAGTATCGACACCAACTGGGCACCGCCGATGAGCAGACCGCCCAGGGCACCGGAGATTTTGGCCGTAGGGTTGGCAGGCGTGTACAGGGCTGTTGCGGCAATGACGCCAATGCATGCCGTCTCGAGGAGAAGGAACGTGGCCGTCTTGGAGAGCCCCAATTGCTCGTTCACAGCGCCTGGCTCGGGCTTCACAGCGTTGTCCTCCTGTAGCCTCTTCACCATTCTGCTGACGATGCCGGACCACAGGATGCCTCCGATAATGACCCCGTCCAGGGCATAGAATCCCATCCGCACCCCGGCGGCGAGCTGCGCGTACAGGGTGCCGGGACAGGATCCCGCGAGGGCCATGCCCGCCCCGAGAAGACCACCTCCGATGATGTTGCCGTCGTATTTGGAGAAGAAGCCCAGCGGGGAGGAGGTCCGCGGAGAAATCTTGACGTAGCCTAGTCTCTCGGCGACTGTGTAAATCGCTCTGAGGGAGGGCTGAGTCAATACTTGGTTGTCATGGCGCATGCGCAACGGCTGTGTTCAAGTGTACGAGGAATATCACCACTTACGCGCTCGTGGCAGTAGCAGCGAGGAAAGCCTGGAACATGTGCCAATTCTCAAACTTGAGCTGCGAAATCACCACACTTGGGTCATGGAAGCCCGCGGCTGCCATGGCGGCACCGAATGCGGCGCCCGATATCGCCGTTGCGGCCATGATGGCCAAACTACCGCCGGAGGAGTCTTGACACCCTGATCGAAAGAGGCTGCTGGCCTTCCTTGGCGGGAGAGCGATACAAGAACAAGAAAGATTTCATCAAGGGAACTGCCTGGGTAGAAGATGGATGGCCTCGACCGATGTGCGATAGGAAAAGAGGCCAGAAAGGTGCCGTGCATTCTTACATTCTTATTATATATATGAGAACGCTGCTGCCCTCCCGGAACAAACTACCCACATTGATCAATAGCGCGAATTATGTGCGCTCCCTGATTTCGGGGATCTGTAAATGGCGCGGAACGGCAGCGACATGCTTTTCGCTTTTTTTTTTTGGCCCCTTGCTTCGGGGTCCATGACGGCAATGTCGAGAACACCACTGCCCGTTATTGAATAACTAGTATGTAATGGTGTGGATTCGTGATGGTGCCCGGCGGGTTTTGGCAATCGTCGGGGACCATGACGTGGACGTTTCAATGTGCAACACTTCAGAAATGGGGACCTCTAAATGCGCATCCCTCCTTTCTTAAATGCGCATCCTGTGGCTTCCTTCGGACCCTCGGATGATAGTTAGTCCGGCCGTGGCCAAAGGGTGGAGCCACCGAAGGGATGCCGCACTGTTCGCAGTGGCTATGCACTATAGCCTTACTTTTCACTTACTTTCTCTCCTAGCTAAATTTCTCTTCCTCTCTTTTCTCTTCTCTCTTATCTATCTATTATTAACTTTATTAAATTTAACCCTTTATACACTAGTATAATATCCCTTAGTATAACTAATACTAATTAGTAGTTAACTATAACTATAAATAAGTTAAGTATTATAAAAAAATATTTCGATAGATAATATAGCCTCTTACCCCTTAAGCTAATAGATAGGCTATTTAAGTAAAGAGATATAACTATAGAGTATACTAAAGGAAAAGACTAGATCTTTAGACTTATTAGGCTTCCTAAGGACTAATTTATTAACCTTTAGGCCCTTAGGATATTATTATTAATTAATTAATCTTATTATCTATTATAAGAAAACTAACTAAATAACTAAGTCTATTACTATAAGGTATTTTATTTAAACATAATATTAGAAAATAACTCTTAGCTAAGCTAGCTAACTTATGTAACCTCTTTTTCCTACCTCTTTTCTCTTTTTTTTATAGTTATTTACTCGTAATCAAAGCGACCGCGAGGCGAACCCGAGGCGAAGGAGCCCTAAGAACTACCCTAATCCTTAGCCTAGTAAAAGTAAAAGAAGCTAATAAGATTTATAAAGATAGAATAGTCTTTAAAGCAAAGCTATTCTAAACCAAACCTTATAATAAAACCCTATAACCCTAATAGTGTTATAATTACTTCTAAATAAGCTATATTGTAAAGTTCTATAAGGTAGCCCTAAGGTAAAGTAAATATAAAGCTAGCTAATAAAAGGAAGGAGAATGTAATAAACTAGCCTTATAGCTACTGCTTATAAGCGTTTAAAGTAAGAATATTATTCTTATAGAAAAAGAAAGGAACTACTCTAGTAATTATATAGCACCTGGATTCATAGTAACTTATTTATAGCCTATGCATAGTTTATATAAAGCCTTAACCTAACTATATATAGTTTATGGCCTTTCTAGAGCTAGACTTAACCTAAGGTTATAGCTTAAGTCTATAATATACCCCCTTACTTACCTTTTCTTTCCCTTTCCTAGTTAAAAGTAAGTAAGTAATAAGTATAATCCCGCAGCCCCCCGTATTTATGACCTTAGAGCTTATTTATTACTGTGGCTATAAGAATTTGGTTGTTAATTGTTTTACTAGCTAGGTATTGCTAGTAATAATTGTGTGTTGTAATAAATTAGATGCATTGGCTATAACCAATGATACTAAAAAAATTATAAAAATCAATCAAAAGCTTAGAAATAATTACCTAGGGTAGAGTTAGTATAATAGTTAATAAAACTAGATTTAGTCCTAAGATAAAAGTATTTCTAGTAGTAATAGGAAGGTAATTTATTACTAGATTTAATATATTATATATAGCTTGAGTTATTACTATAGTAATAAGGTAAGAGTACCCTAAGAATAAGTATAGACTAGTTATAATATTCTTAATATATAGTATTTATATTATTTATAAGCTACTAGTTTTATTAGAATAAAATACTAGCAACTTACTATATAGAGTTTCCTATACTATACTTACCTAAGGAATTACTACTAGTATATAAGATATATATTATTTACGCTAGATAGCTTTATAGATAGCTATTACTAGTACTCCTGCTACTAAGTTAAAAGGGAAAACCTTATACTAGAAAGAAAAACCCCCTTATATTTATGTTTAGGCTAGCGCTAGCCTTATAATAAGTTTACATTACTTAGTGTATAGCTTATTGATTTTTATAATTTTTTTTTAGTATCATTGGTTATTGCCAATGCATCTAATTTATTACAACACATAATTATTACTAGCAATACCTAGCTAGTAAAATAATTAATAACTAAATTCTTATAGCTATAGTAATAAATAAGCTTTAAGATTATAAATATAGGAGGCTATAAGGTTAGAGTAAAGTTTATAATAAACTTTATAGCTATATTAGTATAAGGGTTATAATTTAAAACTATAGTTAAACTTAAATTTATTTAAGTTTTACTTATAGTATAAATTAATATAATTCTCCCTTTCTCTATAACTATATTTTTTCTATCTCTTTATATCTTTTCTATCTTATAGCTTACTACTTATGCTTTAAAGCTCTAAGGTAAACTTAAACTCTCTTACTAAATATAACTTATCCTTACTTATCTTTAATTTAATTTAAATCGCTACGTAAGTTCTATATTACTAATTAACTAATTAACCCCTAACTAATTAAATAATAGTATACCTAAGGGTAATAAAAAGAATACTAATTTATCTAAAATATTAGATAATATAGTAAAAGAAAAGAAAAGTAAAGGAAAGGAAAGTAAAGATAAATCTAACCTAGAGATAATTAATAGTATTTATACTATAAGGGAAAAAAATACTAAAAAGTAAAGGTAATATAAATAATAAGATTTGTAAGGTAGACAAGAAGATAAAAGAATAGGGCATTAGGCTATAAAATACTAAGCAGTTTTACCTCGTGCTCGGGAGGGGTGTATAGCTTATTATAAGTGTTTATTACTAGCTTATACTAGCCTTATCCTATTAATTAGAAAAAGAAAGGAAAATTAAAAATAAATATATAAAGTAAGTATTCTTAAGCCCTTTCTAACCTTATTCTAGTATAATAATAAGCCTATTCTAAGTCTTTTTGCTTTAGGCTAGGGCAAAGTAAATCTAGGTTTATAATATTAATTCACTTCTTATTTACTTTTATACTAACTCTTTTATAGCCTTACTTTTTACCTATCTCTAGCCCGCTCTTACCTTATAAGTCTAATAAATTCTAAGTACTTAGTTTTATTTAGTTATTTTAGGGGGAGGGTATTTATAGTCCTAGGTTAAATTTATTTATAAGTTATTAGAGTTATTAATTATATTATATTTTGTTTTTTAAGTAAGTTATTTAAATAATCCCCCCCCCCTTTATAGGTATAAAAGAGAGCTCTCCCTTACCTAAGGCCCTAGTCTCTTTCTTCTCTTTATATTAAACTTCCTATAGGTTCTTCTCTTATTTCTAGCTACTTAAGGCTATTCTAGGCTAAAGTTAGATTATTTACTAATATTTATTATAAATTAGAAGTAAATCTAGTATAATAGCGCTAGAGACTATAAGTTCTCTAGTATTACTATATATCTAGCTTTAACTTAGGAATCTATAGGATATAAGGACTTTCTAAGGAAGTCTATAACTACTAAGTAATATATATAGGTTAAGGAAAAAGGTTTCTTTTTAAGTTATATTTACCTTTATCCTAGGCTTACTTTACTACTAATTTATACTAGCTTAGTAAACTAAGAGATATCTAGTGTGTTTCTTATAAATCCTACTTAGTTTAGAATCCTAGGTATTAGTGCTATATTATTATTAGTAAGTTAGTCTTTTTCTAGCTTAGTAGCAGGGCTAACTTACTAGGTAAGGGTAGCTACTAATATATATTTTAACTATTAGGTTTAAAATTATTAATATTACTAAGTAGTAATTACCTTTATTCTAACTTAGGTTTATATTTAATTTACCTAGTTTTAGCTAAATTTATCTAGTTAGTAAAATAAGCACTAGTAGCTAGTTAAGACCTAGGCTTCTATAGCTAATAGGGGTAATATAAGTTTACTCTAGCTTAGTAATAGATTTATTCTAGCTTTAATTTCCTTCTTAATAAGTCCTAGATAGCTTCTAGGATTAAATTAAGAAACTTTATACTAGTAATTAAGTAAAGAAAAAATAGAGTACCTAAGTAATAGGCCTAGACTAGGCTAGTTTTACTAAGGAATAATATACTAAGCTTATCTTTTAGCTTATATACCTTAATATATATATAGTAAAGATAAACTATCTCTTACTTATTACTATTTCTATAAAGAGTTATAATAAGGTAGTAAAGGGTATAATTCCTATTCTAGAGAAGGAATAAGATAGTAGTTAAATTTTAGTTTAAAGTAAAGGTAATAGTAAGCTAGTAAGATATAAATACCTAGAGTTTATAGTTAAAATTAATCTAATAACTATTCTAAATATTAAATATTCTTTATTATAACTATAAAGTTAGGTTTGCCTCTAGCTTACTAGCGCTCCTATATAACCTAATCTATCTCTTATTCTATATCTATATTTAGGTGATTTTCTATCTATCCCTAGAATTAACCTAGGTTCTCTAGTCTTCTAAGCTATTTAATAGCTAGCTTTTATACTAATAAGTAGTATTAAAGTTTTCTTATACCTAAGAACTATTTAGCTAGGAATCTTACTTTTAGAGAATTATCTAAGGCTAGCCTTGCTTCCTATATATTAGTAAGCTTATATTATTAGGGCTATCTATAGTTATATTTACTATAGTTAACTAATATATAGTATTAGTTCTTTACTACCTAACTATAGCTATATAGGGGTAAAACCACCCTAAGAATCTTTCTTTAAAATAGGAACTTATTTAGGCTTATTTTCCTTATCTATAGTTAGATAATTATTAAAAAGATATATTTATCTAGTTTTATATAGAATTTCTTGAATTTCTTTAGGTTATAAGTAAGTAAGTAGTCCTTAGTTAGCTCTCTAATATATTTACTCTAGGTTAGCCTTTCTTTATTATACTAGTTTTTTTATTTTTATTTCTATTCCTTATATAAATCTATATCTAGCTTATTATTAATAAGTAAGAGTCTTTTTTATAGTATAGCACTATTATTACTAAATTAGCTATAGTTTAAATCTTTTCTATAATCTTACTATTTATAATCCTATTCTTAAACTTTTACTTTATCTTATTTAAATATAGATTAAGAGAGAGAATATAAGTCTTAATCTCTAGTTATATAATAAGTATAGCTTTAAATACCCTTATAATAATCTAGAGATAAGCTAATTAGTTTATTATAAAGCTTTTTACTACTTCTCTTAGTTTTCCTTCCTTCTTAGTAAGAGTATAGTAAGTACTTACCCTATAGGTAAGAAAAGGTTAAACTACCTATATATATAAAAGTCTAGTGTCTTTAAAGCTATATCCCTAAGCTAATACTACTAGCTTAAAAAGTATAAGCTATTACTAAGTAAATTTACCTTTAAGAATATTCCTATAAGCACTCTAGTTAAGTTTTTTATTAACCTATACTCTAAGAAATCTATATAATTCTATAGGTATTATTTTCTTTATTCTAAGTTAAACCTTAGTCTAAGAAGGTTTATAGGACTTACTAAAGTATATAAGTTTAGTCTTAGCTAGGTTAAACTTAACTTTTACTTACTTTACTTATTTCTTAAAGATTTTCTATATAGCTTTAAGTCTTTTCTAAGTCTAGGTAGTATTCTTACTAAAGGCTACTATATTTATATTATTTATAAATCCTATAGCTACTATATATAGAATAGCTTAAAAATAAATATAGAGTTTTACTAAATAAAGTAAGAAAAGAATTAAAAAGAAAAGTAAGCCTTATAAGATACTAGCCTTAATTATAAATAGTCTTAAGAGTTTTTTATTAAAGTTAAGCTAGCTTATTTTATTTATAAGAAAGCTTTATATTATTACTATTAGCTATTATAAGACTCCTATCTTAATAAGTAAGTAAATTAGGTATAAGTAGCTAATACTATTAAATACTAATAAGATATTTATTTATACTTATAAGGTAATACTACCCTTTCCCTAAGCCTTTTTAATATATTTTATAAGGATTTTTATTATAGTTTCTATTAATTTATTTACTTTATTACCTATCTAGAGTTTATAAAGTAGCTTTTTTACCTTAGTAAAGGCTATAAGTTACTTTATAATTACTACTTTTATAATATTTCTTACTATATTAAGTAATAATATTAGCCTTTATATATTAGCTTTTCTTATTTCCTTAGTAGTTTTACTAGGTTTCCTAATTATTACTACTCTTATAGTTTAGAAGTAAGCTAGGAAGTTACTTATTTCTAAGACTATATTTAGAAGCTAAGCTATAGTATCTTTAGCTAAGTCTTTATAAGCTTTAATAAGGCTTGCTAGAAGCTTATTATCTCCTAGTGCCTTTTAGCTAGCTGTATTTACTAGGATATTATTAATCTTTTCTTATTTAAATTATTCTTTAGCTAGGAATAGTATATTTTCTAACTCTAGGAATAAGAGGTCTAGTATATATAAGAGGTTTACTATTAGTTTAAGGAAGAATCTTTATACTAGTATACTAGCTTTATTATTATATATAGTAGCTAGATTAAGGTTATTTTTACCTCTTTCTTGCTTAGGGAGTCTAGGGAGTTCTAGTAAGGCTTAGCTTTAAAGCTAGGCTTATCTCTTAAGCCTTTAGACTTCTTTATCTTTTTAAAGTAAGGTAAGCTAAGAGATAATAGAAATACTAGAGAACTAATATAAACTAGTAAGCCTATACTAAGGTAAATAAGGATTAAGAATATATTATTAAAGAAAAGAAACAAAATATATAAAGGAATACTTTATAAAAGGCTAATATATAGGACTAAGTAACTCTTATACTTTTCTTAACTACTATACCTCTAGGCTAGGGAGTCCCTAAGGCTTCTGTAAAACTACTTTATTTATAATTTATTATAAACTTATTATAAGCTAGGTTATATAATTATTAATTCTCTCTTTATTATAAGGGTTTAGTGTATTTTTAAAATAAAGCTTAATTATAGCCTTTACCTTTATATATAGTTTATTTATAGCTTCCTAAATATATTTAAGGGCTTAAGAGATAGCTTCCTATCTTTTATTAAAGATACTAATTAGCTATAAAATATAGTTAAAACTAGTAAGGTCTTTAGTGCTATTATAGTAAACTCTAATATTTAGTATAGCCTATACTAGGTTAATAATACTATCTTTATTATCTTTATATTATTTTATAGGTTTATTCTAGGGTATAATAAGTCTAAGCCTTTACTAGATTATAAACTCTAGGAGTTTATTTACTTTATTTATTTTCCTATCTAGCTTATTCTAAAGAGAGTGCTTTTAGTTAAAGTTACTAATAAATATACTTTAGTTATAAGGCTTTTCTAAGTTAATTATATAAATAAGGGTATTTTAGTTATTACTATATCTCTTTAAGTAAAGGAAATAAATATTAACTTCTTTTAGTTTTACTAGTAACTAGTTAGTTTCTTCCTAAGCTAACTATAATCCTATTTTATATTTCTTATTTATATATACTATATTATATTTATTATAGTATATAAGTTAAAACTAAGTAAGGCCTAGAGCTAGGGGCTATAGGTTTCTTATATATTCCTATTTTTAAATTATAATTATATCTATATTAGTTTAGTAATAAAGCACTATATATACTAGTTTATTCTTCTTATTTCTATTCTAGAAAAGGGCTTATAATATTATTATATTAATTAGGGGGGTTATTAGTCTTTACTATCTTATACTAGCTTTATTCTAGCTTTAAGTTACTTTCTATACTATTTAATACTTCCTAATGTTACTTATTTAGTGCTTTATTTTATATTTATAGGATATTCTCTTTTTTTACTTATAATACTAATAGGTTCTAAATTTATACTAAATCTCTTATATACTAAGGTTAGGCCTTTACTTAAAAAGTAAGTAGTAAAGTAAAAGGGGTATTTAAAATATCTTGCTTTAGTAGTATTTTACTTCTTTTTTAGAATAGGGTGGTCCCTAGACTAGGCTAGGTATAGTTTAGAGTATAGAATATAGTTCTTTACCTATCTATCTTATATTAAGTAAAAGAACTTTTTATTCTTATAATAGCTAGTACTATACTTACTATACCTTTAGGCTACCTTATAAAACTTAGTAATATAGCTTATTTAAAAGTAATTATAGTATTATTAGGATTATAGGGTTTTATTATATAGTTTATTTTAGAATAGCTTTACTTTAAAGACTATACTATCCTAGTATATTTTATTAGTATCTTTAACTTTAGCTAGGCCTAGTATAAGGGTAGTTCTTTAAGTACCTTTACCTTAGGGTTACCTTATAGTTACCTTAACTATATTTACCTTATTAGCTTTTCTAATTTTTATTACTAGGTTTCTAATAAATATATATTTAGTTAGGAATCTCTTAATAATAATACTAAGTATATAATAGTAAAGGACTACTTCTAGTCTAAATATATTAGTAATCTATTTTTAGTCCTATTTATATTAGGTAGTATTTCCTTTAAAGGTAATAATAGTATCTTTACTAAGGAGTCTTTTAGCTACTATTACTATAGTTTAGTTTATAGCTTTATTAACTACTATTATTATATCTTTTATACTCCTAGACTAAAGTAATTCCTAAATAGTGTTTTTATTAATAAGTACTTCTTAGTCTTATTTACTAGGGATTTAAAGGGGAGGAGGTAAGGTATTTAGTTATTTAAGGGCTAGGCTAGTAGTAATACTTACCTAGGTTAGGGTATTACCTTCCTTAGTTTCTTCTTTAATAGCCTTCTTAAGGGCTTATTTAAAAGCTTTTTTAGTAGTATAAATATTACTATTATTATAGTTTATTGATTTTTATAATTTTTTTAGTATCATTGGTTATAGCCAATGCATCTAATTTATTACAACACATAATTATTACTGGCAATACCTAGCTAGTAAAACAATTAACAACTAAATTCTTATAGCTATAGTAATAAATAAGCTCTAAGGTTATAAATACAAGGGGCTGTAAGGTTAGAGCAAAGTTTGCAATAAACTTTATAGCTATATTAGCGTAAGATATAGTTATAATTCGTAACCGTAGTTAAACTTAAATTCATTTAAGTTTTGCTTATAGCATAAATTAATGTAATTCCCCCTTCCTTTATAACTATATTTATTCTATCTCTCTTACTTATGCTTTAAAGCTCTAAGGCAAACCAAACATAACTTATCCTTACTTATCTCTAATTTAATTCATTATAATCGCTAGGTAGGTTCTGCATTACTAATTAACTAATTAACCCCTAACTAATTAGATAATAGTATAGCTAAGGGTAATAAAAAGAACACTACCCTATCTAAAATATTAAATAATATAGTAAAAGAAAAGAAAAGTAAAGGGAAGGGAAGCAAAGATAAATCTAACCTAGAGATAATTAATAGTATTTATACTATAAGGGAAAAAATACTAAAAAGCAAAGGTAATATAAATAATAAGATTTGTAAGGCAGACAAGAAGTAGATAAAAGAATGGGGCATTAGGCTGTAAAATACTAAGCAGTTTTACCTTGTGCTCGGGAGGGTTATTATAGTTTATTACTCTTACTTTAGCTTAGGTATAGTTTACTACCTATTTAGTAATAGCTTTAGTAATATACTATACCTAGTTAACTTTATTACTAGGGATAAGGCTTATAATTTTATTATAGTATTTTATATTATCTAGATATTGAAATTAGATCTAGTCTATTATTAGGTTATATTTACTTCTCTAGATATTAAACTATCTAATTCCTCTATTTAGGTAGTAGTAGCTCTATACTAGCCCCTTTTCTCCTTTATTAATTACTATTAGTGTCCTAGCCTTATACCTATCTCTAGCTTTATTATAATATAATATTATAGGGGGGGGTAACCATTCTTTTATCTTCTTCTTGTCTGCCTTATAAATCTTGTTATTTATATTGCCTTTACTTTTTAGTATTTTTTCCCTTATAGTATAAATACTATTAATTATCTCTAGGTTAGATTTATCTTTACTTCCCTTCCCTTTACTTTTCTTTTCTTTTACTATATTATTCAATATTTTAGATGAGGTAGTATTCTTTTTATTACTCTTAGCTATACTATTATTTAATTAGTTAGAGGTTAATTAGTTAATTAGTAATATAAAACTTACCTAGTAATTTAAATTAAATTAGAGATAAGTAAGGATAAGTTATATTTAGTAAGAGAGTTTAAGTTTACCTTAGAGCTTTAAAGTATAAGTAATAAGCTATAAGATAAAAGAGATATAAAGAGATAGAAAAAACATAGTTATAAAGGAAGGGGGAATTATATTAATTTATACTATAAGTAAAACTTAAATAAATTTAAGTTTAACCATAGTTATAAGTTATAACTCTTATACTAATATAGCTATAAAGTTTATTATAAACTTTACTCTAACCTTATAGCTCTCTATATTTATAACCTTAGAGCTTATTTATTACTATAGCTATAAGAATTTAGTTATTAATTGTTTTACTAGCTAGGTATTGCTAGTAATATTTATGTGTTATAATAAATTAGATGCATTAGCGATAACCAATGATACTAAAAAAAATTATAAAAATCAATAGGGGGGGGTAAATAAAGGTAAGGAATTTAAATATAAGTATGGTTTATATTTTAGAGGCAATTCCAGACCTTTAGAGCGGTGCGGAAGTTTGTGCAAAGGTTTATAAGGCCTTAATATAAGAGATATAGTTTACTTATAATTATATAAGGAATATAAATTACCTAGGAAGCCTAAGAAAAAATAGTTACTATAAAAGGTAAGGCTATATAAGGTATTAGAAAAGGTAAACCTATTAGTATATTAATAAGATTTCCCCCTAGATTTATAAGTCTATGTAGTAGTTTCTATAGTATAAATATAGAAGCTAGCTTAAGAAAAGAACTTATTTAGTAAGGAAAAACTAGCTTTATTACTAATTATATTTAATAATCTAGAGAAAGCAAATTATTAGGAAATCAAATAAATCTATAGTTATTATATTAAGATTTTTAAATAAAATAAAACTATAAAAGTAAAATTCCTTATCTAATAAAAGGGATTTATAGCTAAAGATAACTAATAAATAAGTAAAAGTAAAATATAAATTAATATAGCTAAGATAGTAAAAGAATATCTTAAGAAAAACCTAATAAATTAGCAAAAGAAATATATAAAGAAAGGCCTAAATTTACCTATAGAATAGTAATAGCAAAGGAAGAGAGGTAATAGTAAGTAATTAGATTTAATAGGCTAGATTAAAGCCACTAGACCCTTTTATATATATTACTCTCTTACACTAACTAGAAGAGGGCCCTTTTACTTAATCCTTATATTATCCCTAAAACCACTATAAGCTTAGTATAGTTAAATCTAGTAAAAGTATAGTTAAATTTATTTTTAACCTTATTTTTGCTTTATAGTACCTAATTCTAAGGATAATAGTATAGATAATAAAGAGTTCTAAAAACTATAGTATATAAAACTAAACTAGCTATAAGAAATATAGAATTATAATAATTATAAGAAATACTAAGTAAAAAATAAAACTATTATACTAGAAGTTAAATATAAGTATTATAGATATTATATAACTCTATACTATAATTAAAAAGCTATACTAGATTTTATTCTTTTTAATAATAAGATATTTATATATAACTAAATACTTTATAAGTTAATATAAGTAGTATATTTATATATTTTAATACTAGGTATAATAGAATAAAATTAAATATTAGGGAAGCTTATAGTTACTAACTTAGTATAGTAATAATTTATAACTAATAAGGAAAGAGCTAAATATATTTACTAAATTAATAAGCTTTTAGTAAAATTAGAAACTATAACTTATAAAAAAGAGATAAAGTTTTTTAAATACTATTTAAGTTAGGTAAAATAATATAATTAGCTATAAAAATATTTATACCTAATATAATAAATTATATAATTTTAATAGTAATAGTATTTAGACTAACTAAGAATAAGATAAGATAAAGTAAATATACTATTATAATTAGTAAAAAGATATAATAAGAATACTAATTAAGTAGTTAAAGTTATTTAAAAGATAGTTAAGACTAAGGAATAATGTAATAATAATAATAATTATATAAGTATAGTAATAAATCTAGATAAGGAGTAGTAAAAGTATAGATAAGTAATAGAAAAGTTAATTAAAGATAATTATATAAAAGCTTTAAAAAAAGAGTAATTAAAGTAAATAAAAGTAAAGTTAAAAAGTAATAAATCTATTAGTATACTAAATAAAGAAAATATTAAGATAGTAAGAGTTAATTTAATATAGTTAAGGGTAAAATCTTTAAAACTAGAATTAAAACCTAAAATTAATAAAAATACTAGTTTTAAAAGTAAAAATAATAAGAATATTAGTAAAATACCTATAGAATTCCTTATTAGGCTATTATAAGTTTATATATAAATAGTAAAGCTTAACCTTAAGGTATTATTTCTTAGATTTAGGAAGCTAGGATCTAGGACTAATGCTTAAATATTAATACCTAATATTAGTATAGTAATATATAAGAGAGTAATAAAGGAGTTTAATACTAAATATAAAGAAAAAAGCATAAAAGAAGTTAACTTTAGTAAATTCAAATATACTAAAGTAAGCTATAAAAATAATAATTAGGATATTAAATATACAATATAAGCCTATATATATAAATTTACTATTAAAAAGGCTATAATAGTATTTAATAGTTTGGATATTAATTTAAAGAATATGGATATTATATTATAGTAAAATATAGTTATATAAATTTTTACTATATTTAAGGAATAAAAGGCTATATTAATTATAAAGTAAGTAATAGTAAAATAGGTAAGAAATTGTCAGGAGCGCAGAGGTCAGAGACAGGACGTTTATTAGAGCAGATCTTCGAAGGACCTTTAGGCCGCATGGATAATAAAGAGGCTAGCTAGCTATAAGATAGCTATATGCTTATAAAGCAAGGTATTCCTTAAAGACTATATATATTATTAGTGCTAGGTTAGAGATTAAAACCTTTATATACCTGCCTCTAGCTAGTATTTTCCTAGTAGTGACTACGAGAATCTTAGCCATCACTTCGTTTATTCAACCCTACGCTTAAGCCGTGACAGAAATACTATACTTTAAATTACTATTAATTTAATAAAGTATAAAGTAACTAGAAAAGTAAAGAAATAAGTAAAAATAGTAATAGTAGCTTTTTATAATAGTATAATAATTAAATATAAATAATAGATAGCTACTTATAATAGTATATTATCTTTATTACTATAAGCTAATCTATTAGCTTTTTATTTTATAGATAAATATAGCATAGTAAATAC
Organism: Epichloe coenophiala; assembly: GCA_018801565.1. Lineage (NCBI taxonomy): Eukaryota > Fungi > Ascomycota > Sordariomycetes > Hypocreales > Clavicipitaceae > Epichloe > Epichloe coenophiala. Next base: position 385,492 of record JAFEMN010000010.1, on the reverse strand, counting down.
TATAATTATAGGTATATTAGTTAGTATTAGATAAGTAGATTTACTTTATATTAGTAGAGAAAAGGAGTTAGAAAGTTTTAGAAATAAGTTTAAATAAATTATAAATATATTAATAACCTAGAAAAAGAAGATTATAAACCTTAAGTTAGGTAAAATATTTATTAATATTAATAAATAACTTAATATTTTAAAATAGGATATAGTTAAGAGAATTAAATTTAAACAGAAAATAATAAAATTAGTAACTATAATAATAAGGATATATTATTTACGCTAGTTAGCTCTATAGATAGCTATTACTAGTACTCCTACTACTAAGTTAGAAGGGAAAACCCTAAACTAGGAAGAAAAACCCTCTTATATTTATATTTAGGCTAGCGCTAGCCCTATAGTAAGCCTATATTACTTAATAGGTAGCCTATTATAAGTGTTTATTACTAGCTTATACTAGCCTTATTCTATAGAAAAGAAAAAAGAGAGAAAGGAAAATATATAAAGTAAGTATTCCTAGGCTCTCTAGACTCTATTTTAGTATAGTAATAAGTTTATCTTAAGTCTCTTTACTTTTATTTAAGGTAAAGTAAATCTAAGTTTATAATATTAATTTATTTCTTATTTACTTTTATACTAACTCTTCTATAGCCTTACTTTTTAGCTAGCTCTAGCCTAGTCTTACCTTATTAGTTTAATAAAGTATAAGTACCTAGTTTTACTTAGTTATTTTAAAGGAAAGGTAACTTTAACCTAGGACTAGAATAGTTCTATATTAAAGCTAGTTATATATTATTAGATTTATTAATCCTATTATGCTTTATTTTTTAAGTAAGTTATCTAATTTATCCCTCTCTCTCTCTTATTTAGTATAAAAGAAAGCTTCCCTTCCCTTAAAAACCTAGTCTTTTTTCTCTTTTTATATTAAACTTCTTATAGGTTCTTCCCTTTTTCTAGACTATTTAGGGCTATTCTAAGCTAGATTTAGGTTAATTACTAATATTTATTATAGATTAGAAGGAAACCTAGTATAATATTAATAAAGCCTATAAGTATTTTAATATTACTATATTTCTAGCTTTAACCTACCTAGGAATCTATAGAGTATAAGGGCTTTCTAAAGAAGTTTATAACTATTAAGTAGTATAAGTAAGTTAGGAATAAGAATATCTTTATAAGTTATATTTACTTCTATTCTAGGCCTATTCTATTACTAATTTATACTAGCTTAGTAATCTAAAAGATATCTAGTGTATCTTTTATAAGTCTTATTTAGTTTTAGAACTTAGGTATTAGTGCTATATTATTATTAGTAAGTTAGTCCTATTCTAGCTTAGTAGTAAGGCTAACTTACTAGGTAAGGATAGCTAGTAATATATATTTTAACTATTAAGTATAGAATTATTAATATAATCAGGTAATAATTACCTCTTTTCTAGCTTAGGTTTATAGCTAATTTACTTAGTAGCTAAATATAACTAGCTAGTAAAATAAGCACTAGTAGCTAGTTAAGACTTAGGCTTTTATAGCTACTAGAGGTAATATAAGTACTTCTAATCTAGCTTAGTAATAGCTTAGTTATAGTACTAATATCTTTTATTCTAAGTCCTAGGTAGCTTCTAAAACTAGGTTAAGAAACTTTATACTAGTAATTAAGCTAAAAAGAAGTAAAGTATCTTTATAGTAAGCCTAGATTAGGCTAGTTTCTTTAAGAAATAGTACTCTAAGCTTATCTTTTAGCTTTAGTGCCTTAATATATATATAGTAAAGATAAACTATCTCTTACTTATTACTATTCTTATAAAGAATTATATAAAGGTAGTAAAGAATACTATCTTTATTTTAGATAAGAAGTAATATAGTAGCTAGTTTTTAGTTTAAAGTAAGGGTAATAATAAGCTAGTTAGATTTATAATACCTAGAGTTTTTAGTTAAAATTAATCTAATAACTATTCTAGATATAACTATTCTAGATATAACTATTCTAGATATAACTATTCTAGATATAACTATTCTAGATATAACTATTCTAGATATAAATATTCTTTATTATAACTATAGTATTAGGTGTACTTCTAATTTACTAGCACTCCTATACTACTTAGTTTATCTCCTAATCTATATTTATATTTAAGTAGTTTTCTATTTATCTCTAGAATTAGCCTAAATCCTCTAGTTTTCTAAGTTAGTTAATAGCTAGCTTTTATACTAATAAGTAGTATTAAAGTCTTCCTATACCTAGGAACTATCTAGCTAGAAATCTTGCTTTTAGGGGGTTATTTAGGGCTAGCCTTACTTCCTATATATTAGTAAGCTATCTCTATTAGGGCTATTTATAGTTATAGTTACTATAGTTAACTAATATATAGTATTAGTTTTTTACTACCTAGCTATAGCTATATAAGGGCAAAACTACCCTAGGAATATTCCTATATAATAGGAATTTATTAAGGCCTATCTTCCCTATATAAAGTTAAATTATTATTAATAAGATATATTTATCTAGCCTTATATAGAACTTTTAAATCTTCTTTAGGTTATAAGTAAGAGAGTAGTCCTTAGTTAGCTCTCTAATATATTTACTTTAAGCTAGCCTTTCTTTATTATACTAGTCTTTCTAGTAATATTTCTATTCCTTATATAAGTCTATATTTAGCTTATTATTTACTAAGGGGGGTTTTCTTTTATAGTATAGTACTATTACTACTAACTTAGCTATAGTTTAGATTTTCTTAGCTATTTTATTATTTATAATTCTATCCTTAAACTTTTATTTTATATTATTTAAGTATAAATTAAGGGGAGGAATATAGGTCTTAACTTCTAGTTATATAATAGAAGTAGCTTTAAATACCCTTATAATAATCTAAAAGTAAGCTAATTAGTTTATTATAAAGCTTTTTACTACTTCTCTTAGCTTTTCTTCTTTCTTAGTAAGAGTATAATAAGCACTTACTTTATAAGTAAGAATAGATTAGATTACTTATATATATAAAAGCCTAGTATCTTTAAAGCTATAGCCCTATACTAATACTACTAGTAAGAATAGTATAAGTTATAATTAGGTAAATTTACCTTTAAGGATATTCTTATAAGCACTTTAGTTAAGTTTTCTATTAACCTATACTCTAAGGAATCTATATAACTCTATAAGTACTATCTTCTTTATACTAAGTTAGACCCTAGTTTAGGGGGGTTTATAAGACTTACTAAAGTATATAAGTTTAGTTTTAGCTAGATTAAACTTAACTCTTACTTACTTTACTTATTTCTTATAGATTTTCTATATAGCTTTAAGTCTTTTTTAAGTCTAGGTAGTAATTTTACTAAATATTACTATATTTATATTATTTATAAATCCTATAGTTACTATACCTAGTATAGCTTAAAGATAAGTATAAAGTTTTACTAAGTAAAGTAAGAAAAGAATTAGTAAGAGAGGTAAGCCTTATAGAGTGCTAGCCTTAATTATAAACAGTTTAGAGATCTCTTTATTAAAGCTAAGCTAGCTTATTCTATCTATAAGGAAGCTTTAAATTACTATTATTAGCTATTATAAAACTCCTATTTTAATAAGTAAGTATATTAGATATAAGTAGCTAACTTAATTAAATACTACTAATATATTTATTTATACTAATAAGGTAATACTACCCTTTCACTAAGCCTCTTTAATATACTTTATAAGGACTTTTATTATAGTTTTTATTAATCTATTTATCTTATTACTTATCTATAGTTTAGGGAGTAGTTCTTTAGTCTTAGTAAAGGCTATAAGTTACTTTTTAATTACTACTTCTATAATTTTCCTAACTATATTAAGTAGTAAGATAGGTTTTTATATATTAGCTTTTCTTATTTCCTTAGTTATCTTACCTAGTTTCCTAATTACTATTACTCTTATAGTTTAAAAGTAAGCTAGGAATGTGAAGACAATAGTAGCTAGGCAAGAGGTATAGGGGATCTAGTATATTAACTAAAGCTTGCTAGGTCTAAGCGTGTTATATATACGAGTCGCTAGCTTATAGCTAGTGGCTTGCTAGTGTTATATATATATAGCCCTAGGTTTATAACCTACCTATAAGGTGCACTAGGGGTATATAGTGTTATAAGTAAGGCCTTATAATTACCCCCTTACTTATAGCTAGGCTTTTAAATAGCTTTTACTAGCTATCCTATAGCTATTTACTAAGTAATAGCTATATTAAAATAATAATAAACATTAGGTAGTATTTAAGTATAAATTCTCCTATAATACTTCTTTATATTATAAGCTTTTCCCTTTTATATTTATAGTTAAACTTTTTAAAATATTATTATACCTTTAGTTACTATTATAATCCTATTATTACTTATCTTACTTTTACTATAGAATAGGATTATATTCCCTTAAAAGAGTGCTTTTATATATATTACTTATATACTAAGTATACTAAGTTTAAGAAATACCTCTCTTTAAAGCCTAAACTCCCCTAGATTAACTACTAATTTCCCTAGCTAATATTTACTATTATAATAGTAAAATATTCTAAATATTATATTTTTATATAGCTACTTTACTATATACTTATAGTTTTATTACTACTAGGTTCTTTAATTTATCTTTACTCTTTTCTTTCTAATTTTTATTTTTTAGTATACTTAGCCTAATCTTTATTACCCTAAATAGTAATAAAACCACTACTTATTTTTTCTCCTTATATATTTACTATTTACTATAAATAAAAAAGAGGTATTTTATAGTTACTAGATATCTCTAAAATCCCTAATCCTTATATATAATTATAGGTAAATATTCTTTAGTCTAATCTATACCTAGTATTATCCCTTTACTTATATTAGTAATATAGTAGCTAAATTAATAAACTTTTATAAATCCTATACTATTTTTTACTTTTATTAATATTTTTAAGATCCCTTAATATAGAATCTCTTTTTAGCTTATACTCTCTAGTACCTAGTCTAATTAGATTATATTCTTCTAATTCTTTTTTAATAATAATTTAGAATAAATTATTAAGAACTATATACCTATATTAAATAGTGCTTTTATAGCTAACTACTAGTTATCTTATTATAAAGATACCTATATTCTTATTCTATTATCTATAGGATATTTTATGGTAAGATTATATTCCTAGGTCTATGCTATTTAAACTAGTATTATATTAAGTAATATAGCTTTATTACTACTTTTACTATATCTTTTAGTTATATACTTATTACTTTTATAAGTAAAATAGTCTAGTGCTTAATAAGCTAGTATAGTATATCTAGGCTTTCTATATTTTTAGTATACTAGAAATAGCTTTTTTACTTAATCTTTACTTTATTACTATACCTTATCTATAGGTAATATAAAGTATTATCTCTTTCTTTTAGGGTCTTAACTTTTTTTTATACTTTAGCCTAAACTTATTATAACCTTTGCTTTCTTACCCTAGCCTTATAACTAGCTTTAAGTTATTAGAATCTCTTAGCTAATTATTTACTTTTTTATAGTATTATTTAAGCTATTTAGAAAAATAGTAATTTATAAATATATAAGGATTACTTTAGGTAACTTAGCTTTTACCTTAGTCTAAGCTCTTATAAAGGCTTAAAATAATTAGTTACTCTTTTACCTAAGATTTAGTAGTATTCTTATTACTTCTAAGTATTTTATACCCTTATTTATTATTCTAGTTTTTAGCTATTTTAGAAAACCTACCTATATAAATAATAAGTAATTTATATAGCTATCTATAGCTATATAATATATTTATTATTACTTTATATTATTAGCTAGGTAGTTACCTATATATACTACCTTAGTTATATTATCCTTAAAGGTATAGTAATCTAATTTAAATAATATATCTAAATTTACTAGGAAATTCTATAGGTTTTTATATATATCCCCTTTATATATAAGCATTTTTATCTATATCTTAATAAGACTATTTTACTATATAATTACTACTAAGTTACTATAAATTACTAGTAAAACTATAGCTAAAGTTTAAGGGGTAATTATAAGTCCTTAAAAAGGTCTAGCTAATTCTAGATTTACCTTAAGCTCTCTAATCTATACCTTTATTTATAGAATCTCCTATATTTCTAAAGGTAATATAGCTTAGCTTATATAACCTTATAGTATCTTTATAATACTTTATCTAGGTTATTTATATTATCTATACCTTTACCTAGATTAGGATTAGGTAGTGTTTACTATACCTTATTATTATTTATAGTTCTAGATTATAGGGGTTCTTTACCTTCCTAATTATCTATAGCTTTATTATTATAAGGTACTAGTATATTTTATATAAATCTTTAGAGCATTAGCTATATAATAATCTAGCTAATAGTTTATATCCCTAAAAGGGTTTTAAAGAGATTAAGTTATTATAGCTTATATATAAGGTTAAATAAATAAAGTAATAGCTAAGATTCTTATAGTTATTACTAGGAAGATACTAGCTAGGGGTAGGTATATAAAGGTTTTAATCTCTAACCTAGTACTAATAATATATATAGTCTTTAATAAATACCTTACTTTATAAGTATATAGCTATCTTATAGCTAGCTAGCCTCTTTATTATTTACGCGGCCTAAAGGTTCTCTAAAGATTCGCTTTAATAAACGTCCTGTCTCTGACCTCTGCGCTCCTGACATATACCTACTAACTATATTAGTGAATCTAGGCTGCTAATAGGGTCTTAGGAGCCACTTTTGATTTTCCGTAAAATTCATTTATATATAAAAACCAAAAAATCAACTCATTATTATACAAACTAGCAATCTATATGCACTAAATTTTAGTCTAAAAAATATTCCTATATAAAATAAAAGCCCTATCTTCTAGCTTTAATTTGCTATATATAAGACTTTTATATAACCTTTAGTTAAAGAGAAAATTGCTGTTAAAGATAGCTATAGGGTAAGCTGCTTATGTTACCCTAGCTTACCTAATTACTAGTGGCTGTGTTATAGCCACACTCGTAGCTATAACGTAATTAGCTAATTTATAATTAATTTAAATTAGTTATTCACATAGTTAGTCACAACTATTAATAGCTATAATATAGCTATTAATAGTTACCTTTGCGACTGTTAATAGCTATAGTGTAGCTGTTAGGCTTGCAATGCAAGCTAGTAATAGAAAGGTTCTTTAACTAGAAAGGGCTAAAAATAGGTCTTATTTTTAATACCCCCTTTATAAAAGAATTACATTAAAAGTAATTAAAAGCGTATAAGAAAACTATAGGGTAAATAATAACTTTTAGATAATAATAGATAAAAGGGAAAAACAGGAAAAGATACAAGACCCCCTTTTTAAATTCCTAGCTATTGTTAAATATAGCTCCCTTTTTAGCGTTGTTTTTTGGTTCCCTGTCAAAGGGATTTTAGTTGTTAGTTTTTTAGTAGTTATTAAGCCCTAGAAGCTTAATAAAGGCCTGATAAAGAGGTCTAGATAGAGGCTTTATTACACTATTTGCAGGCATTGACTTTATATCTAGATATTTAATCTTAGCTAAACCTTTTGAAACCTATTACCTAATATAGTTAAACTTTAGCAAGGTATTCTTAGTATAGCTATATAAGGCAGGGTTATAGGCTATGGTTATAGCGCCTTAATTATCGCAGTATATCTAAATAAGGGGACATATAGGGGTTTTTAGCTCTTTAAATAAACCCTAGAGCTACTATAGCTCCTGGAAGGTCTTGCAAATAGCGTTAGCTTTAGCTTCTAATGTTAATAGAGCTATTATACTAGCTTTCTTTAATTTCTAGCTAATAGGTCCGCTAGCTAGCTTAAATAAATAAGCATAGGTTAATTTAGAGGTCTTTTTATCTCCTATAAAATCACTATTATAATAACCTATTAGGCTTTTACTAGCTATACCTTTAGGGTCTCCCCTATAAATTATAGCAAGGAATTTAGTCCCTAATAAATACCTAAGCAAGTTTTTAGCTACTTTTAGGTACTCTATATAGGGGCTAGCTAGTGCTATAGATAGCCACTGTAATATAAAGGCTACATTAGGCCTTGTAAGCAATATTAGGTACATTATAGTCCCTATAATACACTAATAAAGCTTGATTTCGCTAGCTATTAAAAGCTTGGTTATTTGCATAGCTAATACGCCTAGCTAAAGAGGTATGCTAATAGGCTTACTATCTAGCATATTAAATCGTTTTAAAGCCTCTAAGATATACTAAGATTAGTGAATTTTTAGTATTCTATTAGGTCTATCTTATACGATTTAAACCCCTAAGAAGAATTTAGCAGGCCCCCTATCTTCTATTAGATAGACTTTATAAAGTTCTTTTTTAAGTCTTTAGATATAGGGTAAATCTAGTCTAATTAGAAGGTAGTTATTAATATACATAATAATAAAGGTTTTAGTGAAGGGATTAAAGAATATAGCTAGGTTAGATATTAGAGGGTTAAATCCTAGGGACTTAAGCACTGCTATAAGTGCCTATTACTACTCCCTTAAGCTCTGTTTTAGGCTATATAAAGACTTCTATAATAAAATTACTTAATCTTTAGAAGGTTTATAGCTAAAACTTCTAGCTAGTTTAGCTATTTTAGGATTTGCTTTAAGGAATTTAATAAATCCATCTAGAATAACTATATAAATCTATTATTATAGCTTACTATTAAGAAAAGCTCCTATAAAATTAACCTATTTAATTTCCTAGTTATTCTAAGCTGCTAGGGCTAGTAAAATCCTCTAGCTAGGGGGAACGCTTATAGTAATAAAGGTCTCTAGATAATCTAGACCTTTAATTTGTATAAATCCCTTAGCAACAAGTTAAGCCTTATATTTTAAAGGATTATTTTCTTTATTCTTTTTAAGCTTATAAACAAGCCTATTCTTTAGTACTTTTCGGCCCTTAGGGATTTAGTCTTTCCTTATAAATTCAAAAGTACTAGCCTTTAGAAGCTATTTATATTCCTTATATGTAGCTTCTATCTATTTATCCCTATTAGGGCTAGATATAGCTTGCTTCTAGGTCTTAGGTTTAGGGCTAATAGGGTTGTTTTCTTTTAGCTTTTCCTATACCTTAAAGTAGATTTCTTTAATAAAATCTAGAGAAGAAGGGGTACTAATATTAACATCTATAGGGTTAATATTAGGGTTAAAGTTAGTAATTTTGTTAAAATTCGGGTCTGGAGTTAAAATCTGATTTCCTAGTTAAAATATAGGTAGCGCCTATATAGGAGCCTTTAGAATCAGACCTTTAGGGGGTTCTCTAGGGCCTATAGGTAGTTTTTCTTAACCTATAGGGTCCCCTATATTATCTATAGGGTAATCCTTTAAAACTTGTTAATTTAGATCTTCTTCTAAATTATTTTCCCCTTCTAAAGGGTTATCCCCTATAGAAAGCCTAGGTAATTCTTTAGAAACAGGACCTATAGGTTTTATAATCTTAATAAAGCTAGTCTTTATAACTAGCCTTTTGGAGGGGATATACACTAGGCAAGTATTAGAACCTAGTGTAGCTAATAATCTTCTAGGAATAGTCCTAGCTACTAACTTCTAGGCTTTAGGTTATTTTTCTAGGGGGATTAGAATCTTATAGTAAGATCCTATAGCTCTAATACTGCTAATATTAGTTGTATAGGGCTGATTTAGCTCCCTAGATAGCAGTTATTTAGGGCTTTCATCCTTTATAGTATTAGCAGTTATATTAACTAGGTTAATAACTATAGGTAATATAAAACACTATAGATATAAGGGTAATTTTGCCTACTGGATAGTAGCTCTTAATTAATCTAGAATAGTACAAATTAAACGCTCTTCCAATCCATTTTGCTTATAGATATAGGGACTAGAAGTTATAAATTTAATCCCTTTAGAATTTAACCAAGTTGAATAATTAAAATCGATTTCTTAGCCCCTATTAAAGTGAAGGTGCCTAGGATATTAACCTAGTTAATTTTTAAGCCCTTTAAAGAAGCCCTTAATAGCCTTATAAATAGTTAGGCCTTCCTTATTTAGTAATAAGATAACCCACTTATATCTAGTCTTTTAATCCACTAGAAATAGGCAAATTAACTATTTATTATATGGCATAGGACTGATTTTTAGCGTATCCCCCTCTATTTAATTTAGAGCTCTAGGGGGGTTAGGGATAGCTAATTTCCTAGGTCTTCTAACTGCCTTAGATTAATTATAAGCTATATATCTAAAGTCCTTATCCTTAATTTTAGAAAAATTAGGTATTTCTTTAGTAATAAGGCTAGTTTTCTTTAGCAAAGAAAGCCCTAGGTACTCTAGTTATATATGCTATAGGCTAGCTAGTTCTAACAACTATTAATATTAAGAATCTTTAGGGCCTTAATTAGGGTCTAGATTAGGGCCTTCTCCGTTAGTCCCCTGCTAGGCCCCTTAAGAACCATAGGCCTCTTAGGGAGGTATTAGGGACCTTTTTCCTTTACTAAGGCTCTCTAACACCCCTAAATCTATATCCTTAGATTTATAAGGGACCTAACCTAGGGCTATAGGCATTAGAGAAGAGACTAAATCCCCTATATTATCCTATATGATTTCTTTAATATTATTATCTTTATTAATTTCAGCGATTTTATCTAAATTAGAAGCCTAATCTAGCTTTTTAGAGGGAATTTAAATCTCTATAGGGTAGCTATAACCCTTAAAAGTAGCATAGGTAAAAGGTTAGATAAAATAAGATTTGTTACAAGGCCCTTTATATAACTTAGGTATAGATTAGTTTTTAACGTAAAAGAAAAAACCATGTTTTTCTATATCTAAGGTAGTAATATAAGACTTATCTTTTAGATAAAGAAGGTTCTTTATAAGGTAACCACTAGATATATAGTATAAAAGACTACTAACTATATTAATATTAAGTTAAGGGAAATATAGAGTATCTTTAAGCACTAAGGTCCTATATTTATAGGGGTTTTTCTAATATAAGACCTTAAAAACAGCACTACCGTGGCCCTTAGCGTAAATAGGACTATAACTAGTTATAATAGGGTTAGATTCCCCCTTTTTATAGGGGGTGTAATCCCTAAAGACCTCCCTAGAATTAACTATATATATAGTTAAACCTATATTATATAATAAGGCCTTTTTTATATCTTTGCTATAATAATTAAAACCATTTAAGGTTCTAAGTTCTTGTTTTTTATTATCCGAATTACTAGAGCTAGAATCAGAGCTTCTATTGCTAAAGCTCTTATAACTAGTCTTATAAAAGCTAGGTTTCTTATACAGATTAAGGGCTCCGTTAGAAAGGTTGTAATTTCCTAGCATAAAAGATCCCTCTATAGGCTCTTTATTATCCTTTTTATCTAATTTTTAACCCTTTTACTTCTTTTTTTTCTTATTAGAATTAGAAAAGCCCTTATTTTCTTTAAAGCTTTCTTTCTTCTTCTTCTAACCTTTAGGGGCTTTTTCTTTATCTTTAGCACCCTTTTCTTAGTCTTTAGCCCTATAATTCAGGGCTTTAGATACTATAAATAACTTATCCCTCTGTTTAGCTAGAAGGTCTGCTATTAAAGATTAAAGATTTAGGGTATCTAGGGGAGCCCCTATAGCCCTATTTATATATATGCTAAATTATTACCTCTTAGCCTACTAAGGGAAGGTTAATTTTAGGGATTAAAGATATTAATTAACCTAATCTATAGGATTAATTAGGACCCCTAAAATCAATAATCTAGCTAGTAGATTATTAAAGACCGCATTAAAAGCTTTTAAAGTCCCTTTAAAACCATGAAAATTTAGGTTATAAAAGTTAGAATATAGGGACCCCCTCTGGATTTTAACGCTATATAAATAATGCTATATAAGTAAATTATAGGCTTCTTTAGGTGATTTTTGCTAAGTTATAGTGGCTTAGGGGCCTTCTATATAACTATCCCTTAATAAAATAAGAATAATAGCTTAGTTAGCGTCCCCTAGCGCCCTAGAAATATCCAGATTATCTAGAAATTTAGGCATACCTAAAGCTTTAAATTAGATAGCTAGGGCTTGTTTCTATTAATTAAAATTTTTAGCTCCTTTAAGCTTAGTAGTCTTAGGGAAGCTATAAACCCTTTTATTAAATTCCTTAATAATTAAATTATTAAAGGTAGCTTATATAAAGCTAGGTTTAAGTACCTTTTCTTCTAGTTATTAAATAGGCTGCTAATCTTAGTACTAACTAGCGGGTTCAGTAGCTTCCACACCCTCTATGCCTTTATTATTAATAGCTATAGTTAAAGCCTCTAGCTTCTATAATAATAGATTAATAGTATCTTATTACTTAATAACCTGCTCTTTTAGCTAGTTATTTAGAACCTCTTACGCACTAAGATTAGGGGCTAGTTACCCCTAACCTTATTAATTAGTATTTATCTTCCTTTTTTATAGAAGGGAATAGCTTCTTTTTATACTAAATTTCCTTTTTTATAGAAGGGAATTACTTCTATCTACGCTAAATTTCCTTTTTATAGAAGGGAAAGCTTCTATATTACTTATACGCTTCCTATTTTATAAAAGGGAAGTCTTCTATAACTATAATAATTCCTTTTTATAAAAAGGAATTAGCTTCTATCTCACAGGTCCTTCCTATTTTATAGAAGGGAAGTCTTCTATAAACCATACATAAAGTGCACTAAAAAGAATTTATAGTAATAAAAGCCAGGCTTATAACCTATTAAAATATAGGGAGCTAGTTGCTAGCTAGCAATAGCTATATAGGTGTAAGCTCTATAGTTAGGGACTAATAGAGCTATTACATTAGAATAACTAATATAACGCAACGGAAGGTTAGGGTAGTTATTAACTAATAGAATTTAATCTAGATGACTTTTACAATATCTAATAGAGCAATAGAATTGATTTTAATGACATTATACAGGCAATGCGGCTATTAGATTAAGAGGCCTAGCTATCTAGCTAGATTAAAAAGATCTTTTTCCTCTCACATACCCACTAACTATATTAGAGTAGATCTAGGCTACTAACGGGGTCTTAGGAGCTACTTTTGATTTTCTATAAAATTTATTTATATGTAAAAACCAAAAAATCGACTTACCACTATATAAACTAGTAACCTATATACACTAAACTTTAGTCTAAAAAATATTCTTGCATAAAATAAAAGCCCTATCTTCTAGCTTTAATTTGCTATATATAAGACTTTTATATAACCTCTAGTTAAAGAGAAAATCGCTGTTAAAGATAGCTATAGGGTAAGCTGCTTATATCACCCTAGCTTACCTAATTACTAGTGGCTGTGTTGTGGCCACACTCGCAGCCACAACGCAATTAGCTAATTCACAATTGATTTAAATTAGTCATCCACACGGTTAGTCGCAACTGTTAACAGCTGCGACGTAGCTATTGACAGTCACCTTCGCGACTGTTGACAGCTGCAGTGTAGCTGTTAGGCTTGCAATGCAAGCTAGTAATAGAAAGGTCCTTTAACTAGAAAGGGCTAAAAATAGGTCTTATTTTTAACAATTATAAGTAACCCTACACTATTCGTAGTAGCTATGCACTATAGACTTACTTTTTACTTACTTCCTTTCCTAGCTAGATTCCTTACCTTCTCTATTTTCTTTTCTCTCTTAGTTAGCTTTTATTATTATTAACCTTATTAAATTTAACCCCTTTAACGTTACACTAGTGCGTACGTTCCTTCGTGAAACTAACATTTAAGCCGCGGTGGAATTACACGCCATAGCTACGGCAGGTAACGTAACACCCTAGCTAGCCTAGCTACGTAAGTGAATGCCCTTATTCAAGCCCTTATTCAAGCCCTTATAAGCTTATAGTAAGCTACTATAAGCGTAATTTTAGCCTTATAATTAAGATTAATATAAAGTCTCTTATTATAGTTAATAGAAGTAAGCTATATTACTCTAATACCTAGATTTATACTAACACTAAGTTAAGTATTTTATAATAATCTCTCTAAGCTACCTATAAGTTCAATGTGATTCATTCTATTCTATATAATTCGCTATTAGGGTAGTTATAATAGCTTTAATAATAGCTTTTTTAATAATATTAATACCTTTAAATATTGTATAAATAGGTATATTAGTTAATAGTAAAAATTAATAGATATAAGCCACACTACAATTAGGTATAAGGACTGTCCTTCCGGATTAGGACTAAGGGGGTGTGCGCATTCAAAAAAGGAGGTATGCGCGTTTAGTGACCCTAGGCGAGCTGAACATGTATTAAGCATGTGCCATCTGTGGAATGATGCAGACAGAGGCAAAGAGAGAGCAGAAGAGAAGATAAAGATATAGAATTACTATCTAGGAATTCGGAATCCTATAGAGGGAAAAGGGAAGCTTATAAGCTTTAAATCTATGAGTCATAAATCTAGGTCTTTAAATAAAGCCTTTAATAAAGCGTGATAATAGGCACGATGTATTATTAAACAAAGAGGGGAGATAATAAAAGTAATGCCTAATATCTAAGGCTACGATATAAGGCTGTGAATATCCTTAACACTGCCCCTAGCAGTATATCTAGCTAATAATATAAGGAAGAAAGGAAAAAAAAGAAAATAAGGCCTCTAGAATATCTCCCTTTATAAAGTCCTTAGCCTTTATTATTTAAAGAAGGCGGATAAAATCACTATGTTTAACGCGTTCTAGACCTTTTGTAAATCCGTTAGTAATTATTTATTTAGTGCTAATTTATTAAAGATAAAATTCCCCTTAATAAGCTTTCTATATAATCTATTTGTATTATAAATTAATATAATAAGTATATCCCTTATGCTTCTTATTAAGCATATTAGCTTTTATATTCTAGCTATCTATAAATAATAGCAATAGATATAATTGCTTAATACTAAAGTTATTAAGAAGCTTAGTAACCTAAAGCATTAAAAGACTAGTTAGTGTAAGGTTAATAAATTTAGCTTCTATAAAACTAAGAGCTATAAGAGTTTATTTCTTTAATTACTAAAGGATATATCCTCTAGCAAGGGTTATAATATGCCCTATAGTTAAACGCCTATTATCTAGATTATTAGTAAGTAAGGTATTACTAAATCCCTTTACCTAAAGTATTAACTTAGGGTCTAAAGGAGCATATTCTCTAAGAATAATTCCTAAATTATTTACTCCTATAAGGTATTACTAAAGGTGTTTCTTAAGGTCTATATAGACTTACTTTAGCGTAGAATTTATACTATAAAGCTAATTTACTATAAACATAATATTAGGTTATATAGATACTAAAAGCTAGTTAAAGCTTCTAGTGTGTTTTGCCTATTTAGAGATATTATAGACTATATTGAGCTCTTTCTAATTAGCTAGAATAACAGTCTTTAGAAGCTATAGAATGTTTATTATATTTAGGTTTTTAATATTAAATTTCTTTATAATGCTTTATATATAGAGCTTTTAATAAAGAAGCATAGTGTAATTAGCGTGGTTATAGATAAACTTAATGCTAAGGAAAAGCTTAATATTACCTAGATACTTTAGTTTATAGTATTTCTATAATTCCTTAATAATACTTATAATAATTATATTATTTATATATAGAAGAAGTATAATATTATTATATTAAAAATATAGAGTTTGCTTAATAGTTACTTAAATCCCTGCTTTTTAAGTTCCTTAGTAATATTATCTAACCACTAGAGAGGAGAAATAGGTAATCTATAGAGAGCTTTATTAAGCTTATAGACCCTAGTTATACTATTAGAGTAACTATAAGGTTATTTAATGTAAATATCTCCTTATACTTTAGTATTAAGGAAGGCATTTATAATATTATATTACTACTATTTATAGTTAAAGAATATAATAAGTATATAGAATACTTATAAGGAAACTAAGTATACTACTACTATATAAAGGTCCTTATTATAAAAAACCTCTAGGTTCTAGTCTCCCCTTATAACCTATCTCGCTTTTAAATAAGGCTCCTAATTAATTAGGTACTTAACTATATAAACCTATTAACTATTAACTATCTTTATATCTTTAGGAGCAAAGACTAAATCCTAGTACTTCTTTTTATAGATTTTAAGGAGTTCCTTCTTCTTAGTAAGTCTCTAGAAGTTATAATAGTTATCTATAACTTTAGCCTTATACTAATTAAATAGGATATTAATCTTTATATTAGCTATATTAGCTACTTTAAGCATTATAAAGGCATATAAGTTAGTGTTTTCTTCTACTTTATTATTATATAAGTTATTATTGATTTTTATAATTTTTTTAGTATCATTGGTTATAGCCAATGCATCTAATTTATTACAACACATAATTATTACTGGCAATACCCAGCCAGTAAAACAATTAACAACCAAATATATAAGTTATTATTATAATAACAAATCGCAAGGTTTAATTAGCAGGCTCCTAGAGGAAGGGCTTTCTTTTTACTAGATATTATAATATTAAGATAGTCTTAATATATATTAGATTAAAGGGATTATCTTAGGGGCTTAGGTTTAGGTTTAAGTTATTATTATTATTAGCTTCTTTATCTAGGAAGGTCCTAGGCTATTGCCTAGGCAAGACCGCGTTCTCTTTATTAATTTATTATTATTAATAGTATATAAAATCCCTTTAAGAAGGACTCTTAGAGAGTATTAGGAGAAAGCTCTAGGATAATAAAGGCTTAGTTTTAATAGGAGAATTATCTTTCTTCTTAAAGGAGTAGTAGTTATTATTAATTTCTAAGGCTATTAATAAAGTATTTATAAAATAAACCTTCTTTTATTTAGTATTAATATAAGGCTAGGGATAAGGTTTCTCTATAGGTAGAATATTAATAATATAAGAACCCTTTTTAGCAAAAGAAGGGTTAATAAGGTCTATAATATAGATAGTCTTATTAGCCTTAAACTTAGTAGGCATTAGTATATCTATTTTATTAAAGCGAATATCCCTTATATATATAATTCTCTAATCTTTAGGGATCTAAACCTTATAAAGATAATATTTAGTGCTATTTATATTAATAAGTTAACCCTTCTTAGCTTATAGTGCTATCTTTTATAATTAAATATAACATTCGTTAGGAATATATATATATATAATATATCCCTATATGTATAGATATTAAATTAAGGTATTGTTTTTAAGGCCTAGGATATTAAATAGTGCCTGCTAAAAGGACTAATTATCCTTATTCCTATATATAAGCAAGAGATTAGTAATTTTAGCTATATACTTTATAGCATATAGCTAGAGAAGCTCTAGTAATTTAGCTTTAATTATTAAGGATTATACTATTTCTATAAGGGTTTAACTAGTATATTTAATAAGGCCTTAATAGGCAGGGATATATAGAGCTTTAGTTTAAAGGATAATTCTCTCTTTCTAATAAAAGAGTTTAAACTTCTTACTAAGGAATTTAGTTATATTATCTATATAGAAGCATTTAATAGTAAATCCATTACTTATATTTTTAATAGCAGTCTTCTAAGCCTTAATTACTTTAATTACATAGCTTTATTAATAGTTAGGATTACCTAGTAGAAGTATATATAAGCGTTAATTATATATAATATATGCTTCTTCCCTTTAAAGCCTTTAGGCTTATATTTAATAAAGTCCTAGAATATATAGGAGAGGAAGGTAGTTATATTATTAGATTCCTCTTAATAAAATATCTAAGGGGCTTTTAATAGAAGGTAAGCTAAGCACTAGAAATTAATTAATAAGGCAGGGTTAATTATAATTCCTGCTTCTTTATAGGCTAGTATAATATATTCTTTCCCTGCATAGCTAAGTCTTTTATATAAAAGACTAAATTCCACCTTCTTAGTAATAGATTTGCTTAATAAGGCTATAAAGTTAAATTAGGGTTTCTTTTCTTAAAGGATTAATATAGAAATATTAGACTTTTACTTATAAGAAGTAATAACACTACCTATAAACTTAGTAATTAATTAATTATTAAAGCTATTTATAATAACTCCTCCTTACTTAAGAAAACCTAGTAAAATTATATTAACTTTAGCCTTTAGTGCCTATTAGGTATTAGAGAGTTCTAAATAGCCCTTACTAATAGGGAGTTTAATATTACTAATACCTTTAACCTTAAGTTATTCTTTATTACTTACTATTATTAGTTTAGTATTTATATTAGTGTTTAAATAAGTAAACTATTTAGTTATATTAAATATATAGGTATTATATCTAGAGTTAAGAATATAGTTATCTTTTATAAGGTAATTTATAATTATTTAAAAGGAATAGTCCTAGTTAATTACTATAAGAGAGAGATTACTTCCTATAGTAATAATATTAGGAGAGGTAGTTATAGTAGTAATTATAGTTAAATTACCTTTCTTCTTTATTAAATTAGGCTTCTTCTCTAGATAAAGCTTCTAGTAATTATTCTTTAAATAAATAGGTTATCCTAGAGAGATTAAATAACTATAATCTAGCTTAATAGTCTTAGAGGTTTTATTCTTCTTTAATAAACCTTTACCTTTACCTTTTATATTAGTATTAGTATTATCTTTATTATTTTTTTATTAAGTATTAAAGTTAACCTTTTAGTCCTTCTAAGGCTTATTAGCTTTATATATTAAGTAAGTAAGCATACCTTCTTTTATAAGCTTAGATTTAAAGAATCCCTTAATCTTCTAAGTATTATAAATATTAGGCATTAAACCTTTAATAGCTTTAATTATCTATAATACCTAAATAATATTAGGGATCTTTTTAATCTTATAGATTTAGTTCTAAAGATTCTAGTAATAGTCTAACTAAGCTTATATTATATAGAAATTAGCCCTCTTTAATTAAGAGAACTACTATAGTAGCTTAATAATAGCTAAATTAGCCTTAAAGCTATAATTGCTTTTAATTAATTATATTATATTAGTAACTAGTATAGTATTAGTTTATCCTATATATATTAAATTCTTTTAGACTTATAAAAAGAGGCTTTACTATATAATAGAAAAGAGAATTATATAATACTTATTAGTCTCTTAAAACTATAGAGTTACTTTAGTTAAATATAGTATAAGCTATATAATATAGACTTATATTTAGATTAAGATCTCCTATTCCTTAAAGTTCTTAGCTCCCTTAAGAGAAGTAATAACTACTATTCTTATATACTATACCTTAGTAATATTATTAAGTTTATTTAAATCTAGTTAAGTAGCTAGGATTATACTAGAAGTACCTATATTATTATCTATATTAGAAGGAAGGGAAGGGTAAGGTTATATATTAGAATTTATATACTTTTATTACTATATAAGCTTAATACTAATTATTATTAATTTAGTTAAGTAGGAGTTATAGTAGTAGCTCTCCCTTAGTTAGATTACTATATAGCTACTAATATATAGAGATATAAAGTTAAGAGTAAGAGGTATTCTTAGATACCTTTATAATATTTTACCTTAGCCTAGTTAGAGAGTAATACTTTACTAAGAATTTACTATACTTACTTTACTTGCTTTACTATATACTACTTTACCCTAGATAGTTATAAATCTAGATTATTAGTTTTAAGTACCTAAGGTAGTTCTATAAGGAATATCTTATCCTAGCTTACTATTTACTAAGATTTACCTAGAAGGGATTAACTTTTTAAGGTTATTACTAAATCTTAATATATAATACTTTATACTAATAATAATATAAATACTATACTTATAACTTATTAATTAATATTATAAAGGTTATATATTTAATTCCTAGTTATATAAAATTTTTATAACTTTTTAGGTTTAGAAGCTAAATTATAATTAATCTAATCTTAACCTTTATAGTATTATTATTAGTGTTTTAGGTAAGGAAAAAAAGGTCTTTATACTACCTTATAAGTTAAGTAACTTGCTTTACTAAGATATTAGGAAAAGATATATAATTATATATAAGACTATAATAGTTAGATAAAAGGGAAAAATAGAAAAGGAAGGGAAGGTATAATTATAAGCGCTAGGCTTATAACCTATAGAATAATTTAAATAAAGGTAAAAAGAGAGTAAATGAGAAGATAAAGATATAGAATTACTATCTAGGAATTTAGAATTCTATAGAGGGAAAAGGGAAGCTTATAAGCTTTCAATTTATAAGCAATAAATCTAGGTCTTTAAATAAAGCATAATAATAGGCGCGATATATTATTAAACGAAGAGAGGAGATAATAAGAGTGATGCCTGATATCTGAGGCTACGATGTGAGGCTGTGAATATCCTCAACACCATCGGGGTTCATTTTTGCTCGTCGGCGACTTTTTGTCCTGACTGGCAGCACGTGCTCGATGCGTACCGCACCTTCCCGTCCGCCCTGAACCATCCCGGTTAAGACCTCTTCATTACCTAGGTACATAAGTACACAAAGGAGCAATCAGTTGATGCCTTAACTAGGTAGGTGGGTGTAAAGAAAATAAAAACCCATATTGAACGTCAAGTCAGTACTCCTGGCTCCAACCCCGTATACCTACTTCATACCTGCAAATCCAATTACCACTCGTATCAATCTAGAAACCACCCATACAATCAATCACAATGCCTCGTGTTCTTCACGTTGAGAAGATAGACGGCAAGCCCGGCCAAGTCTACTACCCGTAAGCTCACCACCCGCGACATTGAATCCCGCCTATACCTTCCCCAGATCCCGGACTCGACCAGTTTTCAGGACGCTAACAGAACAAAAAAAAAAAAAATAGAATCAAGATTAAGGAAGTGCCCATGCCACAAGTTGGCCCCAACCAACTCCTGGTTCGCATGGACGCCGCCGCCCTAAACCACAAGGACCTCTTCATTCGCAGGCATCTCTACCCTGCCATCTCCTTTGAGAATCCCCTCCTGGCAGACGGCTACGGGACAGTGGTGCGGGCCGGGCCGTCCGTCAGGCAGGAGAACCTGAGCCTGGTGAACAAGCCCGTGCTCGTCAACCCCATGAGCATGTGGGAGTCCGACCCGGTAGGTCCCGAAAGGGGCGCCGTGTTGATCATCGGCGCCTCGTCCATGACGGAGGCGGGCTGCGCCCAAGACTATGCGCTGCTCCACGAGGACGACGTCGTCCCTGCGCCGGCTCACCTCACACCCGCCGAGGGCGCGGCCCTCCCCCTCGCCGGCCTGACGGGGTGGCGCGCGCTGGTGACCAAGAGCGGCAACGCAGAGGCCGGGAGGAACATCCTCGTCACGGGCATCGGGGGCGGCGTGGCCCTCCAGGTGCTCCAGTTCGCCGTCGCCATGGGCTGCAACGTCTACGTCACGTCCGGGGACGAGGCCAAGATCGAGAGGGCCAAGAAGATGGGAGCCAAGGGGGGCGTCGTCTACACCAGGGACGGCTGGGAGAAGGACCTCGGGAA
The DNA here is from genome assembly GCA_018801565.1 of Epichloe coenophiala. Classification (NCBI taxonomy): domain Eukaryota; kingdom Fungi; phylum Ascomycota; class Sordariomycetes; order Hypocreales; family Clavicipitaceae; genus Epichloe; species Epichloe coenophiala. The sequence goes on along the minus strand of JAFEMN010000010.1, from coordinate 364,217 downwards.
GCTGCTGCCCGACGACAGGCCCTACGTCGACGCCGTGATTGACGGCGCCGGCGGCAACATCGTGTCCAAGTCGTGCAAGGTCCTGAAGCAGGGTGGCGTTATTTCGCAGTACGGCATGACGGTCGGCCCCAAGATGGAGTGGTCCATGCAGGCTGTCCTGAGGAACGTCGAGCTGCGTGGATCGACCATGGGGTCCAAGAGGGAGTTCAAGGACATGGTGGCGTTTGTGGACAAGAACAAGATACGGCCCGTTGTGAGCAGGACCGTCAAGGGCCTGGGCAATCTGGACGGCATTGAGGAGTTGTTCAAGGATATGGATGCCGGTGCGCAGTTTGGAAAGTTAGTCATCGAGATTGATGACCACCCTTCTCCGCCGAAGTTGTAAGAGGAGAATGCAAATTGACAGACACGACGCCGTAAGAATCGTATATATTCATGTGAAAAGAAAAAAAAAAGAAAACAAAAACACAACACAAAACTGCCAGGATATCAGAACGCTCACGGGTGCCGCCAATATAGATCTCCTGCTCTAAGACCCTCTCAGTAATGACTCCCAACATGCAGGCCCGTCAAATGAACAAAAAAATTGCCAAAAAAAACCCCCCCGTCCAAGTACGTTCCAGTTAGTCTAAGGACTTCTTCCGCTTCTTCTTAGGTCTGTCCTCCTCGGGAGGCACAAACTCCGCTTCTCTCTCCTTGGCCTTCTCCTCCTTCCGCACATTTTGCTTCTCCTTGCGCCCCTCTTTGACCGCCCTCTCCTTGGCCTGCTTGCCCAGGAAATACTCGCCACTCTCAATCTGCAGGTCAATCTTGCTCTTCTCAGGCGCAGGTGGGAACGGTGTGTACACCTTCTTGACCTTGTCAGTGACCTTGTGGGGAACACGGCGACGGCTGAGTGTTTTCCTCTTAAAGTTGGGCAGGAAACGATCCCAGCTTTCGTTGACGAGTTCGGGGTCCTTGGCGAGTTCTTTTTTGATCATGAGTTCCTTGATATGGTAGATGGGATGCAAGTTGTTCATGCAGTCCTCGACGATTCTTCGAATTTCCTTGAGACCCTTGTACCCGCCCATGGCGCAGACAGTATTGCCGTGAACGAGGATGTACGTCTCGGTTAGGAGTTCCAGGGCTTTGAGGGTCGATCCATTGGGCCCGAGTATTCTTTGCCTTCGCTTGACGAATCTGTCTTTGCTGCCAACCAAGTTTCGAATTTTGATTACATCGCAAGCCACGCCGTCTTCCAGAATCTTCACCGCCTGTGGGGCAGGCACACTTCGAGCCAAGAGTTTGATGAGATCGCGCGCGTTCAGAATGGCGGCAGGGTCAAAAGTCTTTCGGGTCGTCTTGACGGTCATTGAGCCTTCAACCAAATCCAATGTGCAGGCGATGGCGTACTTCTCGAGCGACTTGGTGACGAGCGGCCATGCTTCTTTCAGGTACACTTCGCGATATTTAGGGAATAGTGTCACAAATGACGACTCTTCTGTGAAAGTGCCGCCCGCATTGTCCTTTGCTGTGAAAGCATCGACCTTCCACTTGTCGATGTCGTCCGTATCCCACGGCTTCTCTTTTTTATGTGTAGAGGGCATCGTTCGATTGGATTGTTAAAGAGATCCGTGTGCTTGCGAGAGGAAAAAATGCTCAATATGCGTCACTGCAATACGTTGAACCAGTAGCAGTTGGAGGAACCCCAAATCGCTTGTTGTTGCAACGTTGGTGATCAAAAACGTGATGCTTTCCCTCTGTTCCAGAAAATTTGGGTGTCTGGCAGCCCGTCTGTGGGGCAGGTCGGCGAGGGGAAAAAAAAAAAAAAAATAGATATGCGCACCCCCGCCGTGTATGTTACACTAGCCAAAGCTTCATGAAATCTTCCAAGCAACTCCCTTCTGAGCTGCAACGACCACAACTGGCACGCGGATACACCGCAACCAAAGGCCACGACCGCATAAAACATGTCGAAAGCAAAGGGCGCTGCTGGCGCCGTGGATCAGGTGGTCAAGTTGATTGTCGGAGCTGGTCAAGCGAGTCCTAGTCCTCCGGTTGGTCCTGCGCTGGGAAGTAAGGGTGTGAAGTCGATGGACTTTTGCAAGGTATGGGCGAACTCAACAACCGTTGCGCCGACTCTCAACAGGCTCAGTCGAAATTCTCGGGACTTTCAAAAGCATTCGCTGACCTTGTTTCTTCCATTGTCGCGCAGGAGTTCAATGCCAGGACCGCACACGTTATACCAGGCACGCCGATGCCCTGTCGGGTGACCGTACGACCAGACCGATCTTTCCACTTCGACTTGAGGACACCGCAAACATCATGGCTCCTGTTGAATGCGGTTGACGCGCCAAAGAACAAGAAAGGGAATCGAAAAGGTGCTAGCAAGCCCGGGCACGAGACAGTCGGAACCATCAGTTTGAAACACGTTTACGAGATTGCCAAAATCAAACAGTCAGAGCTACGACTCTCTGGGTTGTCGCTAGAGGGATTGTGCAGGGCAATTATTTTCCAAGCCAAGTCGATCGGAATCAATGTGGTGTCATAGAACTTGGACAGAAGCAGCGTCACCACGGTGAAAGAAATATTGGATCTCGACGCGCCATGGGGGCTGCATATTGATACTCAGCCGGTGTGGAAATGTACAAATAGAATGGCGAACGGTCCAGCAAGTGTATAGTAATATGGGTTACTTCCCCTGTATAATTGGGAACTCGGATAAAGACCAGGACTCTTGCGTAGCCAAGTTGTCGTCTTTTAAATAAAGTGAGCGAGGAAGCAACATGATACCTAGTGCAGTCAATCCTGGATGTGGACGCCACTACCTTCGTGGAGGCGGCAGTAGAGCCATGCGAATTACATAGAAACGATGCAAGATGTCCCGACCAAATGCGTCGTCAACTATCTCGAGGACATCATCCTGCTAGATTGTGAACAGGGAACTGATGCTTCAACTCTTTTGCGAACCTTGGCATCAGCCGTGCTCTTGGAATGAAACAATGACGATTCCAAGCTTGTTGTAGTTGGCTGCTCACCATTAGAAAGAGGGGATCAAACCCTTGTATATCCGAAGCAGGGAGAGAATTTGTGTAATAAGCATCCTCGCATACTTGCTAACACAATAGACATACATAGATGAGGATGGGTGAAATATTTTGACAACGGAATTGATTCTGGCGAGTTACCACCTCGACCTGCAAACACAACACGTGTTCCCCATCAGACGAGCACGAGCTCGCACGGCGGAATAGGACCACGTTTCCTCTTTATTAGACGGCCATTTGTTCCGGTTGTAAATAGTTGGACGACATTGATCCTGGTTTCTGGTGCGAAAAAGCTAATAAGCCACAAAGCTAATAATAAATATTGAGCACCCGTTTCACGAGACAAGCAAAGAGGCGAGCGCCGGGCGGAAGAATCCACTGTGGACCAGTCTCACTATTTACGGAGTATTTAGCTGGTTGATCGGAGGCATGGCATCGATGGAATGCTCAGCCACCAGCCACCACAGTTGACTCGGGTTGTGTGACTTGTCTTGTTCGTCAAACTCGATCTGAGAAGATGTGACTTGGACACCGAGCAGGTTCACTGCTGAAACAATAAAATACAGGCATACAGTGTCACTGTGTCTGCAAGCCTATATCAACTAAAATGCAGGTGGAAGATGCAACCCGTCGAAAAATGAGAGCCCGTCTCTTGATGTCGCACCAGATGTTCCATGCGGATGGCATGAACAGGTCTGACCAACCACAAGAAGAGTCAGCAACCCTGTAATAATGATAGTTCGCCGTGCGACAACTTCAGAAGCTTGACAGGCTCGTGGCCAGCCGCCCTGGACAAGCGCCATGTCACAAGGATTGGGTAGATTTCGGCAAGCGGTCCGCGCATCGCAGTCAAGGCTTGAGGCAAACTGCGGAAAAGGACAAAAGCAAAAATGAAAGAAAAAAAAATCGGGCGCAACGTCGTACAGAGCAACTTGTACGGAGTATGGCGCGCCGAATATGGAGAAGCAAAGGATGTGCTGTCAGCTGTTGTAAAGTTGAACATGGAGAATGTTCACGCTCAAAGTTTGGCCACGAGCAATTGCGTGACTGAACTTGGTTTCCATGGTGGCATGATGCACGGATTCGGTCAAAGGATATCATGGAATCGTTAGACGAAGAAGAGGGAGAGGGAAAAGGGAGAGAAGAAGCCTAATTTTTTTTTTTTTTTTTTTGCAACGAAAAATCTGCGGCGTCATCGACCCGGAGAGTTCTTCCGTGTGTGGGCCGAAGGCCTTGTGGCGGTGACAGTGACGGCGACAAGCGATGGACGACTAGTAAAGCCGGTAGCTTTTGGTATGGCTCTTAGTAACATTCTAGCGCAGATGATTCTATATTCGGTCCGGCGCTCCGTCGAGGCGTGGACAGACAGCGAGTCGGTAACTGATTGTGTCACGTACTCCGTGCTTGTGTAACACGTCCAGCAGACTGCATTGCCAAATAATCCGTAGGTGCATGCACCATGCTTCCCAATCCAGCCTGTCCCAATGTGAATTCGGCCTCTGCAACGTTTCTTTCCGTGCTTTGAACTTTGCATCGCGCCTGCCACTCAATCCACTTGCCTACGCCGTGCCTGTACATATGTAAACCTGTGGAGCCTTCAGCCCCACCACCGGCCTCTTTCCACCCGCGCTAACTGAGGCATCGCCGGTGCGGTTCCCAACGGCGGACCAAGAACCTGGCAAACATCAAACTCACAATTAACTGGCGCTCGCCTCCCTTTCTTGTCTTCTCCAAAATTCCTCCAGAGTCCAGCGGCAAACAGGCACAAATTGGAACATCTTTAGCTTGCCTCACCGCCTTTGTGCGAGACGATTCTTCTCATGACGCCCTCCACGCCCTCAGATGGGCATGTTCAGGATCAAGATGCTGATGCTGTCGGTGCGTTCACATCCCCCTCCCCCCCCCCGACTCTTCCGCATTCAGCATTCAGTCCTGTGCCCCTCCGTCAATCATTTTGTCCCCCGCGCTGTCCGGAGTTACTACAGCTGCAGATGCAACACTACCCGCCGATCATCTTCACGATATTATCACGCCCTCATTGTCCCCTTAAAATTGTTATTCTTTCCTGCAGCTCCTTCTGAATGTGTTGCTCAAGCAATTGGCTAACGATACACGATGGACTCCGCAGCTCCTGATCATTCACTGGTTCCCTCACATGCTGCCGGCGATAATTCGAAAATCAAGAGTGATATCCCCGCAGTTCGATTTGCGTCTGCCACAGAGGAGATATCTCCGTCGGCCACCGCAACCGCTCCCAAGCAAGATGATGACTTCAGCTTCTCCGAGGTTGCTGCAGACCAGCTCAAGGCTTTCACAAATTCTCTCCACGGCCGCCATCTTCAAGAGAGGCGCATGAACACGTACAATTACGAAGCCTTTTCCCTCCCACCATCTAGAGTAAGTCGATGGTGACCATCCTATCTGCTGTTGCGAATTCACCTCCCACGTTTGACGGTTCTGATATTTGCGCCAATCAAGGTTCCATCTCGGGACGATCAATCTGGGGAGTCTACTAGACTTCCAACACCCAGCTCGTCTGGGTTTCAATCCCCCCATGGCAGCCCGAGGCTATCTGCACTCGCGTCGCCGCCGCTCACGCCCGCCGGATCAGGCCCGTCTACCTTGGCCGAAAAGAAACTTTCTAGAGGAACCGAAGACAAGCAACATAACTCGAGCGATCCTCAAATTATTACACCGCAGGCTTCTGCCTCACACGAAAAGCCGTCGGCACATCAAGAACGACGGACACTTCAACATCGACCGGCCTCTTCTCATCATGCTTTGAGACGATCATCATCAGTGGAGGACCACAAGTCTCACAGGAGGGGCATGTTTGGTCTTGGTCCTGGCTCAGTACCTGCATCCCGTGAATCAAGTCCTTCACGAGGCTCTGCGTCCCAATTTTACTCGAAGCCAGTTACCCCTGGTGGTGATGCTAATGACCCCTACGCTAAAGGAAAACGACCACCCCAGCAACAGCATCCTACGCGCCACTCCATTGACCCTCGCTTTGTCTTCTCCCGAAAGAAGAAGCATGGGTCACCCAGTAGCTCCAAGTCCAACTTGACTGAGAAACGCGGATCGGGCTTATTCGGTAAATGTGACGAGCACCTTGGAGGTGACGGAGGCCCAGGCCATGCCCCACAGGGTTCCATGGCTGATTTGAAGCGCTTTTTCCGGATGTCCGGTCACAATCAACACCACGGTCATCAACACAAGAAGAGAGCATCTTCGCCTGCCCCTGGTACGAAAACGCCACCCACGTCGCGATCCTCTACTCAGCAACTTCCTTTCGACGATGACCATGGTTTAACGTCGAAATATGGCAAGCTGGGCAAGGTACTTGGCGCTGGTGCTGGAGGATCGGTCAGGCTGATGCGCCGCAAGGAGGACAACACGGTCTTCGCAGTGAAGGAATTCCGGGCCAGGCATAGCTACGAGACGGAAAGGGAATACAACAAGAAGGTCACGGCTGAGTTTTGTGTCGGTTCGACACTACACCACGGCAATATCATTGAAACGCTGGATATTCTCCAGGAGAAGAGTCGGTGGTTTGAAGTGATGGAGTATGCACCATTCGATTTGTTCGCCATTGTCATGACAGGCAGAATGAGCCGGGAAGAAGTTCGGTGCTGTTTCTTGCAGATCCTAAACGGAGTGACGTACTTGCACAGCGTTGGGTTGGCGCATCGAGACCTTAAGCTGGACAATGTGGTCGTCAGCGACAAGGGCATCATGAAAATCATCGACTTCGGCAGTGCTCATGTTTTCAAGTATCCGTTCGAAAACGACACCGTTCCTGCCAAGGGTAAGTCTGACTGCTGATTCATCAGCGCAAATTTTCACTTCTCCTCAGTAGCTAACATCATGGCGTAGGAATCGTCGGTTCTGATCCGTATTTGGCGCCTGAGGTATATGATTCCAAAGAGTACGACGCAGCTGCCGTAGATATCTGGTCTCTGGCCATTATCTTCTGCTGCATGACCCTCAGGCGCTTTCCATGGAAAATTCCAAGGATGACCGACAACTCATATAAGCTCTTTGCTTCTGACCCGACTCCCGGACATGACCCGTCGAAGCTCATCGGCCATTCAAAATCGACCAACAGTTTGTCGACCACTGTTCCACGAGAATTTCTTCCCGAAGAGGAAGATGAAGTGAATGCAAAGCATCACCAGCGTAGACACTCGCATCACTCGCACCATGACGGTCACAACGACAAAGAAGGTTCAGAAACCACCGCGGGAGTCGAATCACAAGCCTCTCAGGGTGGGAACGGTACTGGAGAGCGCAAGGAAGTTATTCGTGGCCCTTGGAGAATTCTTCGCCTTCTGCCAAGAGAGAGTCGCCACATTATACATCGCATGCTTGACCTCAATCCAAAGACTCGCGCCAAAATGGACGAGATATTGGATGAAACCTGGGTAGCGGATACGATAATCTGCCAACAACTAGAGAACGGCGAGGTCATTCCAGCAGAAGATCACACCCACGTGCTTGAACCTCCTGCTTCCCAGCAGCAGTCATCTAAGACTTGAGATGTATGGGGGACCTATTGATATATAGATTTTTATTTTTTTTGCGGACGACCAATTTTTTCTCCTCTAATTTGTGCTTGGAGGCATTGTAAGAACAGGGGCTGGGTCTCTGATAATTAAGACGGGTCTGAGTTCAAGTGTTGCATATTTCTACAGAGAGGGAGGTACGTTGAGATAAGACCGATTGGATGAATGGACATGGACCATGCGAGTATATATGGTCTTACAGATATGCCGCGGGGCATTTTTTTCAAGTCGACAGCGATAAAATTACAATAGAGATGAGGCGTAATAATGAGATCAAAAACATCAAAAGTTCAACAGATGAACAGATGAACAGATGAACAAGTTCATGCATTCCTGCGTCACTTGATTGATTCCTTCTTTTATAAGTTAACGGAGTCGTTGCTGGGGTGGCTTGGTCCAGGGCGTGGTGGGGGCTCCGGAACCGGGGAAATCAGGAGCCGGCCGGTGGTCGAGCTCGGGCATTAGGGAGAAAAAAATTGCTGACCTTCTCGAAGCTGTTGGAAGTGAGCTCCATCTTGAAAACCAGACCCCCCCCCCCCTTTCATCACCGTCAATTGCATTTCTGCCACGAACTCGGCGCAACCCCTTGTTACTCATATTATCATATCCCAATCACAATGGTAGGTTCACGAAACACCACGCCTCTTTCCATCCCTGCATAGCATGGCAAGCCTCGCGATGCCGCAGGTCATCTGGCCATGTTGGCCATGTCTCTGCTTCGGGGAAGGGGCTTGGCAGCACGACAAGAAGAACAAGAAGAAGAAGAAGAAACAGAGGAAATCTGACTGACAATGATTGTGCATTGAAACAGGCCACTTCGATTCGATCCATCCGCTCCCTCGCCCCCCTCCTGGACCGAGTCCTCGTCCAGCGCATCAAGGCTGAGACCAAGACCGCCAGCGGTATCTTCCTGCCCGAATCCAGCGTGGAGAAACTGAACGAAGGAAAGGTTCTCGCCGTGGGGCCCGGTGCGTTGGATAAGAAGGGGAACCGAATGCCCATGGGTGTTGCGATCGGCGACCGTGTTTTGATTCCTTCGGTAGGTCTTTTTTCTTTCTCCCTCGGTTGCCAACCCCGAGCTTCGGGGGACGAAGCCGGGCAATGAATGTTGCGCAATGTGCGTATGATGGTTTGCTAATGAGGATTGAGCAGTATGGCGGCTCGCCTGTCAAGGCTGGTGAGGAGGAGTATCAGCTGTTCCGGGACAGCGAGTAAGTTTACTGGTCCCTTGTTCACTGGGCCCTGTACCAAACTAACTGCGTTCTTCTCTCTTCTTATTCAGAATCCTCGCCAAGATCAACGAGTGAAATGCTTGCGTCTAATAACTGTCAAGCGAATCAATGTACCATACATGTACCATATGGAAGAGGGTGGTGAGAGGCTGAGAAGGGACGTATATTGGCTTGGAATAGTGTAATGACCACTTCATGGAGTTCGAATTTCGAACAAGTGTCCGGTCTCTGCAATTACATTCAATCTCCACTCATGACGTACCACGCGCGTTCCCGTTCTTCGACGTGATGACATGATTTGTATACGCGTCCGGTTGCTTCCTCGCCAAGATGGGATCAATCGCTCCACATCTGATGATGATAGGACCAATTCCAATGTGAAAACGAACCGCTCGTATCGCCTATATGGAACCTATATGGAAAGAATTGGCGCCCTTGTTCCCTCCCGTGTTTCAAAACAACCTGCAGGAAAGGCCAAGAGAAAGCCATAGACTCGCATCAATCAATTGGGCATCAGCGAGGGCCTTCAGCAATCCACCGCATGTCCTGCTCCAAGTGGCTTCGTTGCACCGGCCATCTCACACCTCGCGTGCATGATGATCAGCCAGGCCGTCATCTCTTTGCGGACCAGTCTGGGTTTTGGCGCCGGCGCCCCTCGGTGGCGCTTAGCCATTGGACCACGATCCATGGCTAAATATAAATGGCCGGGTTTCATGGCGCGTTCCTGGTTTATTTTGGATTTTGGATGCGCTTAACTTATGTTTCTTTTCATGGGGGGATACTTACTTTCGTTTGGTGGGTATGTGTCTTTATTTTCTGCCCGGGGAGGAGAGGAGACATTGGATGTATATATTGGGTGCGTGTGGTGTCGATCTGGTCTGGTTTAGTATTTGGTAGAAATCATTGATATACCAGTCTGTTTCGTGGGTATAAGCTTCTGAGATTGGTTTTTTGTCTTGTTTCTAGAGGAACTGAGATGAAGCTCTCTTTACTTTCCTTTGCATGCACTGCCAGTGCTCATACGCTCTTTACAACCTTGTTCGTCAACGGCAAAGACCAGGGAGATGGGACTTGTGTGCGGATGCCGCGCGATGCGGGGACGGCTAATGGGCCGATATATCCCATCACGGGAAATGACATGGCTTGTGGTGAGTGGAGGGAAGGGAAAATATCTTTCTCCATCTTTATTACACAGGAAATTTTGCAGCAAGAAGATGAAAACTGTTCTGACGTGCAGTTAGGGCGAGACGGCAATAAACCAGTTGCTTTTACATGCCCGGCACCACACAGGGCGACGCTGACGTTCGAACTACGCCTGCATCCGGATGAGAGAGGGAAGGGAGTCATTGATAAATCACACAAGGGTCCTTGCGCCGTGTATCTGAAGAAAGTGGACGACATGCAGGCCGACAATGCTGCGTCGGGGCCAGGATGGTTCAAGATCTGGGAGGACGGATACAATAACCGGACCCGGAAATGGTGCGTTGACACGCTGATTGAGAAGAATGGTCTTCTGTCGGTCAAATTGCCCACGGGACTTCCAAGGGGAAAGTATCTGGCGCGTCCTGAGATTCTCGCCCTGCACAATGCTGCATTTGGAGATGCGCAGTTCTACACGGGTTGCGCGCAAATATATGTCGAGCAGGGACCCGACGTGGCTCTCATTGTTCCAGAAGGCAAGAGCGTTAGTATTCCAGGACATGTGTCGGCGAGTGACGCAGGTCTTAAATACAACCTGTATCGGAAGAACCAACCCGAGTATAAGATTCCCGGCCCCGGAGTCTTCATCCCCACGGGCCAGGTCTCCGGGAAGCCGTCTGCCAGCAAAGTCGAGGGCGCCGTTCCAGAGGACTGCATCGTCAAGAACGCAAACTGGTGCGCGAAGCCCGTACCCAGCATCTCAGACGAGGAGAGCTGCTGGGCTTCGGTCAAGGACTGCTGGGCTCAGGGCGAGAAATGCTGGGCTGCCGCGCCCCCGAGCGGGAACTCCGGCTGCAAGACGTGGGAGAGGTACTGCGAACAGATACAGCGGAGCTGCCATTCGGGGGCCAGGAGCGGGCCGCCCGAGATGGCTGAGAAGCCGGCAACTGTGAAATTGCTTGTTGAGATTCCTCGGCCTTGGAACGATGTGTTTGATCTGGTGCAAGAACGGGGAATTCGACGACGGGAGCCGTGGAGGGCCGTGTAAATTCGCTGGCGTCATGAGGAGCGCTCCGAGGCTGGACCAGAAGCTGGACCAGAGGCTGTGGAATCGAACTGTATGATTATGAGTCTGGGCGTCGTGACTCACAGCCGTGGGGTACATTATATATTGAAGTGACACACTCCTTGCCTTGGAACAAACATGATTCACGGATCCCGATTGTTCCTCTGGAGAGAGCTGCGCTAATAATAAGCAAAGAAGGCTAAGAAGCACCTGGTGGAGCTCAGGAAGGAAGGAAGGACCCGTCATCCTCCGCCCCTCCTCTGGCAAGTTGTCAATTCAGAGTGTGAGACCCCTGCTGTCCTGTCCAACAGACACCAATTGGCAACTGGCAACAGAGCACCTGAAGTGCTGATGAGTGCTGATGAGTGCCGATGAGTGCCGACTCTGCTGAGCCACATTTGACACCCGCCGCGACCCGCTGCTGCTGCCGCCGCTACTAGCTGGCCACCACCCACCCCACCAGTGCGGCAGTGCCACCACGGTCCACCAGTCTGTCTATTCCAGCCCGCCACTCCAAACCGCTTGAACCATCGCCGCCCGCCAGACGCCGCTGCCTCATCACGGCCACCATTCTTCCCCTTTCTTCCCACCTGGAGCCGTGCTTTCTCTCTCGACATTCTGACTTCCCTCCAGTTTTGCGAATTTGCACCAGACTGCTTCGCCCTTTTATCGCTTTACTCTACATACCCTTCACCGCGCATATCCGTCACGATGCCGAGCAACAATCGTAACTACGACTTTTTGGTACGACTCCCCCAAAACACCTCGTTCCTCGTGTCGCTGTCGCATTCATCCTTGGCCTCATGTCGCATCTGATATCGCGTTTCTGGGATACAGTGTACCCCAAGTCTCAGCAAAGATGAAGGCAGGTACCCCCGCTGATTGCGTGCTAATCTCACCACTCTCGGGAATAGATCAAGCTGCTGCTAATAGGCGACTCTGGTGTTGGCAAGTCCTGCTGTCTGTTGCGCTTCAGCGAGGACTCTTTCACCCCGTCCTTCATCACTACCATCGGCATCGACTTCAAGATCCGTACTATCGAGCTCGATGGCAAGCGCGTGAAGCTGCAGATTTGGGATACCGCCGGCCAGGAGCGTTTCCGTACCATCACCACCGCCTACTACCGCGGTGCCATGGGAATTCTGCTGGTTTACGACGTCACTGACGAACGATCGTTCAATAGTACGTTTGGCTCTTGCAATGTGTTGATCGCTCCTCATTTCGCTTCACACGAAATTTCATCCACATCAATCGAACATCTCCTGCAGCCCATTGCTCTTGGCCACCCGTTCCGGTGCGCAACTGCGCAAGAGCAATAGAGCAATACTAACACGAGAAATCACAGACATTCGAACTTGGTTCCAAAACGTCGAACAGCATGCTACGGAAGGCGTAAACAAGATCTTGATTGGCAACAAGTGTGACTGGGAGGACAAGCGTGTTGTGTCTACAGAACAAGGTCAAGCTTTGGCAGACGAACTCGGCATCCCGTTCCTTGAGGTTTCCGCAAAGAGCAACATTAACATCGACAAGGCCTTTTACAGCCTGGCTGCCGATATCAAGAAGCGTCTCATCGACAGCTCCAAGAACGACCCAGCAAGCGGCTCTGGAATCAATGTCAACGACAAGAGCGAGAGCGGCGTCAGCAAGTGCTGTTAATCACCTCACCGCTTAGGAGCACTGCTTACATCAGGACTGGTGGCTTGAACGCACAAAGGTTCAACGACAACCTGTTGAGACCAGATGCGGTGAAGGTGGAGGGAGGAGATTCGCCGCAACTCACGCCTTCTGGACCGTCTAGGATTTACGCGCGTGTGACGTGGGGACGACATGTTCTTGAGGAGTTTGTTGCTTAAAGGCAATGACCTCATTTGGCGAATTTTTTTTTTTTCGGTTTTTTTGTTTGCAACATTCCCCGTGCTGTGCCTTCTTCATTGCCCATCCGTTTTAGAAGAGCAAATGTGGTCTGGAGTTCTTTTGGTATTATTGATCTGGGTTCCAATGACAGGGTTTCTCGCCCCCGCCGAGGCTGTTTCATGGGGTTTGATGAGGACCGGAACGTCGCCACCAGTGAGGAGTGGCCTGTGATGGACGGAAAAGATATCGGTGCGCCTTCTCGTATCGTGGACATGTGCTATTGTTTCCCCCGGCTGGTTTTGAAACCATCGTGGGGCGGGATTCGCGATTCGTGAAGGGGCGAGTGAGGAGATGACTGACTACATGGAGGATGCATGATTACGGAGGGCAGACGAGTTAAACAGGAAGAGGACGGGGCCTGTTGTCGAAAGAGTATTTGGGCGGTTACCAGTTCACTATTGACGCATGGACTACATTTCTCATTCCCACTGTATCCTCTGGTGCAGCCGTGAGTGTCCTTTGATTCCAGTGTCGGTGAAAGCGCCGTGCCTCGACGTCGTTGGCGCAAATCACCACGAACCGACTCCTTAATTTTTCCTGGGTATCAATCATCCTGTGTGCAGTCGCCATCTTGTCCGGCGCACCATCACCGTCGACCCCTCCATCTCCAGCTTTCAGAATGGGTTGACGTAGCTCCTGCGGCGGGCACACCTTCCACTCGCACCCTCTCGCAACACCATCCTCCCGTATCCATCTGTCGAAATCGCTCGCCGTGACCGTAGGCGGGTAGACATGTGCGAGCACAACCGGGGGCTTGTCCCCATACTCGAATCTGTCCGCAATCTCCCTCAAGCCCGTTTCCCATTTATGTGTCACAGCCACGCGCTGCCTCCGAACGTCCAACGCCTTGGCCGATCCAGACGTGACGGTGAAGCTCTCCAGCTCCGAAGCCGGGTCATCGCCCGCAGCGGACCTGAGGTGCGCAGGCACGCAGCTTTCCCACAGACCGTTTGCATTGTCGAGTTTCTGGTGGGAGAGCTTATGAAGGCGCAAAAGGCGGTCGCGGTACGAAATTGCCGCTGCGGCTGTAGCAAAGGATATGTGATAGCGGCCGAGCGGTTCGAGGGTAGTCGGATCACGCTGCTGCTGGACTATTGTTTTTTATTTTTATTTTTTATTTTTTTGTTTTTTTACTTTAGCCAATGCATCTAGATGAGATGATCTTCCCTCCCCTTTTGCGTGGGAGGTTCGATCCATACCTTTCTTGATGACGCTCTGCCAGCTGGACAGGTCGCTGGGCGCGAGGCGGTAAAAGTCGCTGGCGTTGAGGTTCGGGCTCAGCCCCTGGACGACGAGCATGACGTGAGCGTCGCGTTGGGCACCGGATTCTGCCGCGGACGACGCTGTCCCGGTCGGCAATTTGTCGAGGCGGCTCTTGAGGGATTCTATGAGAGAGGCGCCGCCGGCGTGGAAGGTGTCGTGGTCGGGACGGGTCCTCCTCTTGAGGAGCGGCCATGATGGGCTGTTGTCGGCTTGTCTGGGCGAAGGGGTGGACAGGGAGCGGGTTGGGTGGGGGGTGGCTACGAGCGCGGTTGCGCTGCGGACGTGTTGGGGGCGGAGCATCAGGATGGACGAGGAGGCATTTGGTCGGAAAAGGTGCAATTGGTGTTGGTGAGATGGGTGCTTGTTTGGAAGCTGGAGGTTGTGACGTTGGTGTAGTCGCGTGGACCCTGGTTTTCTTAGGGCGTCATTTTTTTTTTTTTTCTCCTAGCCGTGTCAAGGACCCCCCGCTGTGGTTGTTGTTAGTGAGATGATCGGACGAGTGAATTAGACGTGGGCTTTTATTTTTAGTGGCTGACTCACTTGTTAACAGACTTAGTGAAGCCTCCTAACTAAGGGGAATACCTTTCTCTAGTTTTTTCTTTACTAGTTTTTTCCCTTTTTTTTTCCCTCGTTTTTCCCCTCGTTTTTTTTTGCCTAGTTTTTTCCTTCTAGTATAAAATTTCATCCATTGCCTAACATACCCGCCCTAGGGAAAACTACACAATCCTTCACAGCAACAAGCAGCATAGAACCATGGTGAAGAGAAGCAGCGTCGACGCCAAGGTGCGTCCGCTCGCCAACCCGGCCCTCGAAAAAGCCAGTCTGTCCGGCGCCGCGCGCATCTACGTCAGCAAGGAGACGCTCATTGCGCTGACCAACGGCCTCGAGAGCGGGAAGCCATGTGTCGTCGAGAAGTTGGAAGACCACGAGGGCTTGCCCAGGAGGGAGGCCTCGCTGTGGATCTTGCCGGAGAAGAATCTCAGTCCCAACATTGTCATGATGACGAGGACGTTTCAGGAAGCGACGGGTTTCAAGATCGGCGACCAGGTGAGGATATCGCTGCTGGGAAATATGCCTGATGCGGAAGAGGTGGTCGTGCAGGACGTGAGCGAGGAGCCAGAGACGAAGGCGAAAGAGGCAAGGTATCCCCTTCGTTGGGAACCTACACTGAGTCTGTCGATGGGTGAGTTGACTCGCTGTACTGTTCTTCTCATCATGGTCTTCTTTCCTTGGCCAGAGGGAGCACCCCAGGCAATGAAACTGACACGGTACACATGTAGAACGTGCGGATCTGATTTTCCCCGGAATGGTCTTTGAAGGGGTCAGCATCGGCAGAGTACGTCGAAACTTCAAAGTCCTCTCTGTCAACTCGCGCTCCAACAGCATTGCCAAGTTCATACTATCGTCTACGGCAATCCGCGTCGTAAGCGAAGATGAGCAAGATGACGCAGCCGCCGATGCTGCGGCCTTCACAGGAGGCGAACTCGCCGTCACAGGCGTGCCAGGTCTCACCTCTCAAGTCCTCACCATCAACCAGTTCCTCCAGGGCTTCACTCGTCCATTCTTAATCGAGGGTGAGCGAGCATCATGCGGCTTCGTCATCCACGGCGGCCACGGCACTGGCAAGACCTTTATCCTACAACGCATCGCCGACTCCCAATGGGGCAGGCCCTTCTGGATCAAGCCCTCGGACAAATCTACCACCATCCGAGAGACGTTCAAACAG
Source organism: Epichloe coenophiala (assembly GCA_018801565.1). NCBI lineage: Eukaryota > Fungi > Ascomycota > Sordariomycetes > Hypocreales > Clavicipitaceae > Epichloe > Epichloe coenophiala. The sequence continues at coordinate 348,282 of JAFEMN010000010.1, read as the reverse complement.
GCCCGTAGCCTCCAGCCCTGCATGATCCTCATAGACGGCCTCGGAGAGCTCATCTCCAAGGACCGTCCCAACAGCGAGGCCGTCATAGCAGCCATCACCGAGGAGCTAGACGCCCTATCCCTAGAAGCAAAAACCGCCGGCGCTCTTCCCAAGGTCGTCGTCCTCGCCACATGCGACGACTACATGACCGACGTGCCAGCCAAGCTCCAGAAGCGCTCCCGCTTCCGCATGAACATTGCGCTGCCCATCCCACGCGCCACCGAACGACTGGAGATGCTCGAGTTTTTCGATCCCCCGATCCAGCCCGACCAAAAAGCGGAGTGTCTGGTGAGCGTGGCACAGAAGACGCATGCCTTCACCGGGGACGACCTGGAGAACCTCGTGCTCGACGCCAAGATGATCCTGGGAAACAGACTACACGAGCAAGGCGCTGCTGATCAGTCATCCTCCCCGCCAGGAGTGCATTTCCTCTCCAAAAACGACATGGAGGGGGCCCTGAAGATGACACGACCTACCGCCATGCACGACATCAACCTGAAGCCGCCGACGATCAATTGGCAGGACGTAGGTGGACAAGAAAGCCTCAAAAAGGTCATGAATCAGATGATCAGAATCACAAAGGTTCCTATCCTTCCCCCCTCCCCCCCTTTTCTCTCTGAATAATAATGAAAGCTAACAAACCACAAGAATCCCGAGTGGGGTCTCGACCTCCTGCTCGCCCCCCAAAAGGGCCTCCTCCTGTACGGCCCCCCCGGCTGTGCCAAAACCCTCTCCGCTCAAGCCATGGCCACAGAATCAGGCTTCAACTTCTTCTCCGTCAAGGGCGCCGAGCTCCTCAACATGTACGTCGGCGAATCCGAGCGCGCCGTACGCAGGTTGTTTGAGCGCGCGCGTGCCGCCTCTCCCTCGATCATCTTCTTCGACGAGATCGACTCGATAGGGGGCCAGCGCGGTCCCGCAGGGAGCACCGGCGGCGTCAACGTGCTCACCACGCTGCTCACCGAAATGGATGGCTTCGAGACCCTCACCGGCGTGCTCGTCCTCGCGGCAACGAACCGCCCCGAGGCCATGGACCCGGCGCTCATGCGCCCCGGCCGCTTCGACCAGGTCCTCTACGTGGGACCCCCCGACGAGGCCGCCCGGGAGGCCATCTTCACCGCCTACCTCAAGAAGCTGAGTGTCGCCCCGGACGTGGACATTGGGGAATTAGCAAGACTGGCGGACGGGTACTCAGGGGCGGAAATCAAGGCCATCTGTGCCGAGGCCGGTTATGCCGTGTTGAATCGCCGCAATGACGACGAGACGGGATCGGAAAAGTCGAAAATCACCATGGCAGACCTGGTGGCTGCCATGGATGTGACGCCGCGAAAGATTACGAGGTCCATGATTGATGGCTACGAGGCGTGGTCCAAGCAGTTTAGACGCGTTTAGAAGTAAAAATAGAAACAGAAACAAGTAGCAAGAGAGAAAGCAGCGGATAATTAGACGTTGGACTCGGCCTCGAAAGCAGAGTCGTCTAAGCACGAAATACAATCTGATATATCAATATCACCATTAACTACAGCAGAAGATGTTTGAGCATCAGTCAATCCACAAAGTGTGCCACAAGTGTAGGCTGACAAGCTCCACTCAATGTTTTGTTCGAGTCTAAGGGCTTACATAGGGCGTCTATTTCGATTCTTTGACGCAGCCTCATAAGTTCTGACAAATCCACTCGTCCTGTGCTAAATTCTTAGCGGAACTTCGCATGCCTGGCTCCCACTGCAACATCTTCCTTATTAGATTCAAAAACTTTAGTTTCTCCTCTCCTTCGAGGGTACTTTCTCTCTGCTCTAGCGCGACCCGAGCTCTTAATGGCATTTTAGCACAGAAGTGACCTAGAAAACCAGGTAAAGTGAGCGGGTCTCGGATTTAACCAGGGAAACATGAGCAAATTTTCCTACCTTCACTAGAGAAGAACTTGTGGCTTGACTTCCCTTGGGCAAGCAGACTGAGTGGAGGGGGCCCGAGGAGGCTTATCATCTCGCTGAGATGAGCTCGACTTCGGTAAGTCTGAAATTCCGCGTCATATCCAGTGAACAACGACTCGCTTTCAAACAGGTCCCAAATTTGTGATTGAGGTCTTAGAAAATAGCGTACCTGTATCATCAGACCGGTTTTCTTACCATACATCCCACATTCCATATATCAACACTATAAGTCCATGGGGCTTCCAGTATCACCTCCGGGGCTCGATATATATCAGGCTGGACGTCTTCGAAATGCTCTATGCCGCCAGGCATGGCAGAGCCAAAGTCGCATAAGACGGGAGCTCCCCATTTCCTGGGCATCCTGAGTTCCCGGGATACGTAGATTATTCTTCCATCTAGTTCCTTCCTTGGGGAGGGAGTTTCAAGCTCCCCTTCTTCAAAGTCAGAGAAGACTGAGTCATCCGCGATGCCGAACATGATGTTGTCGGCTTTGATATCTAACAGAATGATCGTGTCAGTTGATACAAGAAGTAGATAACGATAGGAGAGCACGGACCAGTATATATGATTTTGCATTCTGTGTGCAGATAGTCAAGCGCCAGAAACAGGCGCTGAAGCACAAATGCCAAAACTGGTTTCGGTAGCTGCCGTATCGGATTGCGGTGCAAAAATGTCAACACACTCTCCCACAATGGAGGATGCACGAGACATCTATGTTTGTCTTCGGGACCATCAACATCAAATGAGTCAAGTAGCGATCTGACAGCATTGCGACCTGGGTGGACTTTCGAGGCTCCCTCTATGCGTTGGTACATCTTGAGCTCGTCATCCAACTGCTGTCCCAAGGACGTGGAGTTAATGAATATTTTTAGAGTAACGTAACGACGGCAGCTATGATAGAGTGTGATCTGTTCAGTATTGACCATCTCCTTTGATATCAGCGCCAGGTGAGTCTCACTTCATGTCCCGCGCAAGCCACACAGTCGAGCTAGCTCCAAATCCCAGCTTTCCTACGACCTGATATCGGTCCTGAAAGACTTCTCCTATTCGAGCAGCATAATACCGTGAAGCAATATAATCTGGGATAGTTTCTTCTTCAATCCTTTGACTGACATTTATCCGTGCGAAGTTTGGATTGGAGAAATCAAGGGGTCGCCACGACCGCCGAAGCCGAGACCAAGACCGTAGAAGCGATGGAAACATGGTCTGAGAAAACAAATGACAGGTAAGATACCTAGGTTAGTTGGCGAGAAAAGAAGAGTGTCAAGCTGCTCAACTCTGTATGTTGCTGGAGATAAGGCGGAGTAAGTACAGATACTAAATATCATGATTGATGGAGGCGGAGATTACCAGGTCAGGTGATCCACCTCTAGCAAGGTACATACGTCGACTACATGGTTGTTCTAGCCTCGCCAGCACGTTCAGCCAAGCGTTACAGACAAACACTAATACTCTAGGCTTGAAGCTTCTATCAAGATGCAGGTCAACCGGGAAACTGAAAGTGAGAGCTGTACGATATCTATTGCATGCGCGATTCAATGATGCCTTATTAATTAGGCACAACCTTGTTAACGCCGTAAGTTAACTAAGTTAATTAAGGAAAGCGGAGCTTTGCCTGCGTTTTGCGTGCAAGGCAAAGGCAAGAGAGTAAAGCAAAGCTTCTTACTTTCCCTTTATTAAAATAAGGCTATCCTATAGAGAGGTCTTTTCTAATTAGTTAGACGCGAAATACTCTTCGGTAACTAGTTAAGAAATTTTTTTCTGCCTCTCTTAACCGCCCGGCCTTTTTTTTTTTTTTGGGGCAGTCAGTCAAATCGTGAGTCAATCATCTCGTCAGTCAAATCGTCAGTCAAGTCGAAAAGTCAGTCGAAAAGTCAGTGAAATCGTTAACCGTCAAATCGTCAGTCAGTCAGTCGGTCAGCCAATCGGTCAATCGGTCAAATCGTCGGTCGGTCAGTCAAATCGTCAAATCGGTCAAATCGTCAGTCAGTCAGTCAGTCAGTTAAATCGTTAAATCGTCAAAAAGTCAGTCCAATCGTCTAAATCGTTATATTAGTTAAATCATTAGTTAGTAAAAAAAAAAAACCGGAAGCGGATAATAGTTAGCCTGGGTGGATACAGACGCTTTCCCTGCGCCTATGGTGCTGATAAAAAATTCGGGCAGCCATAAGGGTCTAGTAACCAATGACGTGTGAGACCTTCACTAGAATCGAGTGGGTATAACTAATTACTGAAATAAGCACGTCGCCACAAAGTTCCTCCCTCACCGTGCGGTTTCTCTGCATGAAACCCAAGGTGCGACGTTCCTCAGATTTAGCCGCCGAACTTCACGGGCCCAGGTGCCTTCCGTGACTAACAATGTACGAATCACAAATAGACAACTGCTCGACATTTTAGTTTAAAGATAAACATGCGCATCTGCTGCAGTCTAGGTGCGTACTAGGATCCATATAACACATTACTGTGACGCACCCCTGGCGCAACCCTGGCGCACATGTGATATGTGAACGGTGGAAATGGGTTCAGCGGCAACTGATACAGTTGAGGAAAGCCCCTGAACAGAAATACGAGCAGAGTCATTGGAAAATAGCATAGCCATGGGCTTTCAAGGAACTGGTCGACATATAAACCTCGCAAGTCCTCGTTCAGAATCTCATTATCTTGATCGTTACACAGAGACCTCTTGTCTTTGATTCTTATTAGCTTCGATAACTAGCATCCCACGAAATTTTGCCATGTCTCGAGCTTTGTCTACCGCCCGCGAGACCATTGTTAGATGGTCAGGATTCAAAAAGGAATTACTCCCGCCCAATTTCAAGCAGGCTGCCGAGATTTATGCAGAGAACGGTGCCGTAAAGGTTAGTTATCGGAACTTGTATGGGAGTCTTGTCCTTACTAATTCTGTCACAGAAAGTTGGCAAAATTGACTCTATCGAGATTATGTAAGTGCTCGAGTACATTACTCCCCATCAATGATTCTTTCACTCACAATTCTCCTGCAGGCATCGTAACGGTGGCACAAGCCCTGTCCACCAGTCTCACTTCAACCGCAACGACAAGGCGCTGATCATCAGCGCCCGAATCACACCAGCGGACGGTAGCGGAGCTCGAACTCACCACATATATCCGGATGGCACAGGTACCATCAAAAAGGGTGACAGACGCGAATATTCCACGTCTTCCACGCAGGGATCAGCTTTGCGTGAAACAGAGCCTTGCAATCACTAACCTCTTTGGTTTGGTATGATGACCCCTGGTATGCTTCAAATCAATTTCCATCACAAGATGGTCACGGAGACCTCCAGGGTTTGGGAGCAGAATCAAACTAATCTGACCGTAGCATAGTGTTCTCAGGTCATCTTCTCCAAGGTCCCAATCTTCATCATCTTCCTCATTTTCATCTGCACCACCCAAGAAATGCTGAACATTAGTCCGCTCGTTTTGGTCAACATAAACCAGCGCTCCTGGTCGACTGGCGGTATATGCTGACACCAAAAGGAGGAAAGCGAGTTGAATTATTTGACGACCATCGGGATAGGGAGTTGTGTCTCTTGTCCAATGGTGATGGAGAACGATGTACAAATCATCAACGTTCATCACGGGCTTCTCCCCAACAGACATGTCGAGATTGTAACGTGCGACTAGATGCTCCTTCATATACTATTACATTTCTGTCAGAAAGCGAACGAGTGAAAAGGCAAAGCCATACTCACATCATTGATATCCTGACAACTCTTCGCATGAAGACTTCGCCCCACAGCTTTGCGGTAGAGCTGGCACCATTGCCTCCAGTTCTCATGTAAACTGCTGAACTTCTTGATCTTAGAGTTGTCAAGAATCCATTCGAGGAAAACCATAACGTCTACCTTCTGTGCTGCAACAAGAAGTTGGAGAGGATCTTCTCCTAGATATTCACAGTGTCTGTTTTGATTAGTCTCATATCAGGACAAAAAAATCAGGTACGTCATCACCTGATCCATCGTCTTTTGATTTTATCAATGTTGTTCTTTGTTGAAGTAGCATGTCGTTTTTTGGATAATGCCTTTTTCAAGCTGTTGACGACGTCGCCGGAAATATTCAGGACTATAACCCTGCTTCTTTCCACTCGCAGTAGTATCAAGAACAGACATGGCATGAATTGGAGTAGGAACAAGGTAGTGAGAAAACGAGAGCAACATTCAAAAAGAAGAGAAGAGAAAGAAAACCGTAATGACTGACATCCAGAAGAGACCTGGGGATTGGAAATCGATGATGTACTTGTAAGTCTTGGGCGAAGTGCTCTGGGCAAGTCATTGGAACAGAAGGCTTGGTTGAGTTGGGGGGGAGGGCTCAGCATCTAACAAAAGGACCTTTCCATTTTTACAAGTAGCGGCTACAATCGGTCAACGTGGTGGGCAGAACATTATGACGTCCCTGATTGCCAACCATGAGTATCCTGAGTGAAGGGTGAGCTGATGATCCCTGAGCAACCATGAGTGCTCAGTGAACAAATAGTAGTCCGTAAGAGTGGGCAGAGAGAAGAGCCACGTGATGTTGTAATAACTAAGAACCTGGTAAATAGAACGCTTAAAACGGCGTTGTTAAAACTAGCCGTTTTCGGCGCCCAATTTACCATCACCTAGCGTTATAGTGTAGTTAGCAGTTTAGACGTGTTTAGAAGTAAAAATAGAAATAAGAAGTAGGTCTATAATTAATAGCTACGAGGCGTGGTCTAAGCAGTTCAGACGTGTACTGGGAACCGAGTGTCAAGTTATCAATCACGCATGCACACAGCACGCATTTGAGCATGAAGAAAATGTAGTCCGTTATCTCGTAGCCATGCGGGAGGGTCGTCGGTATTCCTAAGACGCGCGTCCCTTGGCTTGCTCCTCTAGCAGCCAGCCAGCCAGCCTGCTCGTTTCTGCAGGAGAATATGATACACTCGGGCTTCCCCATTGCCTCCCCTCTCACATCCTCTCCTCCAGATTTTCTTTTCTTGGGCTCTCTTGGGCTCTCTTGGCTCTCTCGGCTCTCTTCAAAATAGGACAACCAGAACAAATAGTTTTCCTCCATCTTGTCTCTGATCAAATGCGTTCTGTCATGGGCCGGCCGTTCCACACGTCGTTCCTAGTCATCCCTTCTCAAGCTTTGCTTCCTTCCCTTGCGCGCCCAAAAAATATATGGGCAACAACTGAACATCGAGCTGCAAAATCAGTATAGTATCCTCAAACATCGTCGTTGCCACCTCGTTTCTTTAGCCATTCCAACTTTATTAGCAACACTTGTCCATTCCATGCCCCCCTCTCTACCAAAGCCATCATCGTCATTGCCAGTCGAGTGGGCAGGGAAGCAAATAGCGAGCCCTGAGCAGCGAAGCCTTCATGATTGCTCGATAGATGTAGACAATGGTGGTGCTGAGAAAACATCATATAACGCCGCCGTGGTTCTCCCCTTTCCTAGTTGTCCATGCCTGCCATTCTCAGCCATGAAAAGTTGATACCAGTTCACTCTCTGTGTGAGCAAAAAAAGCGAGCGAAAGAAAGCGAGCCAACTGCTGTTCCTGTACGCCGTCGCCAATAAAGGAAAAGGAAAAAAAAAAAAAAATTTGGCAAGGCGCTCAAGGCTCTTCCTCTGACCTGGCTCCGCCCCCCGTTCTGACCGCTGTTGATGACAGGCTAATGGAAATCTTGCCATTGCCAGACCCGCCGCCAAAGGACTTTCGCTTTGGCGCCATGCGCGGGCTGGCCGTCGAATTCGATTCAGATGAACTGCTGTTTCGGCGTTTGTTCTGCATCAGCTTGCCGAGCTCGTCCTCTTCGTCCTCTTCACGTCGACGTTTCTCAGAGAGGCGCTCCAAGGGCGGAGAAACATTCGGTAATGAGGAAGATTCAGAGGCAGCCGAGGCTTCAGAACCGGTGTTGGTTTTGGTGGTGGCGGCGCTTTCGGGGCTGGCATTTTCATCACTTTCTTCGTCGGATGGATAGTCAACCAATGGCTTGGACGGCGTCAAGGGACCGTTGCTCGGCAAGATCTTGGTGCTGGGGGGCAGTTCATTGCGATGATCCTCATCCTCATCCTCGGGGTCTGAAGTATTCCAGTACTCCTCTTCGGTCGGATCCACAGGTATATGCTCCATCAATCTCGCATTGGGGGGTCGTTTGCGGGTCATATCGTCGTCGCCTTCCAGGAAATAGTCCATATTTGCCGTGAACCCCTGAATCTGGTCATACCGCAGGATGAGATCTCGAAAGGTGGCCATGTAGCTCAAAGTAGCGAGACTCTCTCGGTGGCTCGCAACGAGATACTTGACCAAATCCTTAATATTCTCCTTCTTGATGAACTCGAACAGCTCGAGGCATGCGGAGCTGAGCAAATTGTCCCTAGGCATGGTTTCTAGAAGGATATCAAGCGCGGGGCCCAATGCTTGCTTCTCCATGATCTGCTTGATGTAAAAGTCCTCCTGCATGCCGATGAGGCCACGGAAAAATCGAATAGTAACTAGGAAGAGGGGGGGGGGGGAAGATTAGCATCATTCTTGAGAGGGGGGCAAAGAAGCAACACATGATTGAACACTTACCCATTCGCAAGTACTTCTCGGAACTTTTCAGCAACTGAGAAACTCGCTGAATGACATTGTTATTCATAACAAAATACCTGCTAAATCGGTGGTGCTGTCGAATGAAAAATGACAAGATCTCAACAAGGTAGGTAAACATGGAGGCTTCCTGAACTGCAAAATGCAATTTGGTTTGGTGATCAAGGTCGAACAGCGGTTTGAACAGCCTCGAAGCCGACCGCTCGTAGAATCTTGTGAGAAACAGTTCTTGCTGGGGGTCTGATGTGGGCTGCGGGCGCATTCGACTCGGGTACTCGGCATTCATGCGTGCAAATTCTGGCCCCTGGGGATGGATGATGCCCTGATCTAGTAGCACTTTCAGTGCATCAGAAACTTGTGCCTTGGCCCCCAGATCAACCTCGACGAGTAGAAGCTCAACCAATGTGTCTACTAATGAGGGTTGGTTCTCGTGCATCTGACGGTAGATGGTTTGTCGAATCATTTGCGCGTCGTGATCAATGACAGAACCCAAGATGTCCGCGGCACCAACCCTGACCCCAACATCTCTGTGTCGGAGTCCAAAGTGAACGACTTGGAGCAATCCATGTGCAATAAAGTTGTTGTAAAGCGACTGTCTTGCGGGTGGCTGAATGTTCTTAGCAATAGCGCAACACTGCTGGATGAATAAGACGGCCTCCTTCTTCTTCTTTTGGTCACGGCGACGGGTATTGAATATGCCGAAAAGCTCGCCCAGGAAATCCTGGTTTGACTGCAAATGTTGGAGGACATCCACCTGGTTGAAGAAGATCAACGAATTGAGAACAGAAAACGTGGGATCGTCGAGAATTCGAGCAAGAACCACATCTTTCAGGTATTGAAGACGATAGGTCTGGTGAATCTTCTGCCGCGTCTGATCATCCTCGATCCGGACAACCTCCTTGAAACGACCTTGATCATCGAGCCACTGTCTGTGATTGGCTTTGTGGCTGGGGAAGTCCGGATCGTATTCCAGGGCTCCCACTACACCGAGAACGCACTCGTCGGATACGGCATGCTCAATGATGGTGGTGTCGTTGAGAAGAATGATCGTTTTCATAATGTTGCAAAGACGGTGGAGATCAGGCAGGCTCTCTAGATCTTCAGCCATTTCGACCAATGGAATCAGTTTGCCTATGTAGTCGTCGGCCATGATGAATTTGGCCAGGGCGTCGCGTCCGTTGGCGCTTGAGCTCATGATCCGCATGCTTGTCTCTACTTCGTGCAAGTTTCCGAGTTCGGCAACGGGAAGATTGATCGTCGCGGGTACCTCAATGGCCAAGTCGTCTGATAGGCCGTCGTCTCCTCCAAGATTGCTGGCCAGAGTTTGCTGCACATTGCTCACGAATCGCCTGCAACAATGGATCGAGTCAGCCAGCGTGGACGAGAGAATACAAGATCAGCATCTATTCCGAACCAGATTAAAGCGCATCCTTCAGCTTCTTGGAAGCTGAGGGCCATGTCCACTCCACTTCCGGGCTCTTGCCACACAATGAGGGTTTCTGGAGAGAGACGACAATCAATTTTTAGGCACATCTAGGCAACTGAAGAGTAGAGAGTTGGGTGAGAAATTACCTTGCTGCTTTTGAAAGCCATCTTCTTTCTGAATTTTGGTCTCCAAGAGAAGAAGTTGTGGACGTTCCTCGGATTCCACAATGACTCGAGGGTCTTTGCGGCCATCTTCCGTCTTAGGGAGAGCAAAAATTCAAGAATTAGCATGTTGAAACCCAGCAGGCCAATGACATGACATTGGAAGCAGTCCGAGGGCATATGGATTAACATACCGCAGCGAAACTGGCGGTACAAAAGCCCGTCCCGCGATCATACCAGTCATTGTCGCGGAGTTCGTAGACTTTGACGCGCTTCTTGTCTGTCGCCTGATGAGGCACCGGCTGTGCCATCATCAACGGCTCAGATTCCGCCTCCGTATCAATGTTACTACAAGCACCCAGGTCGGGCGCGATTTCCAGGTGTTGTTGGAGGGATAGCTCAGACACGGATGTCTCGTGGCTCAAGATGGTGAGTGCCGCCACGGTTCTCTCGTGTTGCGCCCGACAAGAGGGAGCGCAGGCGCAACTGGTTGGGCAGGGGTATCGACGATGTCGGCGTGCCACAAGGCCGGGGCCACACGAAGAGGATGGCGGATGACGCAGCGAGGGGACGAGCTTGAAGGAGGAGTCGTGGCGATAGCGGATGCGATGAACTCGGAAAAAGAGTGAAGACACGGTGTGCGAGCTTGCGCCACGCAAATGCCGCCGCGGGCGACCAGCGGTCGGGGGACCTCGGGTCGAGGACTCGGGTCGGGGCCGAGCTGTGGTCAAGAGCGATGAAAACGAGCGAAAGAGGCGCAACGGTCGTCGATAAGAAGGATGCGCAACAGGCGACGGGGATGGCGCGTGAGGATGGGCGCGAGGATGGGCGCGGGACAGGCGCAGGCTGGGGTGGAGGGGGCGAGGATGGGCGCGGGACAGGCGCAGGCTGGGGTGGAGGGGGCGAGGAAGCCCGCGGTGAACGAGTTGGGTTGATGTGCGCGGCAGCCGTCGATGATGCGAGAGAGGGTTATTAGCGAGGACGGATGGCAGGCAGGACAAGCACAAGCACGGGCAACGGGCACGGACGGACTGTCTGGTCAAGAAGGTGAGTGGTGGCTGGTGACTGGGTGACAAGGTGAATGGACTGGGGTGCCACAGAGGGCAGGGCGCGAGGCTGTGGCTGTGGCTGTGGCTGAACAGTGATGGGTACCTAACAAAACGAGCCAGAGCTGCCAGGTGCCAGGTGCCAGGTGCCAGGTGCCAGGTGCCCAGGCCACGCTTGCAGGGAAGCCCAAGGGGTGACGAGCCGGCAGCCTGGGCCAGCCGTTCCCATCGCCGGCTGTGGCTGTGGCTGTGGCTGGTCCAATTTTCATTTTTGCTCAGTCTTTCCAGAAGCACGTCATCCTACCATGTGACCTCCACCAAGCCATCCCGTCTCTGACCCCCAGAGCCAAACAAACATTAATTATCATCTCCTCCAGCACATGTAGGGGTCTTCGCCACGGTCCGCGCCGCCAAATTCCCAAAGCTCCCAGATGTTAATTACAGTTTTCCCCCTGCACCTGCAGCTCTTTCTTGAAATCCCCGACAATCTCATCAAAGCTCTCATCGCGCTTGAAGCCCAGTCCCAGCGCCTTGCTGTTGTCGAATTTCGTCGGCCACGAGTACAAGATTGCCTTGAGCGTCTCGTCATCCTCCTCCCTCAACAGCTTCAACTTGTCCCTTCCTCCCACCCTTGCCAACGAATCCATCATGTCTTGCACCGTGACCCCTAAACCCGGCGCATTGAGCACTCTGTCGTACGCGGGCAGAGCGTTGCGCTCCAACGCCAGCGCGCGCAACAGATTTTGCACAAGCGTCTTCGGCGAGCATAGCCAGTGACTGAACCCGCGATCCCTCAGCGGCAAGACGCACTCTAGACCCTGCATGGGCTCGCGGATCATGCCAGAGAGGAAAGAGGATGCCGCGGCCGTGGGCCTCCCGGGCCGCACGGAAATGGTGGGCAGGCGGAGGACAACACCGTCGATGAAGCCGAGACGGGTATATTCGTTGATGATGTATTCGCACATCATCTTCTCGGCACCGTAGGATGATTGAGGTGTCGGGCGCTGGGACTCATCTACCGGCTCTATGAAGTTGCCGCCGTAAACGGCCAGGCTCGAGGTGAAGATGACGCGCACGCCAGGACAGGTTTCGCGAAGCGTGTCAAGCAGCGCTCGAGTTGCGTCAAAGTTGACTGTCATGCCTTTGAAATTGATAAGACACTGCTTGAATGGAGGATTATTCTGCAGAGTTGTCCGGAGAGAAAGGGTAAAACAAAAACCACAAGATCACGTCTTACCCAGTTCAAAGTCGGCCTCCGCCCCAGCAGACATGATGCCGTGGAATACAAAAGCCGCATCCAAGTCCTTATCCATTACGGCCTGCGAGCCCGTAAGAAGATCAGTCTTGATGGACTTGGCTCTATCTGGGAACTTGACGCCCTCTGGGATCGGCGCCTCTATAATATCCGTGAGGGTGAGCTTGTAAGAACCCTCTTCATCGTTCAGTAGTGTCTTTGCCACGAGCTGGCCGATGAAGCCTGCGGCGCCAGTGATGAGAACATGCATGTCGATTCCGAGTCTGACTTCTCAGCTTCTCAGGGCAACAGGAGTGGAACAGAACGGCGTCTCGGTACAGTTCGGGCCGGGTCGTCGGGACTCGGGGATACGGATTAGAGGCCGAGGGGTTCTCGGGATTGTGTGCGCTTGTTACCCCGCCCCAGATCTCGATAAAGAGGAAAACGAAAAGGCCGATGTAAAGCAAATTATTGATGTTGAACACTGTGTTCCAACATCAATCGCGCGCATAGAACCCGGAGCCAGTAGCATGTCTGGGAGAAGGCAACTTGAGTGACGATCAAGTCTAGTCCGTAGGTCTGCCTGCTTCAGCCTCTTTCTTGGGCTTGAACCCGTGGTCCTCGCAGGCGTTCGTCGAATCCCAGGACATCATCCGAGACCTCCATCATGGAGACTTGGTGTGCCCAACCTTGCGTGCGCGGATATTGATATTCCGCGTCACTCATTTTCGCAGTGCTACGTGTCACGAAGCGCAAAGATAAGGGGACACTTTGAACAAGAATGCTACATCGTGACGACGAGAAAAAGCCTACTTTGCACGACCTAAAATAACAATTAGTAGTCGTTGCTCGTCTTCGGGAAGATCAACTGACAATGTACGGGGGCAATGCATGATTGAAGTGGAACTCGGGCGCAGTCATGGCAACACGAGATGCGTATCACGGCATTTATGGCGACAAGATTTAACACACAAGATATGACTGATCGTGCTGGTTCTATCATGACTGCATCCAGGTTGAGAGACCTTGGTCGATTTTTAGAGTTGAACAGGCTTTTCCTTCTTTTCTCTCCTTGGGATGAATGGGCGTGTCAATATGAGCAGTGCGGCATCTACCATCTACCCTGCTCCTTCTTTGATCCACCGATAACGTGCGACTGTGTTGCTCCCAGCTTATTTGGCATGCACGAGACACCGTCATTAGTCATTAGTAATAATAAGGCGCTGAGAAGATCCGATGGATCATGGAACAGACGCTGCGACTGGTCACCAGCACTTTTTGGCTCCCCGAAGTATAACCACACCACCCTAAGCAGACAAATCCACCGATTGTGCCGAAACCCGCAGATTGACTTACTAATAACTGATGACAGGCCCAACGCAAGTCAACGCCCAAAGTGAAAGTGAAGCGCCGTCGATGTCTCTCGATCCACCAATCTGCAATCAGTTGTGACATCAGCTATACCTCACTGGGTGACTGGATGGGGGCATCGGGTTAGACCGCACGACTGGCTTCCAACTGTCATGCCGTCTGATACCACCTGGAGAAAAGTCTGCTCATATCCATTGGATACTCATATCGTGCGATCAGTACATGAATGTCTTGTTCGTACCAATTGGGATCAGCTTTGTCTTCTCGCATCGTCGCTCAGGCAGGGCATGCCTTGCCGAGTGCTCCCAGAGCTCAAGAACGGCCTTCATCACCTTGTCCGGCTTCTCGAGTTTGACGATGGTACTACCTGGATTGCCCGCGTTCGAATGCACGCAGACACGCAAGATTCGGCGCTCATGTTGCAGAGCGAGGTCGACACCATGACACTTATCCGTCAGCGAACAGGCATTCCTGTCCCCACGGTATATGCATATTAGGTTGACACCCGCAACCCGACCAGCGCGGCTTTCATTCTTATGCAAGTCGTCTCAGGAAACACTGCTATCGACAGTGACGGCGGCTACGAAGTTCATCAAGGACAGATACCCCTTCACCGACGCCCTGCCTTCTATCTCGCAGCAGCCAAAATTCAGGTATCCCCGAGTGCTTCTGCTTTGTGTCCTTTGCGCTCATCTATCAATAGGTTCAGATGGCATCGGTTCGTCTCCCGTTGATTGGCATGGTGATTCAAGACTCAACCGGTGACTACACCGTTGGTCCTTTTCCAGATATGGGCGGACCCTTTCGCAGAGCAACCGACTTTATCGAGGCGTGGGCCAGACATAGTCGTTTCCCCTTGTCCGTTGACGCAGTTAACAGGATTCCATCGGCCGCCTTGAGATCCAGAATCCTCACGTCTATCCAGGCATTCCCCAATCAGCTTGCCTCATCAGCTGCTGATTTGATCACCCACAATGATGGGCCGTTTCCTATTAATCACACAGATTTCTTCCACAGCAACATTGTCGTTGACTCTGAGTACACCATACAGGGTGTTATTGACTGGGAAGACGCTTGCATTATGCCTTGGGAACTGGTAGAGCCGCCGTTTTTCCTCGAAACAGTGCCTCCAGAGTTGGATGCTCCATATAATTACGATGAAAATGGGGTTCCAGTTGACCAAGATACACGTCAGAGGTGGGACGAGAGGAGGCAATATGAGAAGTTGGTCGCTGAGATGGAGCTCGAAATGCAAGGAGACAATATGCTTTCCTCGACGCTGTCAAATCGTCTTCACCAGAAGCTTGCTTATGCAATGCGTGTCTATACGAACCCAGGCAAGTTGCTGTTCTACGATAGAGTTGTATAATAAACGCGAAGATGTACATATCCACGCAGGAAATAGGATTGGACTGAACTGCCCAGTCTTGACACACACGATGTCCTCGTGTCCGTTCAAAGCTGCCTCGTAGCTGCAGAAAACGCCATAATAATACATAGATTACACTTGTGTGCCTATATGTAATGGCTGGCACACAGTGTGCACTCCGTGTCAGCAACCGTGTGGTGTCGCCTGAGCAGGGGCTTGAAACTACGCCAAGCATTCAGCTCAGGCTCTGATCACCCCCAGATCACCCTTGCGCTCGGGTAAAGCAGCGACAGCTCAGGTTCCACACCAGAAATGTATTCAGACGGCAAGATTTGTCGGGGGTGAAGGCCTTCATTCAACCAAAGGGTCGAATTCATGTACAGATCAGGCCCCTCGAGCAGTGCTTACTTGGCCTTAGCGCTGCACATGCGGTAGCGAAAATTGAGATTCACTCCTTTTTTTGTTGTGTCTCGTCTACGGATTACGTACATACCTTGTCTAGCCAAAATGACCTTCGATCCGTGTGCGGTTAAACCGCGGGTTCTGTTCAAGTCTGCAAAAAACTCCATGTCGTTGGTCGCATCGACTACATGACCCTCACGAAGCTTATCTTGTAATACGATAAGTGGTCCAACAAAGACCTGAGATTCTTGTTCTCGGACACGACAAAACCGCCTTGCGGCTGAAAGGGGGGCTGTCGCCTGCGTGTTTGGTTCTGGTTCGACTGGAGTCCGTCCACCCCCCCCCCCTTTTGCCTGCCCCCCAATCACCAGTGGTGCCTGCCCCTCAAACTCGTACTCAGATCCACTGGTCCACTTCACGCACCGGCGCTTGCAAGGGACTTGAGGATCCCCGGCCTTCAATCGCCCCGGTTCCAAGGCAAGTCGCACACAGCAATTTGTATTAAAGACATAAAAAAGTTTCCTCAGCCTTTCTCGGACACTCCCCTTGTCTGCCCTTTCACGACTTTTTCACGACCACCGACCACTGACCACTGACCACTGCTCACGCCGCACCGCTTCGCTGCTACCCACGCGTGTGACGCAAATACATACGCAAATACATGCGCAAATCATTTCAACTTAAAATCAAAACCAGGGGGGTGGTCCTGGTGCTGTCCGGGGCCGTCCCGTTTTCCTTTTATAATCGTGCGCCATCTCGGCCGGTGCCACTCTTCTTTTGTTCCAGTCTGGTCTTTAATCAAACCCAGACGGCCGCGCCATCCGCAGACTCGCATCAGTACTAACAATCAAACGATCGAACGGCCTTCGGGCCACATCGCTCCTCTGAGTCCTCTCCTTGGCTCCTCAAAGCCCAAAGCCCAACACAACCATCTCTTCTTGACCTCTGAACCGTCATTGGCATTTCCAGAGTCGTCCGTCCTTCCATCATGTCCATCTTCTCTTCGCTTAGGAAAAGTCGCCAGCAGGCCAAGGAGCACAACGCCAAGCTGGCCGAGCAGAAAAAGAAGGAAGACGAACACATCCCGTACAAACATGTCCCAACCCACGCCGCCACCGACGCCTTTACTAGTGCGCCACCAAGCTGGAGAGAGGCTGATCGGCCCCGAATTGTCGAGCAGAACCGCAGACGAAGTGCGATGGCGGCAAGTGGTCACCACATGAACATGCCCGGTGTGCCTCGTATTGGGAGCAGCCTGTCCCGAGTTTCCTTTCCAGGAGACGACGTTACGCCTGTCGTCCGCCTACCAAGGGCTTACAGTTACACTAGTGTTTCTCCTTACAACGCAAGTGCTCGCGAAAGTAGGGAGATCGTTTATCAATCTCCCCCAGAAATGGCCTGCATGCAGGTATCGCTCAAGGGCAAGGAGGTTTCTCGAGCCTATGACTCGCAGCGAATTAGTCCTGCTTCAAGCAAAGGTTTGTCTTTTGAAAGTTGCGAGTCACCCAGTCATCAATATATCAAAGATTGATCCATCATCATAGGCGGACCTTCTCCCGTGGATAGTTCAGATGGGTTCGCAAGCTCGCAAGATGATTTGGAGATGAAACCCATCCAGCCCAAGACAAGATCAGCTGAGGCTGAAGCTGTCACGACTCATCGTTTACACCCAAGCCATGCTCGCGGGAAGTCGGACACTTCTGTCAATCAGTACACTTTGTCCAGCACTGCCAAATCTCCGCACACGAGTCATCTTCGAGATTCTCGCCCTCCACCGTCGATGAGAGGGTTCGGCTCCATACCAGCTGTCGCCGTCGTGCCGCCACCAACCAACGTGGGAGGGATCTCGAGTTATCTCGCTCAGGGACGTGTCGGTTCTGGCAACTCTAATACGTCGTCGCCATCTAATACTCTCACGCCGCCGTCGCGTCAGGGCTCAGCAACGTCCCTTTCTGGTCCCTCGTATGGACCCGTGAAGCAACCAGCTGTGGCCTCGGTCACTTCTCACGCACCTACAGTTGAAAAGAATGAGCATGGACTGAATTGGTTCTCATTGCCCGAGCCCGACGTGGATGTCCATGTTCCCTCTGTTGGAATCGCTGTGGGGCCGTCCTTTGGAACTAACCGAGCCATGGCTTCTCCCCGGGCCCCTCAAACAACCTATAGCGAAAGACCGCCTACTGAGGTCGATCGAAGTCCGGAACCAGATGTCTCGCAGCACAACGCAGGGGAGCCACAGGCTGCTGGTCCTCAGCAACGCATGATGGACCGAAGTCGCGCTCCACCTCCCGTCGCCCATGAACATCTCGTCAACGTATTTCCCGAAATGGCTATGCCTGATTCACAAATAAAGCCAGGCAAGGTAAAAAGCTGTTTAAGGGAGGCGCGGGCAAGCTGAAAAAGAACCGATGGTCGAGTTCTAAGGCGCCTGCCGTTTCGGTCTAGTCTGCGCGCAAAGGGTCGGCGAGGTCTTCCGTTTCCGAGATATGGCTAGCCAGCCTTTGAGATTTCTATATGTGGCATTCTCGATGTTTGCTTCGTTCTGTGTTATTAGGGCCCTGACGAACCCAGGAACGAGTACGGGAAAGCTCATGCAGCTTACCGTGAGCTTCCGCCAATCTCTCTCAGCCACCTTTCAGCTTTTGCCATTTTGATTGCATTTCTTTCTGATTTTCTGGACTTATAACCTTTTACGAATTTACGACCATCCGTATAGAATCGAGCGGTGTTGGGAATTGGCTTGTTTCAACCATTGGTGAAACTGATCCACCATGTCCGGATTAATGCTGCTGCCCCTGTCTTGTCGACATGGGCGGATGGCATTCTTGAACTGTGTGTAAATATGGTGTAGTGGCGCGGCATAGATGAAAATTTTTTAGTTGAACGTTGAAACAGGGTCAACCCGGGGAATGTGGAGATGCGAAGATGGCGGAAAGACAAGAAGCAATCGAAGCTTGATATTGGATCTACATGTAATCCGTACTCGGTGATCAACAACTTTGGAAAGTGGACACGGAGAGGCTGGTTCAATCAATCAACCTTTCTGTTCCACAGGCAGCCATGCCGCTCGTTTTGTCAAGCAAGCCCGTCGCCATTGGCTGACACCAGACCAGGAGAGTCCACTTGGATGCGCCGCAGCCGCAGCCGCAGCCACAGCCACCCGCCACCCGGCTCTGGCTCACTCGTTTGCCACAGTTTTGTTAAAATCGTCGTTTCTGCTGTTCCATGCGATTGCATTCTGGTGCTTCTTTACCTCTTCGATGACGGCGCATCGCTGCATCACGAACAAGCACTCGATTCTCCTCGACTCAGTCGGAGTCAGCTCTGGCACCGCAGGATTCGCTCCTCTTTGCCCGTCCCGCACGCACAATCGACCGTCATGGGAATACCAGAGCTCGTGTCTCGCTCTGTGCGGCCCCTATGGGCCTGGATACAGGCAACACCCATTCATGTCCTGCTGGTCAGCTTCATTTTGTCGGTCCTGCTAGGCCTTGTCTCGGTATGCCTTTGAGCCCCCGAGGTGCGCATGTCGCATGTCGCGTGACGTAGACGTACATTGAGCTGACAACAATCGCCTTACCTAGCTATTTGCTCTTCTTCATCTCGTTGCCCCCATACCACGACCAGCGACCTCGTCCGAGAAGACGTACATTACCTCCAGCCCGTCGGGAAAGCCAACCTCGCCTCAACAGCTGCCATGTTGGTATGATCGCTGGCTCGCTGAGCGCCGCCTCCAGGAACAGGCGCAGATGCGTCCCCACGAGGCCTTTGCCGCACCCGATGCAGGCAGCATTGAACCGGCCGAAGTACGCTTGAGTGTAGTGTTTCCAGCATACAACGAAGAGAAGCGAATCATTCCTACACTGGAGGAGGCTGTGGATTATCTAGACGAGCATATTGGTCGCGATAAGAATTCCAAGGGCTCTCTTACTCAAGGAGCTAGACGACATCATTGCGTCAACTCCTCGTCAGGTCCGGCGAGTCGAGAGGTGGGAGGGTACGAGATGCTGATCGTCAACGATGGCAGCGGCGACAAGACTGTGGATGTGGTGTTGGAATTTGCCAAGGAGCGTGGTCTTCATGACATCTTGAGAGTGGTGACCCTGGTTAAGAATAGAGGGAAAGGTGGTGGTGTGACTCATGGCCTACGCCACGTCAGGGGTGAATATGTTTTGTTCGCGGATGCAGACGGAGCCTCTAGGTTCAGTGACGTGAGAAAGCTGATAGAGGGCTGTGAGGAGGTCGTCGATGGCTCTCTTCGCGGTGTTGCGATAGGAAGCCGAGCCCACTTGGTCGGCAGCGAAGCGGTAGTCAAGGCAAGTCGAGAGCTCCCGCCCTTTTTCTCTTTCCCCCGACACACACACACACACACAGCATAGTACTGACATGTTGTGCTGTAGCGCTCTGCTCTACGCAATTTCCTCATGCGCTCATTTCATCTTGTGCTCACCATCCTCACGCCACCCGCTACATCACGCATTCGCGACACCCAGTGCGGCTTCAAGTTATTCACACGTGAATCGCTGCCGCACATTGTACCGTATATGCACACCGAGGGCTGGATCTTCGACATTGAAATGTTGATGCTTGCGGAGTCGGCACCAGCCACACCTGTACTCGGTAGTGATGGCACTGTTATTGGCACCAGCCCCGGTATCAAGGTTGCTGAAGTGCCTATCGAGTGGCACGAGGTTGGGGGGAGTAAATTGAATGTCATCCAGGACAGTATCAAGATGGCTCTGGGGCTGGCCGTCTTGAGAGCTAGTTGGATGATGGGAGTGTACAGGCGGCGGTTGACCTGATGTGCACGTGGATAGGCATCTCGCCAAGTTCTAGCGGGAACAGAGGGTGGGTGTACTCTAGAATCCAGAAAGCTCAGATAATGCAGTTCTGTGACGATGATGTCCAATTGGATTCGGGGCCATTTCTTAGCATGTCGAGGCACGATAGTAACGTGGGCGTGTACGTACGGAGTACTCCGTAAGTCATTCACGAAAACCCATTTCAGGGGGACTGTCTGGATCGGCCAACTTTCATTGCTATGGGCGAGGGCTGCTTACATACACCTGCGTGCGTGGGCGCGTCTCATTGCTATGAAGACAAGTTGTGTCGGAAGAGATTCCCAACGAACACTTGCATCTCGGAAGAACAAGACCGGAAATGGCGAAAAAGCAACGAGCCTACTTGCAAAGAAGACTCTTTGGACCCCCCCATCTCGCGACAGAATGACACCCTTCCGACCCGTCGACTCGTCTACGACCAGCACCGCAACTGGCGTCACTGCAGGCCGCGTCAGGTTCTCGTCCGCATCCGCAGGGGTGTGTATACATACGAGTACGCAAAGCAATTGCTCTCCTTGTAGAGCTCGACGGATCCCCTACCGAGCACAGCGTTTAGGTTAATGATATTCTCTCACGGGGCCGCGGGACTGGACTGACTGGCTCGTGAGCGGCACGCAGGTCTTCAGTTCGACGGGCCAGTATACCTTGGACAAACACAGCCCGTCGGGGTGCCGATTGCCCTCGACGATATTAGTTGGGTCGGTCGGTTCGTGGGGGGGGAACATACGATGATGGTCTCTGCTGCGACGCTGGAGGCGCAGAGGAGGAGGGTGGCAGGCTGGAAGATGTGCATCTTGGGTTATGCGCGGATTCACTCTACTGATTCTTGGTGGTTTGTCGTGTCGGGCGGTTGGACGAGATGGAGCGGGAGCATCGCCCATCCTTTTATGCCCGGCGTTTTACTGGATTCGCAGCACGGGGCTGGCTGCATGTAGCTTCGTCGTCATCCCCAGTGTCACCAAAACTGACTGTATCGAGTCATCTGACGGTGTCGTGCTGTCTCGAAAAGGAAAGGAAAATGCCAAAAGCGCTTGGCTGCATGAATCCTTGGACCGAGGTGTCACAGAACGCCGGAAAACTTGCCCCGTTCGAGTATGCTTATTCTGACGAGTTGCCGTCTGCTTACGTTGGATCGTCGGGCACTGCCTGCCGTTGTATCTATGATATCCATGAGTACCGGGTCACGGTGGTCCGTTATTGGCCGAGAAGAAACAAGGCATCATGCCATTACTATCAGCCTACTCCGTAATACATGCTGTTATATGTATGATATGACAGCCCAAAGGCTGCTCGACGCGTGTCCCATGAAATTTCCCCCCAGAGTCTATAGCACCTTCATGTAAAGCAAACGCCTCAAATGGCACATGTATACAAGCGTCTCTTGAACATGTCGACGAGACGAAGCTGGCTGCGATGAAAACATGTGTACAATGTCCCCATCATCCAGTGTGAGACTGGTGTGAATTCAAACCCGGAATGATGGGTTTGCCTTCAATGACATAATGGGCCGAGGACAATTCTATTGGAAACCTTCACGCCACACCAATGGTAGAAAAACACAGCTAGCCTTCCAGAGGATGAGCACAGCATCAATCATGGCCAACGGGGCCTTCAATATTCCGAAAGGACCGGACCCCATGACGGCAAGTGCGTTGAGCCAGAGTGACAGAAAGGCAACTGAGAAGAAGTGGTAGGCCAGTATAGCTGGTTGCTGAATAATGCCACCCAACAGTCCGCAAGGTCCGTCCGTCATGCCACGTTGGAAATACTCGAAACAACCACGTTGGAGAGCGCACAACTGGCGGTCGTTGGCTGCAAAGAGCGAGTATAGCGCCTGTGCGAGAACGTTGATGATGGAAGTCACGTTCTTGCGGCGCCAGTAGAAAACATTGAGGGCGCCGTTGACAGCCTTGGAATCCTCCAGGTTTGGTACGCGCGAGGGGTCAATCAGTTGTGAGAGGAGCAGAGCATCATTGAATGCGACCGTCATTCCGCCTCCCGTGAGAGGATGTCGCATGTTGAATGCATCTCCAAGTAGAACAACACCATTTGCCTTTTGCTTGCTCGGAGGCAGCCAACTGTTGGGCATGCTTCGTGGTATCTTTCCGTCCTCCAAGGCCCTCAGAGCAGCTGGCCTGACTGACGCCGGCAGCGCTGGAATGGCCACATTCTTGATGTAGTTGCGTACACCACCGGCGGCAGGCGACGCTTCCGGGATACCATGTGGCACGTCAAAGAGGGCTCGAGTCTCATGAGTGCCAATCTGATATAACAAGGTGGGGGAACTATTGCTTCCAATGATGACGTGTCCGAAGTTCTCCAGTAGCAGCTCCGTGTCGATAAGCTCCAAGGCGTAAAATTTGCTCTTAACAATTGGCTTATTGTTGAGGACTTGCTTTCGAAAGTTTGAGTTGTAGCCGTCTGCAATGATTGTCAAGTGACCGAAGAAATAGTCGAGCTTTTTCTCCCCCGTCTCCCCGTCCGTCGTTCGTGTTTCTACTCCCAAGATCTGTTCCGTGACCTCGCCCTGGATTGTCTTGACGACCTCGGTTTCCACAACAGTGATGTTCTCGTGCGCAAGACATGATCTTCTCAACTGCATGATGAATCTTCCGTGGTGAAAAGATCTGCCCTCTGGTCGCTTTCCCTCCTTGCCTGATCCACCCCAGGCATGTGTAACCTCGCCGTCATCATCGATGGTCGGGTACGGAATCACGGTTGGCCAAGAGTTGAGAATGACGTTGTAGCCTTTGCAGGGAATGGCATCAATGCCCTCGACGCAGTGTCCCAAGCCTAGGCGCTTCAGAGCGGCAATGCCACCAGGTTGTAGCAACTCGCCAACGATGCGATCCGGTTCCTTCATCCAACGCTCGAGTAAGATGACAGAACGGCCCTGGTTGGCGAGGGCAAAGGCAATGGCGCATCCAAATATGCCTGCGCCAACAACGACGACTTCGGCTTCGTGGTACTGCTCGCGCCGTCTGCGGGCATCGCCCGTCGCGGGGGTGAAGTTCGTGGGCATTTATTTGAGACGTCGTTTGGCGTCGTATTTATCCGTCGACTCCAAGACTCGTTCGGTGTCAATGTTCAAGAGTTGTCAAAATGTGAAAGGGATCAAGAAACGTCGGCGTGGCGAGAGGAGGGGGGGGGTGGAGGGGGGGCAAAAGGGGAACTAGAGGGAAACGGATCTGGTTGAATCGGGTGGCGCTGCAAGAACACCCCCAAATCTCCCAAATCTATTTATTCCCTTGTGCGACGACGAGCCTTGGAAGTTGGAACAGTTGGCCAATGCCAACAAAGACCGCCGGCAAGATTAGTTCTAGATGCGAAGTCGGGGTTGCCAGCACTGCAGCGAAGTAGAATGAAAAACATAAACCAAGTATGCTTGGAATTGCGCTGGTTTCATTCGAAATTTGACGCCAGGGTCATTGGAGCGGGTCCGACGCCAATGCGGAACACCTTGAACACCTTCGACCAACAACAAGCCGTGACACCTGCCCAGAAATCGAATCCCACTCAGCCAGCCGACCCACCTCGTTCGTTAACAAGGCCACCGCGAGTACGCGAGTGGCAAACATCGACTAAT
The DNA here is from genome assembly GCA_018801565.1 of Epichloe coenophiala. Lineage (NCBI taxonomy): Eukaryota > Fungi > Ascomycota > Sordariomycetes > Hypocreales > Clavicipitaceae > Epichloe > Epichloe coenophiala. Next base: position 324,302 of record JAFEMN010000010.1, on the reverse strand, counting down.
CATGTTTTCCAGGGAAAATCGTCTTCTCGGACTCTACATATCCTGCCAGACTGCCTCTCCCTTTTTACGCTTGCATATGCCTGTGCGCCCCTATCACAGCGATGAGTCGTTACTTGTGTGGGGCTTGATTGTTCCGATGTCCATCAACTGATTCATGTCCTGGTTCCAAAGAGGCTGGGATTTGCGAGCCCATGTCATTGTGGTCAGTCTGATTCGTTGGCCCATCAGAGCCGGCGCCGTCCCCTATTCGCTTACCTCATGTAATAATAGAGGGGAATGTACACTAAGCCGGGGGGAAAGAGAGAAGTACATTACATAGGTTCTTCTTCCCTCTGGTCTTTCTATTATATGTCGCTAGCTACTTGTACACATGACTTGTTTACAATCACGCCGCCCCACTGGCTGCAGCAAGTATAGAGTGATCGACTTGGGTTTGAGAATTCGACATGCATGAATCTCGCACCACATCGCCAACTTTGTTCTTGGTTGATCGTCCATGAGTCTTGTGGGAAGCCTTCCACGATGGAGCTCTCGCGAGACGCACATAGGCTTCTGATACAGCGCGCCGCTCCTCCTTTGTAGAGCGGCATTTCTTGACATGCAGCAACGCATCATCTAGTTGGTCCAAAGCCTGTCGATGCGGCTCACTGTCTTCTGAATGAGCGACTGTTCTCATGGCAGTGGCCTTCATGGCCAGTTTGATGCTCTCTTTGCACGTTCGACTGCCGTGCCACCATTGCATGTCCGATGTGAAACCGGACAGCACTGACTGCAGAGCCCTGTAACTCGCAGAACCTGTGTAGGCGAATACCAGATTTGCAAAGTTGTATTCGTTATACAGAAGCTGGCCTTTGCCGTTCTCTCGTGCTGCCGTCTCGCACATGTCTGCTGCCGCTCTATGATTGCCCTCAGCCGAGAGTGCCTGGGCCGCCTTGTTGTATGTGCTATCATGAAGACGAACGCCCATCTGGAGAGCTTCGTTGATCAACCTACTTGGGTCGTCGCCTCGCGCAAGTTGGGCCATGATTAGGGGTGTGAGTGCTTCGCTTACGTCACATCCCTCATCATGGGCTGAGCGGATCAACAGTCTCGCGCGCTGCACATCTGGGGATTCACAATTCAGTTGTTCCAGCACTGCCTGCCTCAAGGTATCAGCTGGGCTTTTGCAGAGATTGGGATCAGCATCATTGTTCGAATCTGCGGGCTTGTCCCATTTCAAACGGCCGGCGACGAGTAGTCTTTTTTCAAGACGCTGAATAGTCTTGTCTGAAAAGCTCCAATACTTGCGACACCTGGCAAGGAATCGTTGACTGAACGAAATGTCCATTCGCAGTCCATTGTTGACACAGAATTGAAGCCATGAGAAAACCGGCTCTGCTTGACGACGACTGGCGTACCCGTCCAACACAGCATATATCCACCTATGCTTAAGTTTAAGATCGAAGTCTGTCACGGCCTTTCGAAGGAATGCTTCAAGTTCCTCGTTATCGCGTGTTTGAGCCACAATGTCAGTAGTTTTCGTGAGCATGCTCTGATATTCGACGCATCGAGGATTTGTCCTCTCTCGTAGCACACCAATCTCGGACAAGACATCGTTCCATTTGCCGCTACTGGCTTTCCTGGCGATGATGTGTTTTTGAAGGCGGATATCAGACATGCTGGCCCCAGAGCCAACTTTCTCAAGGTTTCGGAGCTCTGCATTTGCGAAGCCATCTTCTCCAGCCTCCAAAGCTTGAATTATCATTAACCTGCGGATTTTGTATTCTGATTCCTGTGGGACTTCAATGTCGCGAAACAGCCCAGACTCTTGAAATGTCAAATAGAGCTGCTTAGTCTGGAAGAAATTTTTGTAAACTTTCGCATGCCGAGCCAACAAGTGGCATACTAACATTCCACGAGCCCATTGACACGACGTAGAGTTGCGGGACAAGAAAAGAAGAGCCACTCGGAGGGAATTGCGCTGATTACTGTTTTGCAGAATTGTGATGAATGGTATGAGAAGTTTCAGCGGATCTTTACTCAATGGGAGCACGCCCGATAACGTAGCAGTGATATCTTCGGGGTAAGAATGAGAAGTAATCCGGAAAAAGCGGATAGCTTGGGATCGAAGAGGGTTGGCAGCCTTGGGGAGAGGTAGGCCAAAGGATGCTACCCTGTCAAATATCCTCTTGGCAAGACTGAATGATTCAGTATGCAAGTCTTTACCAATATTCGGTGTTTCCAAATCTCCCAGCAGCCGCTCTAAAACTGGTACAACGTCGTCGTAATACGGCCGCGGGGCCAAACTGCCGTGCTCGGTCTTTTTCAAATAGAGATGTGCGGCTTCAAGAGAGCCGAGGCTCTTGCCAAGTTCCTCGTCCGTCATCGTTTCGTACTCATTGATATCGGCTGGGGCAACATGAACTTCGTTTTCGGTGGCCATGGTACTCGGAGCCGCAGAGTTGACCGTAGGAATCGGCAAAAGCGGGCGAACAACTTTTTTCGGAGCCTTCCATTCCAAAGCTTGTTCTATTTTCGATCTCGAAGAGTTCAGTTTCAATGCGTCGAAACTAACCATGTCCAGACCGTTGCCGAGGAAGTTGGTAGCGCGGCTAGGTTTGGTGGGTGCGTTGTGGCTCTCAGCTCGACCGGTTGATTGCGTTCGCCCACCATCATGTTCACGGGACTCCTTTTTTAGATGGTCGGTTCCTATCAGGTGCGTACGGCCCCTGCGACGAGTCGAGGTCCTGGGTCGCGGAAGAGACGCCATGGACAGAACATCGTCGTCAATCTCGGCGAAACGGCCGTCCCAGGGTCCATGACTCTCTGACAGAGCAATTGGACTAATTGGACCACGGTTGCTTTGGACCATGTGCAGTTTTCGGGCATTGTCGATGGCGGCTCGGGCAATTTGCAGCCGGCGCCGACGTTCCTCGGCGAGTAGAACAACGGAGCAGGAGGTAGTCAGGATCACGCCTCGAAGAGCATTAAGCGCAACTCTAGAGGGGACGGGTGCATTGGAGGCCATTGGAAGGGCCCATTCTGAGCGAGTATGACAAACGGCAAACGACTGTAGAAACAGGGTCTTGCGCGATGGATGGATGATGTGGTTGCCGCAAAGCATTCGCAAAGCGTCGCGGTTGATGACTTTGCCCTAGTGCAAAAAGCTGTCTGATAGAGCCGTACGGATACACTTCGGTAGCCTCCGGATGGTGGCACCAGGGTACGTTGTACTCCGCACGGAGGAGAAGAGACCAACGCTTCTCACGCCGGCCTAGATTGCCGCCTAATCAATCCATTTTGATCTCCTCCTCAGAATTACTTAAGCCACGCGGCTTGTTGTAAGTGCACTTTGCTGGACGGCGGGTAGAAAGTCAGAAAGCGGTGGGGGTTTCCATTCATCCACCAAACGCCCCAAAGTCCAGACCAGTTCATATCACATTTATCGAACATGTAAGAGTACATAATATCTTTTGTTTCACTTCGTTATTTAGCACCCTTTCCCTTCGCTTCATTTTCACCAAGCTCTCGGATAAAAACTGCAGTTGCGCCAGCCCCCGAGTAATCTTCCTGCCCAGTCTCAAATCCAGGACACACGCCAATAGCCAAGTATTTGCCGTCCTTGGAGAAGTCCAGAGACGCCACACTATTAGGGAACTTTTGATACTGCTTTAACCGTCTCTTGGCTTCCGCATCCCACAATGCCACTGCGCCATCTCCACCTCCCGATGCAAACGTTCCATGAACAGGATGGAAGACTAGCGCATTGACGGGGTACACGACATCACCGTCGCCATCAGGTGCCGCTTGTCTGTGGCACTTGAACGCATACTTGCGCGCTTGTGACTCTGCCGTGTCCTCGAACCATTCTACTGCCACACGACCTTCGATGCTAGACGTAGCATACCCAGCATCATTTGGCATACAGGCCACTGCGCGGGTGAGATAGCGGAGGGAAGATTCTCGTTGCTGCCAGGGTTTCAATTCCGTTCCACCAGACGCAAACAGTTGTGCTACGGCGTCGAAATCGTAGATGTGAATGATGCGGCCGGTCATGGCGACAACGACTTTGGTAGGGCTGGCGGAGACGGCGTGGGGTTTGGCTGGGAGTGTGATTCGTATTGGTGCGCTTGTTGGTGAGGAGAGGTTGTGCAGGTTGAGAGTGCAGTCCCACGAGGCGGATACAAGAATGTCTGCAGAGCTCTGGTCAACATGGCATGCTAATTACAAACTCCTGGCCGATGCCGAGAGTGGCGCCATTGAACCTACTATGGTCCCTGCTGTAAACGACGCACTGAACAGATGCGGCGTGTTTACTCAATGATGTCTTGTTTCCAGTTTCCAAGTCCAATCTAACCATGATTAGCTGAGGCAAGGGCGATTCGGAGCTAGGAGAGAGCTGCTATTCACCTGCTAACGGTCCAGTCCATGCAGGCCGTGAAAGCTTCATTGTCGTTGGCGCCAAAACATGCATCCAGAACGGGAGCTCGGTGCGCGTATGTGTTGGTTAAAGTGCCTTCTGACGCGCCGCTTGCGATTTTATAGCAGTATACATTCTTGTCCCACGATGAGACGAGAAGCTTGCTGGAATCGGTTGGCGCGAATGCGACAGCTGATACTGCGTCGGCAGGGGGCGGGGAGAGCTCGAATTGTGTTGCTGAATTTGCGGTTAGCAATATTTCCCCTCCAATGTAGCAGGAAGTCATTGGGAGTACTGCCAATGAGTTGGAGAAGTCTCACCTGGAGCCATCGCGACGAAACGTGTTGTTGCTGTTCCAGGCAATCGATGTGGAAGTTGTCCTTCTTTGGTCTCAATTTGTTTACTTTAGCGGTCACGTGGTGATAGCGGTCACCCAGGCAGGCTTCTCAAGATTTCCGGCCGCCGGCCACTAAACGACTCGGTGCTGGAGAGCTTTCTCGGGGGCCGTTTCTGCCCAAGAATACCGCTTCCGCAAACTAGCCACACCCCGCCACACCCCACCATCCATTCGCAGCACAGCAAAATGTCAAAATTACGACTTTAACAACCACCAACAAATCCTCCCGCCACGGACGTATCGATTTTGACCGCGACTATTCCACCAGCCACTGAACAAGGTTTCGCGATCCTACGGAAATTTTCACTCAGCACCCGAAATCTGGAAAGCCTGCTCAAACGAGACACGCCTGGCAATTTCTACGTGCGAAGTTGTGACGATATCCTGGGCCCCGACCCCACCTTCACCCTTTACAGAAGCCCGAACGATTACTTCTCGAATTTGATAACAAATCAACACCGCCAAGATGTCGTTGACAAACTGTCGTTTTTACGAGGAGAAGTTTCCGGAGATCGATAGCTTCGTCATGGTCAACGTGAAGCAGGTTGGTGCATAAAGAGATTGGGCCGCGATTTGGCGAGCATCGGGTTTCTCTGGATTCGGATCTGACAGTGTCGTATAGATCGCCGAAATGGGTGCTTACGTCAAGCTGCTCGAGTACGACAACATCGATGGCATGATTCTTCTCTCCGAATTGTCGCGACGACGTATCCGAAGTATCCAGAAGCTCATTAGAGTCGGGCGCAACGAGGTTGTCGTCGTGCTTCGTGTGGACAAGGAGAAGGGTGCGTGAGATTCATACTTGGGTGCCCATGAGCTTCCCAATGAGCTGCTGGCGCAGGCCTCATGCTCAACAAAAGGACTATTGGAAAATTCAAGAAGCTGACAAAAGCTGGCCAGGTTACATTGATTTGTCCAAGCGACGTGTGTCTCCTGAGGATATGGTCAAGTGCGAGGATCGATACAACAAGAGCAAGACTGTTCACCTTGATTATGCGACACGTTGCCGAGAAGACTCAGACTCCTATCGAGACTCTGTACGAGACCATTGCTTGGCCCCTGAACAAGAAATACGGTCATGCCATCGACGCCTTTAAGCTGTCCATCACGTATGTTTTTCACCTTTGTCGTCCTTCCCCCTGATGTCGCAAGACATCAACTAACCACCCAACCTCATAGTAATGCCGAAGTTTGGAATGATGTCACTTTCCCAAGCAAGCCTGTCGAGGACGAGCTGAAGCTATATATCAGCAAGAGACTTACTCCTCAGCGAACCAAGGTCCGAGCTGATGTGGAGGTCACTTGCTTCGGCTACGAGGGCATCGACGCCGTCAAGACTGCCTTAAGAACTGCCGAGGCTGGCAACACTGCCGAAGGTGCCAACGCCGATACTCAAGTCAAGGTCAAGTTGGTCTCGCCACCATTGTATGTGCTTACCTGCACCTCATTCGACAAGAACCAGGGCATCGTACTTCTGCGAGGAGCTATTGAGGGAATCAGAAAAAGCATCGAGGGTGCCGGCGGCAACCTGACTGTCAAGATGGAGCCCAAGGCAGTTACGGAGAGCGACGATGCCGAATTGCAGGCGTTGATGGAGAAGAGAGAGCGTGAGAACGCCGAAGTTAGCGGTGATGAGAGCTTAAGCGAGAGTGATGACAATATCCCTGAGACCCTCTGAGTTTCCGACGAGAAAGAACGCGACGGAACGAAAACGGGACGCGGAAATCAATGTCAACGGATTGATGCCCTGATCGATGATGGCAACAACAAAGTGATGCGCTAAAATGCGAAGGACGAAGACACCCTGCCATTTCACGAAGCTGGAAATGGAATAGGAAGAAGTATCCGAGTTAGACCTTACTTTTATGCTGGATTTTTTCTCTTTTTTTTTCATTCAAAATAAAGTATGGAGAGGAGACTGCATGATGATGAGGATGGTCATCGATTGAGGAGCTGGTCAATATTAGCATGTCATGTAGCTATGTGATGTAGCGCGCGACGCCTTGAAAACGAATTGGACGACATGAAGAGGCTTCATTCAAATACTAAGCATCAATTTTCAAGACGAAATTCAAAGCGTTGATAGTCCAATGTGGCCGAGAGCATAAATAATGACGACGTTGGTATTAGAAGTGGTGACGCACTTGCAGCCTCCATGCGGTGTTACGGGGAGCTCTGGTGGACAGCAGGGGCTGCCACACCCGTAGTTAGCGGCCGTGTTCCTTCAACGTCACAGCCGACAGGCAGCACAGGCCGTAATCAGCGGAGAGTCCATAGCGCAAGTCTGTAAACCTCGAACCCTTTTTCTTGTCTTGATTTGTCACGGGTCCTGCATTTCGCAGCACCATCAGCGTTTCGCGCGCCAATGGCTCTCGGGTCCATATGGGCGCGATTAAGGGGACAGCAATCAAGTACGGCAAGAATTGTAGCCCTTAATCTCGTCGGGTTCGCGACATGGATCCCCGTCGTGGCATGGTTTAATCTCCATGTGGCCTGAGTTGACGCTCGTCGATGGAGCGTCCATGTATCCATTCATGAATGAGGATAAAGATTCCACGTTGCGGAGAGATGTCATACTCAATTACAAGCGGTCGCCGCAAAAGGGTTTGGAGAGAGGCATGATTGTCACATTGAGGTAAGTCTTTGCCTGCAGCTCTTGGCACGTTGACCTTCTCACGAGAGCCAGCCCTCTAATCAAGTGCTTTTCTATAGGAGTCCGTTTCATCCTGAAGTCACAGCGGTCAAGCGAGTAGTCGCCCTTGAAGGGGATGTTGTGAAAACAAAGCAACCATATCCAATTTCAACAGTCAGGATACCCCAGGGACATGTCTGGGTGGAGGGGGATGGACCGCCGGGATCAAGCTTGGACAGCAATACGTACGGGCCTGTGTCAAAGAGGCTGTTGACGGGGAGGGTGACGCATATCGTGTATCCGTTCAGGAAGTTTGGGCCGGTGAGCTGGTGGGAGCATGAGAGAAGACTGGTTGAGTGAGGCGAGTTGCAAGCATTGATGATTTTGTTGTACTATTGAGGAGGGAAGACTTTTTCTAGACCATGGTCTAGCGATTACAGAGGATTTACAACATCCGACTACGTAGATTCTCATCCAATTGACGCCAATTATGGCTACCAGTTGCTCATACGTCTCTCGTCTTTGTGAGTTTAAAGAAGCTGGCTCAGATATTATTGCTGGCACAAACAATCGTCGCACGGACCAATCGGCCATGACACTGCACAAAGCACCGAGATGGCAAAAAGTGGCTCGCGGATAATGTCGACCGCGGGCGAGAAAAGTTCCAGCTCGGGCACCTCGAATTGACCACCACGCGACAAACTATCGGAAACGGAGCGTCATTCTTTTTCCCCCCCCCCCCTTTCGCTTCAACATTCATTACACCACAGCGACGCGGGAATAGAGAAGCACAGCCATTTCCACTTATTTAAAACTGTCCGTTGCTTTCAAATACGTTGCAGTTTTTATTTGTTGGCTTTTCTCCTATTATATCCCCCGTACCCCCCGGTCATTGGCAGATCGACTCCTTTGAATCTGCGATTTCTTCGACGGTCCTCGCGGGGCCATGACCCTCGCACCTCAAGTGTCCAACTTCTTCGTCACCACCTCGTCTTCGTCTACTGCATCTGCAAGCGGGAAGAGCAACGTGGACGTGCTTGAAATACCGGTGCCAAATCGCGATGCCGGTATATACCCCAACCGACCGTCAAATTCAAGAAACGTCATAGTGCCCGACGACGGCCATACCATGAAAGGCGACGATGTCGAGGCTGAAGGCCGGCCGCCTTATCTCCATGTATGTTTTGATATTTGGCTGCTGGATGACAGGTGTCAATGGGCGCATACGATGGTTTGCATCATTTGATGGATTGAAGGACATGGTTGACTAACGAATGTTCTTGCCCTCCAGGCCATGATTGCTGGTGGCATTGGCGGCTCAACTGGAGATTTGCTCATGCACTCTCTCGATACCGTGAAGACGAGACAACAAGGTGATCCGAATTCGCCATCGAAATACACGTCATTGGGGCGATCGTACTACACAATATGGAGACAAGAGGGCGTTCGGCGTGGCTTATATGGGGGTTGGATACCCGCGCTGGGGGGCTCCTTTCCTGGCACAGTCTTGTTTTTCGGCACATACGAATGGAGCAAGCGATTCTTGATAGACCGTGGGCTGCAGCAGCATTTGGCGTATCTGTCAGCAGGTAAGAACTTATTGTCGACGTGTTTTTGGGTCGTCTCCCTGACCTTGCGACACGCCGCTGACATGCTGGCAGGGCTTCTTGGCGATCTCGCTGCATCCATCGTCTACGTTCCGTCGGAAGTCCTCAAGACCCGGTTACAACTGCAGGGTCGCTACAACAACCCCCATTTCAAATCCGGCTACAACTATCGAGGCACCGTAGACGCCGCGCGCACGATCGTCCGGACCGAAGGTGCGGCAGCGCTGTTCCATGGGTACAAGGCCACGCTCTATCGAGACCTGCCGTTTTCAGCACTGCAGTTCATGTTCTGGGAGCAGTTCAACGCCTGGGCGAGGGTCTACAAGCAGAGTCGGGAAATCGGCGTGCCACTCGAGCTCCTTACTGGTGCCGCAGCAGGCGGCTTGGCCGGAGTCATCACCTGCCCGCTCGACGTGGTGAAAACCAGGCTACAGACCCAAGTGAACCCTCCAGCCGACCAGTCGAGCAAACTGAAAGAAGTTGGTGCCGCACAGAAACGACACATATCCACCTCATCTCCGAGCACTCATCGACCGCAGCCCGGCGCCATCGCCCTACATACATCATCTGTCATCACTGGCCTGAAGGTCATTTACCGCACCTGAAGGCATCGCCGGCTGGTTCCGAGGCGTTGGTCCCCGAGGTGTGTGGACGTTTATCCAGAGCGGCTGCATGCTGTTCTTGTACCAGCGATTATTGCACCAACTTGCAGTCTTGATACCAGTAGAGCGCGAGGACGTATAACCGCGGCTTCCTGCAATTGGTTTGCCGGCCATGAGCGAGAAGTGTGCTCACAAGCTGGGCAAAACAAACAGCAAAACACGTCCTCGTCACATTTTTCGTTGGAAAGACACGACGTCAGTTCTGGAAAGCGTGTACAGAGAACTCGAAAGAGAGAGAAAGATGTATGATTATTATATTGAAGATGGGGGGAAACACACTGGCATATAGACAGCGCGGATGGGATGCGGAGAAATCAACATAGGTGGCCTTCACATCATTGCACGGCGTTTGCGGATGAAGGATGGGAACACGTGGTACCAAGTCCCATGGTTTCTTTGTTATTGTAAATAGAACGGTAATATGGCTTCATTCGCGCCAACTCTCTCCAAACCAAAATACACCCAATTTTCTGCGCGGATCCTGGCCCGAGGTATGTAAGGTGTCATCACAGCGCAGGTCAAACTCGTATGGTGCGATTCGCACCCGTCCATCTCCCCCCCCCGTCTATGGCATCAACCGAATCCTAAATGGGGTATCTTGAAGCATCGCCTCTGCACGACCAACACCAAATAAAATCATGCCTCTCCTCTAGACCAACGACAAATCGCTGCTTCGGGCTCCCGCACAGCCACCTAATTAATCACTCTCGCTCCCCCGGACATCCGGCGACTCCTCAAAGTCCTCGACGCGCCGCGCGAGCTGGTCCCTGGCCAAGCAAACAGCTATAGCTACCGTCAACGCATTCCACACGCTCTGATGCCTGTCCATGAAATGCATGTCCACGTGGAAACTAACATATGCGTCCGCCCCCTTTGCACTGTCCACCGTCAAAAGAAACACGCTGGACCGAAGGATGAACAGCCCATATACGACGGGCGGTTTCCTCCTAAACACGAGCTCGTCGTCGTCCGCGTCTCCATTCGCTCTTCTCCGAATATATCTGTCCACCAGCGCGACACTGCTCTCTTCGACGGCCCAGAAGTCGTCGTCGCGATCAACGCGTAGAAACTCCCGCTGAAGCAGAGCGAGTGCCCGCATGCGCTGCTCCATCATGCTCGTGATTTCAGATTCTCCCAAGCTGGCATCCAGCTCTGCGGTGATGATGTTGGGCACGTAGCGCAGGTGAGAGTAGCCGCCGTCCTCGGCAGCCCATGACAGGTATCTGTCTAGGGATTTCCTGATCAGGGGGGTCGCTTTCTGACGGAGGCCGGATTGGACGGTTGTTCTGACAGAGGAGGTCAGGTCTATTAGGCGGAGGAGAGCCATGGTTGCTTTTAGAAGAGGGGTGTTAGTCTTGCGGTTGATGCTTGAGGCGAGATGCTCCCCTTGTTTTTTGGGGGGGGGATATACCTTGGAAGTCCTTCCCAGATCGGCTGTACACGATCGGCCGGACGTCGTTCATTGAGAAGACGGTGTCGAGCATGGGGATGCCCCTGAAGTCTACTTCCCAGTGGCCGGGGAGGATGGCCCGCTCTGCTCTCTGGAATAGAATCTCGAAGAGCCGCTCTTCGTCTGGGGCCCATGTGCTGGCGCCGGGGTATCGTTCCTTTTCGAACTCGACTTCCAGTTGTGTTTCCGTTTGCAGAGCTAATGGGGCGTCGCTCTCGTAGCCTGTGTCCAGGGAATCCAGGATCGACGTCTCGTTTTCTTCCTCCTTAATGGGCATTGCTTTGGCTTTGCCATTCGTGGGGGAGTCTGTTGAAGGGGGTGTGCGATGGGCCGGTCGTGGTGTGGATTCTGGTGGTGTTGGGGACGATGGTGTGGAGGGATTGTGAGAAGGTGTTGCGTCCATGACGGGCGGTTCTCGAAATGGCGAGTTTTGATTTGGGGAGGAGAGGGGCTGGGATTTTGTCCTTTTCTTGTTCATGCGCCAAATGATGAATTCACAAAGACTTCACAATGGGATGGCGAGGTGAGCAGGCGGGTTGGTCGGATGGGTTGGTTGTATGCATGGTGAACAAAGAGGTGAGACGAGAATGAGAACGGCGAGGGCCAAAATCGTGAATTGTGGGAGTGTGATCTTTTTGGTGCGAGGAGCTGTTTAGGATTGGATCCGGGAGGCGATGGTTTTCACGTTCGGCTGATAGATTCGATCTGGATTGAATTTATTCAGTTTGCGGTGCAGAAAGAGATATTAGCTCGGGGAATTAAACGAGTTGAATGCGGAGAGGTCGTGGCTGGCGAGGCTGCGGCTCAGATACACGCGATATGAGGATGAAATGGTGAATATGCCATCGGAGCGTTCGTCTTGATTGCCTCTGGCTCAAGTAATCATGGAAACCCTAGCGTTTCATGAGTTCTACGAAGCATGATAAGTTTCTCTTGTTTTTTGTACTGTCTTTGTCTAAACTTCTTGATCAGGTCGCTAGCTCCCGAAGCGCAGGGCAAGTGCTTACGTAAAGACACTTTTCCGTCGCAATCCACCCTTTGAACACCCCTCCCCCCCATGAAATATTTTGGAGCTCCTGCCATTCGTCAGAAGAAGAAGAAGCACATCAGCAACCCAACACAAAACCATGGCGGAGGCAGTCAAAGCAGCAGCCCGTCAATTGCCGGGCTTCAGGCTCGGACAGAAGCAGGTTTTTCTGTACGTCGTCTGCCCAGACCAGTCCGAAAGGAGCACCTCCCCCCCAACGAAGCCTGCTTCCAAGTACCCCTACGATTCACGAAATTCGATCTGCGCGACTACCTGTGGAATCTGTACGACGTGGAGGTCACCAAGGTCCGATCGTTTGTGAAGCAGCAACCACTGACGCAACGGAACTCGCATTCACGATCATGGTACAGGCCGCAGCCGCTCAAGATCATGATGGTGGAGCTGTCCAAGCCCTTTCAGTGGCCTGAACTGCCGAGCAACTTGGAGCCGTGGAATCACGATTTGTGGAGGATGAGGGAGGACCTGATGGAGAAGCGCAACGAAGACCAGATCAACCAGCACAAGTTCCAGATTTCGATGAAGAGCAAGGAGCCTTTGTCCAAGGAGAGAAGAGAGCTGGCTAGTTTGGCGAAGAAGATGGCCGAGGGAGAGGTCAAGTGGTCGAACGATGTCGTGTTGGATCCCAAGTGGGATGCACTGCTGGCGAAGGAGAAGGCGGCGGAGGCAAAGGCCACGAGTTAGAGTCAGGGGGGCGACGGGCTCATGTCCAGTCTGCGGGCGTGGTGGCGTGGAATACATGGGATTGTACGATACATGGGGGCACGGTTGTATATTACTTGGAACCACGGCATGGCTCACCGGGAGAAGTTGCACTACAGAGGTCAAAGAAGTTGGCGTTCACCCAACGATAGCTTGAATATCATAAACGAAGACGCTGCCGGCGAGATCATAACGAGATGATAACCTGGGGTCTACTCAGGCGTCCAGTAAAGCTTGTTCTGGAAGTAAAGGACCTCATCTCCCCAGCTCCACCATCCAGCCGTCAGATTGCGAGCAAATATTTCCAGTCCGCAATAACCTGCGTTGCCGAGAATCTCGGCAAACAAACCTCGTAGACTGGGTTTTCGGGAGTGAACATCTGGCGCGGCAACAATCACTTTCGACTTTAGGTGAGGAGGGGTCGGGGCCCCAATGCGCTTAGCAATGAGGATCTTCTCCCACGGCTTTCTCCAAACAGAAGCCAAGTCATATATGGGCTCGCCTGCGACCGTGATCTTGAGCCAAGTCCACTCGGCGGCCAGTTCCACGCCCCAGGAAGCGAATACGCCGGTGGACGACGCCAGGAAATCTGGTATGGCGGCCTTGTTCGTGATCCAGACGGCTACGAGGCCGTTGTCGGCAAGATGCGCCGCGACGGGTATGCTGGTCAGTAGGGTTCGCATCTCGGTGAGATTGCTGGCCGTTGCGTACTTGCTGGTTCGCCGCCTGGCGGAGCGGTTCGGCCACGGCGGATCAAGCACGATGAGTCTGAAGACGGGCGCGGTGTTATGAAAGGTGTTTCTCAGGTCTTGGACGGAGCCGTGCAAAGATGTCGCATCCTGGACGGCGACTATGCTGGAAGGGTCCCCGTCCCCGTCCTCGTCCTCGTCACCGTCATCGTCACCGTCACCGTCACTCTGGGACAGAGGCCGTCGTCATCAAGTCGTTGATTCGGGCTGCAGGGGACTGGGCCGGCCAGTCGTGTGCCGCTGCTCCATGTCGAGAACGAGATGATGATGCATGGCGGCGTCGACTCCTCTTCGGATCCGGCGTCGGGAAGGCCTCGCGCGGCGGTGAGTCCGAGTAGACCCGGCGCTGAGGACGGTGTCCCGGCAGGACTTGCCCTTCTTCGAGGGACCGCGGGATGTCAAGCAGGACGACGGTGTCGTCCTCACTTTGGAAGAGCACGCTGCGAGACGTGGCGCTGGTCCATTCGTTGGGGTCCGACATGAGAGATGCCTCGGCGCAAGGCGACGCCAGTTGAAGGCTTGTTGAAGAGCGATGGGGCGATGGGGCGATGGGGCGATGGCGGGGAAATGCCAGGTATTATTACGTAATAGAAGGGCGTCTCGATCTCGGCAATCCACGGTTGAAGGCCAGTGAGGCCACGCCCACTGTTGCAAGCCCCGGAATGCCCCAACTGCCAGCGGCTGGAGCCCTAAAATACTGCTACTGTAGGGCCCTCGGGCTTGAGGAGTGATTCGGATGACGTCGTCTGGGTTTGCCGGCAGCCCCCCACCCAGCCAGGTCCCGTGCTGTGTTCGTCGCTCGCCTCCGCAAGCTTAAGCCGAAGCACTTGTGTGTCTTTCTCCCGCATCAACACCCCTTGTTCACAGAAGCAGGCATCTAGTTCACATCCTACAGACTCCCATCTCCGCCCCCTCGTACCACAACCTCATCCGTCCAACGGTCTGCCTACCCACGCCGGCATGCGGCTTCGGTGATCCTTCACTTTCTACATCCCACTCAGCCCACCGTGCTGTGCTGTCGGCATCCGGAATGCCCGCGTCCTCGACCCTCGCGGACCATGCCTCCATGACTGAGATTGCGCGCGACAAAGTCCGACAGCATGCCGGGGTAGCCACCGCCGCCGCCGCCACTGCGGGCACTACATTTCCTAAACAGACAAAAGAGCCAGCCGTGTGCCCGACCGACGAAGAAGCGATTACACCAAAGAACAAGACGCGATCCTGGAATTATGTTTGGAGGTCCGGCGTCGCAGGTGGCGTGGCTGGCTGCGCCGTGAGTACAGTTTCTTTTCTCCTTCTCCTTCAACTCTGGGGTCTGTCATATGCCTACACGGCAAGCAGCTCAGCTTACTAAATGCTATCATCATTCCTGTAGGCCAAGACGATAGTCGCGCCGCTCGACCGAGTCAAGATTCTGTTCCAGGCCAGCAACCCTCAGTTCGCAAAGTACACGGGATCCTCGTTTGGCGTCGCTACTGCCATCAAAGACATCTTGCACTCAGAAGGCGCTATGGGCCTGTTCCGCGGCCACTCTGCCACACTCCTGCGGATTTTCCCCTATGCAGGTATCAAGTTTCTCGCCTATGAGCAGATCCGCTCCAGAATCATCCCCCAAAAAGAGTACGAGACGTCTCTGCGACGGCTCCTCAGCGGCAGTCTGGCGGGAATCACTTCCGTCTTCTTCACGTATCCGCTGGAGGTCGTTCGAGTTCGCCTCGCCTTTGAGACGAAACGAGAGGGCCGCTCCTCCTTGACCTCGATCTGCAGACAGATATACAACGAGAGTCCTGTTCGAACGTCGGCGTCGGCGAGACTTCCCCATGCGCCGGCGCCGGCGCCAGTGCCGGTGGCCGCCGCGGCCAGTTCCATTGTGCCCCGGAAAGGAGTGATGAATTTTTATCGCGGCTTCTACCCGACGTTGCTGGGCATGCTCCCCTACGCGGGCATGTCCTTCTTGACCCACGATACCGTATCTGACTTGCTGCGCCATCCCTCTGTCGTCAGATACACCACCTTACCGAAACGACAGAGCCAGGCGTCGGACAAGCCAGCGCCCCTGCGGTCATGGGCTGAGCTGACGAGCGGTGGAATTGCGGGCCTCATCTCGCAAACCTGCTCATATCCTCTTGAAGTCATCCGTCGGCGCATGCAGGTCAGCGGCGCCGTGGGCGATGGCCACAGAATGCGTCTTGGCGAGACGGCCCGTCTTATCCTTCAGGAGCGTGGGTTCCGCGGTTTCTTCGTCGGCCTGACAATCGGTTATGTCAAGGTGATCCCCATGGCGGCCGCGAGCTTCTACACTTACGAGCGCATGAAATTGATTCTGGATATATAAGCTTCGCACGGCCTTTTCTTCTTCTTTTCTTCTGTCGTTCAACATGGATCCTTTGTGTCCGTGGGCGGGTTTCATTCGATGGTTTTTTTTTTTTTTTTTGCTTTTTTTTTGGGGCGTTGGCGCAACAGAATGCAATGCATGGGAGAAAAGCCATCTCCCGGCTTGGTCTACTTGGAGCGGCGGATGGATACACGGAGCGAAAGAATTGTTACATCCGGATGGGTCACGTGTCTTGAAGTAGCGAGTATCTTTTAGATGGCCGTCTGGGTCTTGCAATCTAGAGCTTTGTAAAGTGAGGGCCTCCAAACTGAATTTGAGCTGTGTGGGAGGAGCACGAGGTTTCTTGGCTCTTGAACATGAGTACGAAAACGCGCTGCAGTAACTAATTCATTTATAAGCCTAAAACAGACAAGGTACCTCCGCACGCGTTTTCCCGTAGCAAGGTGCCTCTTCTTCCTTGATATTAGGAGCATGGAGGCAGAGAGGTCAGAGACAAGGGGGGTGATCACATTGTGGAACGTCGGATCACTTGGATGACTAAGCGCGGTCGCGGTGGTCGCTGCTAAACTCCCCTGTATAATGTGGGCGGGTCTTCGCTATACCCCGCCTTGCGTGCACGTGCAACGGCTCCATGCTCCTGACACATTATTAACTAGCGCCACGCGGGCTAATAGAAGATTTCAGTATTATTACGAAGTCTATATAAAGAGTCCCAAGGGTGCGCGAAATAAAAGAGGTACCTTCCTACAAGAAACCGCATGCGGAGGTACCCTGTCTAATTTAGGCCTAGCTACTACTGCGCGTTTAAAAATCCGTTGCTGCGCGTTTACGTATGTACAGTTCACTGACTGACACTCCGCGTTGTGTTTTGGTGCAGACTTGAGCCAGAAGTGGGGGGTGAAGTGGGGGGGGGCAGGTGCGAGGCACCTGGCCCATCCAGCATAAAAACCCCACTTAACAGATTTTTTAAAGGGAGAGTTCTAGCTTATTTTTTTCTATCTTTAGATTATAAACTAAATTAATTTAATTTATAAAAGCTTCGGTGTTTAGAGCCTTAGTTCTTTTAGTAACCACGCTAGGAGTTAGTAATTAAAAGCTTCTTTAAGCTTTCCTATAGTTAAGTTATTTTATTATCTTTATCCTTATTATTATTAGACTAGGGTAGTCTGTTTACTAATATTATTATTATTACCTACTGCTTAATCCCTATATATTCCTATAAGAATCCCTATTATCCTATTATAATCTTTACTACTTATTATTATCCTAGATTTATAAGAGTTAGGAGATTCCTAGTGGAATCTATAGATAGTAAAAGTGTATATCTATAACTTAGAGTTAGTAAAATTATTATTACTAGGAAGTATTCTAGTAAGAGAAGACTAATTCCCTCTTACTAAAACTAAAGATAAAGCTATATTCTAGCTAGCCTATTTCTTCTAGTAACTTACTACTTTATTAGGATTAAATTTACCTTTACTAATACCTAAAGAAAATATAACTAAGGCACTTACTTATTAGCCTATAATAAAGCTATATAAGTTACCTTTATTGCAAGATATTAGGACCTTTAATAGGTCTATGTCTGCAGGTTAATAGTTAAGTTAACTATAGTAGACCTTTAAAATCATTAATAAAGGCAGGGATATTAACCTAAATACTTTTATTTAAGCTATTAATATAGCTTTAGGTAGAGGAGCTACTACTTTTATTAATAGTTTAGAGTAGCTAAGGCTAATTATCTTAAAGGCTAAGAGTAGTTTAGCTATTACTAGGGATTTAGCTACCCTTTAATAATTACTATAAGAGTAATACTCTCTAAATATTATTAATAAAGAAGTAGAAACTAGAACTAATATAGGACTTTACTAAGGTAAGGGTAAGGCCCTTACTACTTACTATTCTTATATTTTAAATATGCTTTATTATACTAGAGAAAGGGATAAACCACTTACCTCTAACTATTCCCTTATTTTAATTAAAAGTTATACCCTTTATAACTTTATTTAATAGTTTATTTAAGGATTATATAATAAATTACTAATATAGGAAGTAATTAGCTAGAATATATTAGCTACTAATAGCCTTAGAGAGGTATAAGAATGCATTAAGCAAGCTATTACTATTTTAAAGGCTAAAGCTAATCTTATAAAGATAACTATAAGGGATATAAAAATCACTTTAATAGAGGAATTTATTAAGCTCTAGAGTAAGTGCTTTACTAATAAAGTATTATCTTAGGTATATAAGCTACCCCTAGGATTTATAGAAGTATTAGGAGGATAGAGATAATAGTCTACTCTAGTTAATACCCTAATTACTTAACTTTAGCCTATAATATTATATCTAGGCCTCTTAGGAATATATAGTTTTACTAACCCTTAGTAATTTAGTAAGTATTAACCTATACCCTAAATAGTTAATTACCTACTAACTCTAGCTACCTACCCTTAGAGTTAGCACTAGATATAGAATAGAAGTAATACTAATATAGGAAATAGAATATTAGCTAACTAGTAAGGTACTAACTTTCCTAGCTAGGGAGGTTATAGAGTAAACTTTACCCCCTTATACTAGAATAGTACTACTAACTTATTTTAACTACTATAGAATATATTATTAATAACATAGAATACTAGTCTAAGAGAACATACTCTAGAATTAAGACCTATAAGTAAATTAAGAAATTAGTATATTAATAAAACCACGCTATTACCTTATAGGGGTGCTTACTTTAAGTATAGTATTACTAGCTATTATACTATAAACTATATAATAACTAGAAATAATTTACTATAGTAATAGGAGTCCTTATAGCTAAAATTAATAACTCTTCCCTCTTAGAATAACTAGTCTTAGGTACCTAGGTAAGCTTATGCTTAATTAGCTTAGGTATATCTAAATAGTAATAAATATAAAGATATAGTAATATCTAGAGTTATTAAGAAAATCCTAAGTAAGTTATTAATTAGAGCTTAATATGCCCCTATTAAACCTAGGTCTATCTTAGATTTACTTACTATTAAGGAGAACCCTTAACTTATTTAACTTAAGAGAAACCTAGCTACTATAATAGAATTATAGAAACTTAGAGCTTATTATACTAATATAAAAGCTTAGGTAAAGGATATTACTAATAAGGATAAGCTACTAAAGCCTTTATTTAAGAGTCTTAAAAAAGCTAATATAGAAACTCTTAAGTTAGTTACTTAAGGTGCTTTATAGGTTATAATATTAATCTTAGAGGCTATATTACTATTAAAGAAGCGGAAGGGAATACCTCTTAGTAAGATACTAGTAAGGGAGGCCTTAGTTTTAAAGGCTACTTTATTAGTAAGGGAGAAGGTAGTTAAGCAAAATATAAGAGTATTAAGCAAGATTTAGGGATATAAGGGTCTAGGCCTTATTAACTAGAAAGCCCTAGTAAGTTATATCTTAGTCCTAATCTTATTAATAGATTTATAGTAAATTAGCCTAGAGATATCTAAGTAGTTTTAAAAACTATTATTAAGAGTAATAACCCTAAAGAAGCAAATAAAGAAAAAGGTAGGCTTCTTACTTAGTATAAGCTTAGTTTAGGCAGTGTCTAATAAGGGTTAGAAAAGTCCTATAGCTAATAATTATAATACTAAGCTACTTTAAAAGTATTAATTAGGTACTAAGCTATTTAGGATTATAGTCTAAGCTTATATAGGTTTTTAAAAGGAATAGGTATTTAACCTTAAACTAGGATAAGCAGTGGCTAATTAGGGAGCTAAGATTAATATTATATCTTAAGTATTTATACTATAGGAAAACATACTAGTTTATAATTTAGGATCTATTAGATTCTAAGGACTATAAATAATTAATACTAATAGATAAGAGAATATAGTTACCTATTTTATATTAATAAAGGTAGTATATTATAGAATTACATAATTAGTTTAGGTAGTAATCACTCTAGATTATTAACCTAAGAACTAAACTATCCTAATTCTAGGTTTGCCTTAGCTCTATAATATAGGTACTAGGTTTAATATTAGGAACTCTAAACTTATAATTAGGATTAAAAAGTAAGAAGATAAGGTAGTATCTATTAAAGGACCCTTAGTAGCTTTATTAGGTTAGTAGAAAGTAATACTCTATTTAGCTAAGCCTATAATCCTAGAAAGGTATACTAGTTAAGATAATATAAATATATCTCTAGATAAGGCTTTATTAGGATTAGAGGATAAGGATAATTCTAATAATTTAGAAAACTAAGTTACTTACTATAACCTAGTTAAGTTAAAAAACTAAATCTAATAACCTAGGGTAAACTTCTAAGTAAATAGTTTTATAAACTCTCTTTTATTTATTTCTAGGTTAAACCTATAGTATAGTTCTCTAGTCACGCTCCTTAGATTACTTACCTTATTTTAGTATAAAAGAAGTTTTAACTTATAAATTAGCTTAGTTTTAGTGTATTTTTTTTAGAGGTAGATATGCTTAAAAGGAAGGAATACCCTATAGAGTTAAAGTTCAATAATAGTAAAGTAATATTTTAATAGACAAAAGATAACTAGCTAGGACCTATTGCTTAGAGCTCTTTATTATTTCTATTTCTAACTAAGCAAAGAGTATAAAGGCAGGAAGCTAACTAGGAGACCCTAATTAAAGTAGTGTTATTATAGTTTAAGGGTTATAGTATAACCTTAGGCCCCCTTATCCTAAGGTCTATAGTAGAAGATATTATACAAACCTTTTATATATATAGAGATCTAAATGCTTTATTAATTACTAATATCCTAGCTATAGACCTCTATATGCATATACCTTAACTAAAAGATAATATAAAGCTATAGGTATAATCCCTAAGGAGAAGGTAATTAGAGCCTTAGAAGTACTAGTTAAATTAGTTAGTAACTAAAGGAATTAAATTAGGAATATATAAGTATATTATAGCTACTAATAGAGAAATATCTAACTAGTGTGTAAAACCTATATTAGTACTAAAAGATAAGTCTAATTTATAAGCTAAGTAATAACTTACTTTTAATTATTCTTACGTTAAGAAGGATATACCTAGTAGTTAGTTACCTTTACTAGCTAAGGTTTATAACTAGCTTTTAGATCTAAGGATTAAGTCCTATAGCGTGTTTAATCTTAAGTATATATATTAGTTAATATCTATAGCTACTAAGTTAAGGTATATGTTTGTATTTAATATTCCTAGATTTAGTTAGCTATAGCTATCCAATATGCCTTAAGGCTTATAGTTAGCTAGGTTTATAATAACTAAAGTAATAAGAATTATACTAGGCCTAATACCCTTACTATACCTAGAGCTATCCCTTACTATACTATAGATACTAGGTAATCTAAGTGCACTAGCTATATATATAGATAATATATTCTATAAGTATACTTTCTTTAATAAGTAATAGTCTTTTATTAAGGATTATTTACTACCTAGATTACTATAGACTTTACTAAAGCTAAGTTTTAAGAAAGTATTATTAGGGATAAGCTTAATTATTATAGTAGGTTAGGTCTATAAGGTTAGTAGAAAAATATATATTAAACTAGACTAGGTAGCTAAGTTAAGGGAGTAGCCTATACTAATAAATTAAACTAGTGTTTGTTTATTCTTAGGAGCTATTAGACTATACTAGCGTTAGATTAAGAACTATGCTAAAATTACTTAATCTCTTAATTAGCTTATAGGGGATATAAGCTAGTAATAGGGAGATTTAAAGGCTTTATCTTTCTCTATATTAAGGGAGAAAGCTACTACTATCTTAAGTATATATAGATATATATTTAACTTACTAACTTAGCTATACTCTAATGCTAGTGGATTTAGTAGAGAATATATAATACTATAAGTTTAAGATAAGATTCCCTATCCTATTTTATATAATTTATTTCTCTTTACTAAGACTTAATAGAACTATAGTACTTATAAATAGGAACTATATGCTATTATTAAGTTTTATTAAAAGCATAAGCATTTTTTTAAATTAAGAGTAAAGTTAACTATTTTTATAGATTATAAACTACTTATAATATTTATAATAGCTACTAGATATAAGGGTATTTATACTAGATAGGTTATAGAGCTAAGACTGCTAAATATAGAGATTTATTTTATTTAAGAAAAACAGAATGCTACTGCTAATAGGCTATCTTATACTATATTTCTATTAGATAATTATATAGATAATTTAATAGAGTTTAGGTTAAGGGATATAGTCTAAAATTAGTAGATTTAGAAAGATAGAGTTAGAGGATATAAGGAGATATTAAAGACTTTAAAAGCTAGTAAGACTTAGAAGGAATCTAAGTTTAAGGGGTTAAGTTAGAATATAAGATAGTTAGAGGTATTGCCTAGGTTTAAAGCACTATAGAGAAAATACCTAAATAATCTATAGTATAAGGAGATTATAAGGTTCCTTACTACTAGGAAGTGTTATAAAGGGGATTATAACTATTATATAATTAGGAGAATAGTTATAAAAGTATAATAGTATAAACTTAAGAATAGGGTTCTCTAGTTTAAGGGAAGATATAACTAATAATATTGCCTTATAAGGGAAGAAGTAGTAAGTGCTTTATAAGAGGCTTATAATAATTCTAGATATTTTAGAGTAAACCTAACCTAGTAATAGTTAACTTAATCTATGTTTTAGCCTAGGATAGGAGCCAATATTATTAGCTATATTTTAGGGTGTATACTATATGCTTAATATACTACTTAAAAGATAAAGGCGCTAAATTAACTAGTAGTAGTGAATAAACTATTCTAAGTTATAGGGATAGACTATATTAGGCTATTTCTAGAGTCTAAACAAAGGATTAAATATATGCTAGTTATAGTGGATTATTTCTCTTGGTTTATATAGTTATTTCCCTATAAGTTAATAGGTACTATAGAGATAGTAAATTATCTAAAGGCTTAGATAGATAGATTATTAATCACTCTAGAGGGTTTCTACACTAATCCTAGGCTAGTATTTATATTAGCAAAACTATCTATATTTTTAGGAAGGAAGGGAGTAAACCTAATAAATACTCTAAGGTAATCTTATAAAAGTATTAGACTAGTGAAAGTCTTAAATTAGATTCTTTAAGGGGTATTAAATAAAATAATAACTAATAAGAGGAATTAGAATCTTTAACTCCTAGATATAGTAAAGATATTAAATTATTAATATATAGAGTCTATAGGTTATACTCCTACTAAGGTAATATATAGACTAATAAGGAATATAGGGATAGGGCTAGGGGCCCTCTTAACCTAAAGCTTAACCTATTAGACTAATGAATTTCGTAAGACTCTTACCTAGCTATTAGAGAAATCCCTAGAAGGGGATGTAGTAATGTATTTTATAGGAAACGTTAAATCTTATTATATAGCTATTAAGACTAATAGGAGATTAGAAGTTACTGCTTATAGGGAATGCTATAAGTAATAGAGAGTTAAACCTTTTAGACTAGCTAAGATAGTAATAGTAATTACTAAGGGGAAGCCTCTAAAGTTATAGCTATAATAGTAAGGACTATTTTAGGTTAAGGCTTAGACTAGGCATGCATTCTATTAACTTATTAATCTAGATAGATTAAGAGTAAGAGAAGGGCATAGCTTAGACTTCTATAAAGATGCTTTAAAGGCCTATATTCCTTATACTAATTATCTAAGAATATTATAGGATTATTTACTATTAGGAAGAATAAAGTTATATTAGTAAAAAAAAAAAAAAAAACCAGAGAAGCTAAGGGGGTAGATAATATTTAGGATTAAGGTAATATAAGGGATTTTAATAAAAGAGAAGAAAGAGAAGAGAGAGAATAGGTAGAAGGCATAGCTTAGTTATTATTTAAAAGTAAGAAAAGGTAAGCTAAAGGTAAGCTTAGAGTAAAAAATAGGAGGAGACTATATACTTTTTTCCCTTCTTTTATATTTTATTACTTTTTATCTCTTCTCTCTTATTACTAAGGCTATAGATTAAGACTAGTAATCCTTATTACTATTTAGAGTTTAGCTATAATAAGTTTATTATTTAGAGATTTCTAGAGATTTTCTCCTTCTTACTTATCTTTAAATATACTATACTTATATATTCTTAACTAAAAATCATTACCTATTAAGTTTTTTATAGTATAGCTGTTATAACTATAAGTTCTAGTAAGGCACCTAATCCTACTAAATAGAAAGTTACTTTATTTATAGTAAGGGAGATATACTCTATAGAGGTTAAGTAAGTAAATTTATACTTATTTAAGGAATTATACTTTATATAGGATAGAGAGGTGCTAGCTTTTACTTACTTTACTTAGAAAGAAGGAATATAAGGATAGAGAAGTAAGAAGGTTAAGGGGGTAACTCTTAGGCTAGATAGGTAACTTCTAGTTATTAAGAATAGGGGTAAAGTACTAGTTAAGATAGTAAATAAGATATAAGGGGAAGACTTATTTAAGAATAAAACCCTCTAACCTAGGAAATAATATATATTTAACCTTTTAAATAGGTACCTAAGGCTATATAA
Organism: Epichloe coenophiala; assembly: GCA_018801565.1. Taxonomy (NCBI): domain Eukaryota; kingdom Fungi; phylum Ascomycota; class Sordariomycetes; order Hypocreales; family Clavicipitaceae; genus Epichloe; species Epichloe coenophiala. The sequence goes on along the minus strand of JAFEMN010000010.1, from coordinate 299,814 downwards.
ACTTAAGGAAATAGTAATAATTACTAAGTTAACTATGCTTAATTTATTACTTATAGGAATTAAAGGTAAAGAGGTAAGTGCTATAATTAAGAGCCTTAAATAAATCTTTATAGGATATAGCTTAGATATAATATACCTAGTAACTATATAAGCGCTAAACTAGAACTAGAGAGATAACTTCCTTTAGGATAATAACTATATAGTAAGGATATTCTATAATTTAGTAAAAGGGAATTATATAAAGCCCTCTCTAGTAATTCTTTACTAAGACTTACTAGTAAAAGGGAATCTAAAAGTAATAAAAGGCTTACTCTTACTAGTAGCTAAGCAGACTTTAAAGACTTAGGTAACTAGGGAGTTAAGGAGATTAAAGTTTAGGTAGAAATTACTTACTAAATAAGGGAATTTAACTCTTAATAATCTATTAACCTAGTATGCTAAGATATATAAATAACTAGAGAAAGGTAATGCTATTAAGCCACTATATACTTATAAGAATATAATAGTTAAGATAGTAAGCCTAAGAAAAGGGAATATTAGATTAGTTAAGAGGGATAGTAAGATAAACTAGCCTACCCCTTAATCTAAAGCTACTCCTAGGATTTACTTCTATACTTTCTCTCTTATATTTACTCTTAACTTTCCCTAAACTATTCTTAAGATAGTAGTAAGGTTTATTAATATATATTTAATAGATCTTTTTTATACTACTAGCCTCCTTATAGTATTAGTAATATAGGGGGATTTAGTTAACTTAGAGACTTATAGGTCTAAAGACTATATCTATATTCCTAGGAAAAAGGGCAGGTATATTATCCTAGATATTAAGCTTATTAGGGCTAAGAAGTTCTGCCTTTATTTCTAATATTAGCTATAGCTAAGCTATAAACTAAAGCTATTAAAGTTCCCTTATTTATTCTAAGTTATACTATTATTATTAGTAAGAACTATTAAGCTATTTAGTGATAATATAAAGATAAGATATTAAGGCTGCTAGGTTAATAAGGTAGTGTAATATAAGTTAAAACTAGTAATATTAAAAGTTAAGGGATTATTAGCCTACTACTAACTACTAGTAATACTAATTTATTTATAAGATTATCTCTTTAGTATTACCTATAAACTAGTAAGGTCTAGAGGCTTAATAGCTAATATACTAATAGTGCTTATCTAGGGTCTTTAAGCGCTTAGATTATTTTGCTTAATAGGATTACTAATACCTATAGACCTAATTATAGTTTAATCTATAATAGTACCTAAAGACTTTATACTATAGTGTTATTTAACTAGGGCTATAGTAAAATATATAAGAACCTTCTATTTATATAAGGGAAATAAAGAGAAAGTCCTAATAGGACTAGAGGATAGAAATAAGCCTTTTTACCTATAGAGAGTAAAGTAGCTACTAAGAATAGGAATACCTAGTAAAATTATAGGGAGTAGTAATATCCTAATTACCTTAGATAAAAGGGAGTATATTAGAAGTAATAATAAATTATCTAAACCACCCTCTAACTCTAGGGATAATAATCCTAGGGATAAGACACTAGGAGGAGGAAATACTAAGAATAGAAGGACTAGAAGTAAAGTCTATAGGAAGGATAATACTAGGAATAATAATATTAAGGGTATAGGAAATAGGGAGAGTAGTAAATTAGAAGGTAATAATAATACTAGGAAAGGAAATAAAAGTAATAAAGAAGGAAGAAGGAATAATAGTAACTCTAGGAGTATAGGAGGTGCTAAGGGTAGGAATAAAGAGTCTAATAAAGATAAGAAGAAGGCTATTAAGGGTATAGGGGGAGAAGACCCTTCTATAGCTATGCCTATAACTAATAATATTAGTATAGAAACCCCTCCTAAGGATTTAAATAAGTAAGAGGCTTATAATAGGAACTAGAGCAGAAGAGAAAATAAAGAATATAATAATAATACTAATAATAGTAGAAAGTAAAAGAGGGACCTTATTAATAAGGGATTTTAGTAACTACTACTACTATAACTATTACCCTAAGGACTACCTCTATTACTATAGAGAGAAAGGGTAACTCCCTTTATAAATAAGTAATTAACTCTTAACTCTATATTTATTTAGGTAATAAGACCTATTATAAGTAAATATCTATAGCGAATCTAAGATATATTTTTACTTAAGGATATTTATAGTTCTAAGAGGGAAACTATTATATTAAACTTTACTTTTATTTTATTATACTATACTTTCTAAGCTAATAAAGAGAAAGTAGTATTAACTCTAACTTATCTTAGTAAGATATTAGGAGTTATAGCTAAATACTAACTAATTCTAGACTTATAGGACCTTATAAGACTTACTATAGACTATAAAATTTCTATATCCTTAACTATATTTATCTTTAATAAGTATAATAATCTTTAGTTAAAAGGTACTTCTTAACTATCTAAGGTTTAATATATAACTACTAAGGAATATAGTAATATAGTAAATAAGTTTAAGTTAAGGGCTAAATAGAAAGCATAACCCCTACTACCTAGGTTACCTATACTACTATCCCTAATTAAAGTATTTAATAACTAGTTAAAGCTCTTATTAGATCTTTACCCTTATAGTTAGGCTATAGCTATACTAACTTAGTAGCCCTTAAGAATAAAAGCTTTAAAGTCTTAGCTTAATAGGAATTAATAAAAGTACCTTAAGGGTAAGGTTAAAGTAATTAAGGTATTAACTATAATATCTAAGGCCTATTACCTAGTTTATATTACTCTTAGGAAGCTTAATAAATTAATTAATTACTATTAGAAAGGTATTAATATTATAGTAGTTAAGGGGTTATACTTATATAAATTAAAAGAAGTTAGTAAATTCCTAATATTAGCATTAAATAGGAAGAAGGGAGTCCTTATTTTTTAGGAGAATTTTAGGTTTTTATCCTTAGTGTAAGATAATAAGTAACCTAAGGGAATAGTTAGCTAACTAGGCTTATAGGCTAATGCTCTAGGTAGTAATTAATTTATAAATACTCTATTTTCTAAAGTAGTAGCTAAGTGTATATATAGAATTAAGGGAGGACCCTGCCTCTTAAGAGGTTTAGGGAGGATTAAGACTTTAATTAGGATAAGAGATTACCTAGTAAAGTTAAGAGACTTAATAAGATAGAATTATCTATTTAAGGAGGCACTTAATATCTATAAAGAGTTATTTATAGAATTTAGGGGAAGTAGAAATAGGTTATTAGCTCTTATAGATATAGATATGCTAAAGGGGAATATTATTATAATTATAGATTAACTCTATTAAACTAGGTCTAAGGGGAAGTATATACCTTAAGGGTTAGGGGTTTAACTATATAAGCTTAAGGGAGGGGGCCTATAATAATATTAGTTACTTTATTTTTTCTTTTATTAGTTTATTAGGAATATTAGTTAGGGGTAACCACTAAGTAGTAGTGGATGTAAAGGGGGGGGGGGGGTAGGTGCAAGGCACCTAGCCTACCTAGCATAAAAACCCTACTTAATAGATTTTTTAAAGGGAGAGTTCTAGCTTATTTTTTTTCTATCTTTAGATCGTAAACCAAATTGATTTAATTCATAAAAGCTTTGGTGTTTAGAGCCTCAGTTCTTTTGGGGGCGCGAACACCCCTGTCAACAACGGATGTCGGACACAAAAAAGGCAACAGGGGATAATCTTGTGGAGAAGACTATAAATTTTTTTTCTTTGTGGTGAAACGACTTGGCTGTGCCATCTCACACGATGGTCAAATGTGAGTTCATTCGTTACTCTACCGACAGAGGAATTGTTCAAAAAAATCACTTTTTATTGCGCGGCACGAATCATGTATGTACTACATACATCAACACTCGTGTTGCCCCCTCCCCCCCCCCCCCAAAAAAAGCTGAGTCGGCTCACTTTTCCTATTAGAGAAACAACAAAAAATTCACCACGCCTTGTCAATGCTCCGTCAACTACAGGTACAACGGAATAATGCGGAGTAACGTGTCCACAAGTTCACCCGCCGAGGTGGGGACTTAAAACGAACCGAGATCAACCTCTTCCCGTCGCCTCCTCACATCCACCTTTAGAAGCGGATCTATGGACATGGTGAAACCGTAATAGCAAACCTCCGGATTCTTGTCATGCAGCCTAACGTCGTACTTCATCAGGAGATGCGCCAAAGCCATCTTGATCTCGTTTGCTGCGAAAAATCGCCCGGGGCAGGCATGCTGACCATGCCCAAAGCCCAGATGGTCGGGGCCCGTGGTGACGAGCTGCGCGGCGTTCTCGTGGCCCTCTTGTTTGCGCTTGTTGAACGCGCGGGCGCCGTCCCATTGCAAGGGGTTCTCGTACACGCTTGGATCCCACATGCGGTCGCTCGAGACGGCCGTCAGGCTGCCCTTGGGGATGAATGTGCCGTCGGAGAGGGTGACGGGGGCGCCTACGAGGCGGTGCATGCTGACTTTTTTGATCATAGTTCAACATTAGCTGTTCGAATAATGGGTTCAGCATGAGAGTTCCTGGGTGACTTACGTAGAGCTACAGGCTTCATCCGCTGACTCTCCTTGACACAGCTATCCAGCAACTTCATCTGGTACAGCGTCGTCTTCTTCCAGCCTCCATCCGACAGGCACTGGATGATTTCCTTTCGCAGTGGGTCGATGAAGTCCTGATTCTGCGCCAAATCTCCAATCGTCTGGGTCAGAAGATCGGTAGAAGTGTGGATGGCTGCCGCTGACAGGAGGAGCTGCACGAGAACGGGATCATATTGTTGCCCGTTGCCCGCCATCTCAAACCACTCTATCGCGTCGTTATAGGGGACGTAGTTGCCCGATGCCTTCTCACGGCAGCGTCTCTCCAAGACAGGTGCCATGCACGCGCGGGCGTCTTTAATGAGGGATGCTGCGCGGCGACAGCCCGGGTAGAAGCGGGAAATGAGGCCTCGGATGGGCGCGGGATAGACTCGCATTTTCTCTGCCGAGTCGAACGCGGCCAGAGTGTATTCGCTGGTGACTGTGAGCCATTTCTCGTTGCGGCATAGCTCTTCGCCGAGGAAGACTCTGGATGAGACGCGGGCGACGAGGCGAAGCAATGCGTCTTTGAGGTTGAGTGTGTGCCAGTCTGGAGTTGAATTTCCTTGTTAGCCAGTGAATGGTGCATGGCATGATGTGTTTCCTCGCTCCATGGGTCTTTGTTTCATATCTTTCTTTGATATTGCTGCTGGTTTGATGACGTACCTTCGGCTTCTGTGAGGACGTCTGAGATGGCGAAGGCTGTTTCTTCATTAAGTTGCTGGGTGATTCTGTCTAGAGCACGACACAACAAATGAACAAGTCAGCAACTTGGCCCGTAGGTCAATGGTACAAAGTGAAGCGCCAAGGGAGAGCTTACTTAGGTGTTTCGTCAAATATTGCTGCACAACAACCTTCACAAGTCTATCATTCGACTGGAATGGCTCCATTCCAAGTACATCGGACGGAAATGACTAATCCTCTCTGTCAGTGCCTATTGTATTTGTTGCTGTTCCCGACGGGGAACATGGTTTTTTTTTTTTTTTTTTTTTAAAAAACCGCCCAAACATACAACTTGTCTTATGAACCCAGTAAAGTCAAACCGGTCGTCGTTTCGAATGTCGTTTGCAAACTTGGCGGGCAGCACGATTAACTCTGCATAGTCGGCCATGATGCGGAAACTCTTGCCTGGAAATGCCTTGTACGCGCGCTGAAGCAGGCTTCGCGCGCCGTTGACCGCCTCTAGCCTTTGTCTGGTGGCGGTGACATCGAAGAACTTGGGCGGGTCGACAATGGGCACATTTGTCTTGGGCCTGGTCAAGATGCGAAATGTCACGATGCTGACGATCAGCAGGAGTAGGGAAGACGTATAATATGTCCTCTTTTGGAAATCTGTAAAGTCCATGTTCGCCCATGCGGACGTCGTATTGGTGCTTGCATACATGTCCATGATGGGCAAACAAATGTGACCAGCCTTATGGGTGTAGGTAGGACTTGTTGGAAATGGAGGAGAGGAGGGAGGCAGAGGCTACTTCCTTTATACTCAGACGAGAGTAACATGGCACGAAGAGTATGTACTATCGGGATGAAGAGAGTCTTGTGGGCTATTCGATGTCATAGAAAACCCCGATTGGCCAAAGTCCATTTTTTTCGCGGGATAGCTCAAAAGTTCGCCACCCTCTCGGCCGTGTTGTCTCGGCCGCGCTGTCTACATAACTTCCCGTAGGTCTGTCTGCGGGGACTTTAAAAGCCCGATACCGTCGGAACCGACTACATCGGAGGGTAGGTGCCACGTGAGGATCCACAATCTAGAAATGCAACAGACTCTCAAATCACAAGGCGCAGGTTGCAACAGCAAAGACAAGAGTGCGTGCTCTTGCGGAGTTGCGGGGGGAGGCGTGCAGAAGCGAGACGTCGTGCGATCGTTAATGCGGGCAAGCATCTTTCTTGATTGGCCAGACTGCCTGCCCGTTTTATGCGTTTTCTGCGGAGATGTACAGTGGGGGGGTGGCAGAGTGGAGTCACTGGAGCGTAACCTCCTTCCCCCAAAGCCCACCGCCATTGTCACTTTGTCAGCCTCGAACTTCGGAACCGGGTATTTCATCCAAATTGTGCCCACCAGAACACCAGAACACCAGAAAGTCCAGCAATCAGCCAAGTAATCAGCCATGGTACAGATTGCAGCGCCCTAGTCCGTTGAGTTACCATCACACACACGCACACGCACACACGCACACGCACGCACGCACACTTTGGTCAGCCAGCCACTACTTGTCAGGATTCAGACCCACCATCCCCATCCTCAATCCCCATCTCCATCTCCAGGAGTTCCCCTCAGCCATGGGACGGAAATGGCGCCAGCGGCCCATTGCCTGTCGGTCGTGTCGCCGGCGCAAGATACGATGCTCGCGCGACTTCCCCTGCTCCAACTGCACGTCCCGCGGCATCGAGTGCGTTCAGTTTTACGGGCTCCAGGAGCCTGACTCGGCCGCCGCTGCTGAGAACAGACCTGACGCTGCATCTCAGATGCCGCTGCTGCAGCGGTCGCTCCCCGAGCCACCACTTTCTCGAGACAGCAGTGAGTCCGTCTCCGTGCTCTTCCCGGACGCAGACATTGAGTCCCGGCTCGGCAAGCTGGAGAACTACATCACGGGGCTATATGTGTCCCGAGCAGCTGCGCAGTCGTCCCCGGAAAACAAGACCGATGGCGATCACGACCAACGCCAACGCCAACGCCAACACCAGAACCAGAACCAGCTGCAGTTAGCCCCAGACACACCTACTAGGCAGCTTTCACTTCTAAAAATATCAACTCTGAAGCAAATCACCGCCGATGCTGTATGGACTGGCGGCAACTTGATGCTCAACAAGCCGCCGCTCACGCTCACACGCACGTCCCCTGTAAGCAACCGTCTTTTGTCTTTTCTTGATTGTTCAAAAGGATAATGCAATTTCTTCCATCGAAGATCTGACGTCACCAAACTGACTGCGAATCTGCCTTTCGGTTTTGTCCCAAAAAGGCCGAGAGCTTCTTCGATGCCAATGTCTCGTTCCATCTATCACCCATCAGACTTATCAACAAGCCCTGTTATATTCTGCAGGACGCCTCCACCGGCGATGTTGGCTCCGGAGCACGCCAGATGCGCATATATCTTCCCTTGTTCCATGAGGCATGCACTATCGTAAACACCTTTACTTCAGACTGGACCATCTTGAGTCCTACCATCCACGTCCCGACACTGCTTGTCTGCATGCAAACCATCTACACCAGTATACAGGAGCAGAAGCCGGTGGCTCTGGACGAGTTGCTGCTCTTCCTCTGCATGATTGCTTCCGTGACGCATGCCAGCTGTTTGGGTGATGATGTGAGCAGGTTGTTCGAGAGCCATCCAGGGGCGGACTCGCGGTGCGCAACATGGATAGACGCCGCGTTTGCCGTTGCTGACGATGTGACGAGGCGTGGGCTCACTGGCATAGTATGCTTGCAAGCTCACACTATTCTGACCAAGGTATCATGCTACATGGAAGGAAGCTCGGTACGGAATCGCAGTCTCGTCAGCACCTCGATAGCAATGGCCCGTGAACTGGGCATCCACCGCGTCGACCTGCCGGGGGAGAAGTTGGGCCTCAACTCCCCGATGGAAATCGAGATAGCACGACGGTTATGGTGGGACAATACCACCCTTGACTGGTGAGCTTTGGCTTTTCATGCGCCACTACACCTCGGAGTCCAGCTCGGAGTCCAGACGAGACTTGCCCAGAAGACAGATCCAGAAACTAACGCCCGCGTGCAAGGTTCCTTGCTTTATTTCCAGGGCCTCACGAAGGAGTATACACCATCCACCCGCAACACATGGCCGTTAACAAGCCGAGCAGTGTGCTGGGCTGTGCCGCGAACGGCAATGAGCAGCCTCTCCCAAATGTGCAGGTCCAACAAACCGAGCTCTCTTTCTTTGTGTCACGGATCCGACTCGCCGAAATTGGTCGTGAGTTCGTCGACAGCTGCCCGCTATCCCGGCCCAGTACACACGAACACAAGCAGGAAAAGCTACACGAGTACGACGCCAAATTGGAAGAGCTTCAGAGAAATCTGCCGTGCCACCTTGCCTTGAGGAAGCCCGGCGAAATGCCCGAGCTACGTGGCGAGGAACACTCTTCGTTCGTGTTCCAAAGCATCCACATCAACTGCTTGATCTACATCCAGCGATGCATCGTCCACCTGCGCTTCCCGTCCTTTGCGAGCGACGATCAGAGGTTCTCCTTCTCCTACGACGTATGTCTTGGCTGCGCACGGGACATCGTCTCGATGCACAAGGCCATCAGGTCGGATCATCCATGGATCATGCCGCGTCTGAGAGCGAATATTTCTCCCCGCGCTCTGCTGCTAGCTAGCATCATTTTCTTGTTGGACGTGTGCTCAGGCGCGGAGATTCGAGACCTGGAGAGCCAGCGGCCGGACATGCTGGAGGCGTGGCGGCTGCTGGGCGAGATGCGAGAGGACTCGAACCTGATAGACCAGTTTCTGGACTTTTCGTCGCAGATGTTGAAAAAGTACAATGTTGCAGACCTCATTATTTCGGCGCTCGCCGACGCGGTATCGTCCGGCTCTGTTGACACCCCGGCGTGTCCTCCGTACCCAATGCCAGATCAGGCGGACATGTCCCAGATGGATGGGCCGATGACGTCGCAGGGCATGCCGATGGATGCAACTCAGCGATGGCAGACGCTAGAAGCGGATTTCGATATCAAGACGATGTGTTGGGACAATGTGCTGTGGGGATTCGATACAATTTTAATGTGAAATTCTTCTTGCAAAGGCGACGGGAAATGATCATCCTGATACTCTGGCGTTGACAGATTAGTTGTTCAAGACGGGATTCCGCGGGTTTACAGCAAATCTCGGCTCCAGAAAAGTTTGTCTTATATCCAGGGTGGAGCCTTTTAACTGGCAAAATGGCATACATGTGCTTAGCATATACTGCCTATGTGCTAACGTACTGTACAAATCATATAGGGCATATACTGCCTATAGTCCCTATGGCTCCGTGACTTGCTTGACTGACTGACTGACTGACTGACTGATTCAGATATTGGCCTCACCTGAGCCGCCGAGGCTGCCTCCCTGGAGTGGTATCTTGCTTGAGCTGACCAACCCGCGGACTCCTGGTTCAATATCTTTACCACCTTCGCGTTGATCTGCCTTTCAACGTCACGCTGGGGGCCTGGATGAAATCCATGTCGGAACTGGCGGACATCTTGTATGCGATTATAGGGCAAGCTCGACTCGAATAATAATGCCAAATGGCCTGGATATCCGTCAAGGTTGGGTTGAGGCGGTGTGAACGAGAAATATCCATGCCATGTGGAAGGGAGCTCTGTCGGGTAGGAAAGGCGCAACGAGCGAAGTTGCGGCTGGAGGGCGACCACCTCCAGGGGCGTGGGAGGCACGATGGTTAATGGGGCCGGCTGCGGAGGCTAACCCGGTGGTCTGGAAGACATCCTCCGGGTATCCCTCCAAAAACTCCTTCATCATCTCCAGGATGAAATCGGGAAACTTCAGCGTGGCCATCAAGAGGAAGGCACTCATGTAGAGAGTCCTGGTGAACTATCCTTGCGAGGGGCGGGCCATCTCATTCGTTCCACGCCCTTCAACATCTCGGTCGCCCTAATCTTCAAAGGGCTGCCGGCCACCCACGAAATCAGGCCTTTGATCGCTTTCAGGTTTCCCTCAACCAACAGGTCCTGGTGCAGAATCACCAAGCCGGGCGGGACACAGGTCCTGCCGTGCGTCAAGTCATGGTAGGTGCCGACCAAATGATCGTCGTCTCCCGTGAACAGGGGAGGGAAAGGCCTGCGATCGGAACGTTAGTGTAAATTCCCGCATGCTTGCCTGGGCCTGCCAGCTGGCGAGGTACGAGCGAGGCGAGCCTCGATAACGTGATTGTTGACAGGTGATGACAGTGTCACTGCCTGTTGTTTCCAAGCACACGGAAAATGCGGACCGCCAAACTGTCGCAAGGCATATAGGGGATAACACACGCACAAATTAGTGGCCAGTCGGCTGCGCCTCTTTTTTTCGTGTGACACAGACAACTCCCAAGACCATCGTCAATGCGTGCTGTCCTGTTTGGCTGTTGGCAGCCGTGGACTTACATGGCGTTGTGTACGTGGAGAAGACTAAACAGAATTGGATGCAGGAAAGCCTCATTGTCTCATGATGATGAAGTAGCCAAGTACATGCTAATTCCGATTGCTTCGTTCGAGACCTCCTTTGCTTCATGCTTTGGTTCCCAGCCGTCCATCCCCACCATCAAATTCCCTCCATCGCTTCCGCCGACCGCCACCCGAACAGACAGTGGAAAAAAGTCGGAAGACGAGAATCCCCAGTGAACACGGAGACGTAGAATGAGACATTCGAATATTCACGCTCTGTAGCGCAAAAGAAAAGGGAATGAAGGGGAAAGGGTAGAAAAGAGAGGGGGAGCGGAGCGGAGCGGGTAGAAGAGAGGAGGAAAGAAGGAAACTGGGAGGCTGGCCTACCTTTTTTTCGCGCAAGACCGCTCTCGTTACACGTGGCCACTCGGTAGGCGACGTCAACGAGCCTCTGCTCTGGTAGCTCGGCTTTCGAGGGCGGAAGACCTTCGAAGACATTAGGACGCCGTAGTCTACTGGCTGGTGTGGGCGAGTAGCAACTCACGAGTTCCCCATTGGAACATGGCCGGCCTCGCCGTCGCGCGTCGAAACACGGTCATCTTCCAGGTTGGCGTGAGCCCTCATCGTGTCTGGTCCCGACTTGCGACGGGTTGCCTGCTTCTGCTTTCCGACCGATGGGAGGTGTCAGCGTTGAGCAACAGGAGTCTGGCGGCTGTGCTTGTCGAGGAGATGCAAGTTGTTCAGGGATCGGGATGCTGGTTACTCAGTGCTTACTGTTGAATGATGACAATAAAGAAGAGAGAAGAGGGGCGAAAGCATTCTCGCCGGCCTTGATCACCTCCTCGGCACGATAAAACCGGTGAATCGCCGTGGGCACCAGTCCCCGCTCCCGACGTTCATGTCAGCCTTCTCGCCGGGGCTGATGGGGAGTGCGCAGAGGAGCGGCAAGTGGCCGCCGGTAATGAGGAACAGGCGCTTGCCGCGGTTTACGTGCTAGCAAACCTGGAGCTTGGTTATCTGGCATTTGCCCGCTAGGTTGCCGGCGGTGCTGCCCTAGAGCGTCTGCAGGGGCGGATAGATAAGTTTCCTTAACTCAGTAAAGAGGCAGAGCTAGCAGAAGCGTAGGTAAAATAGCTGAATGTCTGTCCTGGACTGCATGGCGCGTAGCGTCACCAGCAGCTGGAGCACCCGTCCCTCCGCTGTTGCCGCGGCACTGTGAGCGATTGTGGTAAAAGGTTGATCTTCTCATGTCTAGGTGGTGGACCAATTGTCTCTGGTCATCAGGGATTTCCGGCCCAACCGCGTCGATGTATCGTTGCACGCACGCGCTGCCCTTCCGTGATCAGCCTTTTGTCTGGCGTTTCTTTCGACATTTAATAATAATAGTTTGAAAATTTGGTTCTGGTTCTGGTTTTGCGATCGCAATGTATAATTGCTACCAACTGTGAGCGATTGTGGTAAAAGGTTGATCTTCTCAAGCTAGTCTGTCTCCTGCGTGCGCCATATATGGTGCCATCACGTGACACGTGACAGGCACCCTCTGGCGCTGGCGGGATGGCAACAACACTATCGGCCCCCCCCCCCTTCATCAGTGGTCGCGGCTAGCAGGAGGCTCCTTATCTGCGCGACTGATCCCGGGCCGAGTACACTCCTGACCAGCGGGATGCATGCGTCGTGGCAGTCAACGTCGCCTGCTGTCGGTGGCCCAGGCGAGGTAACCTGGGTCAGAGGGCCGCAAACGCAAACCCATTCTCGCTTCTCCAGCGCCCACGGGTTGATCGTAAAGTTCCTACAGAAAAAAGTCAGCGAAAGATCGGCGAGAACACCACGAATGGTTAACCATGCGCAAACTCACAATCCCGGGGGCGGGAGCGGCCGAGCACATGGCAACCTGAAGCATTTTCCACCAGATCGCTCACGTCCTTGTTGTAGGTCGACTGTCGGTAAGCAGCAATCTTGTACGGCAAGATTGTGTGCTCCGATGTGGTCTGTGGACGTGGGAGGTGCGAGATGCGAGGTGGTAGGATGGTGATGAACTCTGATGAGAACAAACTAGGGAATTCATCATGATTAGTAGGCTTGTTGGTGGGGGGGAATGAGGAACCAGGGGGCAAAGAAGTGTGGCAGTGGCAGGTTCGTTCCTTCTACGGACCGTAATACAATTGTCTTTGGCAAACGGAAGCGCGGAAACGCGGAAACGCGGAAACTTGCAAACGCGGCTGGCCCGTGACCAGGGCTGACGTCGACAAAGTGAATCTACATTACAATAACAGAGACGACTCATCTATGTCGTACAAACATTCGTACGTAGATGTGTCGTTCCAGGTGGATTCGTATAGAGCCATATCATTCTACATGGATCTGTAGAGAGTTTTGCAAAGCCATATCAAGCCGTATACTTCTAGATTCACAACATCTGCCAAGTGCGTATCTGCACTCGGCGTTTGCTCGAACCTTGGTTGCAGGGACTGTTCGATGACTAGCTCTACCTGGGTAGTTTTGACACGTCATAACAACATCCACGCGACTGCCAAAAGAAACAATGTCGACTTGCGTTTCATTCTATTCATTCTATTAAATCATGGTATTCATCATATCTTCACAGGTACAACTGTCCCGCCGCCTTCGCAAGCTCCCTGAATCTCCCCAGCACATCCTTGTCCACATTTGCAGCCCAATGTTCTTCAAACGCAGCCTCGCCGCCCACCCTGGCCACCACATCCTGCAGCCTGGTGGCTAAGAATTCAAAGGTAGGTACGCAATGGACCGGGTCCTTCGCCATGGTCTGCTGCTCCAAGATGCTCTTTGGGGTGTCGTACTCTGTGGTTTCTAGGTCGCCCCAGACAAGAGTATCTGGCCCACTGGCATTGCCCTCTTGGACTTCAACCGTGACGAGGGTCCACATGTCAAAGTAGTCTTGCAGCATGGCCAGTACGTACTCTTGCATCGGCGACGAAAGCTCTAGTAGTCTCGTTAGGCCGAGGAGGTACAGTTTCTGTCGTTCCGGGTGGTCCATGCTGGATAGGTGGGAGAACCACTCTGGTGCGAGCCAGGGCCAGACTTGGTCCAAGCCACCAAAGGCAGTGAGCATTTGCACAAACATGTTGGGCTCAGCCAGTGATATGCGCGCGAGAATGGCAAAGTAGTCCCCCTCGGTGATGGTGTTGAGTTTGCTAATCTTCCTGTTGGGGCCCGTGGTCTGATGCGCTTCCCATGCGTCGTGGAGGTTGGTCATGATCTTGTTCATGAAGCCTGTTTCGAGCATGTCTTGGACAATGACGGAGATGCCGCCGGAGCCGCCGAGCTCTGTAGCTGCGCGGATCATGTATTCTATGCAGACGGTGCCCAGGCGGACTTGTTCGCGACTCTTGGAGTCAAGTGTGCCGGACAGTGCTGCCAGGGTGTGGCGGCGCAAGCCGTCTTCGAGCATGGCCAAGGGGGCGATAAGGATGTACGATTCTATGGCAGTAAGGGCTTGAGATGCAGTGTCTGATTGATATTCGAGGAGGGGAAGAGCCATGTCCGCCAGCCCAATCACCTCAGGGGCCAGCGGTGCCTTGCTTTGCATGAGGATTGCGTTCCACAGCTCGAGTGACTCGTCGATTAGGTGTATGTGAAGATCAGATCCCGGCCGCGCTGCCTCGGAAATCAAGGGGATCATGAAGTTCTGGTACCGTTGGGACGTGTCTCCCATGCTCATGACGAGCGCAGCAAAGATGGCAATGACGGCCTGCTTGATCATGTACTCCTCCGTGCCGGAACCCTGCCACACACTGGGAAGTGCTGCCATCAACTGGTCGCCGAACTGAGAAACCTCTTCCTCCATTCGAGTCACCAAAATGCGAACCGACTCCAGAATGGCGAGTTTTGTCTCGTCCACATCGACGCTCTGAACAAGTTGTATGAGTTGAGATAGCACGTCTGCCGTATAAGGCAGGAAGGCCTTCACGACGAACCCGAGTTCGTCGGCAATCCATCGGAGCTGCCTCGCTGCAGTAATTCGCACCACCAAGTCGTTGGTCTCGTCGTTGGGGTTCAAGAAATGCTGGAAAACTTGATACACCAACGGCCTACTCTCATCTGCAAGTTTAACAGGTGCCCACTGACTTATGAGAATGGCTATGCGTCTTCTCAATACTTTGTACAAGCCGCCTTGCTGCCGAGCATCATGAACAATCGTCGATGACAGAACACCGTCAAAATCGAAAACCTCGGAAACATGGGCGGCCGCCAGACCCATCGCCGTATACACGGCTTCCTTCGTGGCGATGTCAGATTGGGGGGACTGCGCGGTCTGGAAGTATGAAAGCAAAGGGGGTATTATGAGCTGCTTGAAATTTGTAAGTAGATCCAGGAACAACTTTTCAGCACAAGGGCGAACCTCCCACTCGTAGGCGTTGCCCTCACTTTGCTCTTGGTGCTCCCATTCCTCAGGGTCTTCCTCCCACAGCTCGAGATCTGAACGCCGAAAGACAAATAGGTGCGATATGATGATGGAATTTACGATCTGAATGACCAGGTCGTCCTTGAACAATTCAGTTTTGATCATGTTTTTCGCCTGCTCCTGTTCTGCCTTGACCTCAGGTGTACGGTACTTGAATGTCTGGACAGGCTGGAAGGCTATTCTGATGCAGGCTCGAAGTAGCAGCAAGCCCTTCAACGCCAATCTCTCCTGCAGAGGGCCTTCGACTTTGGCTTTAGGTGTGCTGGCATTTCCTGTTCCCTGACGAATACCGCCAGACGCGTCGAAGACGTCAGCAAACCTCGACACCAGATCCCAGTACGCATGTACGAGTGGAAGGGAGTTTGGTAAAATGAAAAAGCTAGCGGCATGTTTCTCGGCCATGTCAATGTGTAGTTTTGTGAATTGAAGAAGATGCTTGCCGACGACGCCCTGATAATTCGAGGGCAGCGTCGAGTCTCGACCGACAAAGCCATCAAGTAGTTGACCGAATTGATTCTGAGATAGGGACCAAAATCGCTCCACAGAGTTATCCGTATGTGGCCGTTCGTAGCCAACAACAACGAGTCGTCGAAGGATCTTGAGAGCTAGTAAGCTATTGAACATGGCGGCGTTGGCGTCACTCTCTGAACCCTGGCTACTGCTAAGGAACGACAGCCACGAAGCGGACTTCTCGGCGTAGATCTCGTTCAACACGTAGACAATCTCGGGCGTCACCGACTGCAGAGCTGTCTGTGACTTCTTTAGCCGTGCTGTACCCAACTCCTTGACGACCCGAAGCAAGACTTGAAGAGTGCCGTAAAGCCGTTGCTGATTCACATCTTTGCTAGACCGCAAGAGGCCTATTATGCTGGAGAGAGCATCGGGCCAGTCTGTCGGATAATCAATTCGAACGACCTTGGCCACAACAAAAGCATTGTGCATGGCGAGGTTTCGTTCCTCCTCGTCGATGGTGCCTTGGAATAGGCGAGACTGTATCAGATTCTTTTCGTCTTGTTTGATGCCGTTTTTTGTTTGAGCGAATGACCTCCAGTACTTATCGATTCCATTTTTCAGCTGAATCACGGCCAAGAAGCGAACGTCGCTGGGGGGCTGCTTTATCGAGATAAACGGCCTGGGAGATGGGTTAGTTGACGTTTTAGCAGCGCATGTTTCGGAGGAGTCGACAACTTACCTGCAGCGAGGAGTAGTAGCCGGGTGTCTGCTCCCATGCCGCAAGTTGCTGACCGGCAGTTTGTCTCTGGGCGTGATCGTTGATAGTCTCGAGAGTAAGAGGAATGGCCTCGCCAGGGACCTCGATGGCGAAGCTCATGGCTGAGCTCATGGCTGCTGCGCTTTTGCGGCTTCGGGGCCGTCAGTCTGCTTTGCCCGCTTCTTATGCGATGACTGGCCTCTGAAGCGAACAGCAGAGATGGCATCCAAGCCCCGACGGAGTTATAGATGGCGAGGCGAAAGGGCGAACAGGTTCGAAAAGAATTTGTCCAGCCACCAAGCTTGGTGGGGGTTCTGTTCCCCGCGATATAGAGGGGGTCGTAGATAAGCAGAGCACTATTTTACATGCGCTGGACAGCATACAGCATGCTGCTGGGCTGGGCTTGCCAACCAGTGGGTTGCACCACGGCGCACGGGGTGGAGCCCATGCCAATGGCTTCAGCAATGAGCCCGTCCGATTTTCGATGTCCACCATCGTCGACAACCTTCGACCATCATCAGTGTGCAGCCCCGGCTGCCATTGAAAGCCACCATCACCATGATACGCTCACGAGCCCCTCACCAAGAAGTCCTACGCATAGCAAGCGCCCAATGGACCTGTCCAGCGTGCCTTTCGCGCCGCCCATACTCGCAGAAACAGAACGGCAAGGCCGAACCGCCGGACCACCGAAAGCTAGGCCAACAACAAGAGCTGTTCATCAACTCCGTGTACAGCCCCGGCTCGCCCATTTTCCTACCAAACGGAGCCAGGATTTTCAACCGGCTGGTTGATTTTCTGCGCAAACAGTACGTACGATACGGCTTCCAAGAGGTCATCACGCCGACGATATATAAGAAGGCACTGTGGGCCAAATCAGGCCACCTGGAGAACTACGCCGGCGACATGTATTCCGTCAAGGGCAACGCCCATCATGTAAGAGACAAAGCAGAGAAGGAACAATCTTCCGCTTGCTGTGGTAGCGACCGCGGTGCCGCAACGCAGGACACGGAGGCGGACGATGAGTATGGCTTGAAACCCATGAACTGCCCAGGTCATTGCCTCATCTTCGCGTCCAAGGTCCATAGTTATCGAGAGCTGCCCGTACGGTATGCCGACTTCAGTCCCCTGCATAGGAACGAGATCTCGGGCGCTCTATCTGGCTTAACGCGCGTGCGGCGATTCCACCAGGACGACGGACACATCTTTTGCCGACCGTGCCAAGTGGAGGAGGAGATCGCCAAGACGCTGGATTTCGTCAGAGCGGTGTATAATGTGCTGAGGCTGGGTGTGGGCTACAGGCTGGCTTTGTCCACGCGACCGAGGGACCATTTCATCGGGACCAAGGAAGAGTGGGACAAAGCAGAGGACCGTCTCAAACGAGCACTGGACTCGTCCGGGATGGAATGGAGCGTCAATGAAGGCGACGGTGCCTTCTACGGACCCAAGATTGACATTGTGATCAAAGACTCGGATGGGAAAGAGCACCAAACGGCGACTATACAGTTGGATTTTCAGTTGCCCATACGATTTGAGCTCGAGTACCAGGCTCCCGCTCCAGAGTACGAAGCACGAGGCGAGACTACCGCTGACCCTGCGCTACTGGCGGAGTATGGCCCGGTGCGACCGGTCATGATCCACCGAGCCGTGCTGGGCTCAGTTGAACGATTGATGGCATTGCTCATCGAATCTTACAATGGCAAGTGGCCTTTTTGGCTTAACCCACGCCAAGCCATCATTCTCACGATCAATACGTCCCAACCCGTTCTGGACTGGGCCGACCAAGTAAAGGATGTGCTTCTGGGGTTAAGAAAGACGGCAGGCGAACCAACAACTACCGGTGAGCTTGTAAATCCGACGGGTCTGGCAGTCGATGTCGATTACACGGCGCGTTCACTGGGGTCCAAAATTCGAGACGCCCGGGTGAATGGATACAGCCAAATCATAGTCATTGGGGAAGAAGATGTGAAAAGTCACCAAGTGAGTTTGGGGAGAGAGAGAATGGACCCGTCGGAATTGCGCCAGCGCATGCGCAACCTGGCGGATGCATACGAATAGACTATGTGATACTGAATGTACTTTGTGTGTACAGAATATGTATCAATGCGCCACCTTGGTCTAGAATGAATCGAGTTTCCAGAGCGCGGTCGGCCGAAAAGCTAGTCGGCAAGAACGGGGGCCCACAAAAGAAAGACAAGGGAAACTGTCGCACGTTTGGGCACGTGACTTAGAAAAGATATCCCCTAGCAGGATAAAGATATATATATTTATTACGCTAGATAGCAATTTATGCTATTTACTAGTACTCCTGCGGTGGTATTTGCTTTGTAGTAGGAAAACCGTACTAGGTTGCTAGTTATCTAGATAGCTAGATAGCTAGTTAGTTGCCTAGTTGGGTGAAAAACCTACTACGATTTGTTTAGCTATATACATGGTTCTAGCTCGTGTGTGTTTGTTGCCTAAGCTAGTTACAACGATATTTTTCCTATCCAACTATCCCCGTATTTAACAATCGAGTTCCCAAATCCGTTAATTATGCAATATAGTTGCAAACCCTAGCTTAAATTAAAACCCTAGAGCTCTGGGTATCCTAGCTAATTTATATAGCAAAGTAGCTTGTTTAATTCGCTTGCAAGGCTAGAAAAGTGGGGACCGGATCCACTTTTTCTAGCCCTGCGATTGGTTCAATTTTAGAGGCGTGACTAAGACCTCTAAAATTGTGCCCCGTGTGGGATTCGAACCCACGACCTGCGACCCGGAACAGGTCTCCACAGCGTGGATAAAGATATAGAAAAAAGGATTAAATTAATGCTATCTTCTAGCATATAAATAAAAGAATAAAAGCTTTTCTTTTATAAAGAAAGCTATTATAATAAAAGTTATATTGTGGCTTCCTCCGGACCCTCGGACGATAGTTAGTCTGGCCATGGCTAAAGGTGGGTTCACAAAAGGGATGCACGCGATGCGATTGGTTGCATCGCAGGCATCCCCGCACCGCTTACAGTGGCTTTACACTATAAGACCCACTTTTTCCCCTTTTTACTTACCTTCTCTCCTAGCTAGATTCCTCTCCTTCTCTCTTTTCTCTTCTCTCTTAAATAATATTAACTATTATTAACTTTATTAAATTAAACCCCCTTTACATTAGTGTAATATTCCTTAGTGTAACTAATACTAATTAGTGGTTAACTATAACTATAGATAAGTTAGGTATTATAAGAAGAGATATTTTTATAAATACTATAGCCCCTTACCCCTTAAGCTAATATATAGGCTATTTAGGTAAAGAGGTATAACTATAGAGTGTGCTAAAGGAAGATAGACTAGAATCCTAGTAATAGGCTTATTAGACTTCTAAGGGATTAATTTATTAACTCTTAGGCCTTTAGGATATTTAGTTAATTATTATTCTTATTATTTATTATAAGAAAACTAACTAAATAACTAAATCTATTACTATAAGGTATTTTATTTAAACCTAACATTAAACATAACCCTTAGCTAAGCTAGCTAATCTATATAACCTTACCTTTCTACCCTTTTTCTCCCTTCTTTATAATTATTTACTATAACTATCTTTACTTCTCTATATTTTATATATAGTTAAGTTATTTCTAAGTTTATACTATCTTAAGTTATTTTTAAGTTTATATTATCTTTATTACCTATGTTTTTCCTTCTTCCCTCTTTTTATTATTTTTATTATTTTTATTATTTATTCTGTTTACCCTATTTATCTTATTTTACTTATCCTATTTTTTTTTCCTATTTACCCTATTTACTATATTATACCTAACGTAAAAACGCTATCCTATTATTATACTCCTATTTAGTTTATTCTATTTATTCTATTTATTTTATTAATTTTATTAATTTAGTTTATTCTATTTAATTAAAACTCTAGGCTTTATTGTGTTAATTATATTATTTTATTAAAAATAGTGGAATTTAAATCTAGACCTTTAATAAGAGAAAGAGCTAGTAATAGTAAGGCTTTAATAATCACTATTAAAAGACTCTCTAAGAGTAAACTACTACTATATTTATAATTACTTACTAGTAAGCTTATAAGAGATTAGAAAGAGTTTGCTAAGCTAGACCCTAAAACTACTATATAGTCTAAGCTTAATAATTATATTATAGGATTTATTAATCTTAGTAAGTATTAAGGTTAGAGAGATAATAACCTCTAGGAATTATTCTAAGAAGACTTTAAAGGCTAGTTTAAGAATACTTTTAAAAGGATAAATAAGGATATTATTAAAAAGCTATATAACTCTCTCTAAGATTATAGTATTCCTATTAAATAAGGCTTAGGATATCTAATCCTAGTATTACTTAAGGAAGTACTTTATTAAACCTTAATGCCTCTTTAGCTAGAAAAGAGATTAAGATTCTCTTAACTACCTTAAATATAACTCTTATAAGTTACTACCTTAAAGACCTTCCTTAGTATTTCTTACCCTTAAAGGGAATAATTACTATATTCTTTATAAGAACCCTTATAATAATCTTAGTTATACTAAGAGTTTAAACCCTAATAGCTTACTTTCCCCTCTTAATACCTTCCTTCTAGTAAATAGACTATAAAGAAGATTTCTAAGCTTATAAAGATATATAAGGATAGTAATTACTATAGTAAAAAGCTATATAACTTCCTTATACTAAAGCTTATACTCTTTAAGAGTAAATATAACTAGATTAATCTCCCTAGATTATACTTTAGTAAAGCATTCCCTATTATACTAATAAGTAATACTAAATAATACTTTCTTAACTACCTTTCTAGTAAGAACCTCTTTTATAAAGAGATAATTATAAATATCTATTAATACTTTAAAATAAAAAGTAATTAATAGTTTTACTATTATAAATAAAGTAGTATAACCCTTAAGAATATTATTATTTAGAACCCTAAAAAAAGCAAGCTTAAATATCTTAAGATCCTATTAACTATATTAAAGAGAGTTTATAAAGGGCTATACCTCTTTAATATAGTAAATATAAAGCTCTATAAGTAAATATTAAATATAGTCTCTAGTATTCCTAAATATTAGGTAGTAAAATATATATATATACTAGGCTTTAAGAACCTTACTAGTAATCTCTATAAATTAATTATAATTATAGAAAGTAGTATAAGAAGTACTTAATACTACTAGTAATAAGGTAAAAACCCTTTAGAGGCTATATTTATAAACTAATAATATAGTTAATAAAATTAGAGAGAAAAAGAAAACTATTATAGTAGCTCTAAGTGCTCTAAGTAATACTTTATTTATAGTAAAAGTAGCTACTAGTTAATAAACCACTCTAATACTAAGTAAAAGAAAGAGAGAGAGAGATAGTAAGCTAGTAAGAGTTATTACTTACCCCTTTTAGAAAAGAAGTTCTAATTATTCCTTACTTTAATTAAAGGTAGTGCTAATACTAAAATAGAGAAACTAAAAGACTAGGAATCCTAGCTTAAGGCTTATACTTAGGCTTAAGATAATAATAAATAATAATAATACTAAAGAGAAGCTATTATTAAAGGTATACCTAAGTATTATATAATTCTTCTGCTCTAGGCTATAGATAATTAATAATATTAATATTCTTATAATGCTTAAAAATTAGGCCTTTTAATATACCTTACTTAAGTAAAAGCTATACCTTAAAGAGGCTTCTAATAAGGACTATTTAATTTATTATACCTCTAAGGAATGCTATTCTAAAGAAGTCTTTAGAGAAATTATACTAGATATAGGAGCTTTAGGTTAATTAACTACTAGCCTAGTATAAGTTAAAGCCTTATTAAGATTAATACTATTATTAAAGATTAAACCCTATAGCCTAGAAGTTATTAACTTTAGTGCTAGATTAGTAACTATATATAGTGTAATATATATGCTAATAAAGCTTAGTTAAATTAACTTCTATATCCTTAATACTACTATACCTTTTCTCTTTTCCCTTACTAATATAAATCTTAAAAAGGTTAAGATAAATAACCTTACTAATATACTAATCTAAGATAATAACACTATACTTATTATATATAGATAAGGCTATCCTTAGTAGCTATTAAAGGCAAAGGAGACTATAGTGTTTTATCTATTAGAAGGAGAGATTTATTAACTTTACTAAAGATTTAGTTATTCTTTAATTTAATACCTTATAAAGATCCTTTAATAAGCTAGTTATAATATTAAACACTATATAATTAAAAAGCTAATAAAAGTCTATTATTATTATTAGATAAATAGAAAAGCCCCTAGCTAATTTAAATTCTTAATTAAAGATAACTATAACTTTAACTATAAGATTATTATTAATATTATATAAATTAATAGTTAACTAGTTCTTTATATTATTAATTTAGTAACCTTATTCTAAGTAGCCTATTTCCTTAACCCTAAGAAGCAAAAAGCTTATAATATTTAGGATATAATTAGAGAGTGCTAAATAGATATATATCTAGGCCCCCTAGATTAGATTATCTATAATGCTAGTAATAACTTTGCTTTAGCTAAATTTAAGCACTATACTCGCTTAATATTAATTAAGATTAATAAGATACCTATTAAAGCCTATAATAGTATTAGAAAGGTTAAAAAATACTATAGACCTCTTTACTAGGCTTATAATATTATTATAGACTTAATTAGTAAAGAGATTACTTCTAAATAATAACTCTAAATAGCTATTAAAGCTATTAATAACTTAGTAAGTTTAGATAGCCTTATGCCTATACTACTAGTCTTTAAAGCTTACCTATAAATAATAGATAAGTTATTACTAAGTATCTTTATTATTTAATAAGCTAAGGTAATTTAAAAGGTAACTAATAAAGTTTACTATTACCTAGCTAAGAGGTAAGTTTATAATACCCTTAGTGCCTAGAATAGCCCTAATATATTACTAATATATTAGCTAATACTATAGGCTAATATATATATATAAAGAGAAAAAGATAGATAGCATAGCTCTTAAAAAGGCTTATAATACTAAAGCTACCCTTATAGAAAGCTATAAAGCTAATAGCCTTAAGGTAATAAAAGCAAAGGCTATTAAGACCTAGGCTTATAATCCTAATAAAGCTATTAAACCTATAAAGCCCTTTATATTTATTAATAAAGACTAAGAGAAGGTATTATTTAAAGAGATTATAGCTAGAAAAGTGCTAAATATAGGATTCCTTATAGTAAAAGAAAAGGCTAACTAGAAACTAGCCCTTTAACTTTACTAAGAAGGAAAGATTATAACTCTAGGAAGCCCCTTTAAATAATCTAACTAAGCTAAGATTAATGCCCTATAAGCTTATAATATATTTAGGTTTATAATATTTAATCCTACTAAGCATAGAGGCTATAGGATCTTTAATTCTTATATAGTTTAAGAGATTAAAGGCAAAGGGACTAAATCACTATATAAGAAGTTATGCCTTATTATATAAGGGCATAATAATAGAGAAAAAGAGGCTATCTTAACCTAGTTACTAATAATATAGTAATTAAGCTAACGGATTATTATAGCCCTTACTTTATTATTAAAGTAAAAGGGAATTTACCTTTAGTTATAAGATATTATATAAGCCTATGTTTAATCCTATATAACCCTAAATAGGCTAATTATTATAAGATTACTTAAACAGATTATATACCTCTTTCTAGAAGGCATAGTAATAGAGGTAATTAAGCCTCTTTACGGAATTATAGAGGCTAGAACCTATTAGTAAGTAATATATTTCTATTACTATAGAGATAACCTTAATATAATAACCTTAATGTATAATCCCTACTTATTAATTATAGCCTTAAATAATAAGAACCTCTTTAGTATTATAGGAATATAAATAGATAATACCCTAGGCCTTAGTAATAATAACTTCTTTAAGAAAGAAGAAAGAGAGCTCTAAAAGGTAAAGTTTATAGCTAAAGAAAAACAATGCCTAATAACTATAAATCCCCTTATTTTTAATAGCTATATCCTAACCTAGAATACTAATACCTTACTAACCCTAACCTAAAAGGGCTAAGGTTAGAAGATTAAGGAAATTAATCTATAATAATACCTTACCTCTCCCTCTCTAAATCCCTAGTAAGTAAGACTAGAAAGTACTTATTAAAGGGAATACTATTTAGGAATTACTTTAGTCTAGGGGTATAGAAAATATAGTAATAGTAGTTAATAAAGCTATAAGCTAAGCTATAGTAATAGTAGCTAGGAGACTTCTTAGTAAAGATACTATTATTACCTTTAAAGGAAATACTACCTAATATAGATAAGACTAAAAATAGATTACTAATGTATTTAGACTAGAAGTAACCCTTTACTAATATATACTTAGTATTATTATTAAGGGGTTCCTAGTTAAATATATTTTTACTAAAAACTTAGTAGTAGAAATTAGAAAAGCTAATAAGGTAAATATAATTAAGGTAATAGTAAGGTAACCCTATAGTAAAGGCACCTAAAGGACTACTCTAATACTAAGCCTAGCTAAAGTTAAAAATACTAATAAGATATACTATAATAGTATAGTCTTTAAAGTAAAGCTATTCTAAACTAAACTATATAATAAGACCTTATAACCTTAATAATATTATAACTATTTCTAAATAAGCTATATTACTAAGTTCTATAAGGTAGCTCTAAGGTATAGTAAGTATAGCACTAGCTATTATAAGAATAAAGAGTCCTCTTACCTAATAAAAGATAGATAAGTAAAAGAAAACTATATTCTATACTCTAGACTATACCTAGCTTAGTTAAGAGACTACCCTATCTTAAAAGAGAAGTAAAATATTACTAAAGTAAGATATCTTAAATAACCTTCTTACTTTACTACTTACTCCCTAAGTAAAAGCCTAACCCCTCCCTATAAGAGATTTAGTATAGCCTTAAAACCTATTATTATAGCTACTAGAAAAAGAGGATATCCTATAAACATAAAATATAGCGCTAAATAACTAAGATTAGGAAGCATTAGATAGTACATAGAGTAACTTAAAGCTAGAATAAAACTAGTATAAAATAGTAGTAACTAATAACCCCCCTAATTAATATAATAATACTATAGGTCCTTTTTTAGCCCCTCCCGAGCACGAGGTAAAACTGCTTAGTATTTTATAGCCTAATGCCTTATTCTTTTATCTTCTTCTTATCTACCTTATAAATCTTATTATTTATATTACCTTTACTTTTTAGCATTTTTTTCCTTATAGTATAAATACTATTAATTATCTCTAGGTTAGATTTATCTTTACTTCCCTTCCCTTTACTTTTCTTTTCTTTTACTATATTATTTAATATTTTAAATAAGGCAGTGTCCTTTTTATTACCTTTAGCTATACTATTATCTAATTAGTTAGGGGTTAATTAGTTAATTAGTAACGCAGAACTTACCTAGCGATTATAACGAATTAAATTAAAGACAAGTAAGGATAAGTTATATTTAGAGTTTAAGTTTGCCTTAGAGCTTTAAAGCATAAGTGGTAAGCTACAAGATAGAAGAGATATTACAGAGAGAGATGGAACAAACACAGTCGCAGAGGAAGGGGGAATTGTGTTAATTTATGCTATAAGTAAAACTTAAATAAATTTAAGTTTAACTATAGTTACGAATTATAACTCTTACGCTAACGTAGCTATAAAGTTTATTGTAAACTTTGCTCTAACCTTATAGCCCCTTGTATTTATAACCTTAGAGCTTATTTATTACTATAGCTATAAGAATTTAGTTATTAATTGTTTTACTAGCTAGGTATTGCTAGTAATAATTATGTGTTATAATAAATTAGATGCATTGGCTATAACCAATGATACTAAAAAAATTATAAAAATCAATAGGTTCTTTTTTAGAATATAAATAAGAAGAATAAACTAATATATATAGCGCTTTACTACTAGACTAATATAGATATAATTATAATCTAAGAATAGGAATATATAAAAAACCTATAGCCCCTAGCACTAGGCCTAGCCTAGTTCTAACTTATATACTATAATAGATATAATATAGTATATATAAATAAGAAATATAGCATAGGATTATAGTTAGCCTAGGGAGAAACTAACTAGTTACTAGTAAAACTATAAGGAGTTAATATTTACTCCCTTTATTTAGAGAGATATAGTAGTAACTAGAATACCCTTATTTATATAATTAACTTAAAGAAGCCTTATAACTAAAGTGTAATTATTAGTAACTTTAACTAAAAGCACCCCCTCTAGGATAAGCTAGATAGGATAACTAATAAAGTAAATAAACTACTAGAGTTTATAAGCTAGTAAAGGCTTAGACTTATTATACCCTAGGGCAAACCTATAAAATAGTATAAAGATAATAGGGATAGCACTATTAACCTAGTATAGGCTATGCTAAATATTAGAGTTTACTATAATAGTATAAAGGACCTTACTAAATCTAACTATATTCTATAGTTAATTAGTATCTTAAATAAGTAATAGGAAGCTACCCCCTAAGCCCTTAGATATATATAGGGAGCCTTAAATAAATTATATATAAAGGTAAAGGCTATAATCTAACTCTAACCTAAAAGCACACTAGACTCTTATAATAAAAAGGGAATTAATAATTATATAACCTAGCTTATTATAAACTTATAGTAAATTATAAATAAGATAGCCTTAAAGAAGCCCTAGGGACTACCTAGCCTAAAGGTATAGTACTTAAGGAAGGTATAAGAGTTAGTTAGTAAAGTAAGGTAAGCTAAGAGATAGTAAAGATATAGAAGGACTAATATAAACTAGTAAGCTTATACTAAGGTAAATAAGGATTAGGAATATATTATTAGAGAAGAAAGGAGAAATATATAAAAAGATACCTTATAAAAGGCTAATATATAAGAGAAAGATAAGGGAGTTTAGAGGCTAGAGAGATAGGCCTAACTCTAAAGCTAGGCTATCCTAGAGCTCCTTAGACTCCCTATACTAGAAAGAAGTAAAAATAACCTTAATCTAGCTACTATATATAATAATAAAGCTAGTATACTAGCGTAAAGATTCTTCCTTAAACTTATAGTAAACCTCTCCTATATCCTAAACCTCTCTTTCCTAGAACTTAAAAATATACTATTTCTAGAAAAAGAATAATTTAAATAAGATAAGATTATAAAAGTCCTATTAAATATAGCTAGTTAGAAAGCACTAGGGAATAATAAACTCCTAGTAAGCCTTATTAAAGCTTATAAAGACCTAGCTAAGGATACTATAGCTTAACTCCTAAATATAGTCCTAGAAATAGGCTACTTCCTAGCTTACTTCTAAACTATAAGAGTAGTAGTAATTAGGAAACTAAGTAAAATAACTAAGGAAATAAGGAAAGCTAATATATAAAGACCTATCTTACTACTTAATATAGTTAGAAAAATTATAGAAGTAGTAATTATAATATAGCTTATAGCCTTTACTAAGGCTAAAGGACTACTCCTTAAACTATAAATAAGTAATAAGGTAAATAGATTAATAAAGACTATAATAAAAGTCCTTATAAAGTATATTAAAGAGGCCTAGGGAAAGGGTAGTATTACCTTACTAGTATAAATTAATATATTAGTAATATTTAATAAAGTTAGCTACTTATACCTAATATATTTACTTATTAAAATAGAAGTCCTATAATAGCTAATTATAGTAATTTAAAGCTTCCTTATAGATAAAATAAGCTAGCTTAGCTTTAATAAAGAAATCTCTAGACTATTTATAATTAAGGCTAGCACCCTATAAGGCTTACCCCTCTTACTAATTCTTTTCTTACTTTACTTAGTAAAGCTTTATATTTATCTCTAGGCTATACTAGGTATAGTAGCTATAGGATTTATAAATAATATAAATATAGTAGTGTTTAGTAAGATTATTACCTAGACTTAAAAAAGACTTAAAGCTATATAAAAAATCTATAAGGAATAAGTAAAGTAAGTAAAAGTTAAGTTTAACCTAGCTAAAACTAAACTTATATACTTTAGTAAGTTTTATAAACCCCCCTAGACTAGGGTTTAACTTAGTATAAAGGAGATAGTGCTTATAAAGTTATATAGATTCCTTAGAGTATAGGTTAATAGAAAACTTAACTAGAGTGCTTATAAAAATATCCTTAAAGGTAAATTTACCTAGTAATAACTTATATTATCCTTACTAGTAGTATTAGTATAGGGCTATAGCTTTAGGAATACTAGGCTCCTATATATATAAGTAATCTAACCTATTCTTACTTATAAAGTAAGTGCTTACTATACCCTTACTAAGAAAGAAGGAAAGCTAAGAGAAGTAGTAAAAAGCTTTATAATAGACTAATTAGCTTACCTCTAGATTATTATAAGGGTATTTAAAGCCACTCCTATTATATAACTAGAAGTTAAGACTTATATCCCCCCCTTTAATTTATACCTAAATAATATAAAATAGAAGTTTAAGAATAGAATTATAAATAATAAAATAGCTAAGAAAATCTAAACTATAGCTAAGTTAGTAGTAATAGTACTATACTATAGGAGAAGACCCCTTTTAGTAAATAATAAACTAAATATAAACTTATATAAGGAATAGAAATATTACTAGGAAGACTAGTATAATAAAGAAAGGCTAGCCTAAAGCAAATATATAAAAGAGCTAACTAAGGATTACCCCCTTACTTATAACCTAAAGGAGATTTAAAAGTTCTATATAAGGCTAGATAAACATATCTCTTTAGTAATAATCTAATTATATATAGAGAAGATAGGCCTTAATAAATTCCTATTTTATAGGAATATCCCTAGGGTAGTTTTACCCTTATATAGCTATAGCTAGGTAGTAAAGAACTAATACTATATATTAGTTAACTATAGTAACTATAACTATAGATAACCCTAATAAAGATAGCTTACTAATATATAGGAAGCAAGGCTAGCCCTAAATAACCCCCTAAAAGTAAGATTCCTAGTAAGATAGTTCCTAGGTATAGGAAGACTTTAATACTACTTATTAGTATAAAAGCTAGCTATTAACTAACTTAGAAAATTAAAGAATCTAGGCTAATTTTAGAGATAAATAGAAGATTATTTAAATATAAATAGAAATTAGGAGATAAACTAGGCAGTATAGGAGCGCTAGTAAGCTAGAAGTAAACCTAATGCTATAGTTATAATAAAGAACTTTTATATCTAGAATAGTTATTAGATTAATTTTAACTAAAAACTCTAGGTATTATAAGCCTAACTACTTTATTACTACCCTTACTTTAAACTAAAAACTAGCTACTATATTACTTCTTTTTTAAAATAAAGATAGTATTCTTTACTACCTTTATATAATTCTTTATAAGAATAGTAGTAAGTAAGAGATAGTTTATCTTTACTATATATATATTAAGGTACTAGAGCTAAAAGATAAGCTTAGAATACTATTCCTTAGAGAAACTAGCTTAGTCTAGGCTTACTATAAAGGCGCTTTGCTTTTTCTTAGCCTAATTACTAGTATAGAGTTTCTTAACCTAGTCTTAGAAGTTATTTAAAACCTAGAATAAATAAAGTTAGCACTAAAACTAAGCTATTACTAAGGCAGATTAGAAGCACTTATAATACCCCTAGTAGCTATAAAAGCCTAAGTCTTAACTAATTACTAATACTTATTTTACTAGCTAGTTATATTTAGCTACTAGGTAGGTTAGCTATAAACCTAAACTAGAAGAGAGGTAATTATTACCCTATTATATTAATAATTCCACACCTAATAGTTAAAACATACGTTAGTAGCTACCCTTACTAAGCAAATTAGCCTTACTACTAAGCTAGAATAGGACTAACTTACTAATAATAATATAGCACTAGTGCCTAGGCTTTAAAACTAAATAGGACTTATAGGAAATACACTAGATATCTTTTAGATTACTAAGCTAGTATAAATTAGTAGTAGGATAGGCCTAGAATAGAAGTAAATATAACTTATAAAGAGATCCTTATTCTTAACTTACTTATACTGCTTAGTAGTTATAAACTTCTTTAAAAAGCCCTTATACTTTATAGATTCCTAGGTAGGTTAGAGCTAGAAATATAGTAATATTAGAATACTTATAGGCTTTATTAATATTATACTAGGTTTCTTTCTAATCTATAATAAATATTAGTAATTAATCTAAATCTAGCTTAGAATAGCCTTAAATAGTCTAAAAGAAAAGAAAAACCTATAAGAAGTTTAATATAAAAAGAGAAATAAAAATAGGTTCTTAAGGGGAGGGGAGCTTTCTTTTATACCTAATAAGAGAAAGGAAGGGATAAATTAAATAACTTACTTAAAAAATAAAGTATATTAAGCTTAATAAATCTAATAATATATAACTAGCCTTAATATAAAACTATCCTAGTCCTAGGTTAAAGCTACCCTCCCCTTATAATAACTAAGTAAAACTAAGTGCTTATACTTTATTAGACTAATAAGGTAGGACTAGGCTAGAGTTAGCTAAAAAGTAAGGCTATAGAAAAGTTAGTATAAAAGTAAATAAGAAGTAAATTAATATTATAAACTTAGATTTACTCTACCCTAAGTAAAAGTAAAGAGACTTAAGATAAACTTACTACTAAACTAGAATAAGGTTTAAAGGGCCTAGGAATACTTATTTTATATATTTTCCTTTCCCTTTTTTTTTCTATAGAATAAGGCTAGTATAAGCTAGTAATAAATACTTATAATAAGCTACTTACTAAGTAGTGTAAGCTTACTATAAGGCTAGCGCTAGCTTAAACACAAATATAAGAGGGTTTTTCTTCCTAGATTAGGGTTTTCCCTTTTAACTTAGTAGCAGGAGTACTAGTAATAGCTATCTATAGAGCTAACTAGCGTAAATAATATATATACTTAGCTAATATCTCTAATTTAATAATAACCTACCCTAGAGAAAACCTTTTCTTAAGCTTAATAGAGATTTAGTAAAGAGTAAGCTTCTTATTTTCCTTATTACTTTCTTTAATCTTATTAATAACTATTATATAAGTATTAGGGTTAATAATACTAGTAATCTAAGTACTAATAGTCCTCTCTCTAGACTTTATTACCTTATATACTTAGTACTTAGATATAAACTTATAAAATAAGAAGAATAAAGCCTCTTAAAAGGTAAGCTTTATAGTATTATTTCCTTAGTTCTTAGTAATAAAAGCTTTATATACCTTTAGTATAATAATAAAGGGCTTTTCTAGGTAGTTAGAGTTAAGCTTTAGAAGCTATAGATTAACTCTTTCCTAGATCTCTTAGCTTTAAGTAGCTTACTTTAATACTTTATACTATTCCTTTTATTTATTAAATAAGACTAACTTAATATTAGTCTTAAGACTTAGGTAAAGAGAAGTAGTTAAATCTATTATATACTTAAGTAGTATATAGGGTATAGTATATATATATATCTTATATATTAGGAACTTAGTAGAAATTATAGGAGTGTACCTTCTAGGCTTATAACTATTATATATTTAGGCATATAACTTAGAAAAGATATCCCTTAGTAAGATAAAGATATAGAAAAAAGTGTTATGGACTCGAGCTATAAGCTCGGGTCATATCCGGCTCCGGAAAGTACGCGGGTTATGTGCGGCTAGGTTAGGGCTATACACAACCTATACACAGACTATATATAAGTTACTATAAATCTAGGCGCTATATAACTATTAGTATAGTTCCTTTCTTCTTCTATAAGAATAATTTTCTTACTTTAAACGCTTATAAGTAGTAGCTATAAGGCTAGTTTATTATATATATTATTCTTTACTATAGAAACATATTAACTAGCAAATATACTATTACTACTAGATAGAATAGACACTAATAAGTTAGTAATATTATAATAGTTACTTAAGTAGTAAGCAAAATAGATTAAGGACTTAACTAATAAGTAAGATATAGCACCTATACTAATTTAGCCTAAGCAAAAGCCCCTTTCTATAGGCCCTCCCTTTAATAGTAATAGGGTTTTATTTATAGCTTTAAAGGGCCTTATAGCCTATAAGTTACTTATAGATAAGGACTTTATTAGTAATAAGTAAGACTAGTAGTGTTTTATTTACTAAAACCTATTACCTAGGGTTTAGGTATAAGTTATACCCTTCTTTAAGAAAGGCTATTTGCTTAACTATTGCCTAGATTAGCTTCTTAAGTACCTAAGGGAGATATTTAATAACCCTTACTAATAGGAAATAGCTATTATAGAACTTAATTAGTTAATATAATAATAAAATAAGTAATTTAGTAACTTCTATATTTATTTTAAATAGAAATTAGCTCTAGCTAGGGGGCTTAATTAGTTAGACTTAGTAAAGTTATCTAAGCTTTATATAGCGCTTAATAAGTAAATAAGGGACTATAGCGTAAGTTAGGATATACCCTAGGCTAATTATATAACTATAATAGGCTACTATTAAAGCATTACGCTAGATATTAAGTCTTACTAATTAGAGGAAAGACACTAGATATAGAAATATAGTAATTAGGCACCTAACCTAAATAAGACTAAGGTATATAATAAGGACACACTAATAATAGATATCTAATCTATAGGCATAATAGGGACTTAGCAAGGCTTTAGGAAGTCTATAGGACACTAGAAGTTAGGTAATAAGGGGGGTAGTAAATAGGCTAACTAGGTTACCTAGAATATCCTTAATATATATTATAATAATAGTAAATATTTATAGTGTAGCTTCTCTAAGCACTTTACTATAGTATGCTCCTTATACCTTACTATTTACCTAAAGAAGAAGTTATTTATAAATATTTATAATATAGAGAATATTATCTTTATTAACTTAGATATTAAGTCTATAAAGTAGTTAGGAAAAGAGTAGCTTTATTATTAAGTTATTTAATAGGGGATAAGGAAGGGAGATATAGAGAGGCTTTATAGTATATAGTTATTACTAATAGGGACTATAAAGAGATCTAGAATAATATAGATTTATTCCCTTTCTTAGTTCTTACTTTAATTAATAAGACTACCTTCATAAATACTTAAGTTAATATAGGCTATAACTACTACACTACTATAAGCAAATACCTAGTCTAAAAGCTCTAGTTAGAATGCCTCCCTTTTATAACTAAGAGGTTAGTTTATATAGCTATTAGTGTAAAATAAGGGGGAAAGGAGAAGTTTAAGAAATAGTTATATATTATATATATAGTCTATTTTTAGCTAGATTTAGATAGATAGGAAACGCTAATTATCGTATATATAATCCTAGGACTAATAAGGTAACTAATCCTTAGTATACCTTAGATAGGACGGAATATAATTAACCTAGATATGCTATAGTAATAGGTATGCGTAGGATTAGTAAATAGGTTATATATATAGGCTATAGTTAATAGGAAGGTTAATTAACCTATAGTATCTATTTTAGGTTTAACCTTTATAAGGATAGTATACTAGGTAAAGAGATAGAAGGAGTATATTTAGCTTTATACTATAAGCCTATAGGAGATTATATCTATGTTATAGATTAATACTACCCTAAAGGCTATAGAGAAGGAACTTCTTACTTCCTTACTAAAGGTACTATAGGACTTTAGGGACTTATTTCTAGAAAGTAAGGTAAATATCTTACTACTATACTAAGGGAAGTTAAACTACTATATTTGCCTTAAGTATAATACTAATAGAAACAAACCTAAGCTACTATAGGCACTATTATATAATATACCTTAGGAGTATTTACTAGAGATTTAGAAGTAGGTAATAGACTTAATAGATAAGAGGTGAATTTAAGTAAGTTTATTATTAGTAGTAGCTTTAGTATTATTAGTAAAGAAACCTAGTAATAGTTAGAGATTCTATATAAACTATTACACACTTAATAAGATTATAGAATAGGACTATTACCCCTTACTACTAGTAAAGGAGATATTATGCTTATTATTAAAGGTAAGGTGGTTTATAAAGCTAGATATATAATTAGTATTTTACTATATATATATTACTAAAGGTAAGGAATACTAGACTATATTCTAGATAAGATTTAGCTTATTTAAATAGTTAGTATGCCCCTTTAGGTTAGTAAGCGTGCTAGTAACTTTCTAAAGATATATTAATAGCGCGTTAAGTGGCAGTCTTAGTAATTATATTACTACTTATCTTAATAATATATTAGTTTACTTAAATAGATTATATAAGGACTATATATAGAAGGTTTATAGTATACTATCTAGGCTATAATAAGCTAGTCTAAACCTAGATATTAAGAAGTATATCTTTATAACTAAGGAGGTTAAGTACCTTAGATTTATTATCTAGGTAAGGAAGGCTATTTGCCTAGATAAGGAGAAGATTATAGTAATTTAGGATTAGGAGGCGCTAATAAGAGTCTAAGGAGTCTATAGGTTCCTAGGTTTTACTAACTTTATACTAAACTTTTTAATCTTAGTAAGCTCTCTAATTAACTTAATAAAGAAAGGAGCCTTATTTTACTAGATAGAAGAGTATAATAAGGCTTTTAAGGTATTAAAGATAGCCTTTATATTATATCTAATCCTAACTTAATAGGATCCTAAGAAGGATACTTTAGTAAAGGTAAATTATTTAGGAGTAGTATTAGGGAGTTATCTCTCTTAGTTTAGTAGTAATAGTATCTTATACCTAGTGGCTTACTATTTAGCTTAATTATAGCTTACTTAGCAAAATTATACTATTTATAATAAGGAGTTACTAGCAATTATTTCCTACCTTAAGGCATAGTTAGCTAAGCTATAGAGTATAAGCAAGCTATTTATAATATTAATAAACTATAAAAACCTAGAGTACTTTATAGCGCTAAGGGAAATAATAGAATAATAGGTATAATAGGCTAAGACTCTAGCACTTTTTAATTTCTACCTATAATATAGACTAGGCATATAGGCAAAATAACCTAATATATTATTATAATATTACCTAGATAGGCTAGAAATAAAGAAGGTAAAAACCTTAATAGTCTAGTCTATAATAAAGCTTATAAAATTTAGTTTTAAGGAGGGATATCTATAGGTTTGCCTTAAGCCTATTTTAGTAATAAAGGAAGCTATTAAAGTTAATAGCTAGGCCTTATTAAGGAGCCTCCCTATAGGTAAGTTATTATTTATAGATAAATACCTTTAATCTCTATAGGACTAGTCTATAACCTAGGATAAGGCCTATAGGCTATAGGTTAATATAGTAGTAACTAGGGCTAGGAAGTTCCTAAATACTACTAATACTAGAGAGTAGATTATAGACTATTAGATTAGTATAAAAGGTATGCTTTAATTCTAGGGATAAATATAGGTCTCTAAGTAGGAACTATTAACTATAATATTAATATAATAGGTTTATAACTTACCTTTATTAGGTTACCTAGGGCGGAATATAACCTTTAAAGCGCTCTAAAGGGACTTCTATTAGGATAGTATATTATAAGATATAGCTTAATTTATATAGAATTGTTACTATTATAAAGGGCAGAAAAGCTAATAACTATAATAAGGCTTGCTAAAGCTAATTCCACTACCTAATAAGTACTAGTTATAAATATTTATTAACTTTATAACTAACCTTCTAGCCTAGGATTAAGACTACCTATGGTTCCTAATAGTTATTATAGATTAGCTATTAAAGTATATTTAGTTAGAGGTAATAATATTAATAAAGGCTAAAGCATATATAAAACAATTTAAATATTACTAGTAGTGTTTCTATGGTTTCCTTATATAAATTATTATAGACTATAGGTTAGATTAGCTTAGTAATTTCTAGACTAAGCTTTATAGGAAGGTTAGCATATAATAGTTACTTTCTATAGTACACTACCTATAAATAGATAGTAGTATAGAAAGGGCTAACTAGAAGGTATAAGCAGTACTATAAGTAATACTATCTTTCTCTTAGTTTAAATAGCTAGATTATTTACTAGCTTACTAACTAGTATTAAATAATAGGGATTTATTAGTAACTAGAGTAAGCATAAATATAGCTTTATATAGTTATAATATGCTAATAATTTAGGAGTTACCTCTAATAGGGCTATCTATAACTTTAGCAAAGGGTAAGGCTTAAGCCTTTTTATAGTATTTAAAAGATAGTATAGATTTAATATAAGCTATAATAGCTTTTATTTAGTAGTAATAATAGGAAGAGATAAATAGTGGCTATAGGCTAGTAAAGTGGTTTTAGGTTAGGGACTATATATAGCTTAGCCTTTATAATATTAAAACAAACTAGCCTTATAAGAAGCTAGACTAGGTTATAGCTAGGTATAAGGTGCTTAAGGTCCCTATACCTTTAACTATTAAACTAGATATTCTAAGGGGTTTATACCTTATCTTTTATATTAACCTAGTATAGCGTATAGTAAATAACCCTTTACTAAGCTAAAAACTAGCTAATAAACATTCGCTAGCAGAACTTATTATAATAGATACTAATAATAACCTCTTAGAGTTCTAGGTAAAGGAAATTTTAGTAGCTAGAAACATACTAGGTTAAGGTTTAAACTAGAATATCTTAGTTAAGTAAAAAGGCTATATTTAGCTAACTTAGGAACTATTAGAAGGCTTATAAGATATAGAGGCACTTAATTAATTTAAGTTATAATAAGGTAATATATAAATAAATAATAGCTTTAAAAAGGTATAATTTAATTTAAATATAAAAAATTAAGGTACCTAGTTTTCCCCTAGTATATATATACCTTAGCGCTAAGTTTTTACTAAGTAAAAAATTAATTAAAAAAAGAGAGAACTACTATTATTTCCTTTATAATATTAGTATTCCTTAGCTATAGTATAGGCTAAATCTATAATAGTTTTAGCTAGGATATAAGTATTAGCTAATATTTATTAGACCTAGGTATTGCCTTACTCTTAGGTAAAGATAGACTAGGTTAGGTTATTATTTATAGTCCTTATACTATAAAAAAATTTAGTAGCTAGGTTATTATAGCTATAATAAGTAAGGGTAGTATTAGTAAGTATAAGTTACTATACCTTAAATATACCCTAGGTATAAGTAGTACTTATAAGGAAGAAAGCTAGAGGCTATGCTTTAGTAGGATTAATTTAAGCTATAGCTAATATACTATTAAACTACTTATAGTAATAAGTAAAGGTTTTTATTAAAATAGTGTATTATTTCTTAATAAATATAGTTTACTTTATAGCTAGAGTTTTAATAGCTTTTCTAGTAGCTAAAAGGGCCTTAAGATACTTAAATATATAATAAAGTTTTAGGTTAGTACTATAAAGATATATCTCCTAGATATATAAATAATAAGTAATATAGTAAGGGGTATAAGCCTAGTTTATACCTAGGGTATATATATATTTTTCTTTAGTTTAGAGATTATTTATATAAGGGCTATAAAGGAACTTATACTCCTTACTATTAAAGAGGGCTTTATTATTAAAGTTACCTTTAAGAATATACTTACTAAGGTAAGTGCCCTTACTTAGGCTAGAAGAAAGAGAAGAAAGGGATAAAGATAGGGTAGTGCTAGTAAGGGCTAGGATAATAGTAGTATTAGCTATATTAAAGGTAAAGAGAAAATAAAAAAGGGAATAGATAGTTATTTAGGCTTAAGGAAAGAGAATAGAAAGAATATATAAAGAGATATTATAATAATAATAAGGATAAAAGGGTTTAGAATTATAGGGGGGAGATAGAATATTTATATCTTTAAAGGTATAGGGTCTAGCTTTAGTTAGAGTATATATTATTTATATTTATAAAGGTAGGCTAGGGATAGATAAGGGTAATATATTATATAATTATCTAATAGCTAGATAGTAATAAGGGAGTTACTTAAGGTAAAGTTAGGATTTTATAGGTAATAGTTAAAGAGTAAAATAGTAGTAAAGGTAAGGGAGTAAGTAAGGTATAGAAATAGCTAGTAATAGGTATAAAAATAAGGTAAGCTAGTATTTTTAAAGGTAAGGTTAGAATAAAGTAAATCTATTTATATAATAAAGAAGGCTAAAGTAAGGTAAACCTAGACTAAAAAAATTTTATAGTATAATAAAGAAAGTAAAAGTAAGGTAGTCTTACTATAAAAATTTTTTATAGCCTATATAAAGAATCTATAGCCTTATAAGGCACCTTACTCTATAGAATATAGTCTTTACCTATACTAAAGTTAGTGCTACTATATAAGGATACTATATTTATTTTTAGCTTACTTTTAATCTAGAGAGGGAAGGGGGGGTAAGTAAGGGGGTATATTATAGACTTAAGCTATAAGCTTAGGTTATATTTAGCTCTAGAAAGTACGCAGGCTATGTGCGGCTAGGTTAAGGCTATATATAACTTACACATAGACTACATATAAGTTACTATAAATCTAGGCGCTATGTAACTATTAGTGTAGTTCCTTTCTTCTTCTATAAGAATAATATTCTCACTTTGAACGCTTATAAGCAGTAGCCATAAGGCCAGTTCATTACAAAAAGGATTAAATTAACGCTATCTTCTAGCATATAAATAAAAGAATAAAAGCTCTTCTTTTATAGAGAAACCTATTATAATAGAAGTTATATGCTTCCCTTATAGTATAAATACTATTAATTATCTCTAGGTTAGATTTATCTTTACTTCCCTTCCCTTTACTTTTCTTTTCTTCTACTATATTATTTAATATTTTAGATAAGGTAGTATCCTTTTTATTACCCTTAGCTATACTATTATCTAATTAGTTAGGGGTTAATTAGTTAATTAGTAACGCAAAACCTACCTAGCGATTTAAATTAAATTAGAGATAAGTAAGGATAAGTTATATTTAGTTTGCCTTAGAGCTTTAAAGTATAAGTAGTAAGCTATAAGATAGAAGAGATATAGAGAGATAGAATAAATATAGTTATAGAGAAAGGGGGAATTACATTAATTTATACTATAAGCAAAACTTAAACAAATTTAAGTTTAACTATAATTACAAATTATAACTATATCTTATACTAACGTAGCTATAAAGTTTATTACAAACTTTGCTCTAACCTTATAGCCCCCTATATTTATAACCTTAGAGCTTATTTATTACTATAGCTATAAGAATTTAGTTATTAATTGTTTTACTGGCTAGGTATTGCTAGTAATAATTATGTGCTGTAATAAATTAGATGCATTGGCTATAACCAATGATACTAAAAAAATTATAAAAATCAATAATAATCGCGTTTAGCGACGTGTATCTTTAGC
Source organism: Epichloe coenophiala (assembly GCA_018801565.1). Classification (NCBI taxonomy): domain Eukaryota; kingdom Fungi; phylum Ascomycota; class Sordariomycetes; order Hypocreales; family Clavicipitaceae; genus Epichloe; species Epichloe coenophiala. Next base: position 260,367 of record JAFEMN010000010.1, on the reverse strand, counting down.
TTCCCTGATACGGTGGTGAGCGCATATTATTCGTCATAGACGCTGTATCCGCCATCGGGCAACAGAAACCACGACGCTGTTCGTTCATGACCCCAGCCCTGAATAAAGCCTAAAAATGGCGTGTGTGAGTTTAGCCAAAGTTGTGGACGAAGATTCCGTTGCGGATAATAACCAGCTGAATCGTTAAGAGAAGAGGGAAAAGTGCCTCGGCTCCGATAGATTGATTGTAGTGGAGTTGGCGTGGTCGGAAGTTCGTGTGAAACAGCCGCATTTAACCTCGTTACGACAAGTCGCAACTCGACAATCCAGATTCCACCCTCCCTCAGCACAAAGTAACATGTGCAAAGGCAAAAGAGAGAGAAACAATTATGTGGTGCCGGCGCCGGCAGTTGACTTTGGATTCATCGCCCATATTGTAGGGGGACGATGCGGTGGTCATGCGAATAACTTGGATTCACCCCTTTGAGCGGCCGTGATTCTGTTCATTTAGCACCCTGGTTTGTGCGAGAAGGCCTGTTAGACTGCTACCGAGGCAGCGCAACATGAAGAAGAAGGGGGCAATAGTGCCGTTTCGTTTTGTTTCGTTTCGTTTCTTGCAGTGCCTTGTTTAGGGGCCAAGGCAAGGAGAGATTTGGGGCGGGGGCAGCAACGGGAATGAAGGCTGTGAGAAAGCAAACAAGGGAGCGAAGGAGGGCTTACTTTTTGAGATCATCGTCAACATGGCCTCCGGATTGTTCAATGCGTTCAATGAGGGCGCGACGCTCCTGGATTTGCTGGCGCATGTATTCAACAGTGCGTTTGAGCACCAGGCCCTCGGATCGGCCTTGACCTTCGAGCCCGGGTACAAGCTCAGTTAGACGATCGAAGCCTTCGCGGATGGCTTGCCTGCGCTTTTGTTCTAGGAAATGCGCCGAGTGGTATTAGTAATTTGCGCCACCGAGAAGAAGAGAGTAGGAAGCAGGAAAGCGATTTATATCAAGTGACGAAAGCTGAATTTGCATTTGCAATGATGGTGCCAATGTTTCACATCTTTCACGTCGACCAACATCCCATGAGAAGAAACAGATTGACACAAGACAAGACACGTCGGACGGACATACCTGAAGCAATGTGATTCTGCTTTTTTTCCTCTTCAGTCAGTCGAGGCTTCTCTTCCGCACCAGCAGCACCGTCCCGCGAGGAAGTTGATGCATCGTTAGGGGATGACATGGCTGTGAGGAGTGGTGGTCGTGTATTATGTGCGTGTGTGAGCGTGTGTGAGCGTGTGTGAGCCTTTGTGAGCCTGTGTGCTGGGTTGCCTTTTTGGGTATTTGTCGATTCGAAAGGGAGGGGGAGGAGTGGAGGAATGGTCAGCCTTTTTGTGTCTTCGGGAACGAACCAAGGCAAAGAGAAAAGGCGTGCCACCATGTGGGGGATTGTTGGAGAAGCACCGACCCCAGCCCAGCTGTCTCCAGCTCAGGCATACACGTACATAGATTATCTATCACATGCCCCAAATGCGTTGCACTGAGGGCGTCCGCTAGAAGCATCCACGATATCTCGGCCGGGTCCCAGCGCGGGGTTTTGCTGCCTTTTTCGTACGTGCCTGGGCCCCCTGCTCAGCGTTCACCAGGGACTCCGACTCCCTGGGATGACGACTCCCTGGACTCCCTGGAATTGACGCCCAACAATTTACCATGTACTGACCGCAAGCCCCCACCCAGCCTCTTGGGTCTCGCCTGACGTCTGACTGACAATCCCTCGCCCTTTTCCTTTCCATCTATGTAGGTGAACAAGCGACATGCGAACCTGGCAATATCGGTCAGTGTACATACAGACCGACTCGGAGAAGGCCCAGTTGGTCCATAAGGTCACTCAGTGGCATGTTTGGACGACGTCAAAAAAGGTGTGTGGCATGCGTCACATTGCATCTTGCAGACCTTAATGCACGACGGCGGTTCCGAAAAATACTTGCAGCCTGTCGCATCCACCCGTTCACCTTCTCGCCGTATCAAGCAATCCCGGCGAGTTGACCATCTTCATTCCGGCGCCCACGGGTCGTCTTTGACTGGGCTGCTGTTGACGCGTATCTCACGGGGACATTTCCTGTTCTCCCAGAAAAAGGGGACGAGTATGCGAGACGAGATGCCAACATCGTCATTCTCAACAGAACAATACAAGATATCATTATCGTGACCGGTCCTGTGGCAGACTTTAATGGCCCAGGCTTCACGTCTCCGGAGCGTCCGCGCTGGACCCAGAGGATTTACCGTGTATTGAAAGTCGGGTTTTCCATTTCATACTTTATTGCGCCGTTGTGTTCCGTCGAGATGTGTCACGACTCACTAGCATCGTCCAGCCTGCGTTGCAGATCATATCCAGTATAGGCTAAATGGCAGACGCACAAATCAGCTAGCACTTGCAATGACAATATTCCAGTGATTCCAATCAAAGGCTGCCAACAAATGAGTGAAACTCGTAGACCTCGGCGCACCTTTTTGGTGTCCCCTCATGTGTTGTGCCTTGGATCACATATTTTTGCTCGTCTGTTTACACTTGATTGCACGAGATGTCATATATCTATCTCTCTTCCTTGGTGTCGATGAATTCGCCCGAGGTCATAGCCATTGGCAAAAGTAGGAATCAGGTTTTTTTTTTTTTCATCTTCTCCACAATTAGACGAGGCTCGAATGTCGTCAAGAGTTTTGTGCTTTCCCTGTGAGCTTTCTTAAATCAAGACTTCTTCAACATCCGAATTTTCGGCATCAAACTCGTCTGCGCCCTGTTGAAAGATGACTTTCTCTGCCATGGTCAAACATCTTTTGATGGGAAGGCCCACTACGTTATCAACACTCCCATCAATTTTCTCGGCCAGAATCATGCCACCAATCCCCTGAATTGCATAACCGCCGGCTTTGTCAACGCCTTCACGTGTCTTGACGTAGGCCTCGATGACGTCGTCTGGAAGCCCGTTGCTCTCGCTAAAAAAATAAACCTTGGTCTCCTCGGTATGAGTCGTTATACAGTATCCGGGGTGCCGGGCGTCGTCTCGGGGTGCTAGGACAGTGACAGCCGTCAGAACTCGGTGCATTTCCGTGTCTCGCATGTGCTTCAGCATTCTGACATGATCAGCCTCGCTGCGAGGCTTTTCTAGTATGCGGCCGTCACGTGTAACGATGACGGTATCGGCAGAGATGACGAGATCTGGATCAGGAATCGACTTGAGCTGAGTCTTTAGGCAAGTCTCGTAGACATCCAGGCATTTTCTCCGAGAAGTCTCGGCCACATATTCGTAAGGTCCATATGCTGCCTTGTCCAGGTCCTCCGGCTTGGTGGACGGTGTGATTTCCAGATTGTTGAGGCCAACCTATTCCCGTGATTAGTATTGTGACGCGGGCGATTGGACCCAACCGGAGCGGGGGGGAATTCTACCTGCTGAAGCAAGGCTTTGCGTCGTGGTGAGGCAGACGCAAGCACTACTCTTTTTGAGTTGAGATGATTTATAATTGGCAGGTTAAGGGATTGCAGAGGCCTTCGCACGGGTCCTGTTGGCTTGGGAGCGGGAGCGTTGCTAATGCCATGCTGGGAGGCGGCTTGCGTATAGTCGGGCGGGGGGCTACTCGGCATCTTTGAATCCGTCTTCTTGTTGGTAGGTGTGATGATGCAGAATGATGAAGTTGGGAAACCTTTGCGACGGCTCGCGGCTCGCGGCTCGCGGCTCACGGCTCAGTGGCTCACCGATGAGTCGTAGAGTCGATGACATGACCATCGGTGGGTGGGGTGAATGAAGCATGCCCCGCCTACATTGGAAATCTCATGTTGACTTTCACTTGTCGATGTGATCAAACGAAGTTGAAAGGTATGCGTATTGTCTTCTTGGCTTTTAGCATGGCGCTACAATAATCATTGATGCACGCCTGTTGCGTCCTTGGCAAACAAACCTTTTATGGCACATGAACAGTATGAGAGACATGAGAACTCGTGTAGAAAGATTACGAAGGTTCAGCAGCCAGTTCTCGGCTGATTATCTTTAAGCTCTAGCAAATCATCTCAGGAAATAAGCTATGCAGATTAATGCCAATCATTCTTGTCTCATGTTCACCAATTCTTACAATTGAGGGTCCTCTCGAAGACTTGCGTTCTCTGCCTTGTGGCCTCACCACCGAAAGTGGACTAGCGCTCAGTGGCACCGGCCCGGCTGTCGGTACGTACTTTGTTCCCGTGTACCTCGCGCGATTGGAAAAGCTAATAATGCTGGTCTTGTTTGATCCCCCGTCGAACAGGTCCATCGCGAAAGCAATACTCTGAACTGCTCCATCAGATCAGTTTGGAGGCGATCACGATCCGAGATACTGCGTCAAAATTGGCGACTGTTCTCCAGCCGACTCAGCGTTTCAACACGCGACCGATATTAGCACGTCTGCTGCGCACTTCCTCCAGCTGAATGTGAACGCGACACTACGATCACGCGTCAAGCGCATTGTCAAACTATTATCTCCAGCCTCAGCAGCGTCTCGTCAAGAAAGCTGGGCATAACCTCCCCGGGCGACAGCATCGCAGGCCCTTTCGAGTCGTGATTTCTCGATGATCTGGTCGCAGCCTACGTAAATCCTCTGACAATGGACAGCAAGCGCAAGGCAAACGGCCATGCTGCTGTCGAGTTGGAAGATCGATCCGCGAAACGACGTAAACTGGCCGTAAGTTCTGACTTCGCTACGTGACTCACGGCATTGTAGCGTAGCACGATGATGTGTCCGAATTCTGTCTGACACGAGATGATCTTTCAAAGGAATTCGACTTGTCCAAAGGCGAGTCTCGCGAATCGACAACAGCTTACGGTCAAGCATTCCTTGAACAAATTCGGCGCACACAAGACAAAAGGTATTATTTCTCAAGTCGGAATTTTCTCATTCTGCAGCGACCAAGTCGGGCTGACAAGGTTTGAATTGCAGTGGGCGACTTGTGGCAACTTATTTTGAGAAGCTCCTCCCTCGAGAAGGAAACGCGGACTATTACAAACGCACGCGAATGCCGATTTCTCTCGAAACCATCGAAGAGAAGCTCAACAATGGCCACTTTAAAAACCTTGCACAGTTGGAAAGCTACTTCAAGCGAATGATAGCCAACGCCAAGGAATTTTACCCTCGCTCATCCGCAGTATTCGATGATGCAGAGCGTGTGCGGAAAGCGTTGAGCAATTACATGACCAAGAACAATCCTGCTTATCAAAAACGTGGTTATCAAGCTGTTCCGACTCCCCTTCCTCCCGAGAACGGCGAGGAGGCGGAGGAAGAAGAAGAAGAAGAGGAGGATGACGACGAAGATGCGGAGGGTGGGGAGGCAGAGCAGGAGGGGGGAGAGGAGGAAGAGGAGGAAGAGGAGCCTGCTTCTAGGCGAAGGTCGATCATATTGAAAAGAATAGGTTCTGGGCGGCCGTTAAGGAATTCGACTTCTTATGCCGACAGCCCGCGGCGAACCAAAGCGAGTAGCCGCCCCGACCACGAATACTACAACGTCCCTTTCAAAGGATTGACCTTTCAGCAAGCCCAGGAGAAAGTTGTGGAAGAACTCCTGCGATACAAGGAGCCTGAGTATGTGGCATCCGTCGGGTGTTCTCTATAGAAAATGAAGCTGACTTGGGGTTTTTTTTAGATACGAAGGATACTTCGAACCGTTTGTCAACTTACCGCCCCGCTCGTTGAGAGACTATTATCGGGTTGTTGCGGATCCTTTGTCATTGAAAAAGCTGCAGAAAGAGGTCCTGGGCGTTCAAGGTCGCGGCGATCCCACTGGCACAAGTGATTTCAAAAACTGGAATTCCTTCGAGGAACGAGCAAAACTGTTGTGGTCGAATGCGTTCTTCTATAATGAAGAAGGCAGCGAAATCCACGATCTGGCCCAAGAACTCGAGGTAAGTGCCAACTCGTCCGTCACGGAAACCTTCAAACGACTAATATTTGGAACTAGAAAGCATTTCATGACCTGATAACGAAGGCGCGAGCAGCTGTTCAAGAACCAACACAGGCCAAGATCAAGTTGAAGGTTGGGCAATCTACTGACACCCCGAACTCGTCGAAAAGAGTTACCATTCACGTTGGTGGCCGAACAAATTCTGTTGACTCACCAGCGCCTCAGACAGCACAGTCTACCGAAACGTCTGCTGGTGTCCCTCCCGTCAATGGCACGATACGGCAGCCGGCACTGGATGCAGCACGAGGTGCTTCCGCCTCAGCTCCTTCGCCGAGCCCTTCCATGCATGTCGGTCTCAAGGCAGAAGATGCTTCAAGAACGTCGCCGGCAATTCTGCCGCAAACCCCTGGAGCCATGCCAGGGCCTCTGGCAGCGGCACCAACTCAACCACCACAACTACTACCACCACCACCACCTGGGCCACCTCAAATACAATCGATGAACCCGATGGCCCCAGGCTATGTTGAACCCAAGAGGTTGCGTGCCCCTGGGAAAGGTATGTACAGACACTGTAAACTCCTCTTACTCCTGCTAAAAATTACTGACATTTCATTCTCTTACCCTTCTAATAAGGTATCAAAGATGCGCTCATGTCCAGACTACGAATCCAACTTCATCCGGGAATGCAAGCCGACAACCCTGTTCTTCTCGATGTCCACCCTCTTCCCCGAGAAATGCAACATTCCGGCACTATCAACCTCCCGCCAAGCTTCAACCGCGTCTTCATCCTCCCCCTCCTCCCTGATTTCCTGCAAGATCGCCAATACAGCCTCTGGGTCCTCATAGACAAGCAGCCTCTCAAGCCATGCCACCAACCCATTCCAAACCAGCTACCACAGGAGCGCGCCTTTGATGTCATGCTCCATCCAGGCGTCAACGTCATTGAAGCGCATCTCATTGCCGCTGTGCCTAAGCATGAGCGCGAGCAGGTTGGCGCAGAAGTTGAATTAGAAGTGTTTACGGCCTTTGTCAATGTTCTTCGACATTAAGTTGCTGCAGTGGGGTGGGGGGCGTAAATGGGACCAATAACGCCTGATATGTGTTGGATGAAGAAAAGATATTCGGAGTTCAGTGTGGTTGATTATCGTACGCTGGACATGCATTGAAATTTGTTTTCTTCTTTTCTCCTTTTCTACTTTCACTTTTTCTCACCATGCTGGACGGTCGTAGCTCATGAGGGCGTATTAGTAACTGTATGGAAGATGGTGCATCTTGATCCTATAGTTTGTGGAATGGAAAAAAACAAAAAACAAAAAAAGAACGCTTCATGTTCAATCGCCAAGGACTCTCAATTTGGAGTTGAAGACGCTATTAACAGAACTGACTTCCAAATGTATCCCTATGACGATCTATGGTATCATTTTGTAAACCGTCCGGGCGCCGTAGCCACGCCCGATGCACTTCCTCCAATTTACATCGTCGACAATATTGTACAGGAATAGAAAGAGGTGATTCCGGATTTCATCTTTTCATCTTCTTAGCCAGAAGCTGGCCTCTGCTTCAGGTGAACCAAGTGTTTGAGGCCCGTCTGAATAGCCATGTAAGTCTTCTGCTTGGGATCATACCAGCCCACAACGTACACGGCCATAAGTGCATTCTTCCCTTGAAGTTCCACTAGGCCGTCCACGCGGATGCAACCGCGGCTCGGGGGTTGTTTCACCGGCTGCCAATTCTTACTGAATGTCATGGATGCGTCGTGCAAGGCGCCTTGGATCCGAGGGTCGAGTTGACTATCATTCCCGAATGGAGATCCGAACAAATCTACAGCGCTGGTCGGGACTGGGATATTGGTCGGGTTATCGGCGCGGCCCGGGACTTTCACAGCTTGTTTCCCGGGGGTGCCCAGCCCGCCTTGTTCCCTCATGCGATTGATCGCGACGGTTTGCCACGATGTGTCTTGGGGTGGTTCTGTGCTGAGGCCAAGTGCTTTGGCCACATCTTGAGCCGTTTGTCTACACAGGGAGTTGACAAAGGTCCAGACTGTGAGGGCTACTGCTTTGGGATAGATTGCCATGCCAAGATGGCTTGCGGCGAGGGAGTCGATCGGGCGGTCGCCCCAGGATATTCCATCATCGTCAATGATGATCCTTCAAATTGGTTAGCATAACGATCACAGTGACTTCATTGGTTTGTACTTGCTCTTAACTTACCCAGATACGTAATGTTTTGGCGGTGGTGCGGGAGGATATAGGATATCGAGCCACATCTTCTTCAGCTTAATATCTTTCCCTCCTAACAACCTGACATAACCGGGGTTCTTTTCGACCCCACGTCTTATCATTTCGGCCAATCCGACTGTCATGGAAGTTTAGCTCATGAGCTTGCAAAAAATGTATCGAGTCAGGTTTTTGGTGAATTTCGTACATTTGATGTCCTTTTGCGCCTGCTGGTCCTTGTTTACGGCCAAAAAGGCTAGCCATTCTGGATCAGATCCTTTATATGGCGGCTGCTTTACTTCGTTTGTTGTGAAAGGAAACGGAAGAAATAACAAGGGCTCATCTGCTTCTTCCGCGAGCTCTTCCATCTCTCGTTTTTCCTTTTCTGATAAATTTTCCCACTCATGGTCGGCCCAGTCCAGCAGCGGATCGAAAACGACGGTGGCAAAGATCTGCCAGCATACGTAGAAGGAGATCGTCGTAAACGCTATGCGACTGCAGAGTTTGGGATCAGTATGGCGAACCTATGCGAAAAGTGGCGAATACATAATACTTGACATACCCTAACCGTCTTCGAAAAGCATGTGATTTAGGCGCAGTCGTAGGTTGAGGAAAATAGACGGGAACGTCGTGGGGTAGTTTGTTCCGTCTGAAAGGCCATAGAGAGAGCTGTCGACTGATTTGAGGCACTCGGCGCGCGACTGTATTTGACGTCAACGAGGTCAGTATCGAAGGGCGCCTAAAAGCGGCCGCTGCACGAGGCAGCATGTCTGTCCGTTATCGCTCGCGGCGCACAGTAAGTAGCACGAGCGGCTGAAGACACAATGGCCCCGGGCAGCAGGTCTCCTTGCGAGTTCACCGGATGATGAGACTGGACATCAAGGAGCAAAGCGCCGCGCGATGAACAAGAGATCAAATACAGAAAACGGAAACGGAAACGAAAGGCAGAACGAGGCAAGAATCCAGATTATCCGATGCTTGGCTACCACGGGGTGGGTGTTGTATAACCCGGAGTGGGTGCTCCTCCTCCCACGTCCTCATGGGCAGGAAATACCGGAGTATTTGGTGCCGCAGCTCCGACGCGTTGCCGCCGCCTGCCTCCCTCAACACCCAGCGTGCGTGAGTGGACCACACCACCCATGATGTGACGTCTCAAGCTCTTAGCCCACCAACAACAAAGAAGCTTCACGGTTCACGGTTCACCCACTCATCATGAAGCTCATCGCTGGGCTCATCACCGCCCTCGCCGGTTGCGCTACGGCAGCGCAGCAATCAGCCGAAGTCTACATTGTTTCCAGAGGAGATGCGTCGTCGCCACCTGCTGTCACTCCTAGTCTCGCCAGACTGCTGATTCTGCAACGGTTAGCTTCGAATGGCCAGGGATTCCTTCAATATGACATCCCCGACGGCGTCGATACCGATAAAGCTATGTCTTTCCTGAATCGTTTTGGAAAGTCGATCCCATCGCTCTTCTCGGCCGGCGAAACCACGCTACCAAATCAGCTCGTCTTGATGCTAGACGTCATGAGTGACTCGCACATGAAGGAACTTCGCAAAGCACTCAGCATTAGCCCATCATTTACAATCGCGGATCCACCTTCCGACAGAGCACATGATGAGCTGATGGAGCTGGATTTGATTGACAAATTGGGCGTGGCTGATGGCAACAAGTGTTCCATTCAGCAAATCGCAAATCCTATGGAGGACTGCTGGAATGGCAAGTCTTCCGCAGTGGCGAAATATAGCATGAATAAGGCAAGTTTCCGTCGCAAAACGCGTGTCGAACATACTCGACCACAGAGTGATACATTTGGTTTGAACTAACGACTACTCAGGATCCGGAGATATTCAAGCACGTTGCCAAGCAGGTTGCGCAGCTTGTCCAGCTCGCCAAGTCTGGAGACCTTGAAACAGCCATTATTGCGCTGCCTTCTACTAGAAGTTCCAGCCAGTGGTCGGAAGAGCAGCCGGAACTGCGTCGTCGACAAGCAGAGCAAGTCATGTCAGCAATCGACAAGCCTAAAGCGGAACCTCAAACGACCTCGCCGTCTACGCCGGAACCCGTGATCTTCGCCCCTAGTGGTCGCATTGCTTCGTGCTACGATACTGAGTCAGCCTGTAACGAGGCAACGCGTAACTGCACCGGCCACGGCGCATGCAAAGACAAGTATGCGAGTGGTGATGGGGCAAAGACTGCTGCCTCATGCTTTGCTTGCCACTGTCAAGCAACGAGAAATAAGAACACATCGTTGACACATTGGGGCGGTTCGTCATGTGCCAAACAAGACGTCAGTGTGCCCTTCTGGCTATTTGCCGGATTTACATTGGCCATGGTTGGTATTCTATCCATGTCCGTTGGCTTACTGTACAGCGTTGGGGAGGAGAAGCTTCCGGGTGTGATTGGAGCCGGTGTCTCGCGAAACAAATAGTTGGGAAAATAGTGCTAGTGGAGAAGTTTTCTTTGTCTGGTTTGGAGTTCCTGTTGGTCAATAAACGAGGAAAAAATTGTAACATAGGTGTATCACACGGCGTCAACCGCTACTTAGCGTCCACAGGGTGCAATCCTTATCTTTTGTTTTTTCAGTACATTGAGTGATCCCCAATCCATCATATAAATATTACATGTGCGTTTCAACTCGGCAGTATGTGCATTCCTAGGCTTTAAAGCCATGCCTTCTTTCTCTTTTCCAGGTTGTGATGTGTCCACACCAATCCACCATCTGATCAGTGCATATGATCAGAATACACGCTCATAGTACACACGCAAGAAATTTGGTTAAAATAAGATCCAACGTCAACATATTGCTAAGCTGTGATCATGTAAGTTTGGTGGTGATACGGACGGATCGGATCAGGAGTCAGGACCCAGCATCATTACGACAACGCGGCGTTCTTGGCACTACCCGCAAGGACTTGACCAATTACGCAATGGCTCGACTGATGAAACCAGGGGCGGACTTTTCCGTCGACTTCCGGCTCATCGTCACACTTTTCAATGCACATCTCAAAGCTTCTATTTTGTTTTTACGGGAAAAAAGCCCGCCGGAGTTCAGACCAATACAGCCGGAGATAACTCGACTGAGACGCCGCCAGACTGTGCAAGCCAGCTTAGACGCAGCGAGGTCATGTGATAGAACTGACCGCCATGGCGAACCGAGCTGGCGGCGATAAAGCAGACACGATCAAGCTTCCAACGGCGAAATGGGGAGCGGCATGCACTGCGTGCGCCACGGCAAAAGCAAAATGCATTCGGTCAAATCCTGACCAAAACGCAAAGTGCGACAGGTACATAAGACTTGCCGATAACCCTGTTAGTCTTTGCTGACAATGGTGGTCACTGGTTCCCAACTGCCGCCTCATCAGCCACTCACTCACTATGTTGGTATTGTTGGCTAACACAAATTGTTGACATGAAGGTGCCAAAGACTTTTGAAAGAATGCACGGGACAAGTTCATCGGCCACGCAAGAAGAGACAAGCCAAACCTTCGTAAGTCGATTTCTCAGTCGATTTCTCAGTCGATTTTCAAATTAGAGCAGTTCCCGCGACGGTGCATATTACCTACGTGATTGGACCTCGGCTCGGCTCAATTCAGGCGAGCGGGCTGGCCAGTGGCTTTTGATCCAGTGCGAAATCGTCACAATGCGCTGATATTCGAGAAATAGTCGGACGGCACAGATTGAGGAAAGACTCAATGGCCTGGTCAATCTTCTTCAGGCTTCTGGAGAATTATCCAGCAACCACACTCCGCTCAACACTCTTAGCGATGCCTCTGCCAGGGAACAATCGGCCATGGCCCAAGACACACCGTCAGCGAGCTCCACGACATCGTATCAACCATTTTCAAATACTTTGACGATCCCGGAAACTTATAACTCGAACGCAATTCCGTCGTGCATCTGCCGACCCCAACCCGGGAGTGCGCCTCCTCCCCCAGATTCTGACGATGTGCTGTTGGAGCTCTTTAGGACCCAGATGCAACCTTTGTTTCCGTTCGTCATTATTCCGCCATCGATCAGTGCTTCTGAATTACAAGCCAGTAGACCATTCTTGATGTCTGCCATTAGGATGGTCACCTCGTTCAGAAACCTCAGGTCAATGAGCGCTCAACTGTTCCGGCTCATGAGCCACGTTGCAGATCACGTTCTCTTGCGGTCGGCTCGGTCGCTGGAACTTCTCCAAGGCATCTTGGTCATGATCGCTTGGCATCAATATCACTGCTTGATACATGCTCAAATGAATAACCTTCTTTCACTGGCCATGAGCATGGTGTCAGATCTATCGCTGAACTATCCTCCCGGGGTGCGCGAGCAAGCTCGGCTGATGGTGGCCCGGCCAGATGAGCCAGCTGGTCGTACAAACGAAGAAAGAAGAGCCCTTCTCGGCGTGTGGTTTCTCACATGCAAGTGAGTTCTTGCAAACTTACAAAAAATTACGTAAGGGCGCCCAACTAACACCAAGCAAGTGTCTCCGTCATCTTCAATCGAATAGAATCAATGAAATATACGCCATATGTTCAAGAATGCTTAAAGGTTCTCGAAAACGGGAGAGAATACGAGTCCGACATTACTCTGATGTGTCTCATTCGGATACAGAGATTAACGGAGCGAATATTCGAGTTCACGTCCAAGGACAGGACTGAGGAAGATATTCCTGGTATTCCGTCCGCCCCAACGTCGGCTTACATAGCGGCTTTCCAAAAAGAAATTGATAGTATACGCGATAGTCTGCCCGCAAGGCTCCAGAACGATAGTATGTGGAACATCCCTTTTGCCGTTGAGTTCCAATTCTCGACTTGATGGCGCTGACTTTGTACTAGGCGCGTTCATGACCTATCTTAATACCGCAAAATTGCGCCTCTACGAGCCGCCTGCTGTCGACATTACCTTGGTAAAATCCCTCGTGGAATCCATGACTGCCGGTCAAATCGGTCGTGGCACGCCACTTGACAAACTGTACCAATCAAGTGCAGCGCTTCGAAACTGGTTCGATAACTGGTTACTCGTTCCTGCCTCTTCATATTTCCGACAACCACTCTCCAGCATGTCTCAGCTTGTGTACGCGTTGACAATGCTCGGTAGGTGGGCGCAATTGGCAACACCTAGAACAGTGTATGAGGGCGCCACGCCGATGCCAGTTGGCGACGGCAATTCTATGTACAGCTCAGACTCTCAAATCCCGACCAAAAGCTTGGCTGAGAACAGGATACCACAGAAGCACAACCAGGGCGGTGATCCAAAGCAGCAATGTGGTGATCAAGACCTTATTCAGGCTGTGGCTGCCCTACAGCTCCAGCTCCAGTCACAGCCAGGTTTAATCATCAACATTCCCGGGATTCTTTCCACAGTGTGCACGAGATGCGAACAAGTCAACAACCTCTACCAACAAACTTTGCCCGAAGATGAAAAGACAGAAAATAACGTATGGACATTCAGTGCCCTCAAAGTTCGCATAACCCGGGTGAAGTTGGAGAAATGGGCTGAAACTGTCGCTGCTGCCGCTGAGGGCTCATATCGAGTAGGCAAGGTGGGAAATTTCCAGCATTGGCGAGGTTCATACCCGCAGACATCGGATGCAACTGGAAACATGGGTCAGCCTGCTGGCGGTCTCGTCAGCCTGCTGGCGGTCTCGTCAGCAATTGCTTCGAACAGGACCAGACCCAGATCCATAACGTCTTGGGCAGCACACCATGGACATCCGACTTGCTGGACGGCATTGACCCTACTATCTGGTTTGATGGCTACTTGGACTGGGGTACGCTGGCGATGAACTCTCTGGCTAACCCACTGGGGCCAGGGGAACCGCCCCAACAGGTGTAAGTGAGAAAATGATTGCAATAATGATGAGCGCTCTGGGACAGGGATTTAAAACAATCGTAGGACGAACAAGGATGATGATAGATTGTATGAAGCAAACATCTACTCCCTTGAATAATATGATGTATCTGAGGTACAACGTTTCATATAGAATTGAGGCAAGAGGAGAATGACACTATCCCCAAGTATCATGAATGCCACTGAGCGTGGCATGCGACTGAGCTCTGATTCATTCAACTTCAGCCTCTCAAAGAAAGACAGTCATCATTCAGGTTCAGGCATGGCGGCTGCTCAGAGCCAAGATACCCCGCCATGGTGGGCATCCTTTCCCGAGTCAAAAGCCACCAACTTGACGTGAATCTCATTCCTATCATGTTAGGAAGCTCAAATGGTCGCGGCCCCAGATGCGCCGGCTGGATGCAAGACTATCGCAACGAAGTCGGCGAAGAAAGCGTGTCATCCATCAGCCATTTTGAGAGGAGGCATCAAGGCCTGGCAGAGTACATATGATGGTAAAATGATGGACTGGTACGATGGAAAGTTTTGGGCGCAGCAATATGCGTAGTTTGGTGTCTCTTTTGTGTTGCGGCCCCTCCTGCCCGACTGCGACACATCTTGCAAGAGGACACATGAATAAATAATATGCATAGACAAAACCAATCCCGATTCCGATTCACCATTCATCATCCGAGAACGCCAGACAAAGTTGTCTTCTTTTTTTTCTTTTCTTGCCTAGATTCTCCATTTCAGTCCTTTTTGAGTAAGTATCCTATTGCTCATCGGTGGTGGTGGTCTCCTCGTCGGTCGTCACCGCCGATTCGGTCTAGAGCCTCCATCATGACAACTGAGTTGCCGCGAATGACCTGCGAGAAGATTTAGTCTCGTCTATGGCGTGTGAAAGTGAATCTCGCTTGAAGAAACTTACGACCATTCCAATCTTGACCTTCTCGCCGCCCTCCTTCTCTTCGACAGCTTCGTCGAGGACAATGTTCAAAAAGACCTGTTGCGGGGGGTCAGTCCAGGCCAGTTCATAGTTCGAAGCTTGATGCAACTTACGTCGTAGCCACGCAAGACTCCAATGACCTTGCGACTGCCGTTCAATTGCACGAAGAGTCTCTTCTCGAGGTACTAATCAGCTTGTTAGAACCAGATCGAGTCTCGTGCGAATAGTCCACAGTCCACAATCATTTTCCCAAGAGACGTGCCCAGTTCAGCTTCACGACTGTGTTTCTTTAGCTGTGTGGTAGGCG
Organism: Epichloe coenophiala; assembly: GCA_018801565.1. Taxonomy (NCBI): domain Eukaryota; kingdom Fungi; phylum Ascomycota; class Sordariomycetes; order Hypocreales; family Clavicipitaceae; genus Epichloe; species Epichloe coenophiala. The sequence continues at coordinate 245,197 of JAFEMN010000010.1, read as the reverse complement.
AGGAATACCTTCTTGAGCTCAGGTTGCGCGGGCGCCATCTTGAGCTGTGTAATTATTACTTTTCCGATGTGCCGAGTGCGTGCTCATGCTTCTGTCGGCATCGCTCAACATGCGAGAACTAGCATGCGCCCCGGCCCAAATTTCCAATCACGTGCTGATAAGATAGCTGGCGCGTTGTGTCGTGAGCTTCCGCGACCCGTTGACGCTACGAAGGGCTTTTTTTTTTGGAAGAAGACCAGACTTATCAAATCCTCGTTATTCAAAATCATGAATGGAAAATGTCCTCATTTGCGGCGAGACGCAAAGCCAGAATGATCAAGGTCGATGATGAGGAGGAATCCAGTAACAGCGCGTTTTCGGGTCTAGACCCATCTTTTCCTCAAAACGGTACGTTCTCTTTTGCTGTTTCAGCGAGGAATTGATTGCTGATGAGAAACACGGGAGGCTGACTGGTAGAATCGAGACAGAATCAAGCAAGCCAGTGTTTGGCAATAAGTCGGCACGCAAGCCGCTCAGGCAATCCGGCCTTCGGAAAGCTTTCAATGCCGCTGACGAGGATGCCGCTGACATCGCCAGCGGCAAGGTAGATGAGGACGGAGAAGATGACGGGCCAGTCGTCGTTCGACCTACCATCAATCGAACAGGATCTTCGAAGCAAAAGAAGAAAGCATCCAAATCGCGGTTGTCTTTTGGCGGTAATGCGGGCAATGGCGATGCCGAGGATTCAGCAACGCCGCAAAAGCCGGGCCTGGAAAAACGTGCGCTTGAGAATAGCGCAGTGAAGCGTGGCATTGCTTTACGAACACTTCCTACGAGATCGCCGGATGAGGAGGAAGATGTCCGGCCAAAATACAGCAAGGAATATCTGGAGGAGTTGCAGTCATCAACGCCGAGTACGCCACGAGACATATCAACAATTCACGCCAGTGATAGGGACGACATGGAACTAGACCCTTCAGAGCTTGACGGAGCATTAGTGGTCGAATGCAAGGGACCATCACCCTCAAAGCACGGCACGCAGATACTTTCTGAGGCTGAATACGCGAGAAGAAGGAACGACGAGCTCGATTGGCTAAAGAGCAAGACTTCCTGTCAGTGGAGGACGATGATTCTACTATCTTCAGCCGCAAGAAGGAGGACGACGGTCGATTACAAGCTGAAGATGAGGACCTTGGGGAGGGATGCGACGACTACGTAGAGGACGGAGGCCTCTCGCTTGGCAAGCGAGCGGAAAGAGAGCGCCGAACAAAGGACAGACAAAAAATGGCCGAACTCATCACCGCAGCCGAGGGGCACAGCTCAGACGACTCATCAGATAGTGACGCTGAACGGCGAATAGCCTACGAAGCATCCCAGAGCAAAGCCGGGTTGGACGGCTTGAAGAAACCCCGGGAGGATGCTTCCCAGGAGCTGCTTCAAATCCCACCCAAGATCACACCGTTACCGAGCCTGTCTGAATGTCTGGCACGCCTACAGACGACTCTGAAAGCCATGGAGAGTGACCTCAAAGCCAAGGACGCTCACTTGGAGCATTTGCGTCAGGAAAGGGAAAACATCGACAAGAGGAAAACAGAGGTTCAGTCACTACTGGATGAGACTGGCAAGAGATATCAAGAGGCTATGGGTCAAGGGAGTATAGGGCCAATTACTGCGGCTGGTGCAGGATTCCATACCAAATTAGCTAGGGAGCGAGGGCTCGACAGCCTAGGGACTACGCCTGTAAGGCCAGATCAGACTGAGGATGAGGAAATGGACCTGTTATAGCGACGAGAGTATCGAGGTCTGGTTCTTCTGAAGTCTTTCATATGAGGAGAATTTTCAAACATTTTTGTATTGACAAAGAAATAGACCACACATTCGAGATATGGCGAGTCCGAGTTGCAGCTACAGTTGCTGTTGTACACGTGCTTTACGCTAGTGCAAGTGCAAGTCCACTCACTAATCGGAGACATTGTTTCTCTCGTAAAAAGACTTCTTGAGGGGGACTCCCGCCGTCCCTCCAAGCTAGGTAGGCCTGTACTCACTCTGTGTCCCATTACACGGAGCCTTCTTCGTTTCCCCCCTGTGCTATGATCACTCGCGGGCTGCAGTGCACAGAGCCAGTTACTCATTGATTGATCGTGTCTTCCAATATTGCTGGATTTGTCGTTGTGCTGGCCATGAAATCACAAACCAGAGGGATCCAAATGACTTCAGGGTAAGACCTGGCTCGATGAGGGAGATGAGTCTGCTGGATTACACAAAGTACATTCAGTGCCTGCATTCGGACTGGACTTTGGTATCTGCTACGATTGTCGGCAACAAAAGTTCGAAAGACGTGTTGTGTTGTCGTTGCCACCTTCAGGCTGATCAGCAGAGCGCTCAGCCATGTCCATTATTAGCCATCCACATCCAGAACAAGGGCTCTGCGGCTCCACACCAGCTACTCGAGAACGGCCAATGAGGCTGACGGTTGGCAGTTTGCCATCGAAGGACCTAGAAGGCTGGTCTAAGCAACCCGGGCTCTTCCATCTTTTTCTGTCCCCACCTGACTGCCCTGCCTTGTTGAACACTCAAGTACGGACTACTCCGGACGAGTTCCCAAAAGCTCGACCCCGTTATATCGCAACCTCAACATTTCCTGAACAGGCGCAAATTCGACTGCTTATTCATCTACCCGACCTACCATGGCTTCCGCAGACGAGCTCAAAGCTCTTGGCAACAAGGCCATTGCCGAAAAGAACTTTGACGAGGCCATGTATGTTCATGCTCCTAGCCATTGACTGCGTATTCCTTCCTTTGCTGTTCTACCCATGAGCTGTTGGCGGCTGACACTCGACCTGTCAATTTATAGAGACAAATTCACCCAGGCAATCGCTCTCCAGCCCGAGAACCACATCCTCTACAGTAACCGATCAGCTGCGTATGCTTCCAAGAAGGAATGGGACAATGCTCTGCAAGATGCCGACAAGACGATCCAAATCAAGCCTGACTGGGCCAAGGGTTGGGGCAGAAAAGGAGCCGCCTTGCATGGCAAGGGCGATCTTCTTGGTGCCAATGATGCATATGAAGAAGGTTTAAAACATGATGCGAACAATGCTCAGCTCAAGAGTGGTCTTGCCTCTGTTGAGAAGGCGATGCAGCACGAAGCGGGTATGCGATATATTTATGTTGAAGTGTCTCGAATGATCAAAAAAGCTAACATTGGCTGTCTAGGCGGCGGTTTCGGCGGCGACCCTACTGGCGGGCTCGGTCAGATGTTCAACGATCCGAAATTGGTCGAGAAACTTGCCAAAAACCCTAAAACGAGCGCATTCCTCGCTGATCCTTCATTCATGGCGAAACTGCAGCAAATGCAACAGAATCCTGGAACCCCCCAGGATCTTTTCAGCGACCCTCGCATGATCCAGGTTCTCGGTGTCTTGATGGGTGTCGACATGGAGATGCGAGATTCAGACCCTCGAGACACTAACATGACTGATGCTCCGGAGCCAAAGAAAACTGAGCCCGCTGCTAAGAAGACTCCTGAGCCCGAGCCTGAGCCCGAGCCCCTCGATGAGGAGGCTTTGGAGAAGAAGAAGAACAAAGAATTGGCTGATAAGGAGAAAGCTCTCGGTACTGAATACTACAAGAAGCGTCAGTTTGACGAAGCCATTGAGCACTACAGCAAAGCTTGGGACATCTTCCAAGACATCACCTATCTCAATAATTTGGGAGCTGCCTATTACGAGAAAGGTGACTACGATAAGTGCATCGAGACCTGTACCAAGGCCGTCGAGGAGGGCCGCGTGATCTATGCCGATTTCAAGCTGATTGCAAAGAGTTATGCTCGCATCGGTTCCGCGTATGAGAAAAAGGGTGATTTCGAGCAGGCTCTGGAGAACTACAGACGATCTCTGACTGAACACCGAACGCCCGACGTCCTGAACAAGCTGCGAAATGCGGAGCGTACCAAGGCAGAAGCCGACAAGAAGGCCTACATCGATCCTGCCAAAGCCGAAGAGGCTCGCGAGGAGGGCAACAAAAAGTTCAAGGAAAACGATTTCCCTGCAGCTGTCGCTGCCTACACAGAGATGATCAAAAGAGCGCCAGAGGATGCCCGTGGATACAGCAATCGCGCTGCTGCCTTTATCAAGCTGTTCGAGTTCCCCAGCGCCGTCGATGATTGCAACAAAGCCATTAAACTGGATCCCAAGTTCATCCGTGCATACATTCGCAAGGCCCAGGCCTACTTCGGCATGCGCAAGTATTCCGAGTGTGTTGATGCCTGCGCCGAAGCCCAGCAGGTCGATACGGAACACCACAACGGTGCCAATGCTCGCGAGATCGAGCAGCAGCAGCAGAAGGCGTTTGGTGCCATGTACGCGGCCCGTGACAATGAAACCGAGGAGCAGACTCGGGAGAGATTGCAGAAGGATCCTGACGTAAGTGCACTGCCTTGCCAACAATACTTTTGTTCCACCTTGTCAAGTCAACATGAGTAAGTAATGCACACAGTATGCTAATTTGTTTTTGGATGTAGATCATGAGCATCATGCAAGATCCTGTGATGCAGACCATCTTGCAGCAGGCACAGTCAGACCCAATGGCTCTCCAAGAGCACATGAGAAACCCTGGTGTCAGGTCAAAGATCCAGAAGCTCATGGCTGCTGGTGTCATTCGAGTCGGTGGTCGATAAATATGAGGGAGATAGATTGACTTGACTTGTATAGATACCATTGTGGCGCGAGTATTATGACGTTAATGATAAAATCCATGTGTATTCAGGCATGATGATTTGTGGTTGGTTCCCAAGATGGCTGACTCGATGTATTGATGGCATGGCAACACTACTGAAATGATGATCCGAGTGCACTTTGGTGTAAGACTATTTCATGGTTGTAGAGATAAGCAAGGTCGTCGGTCTTGGCGTGGCTGACAAGCCACCAAACAAGCATGAAATAGTGGATCCCCACACGATCTGCAGGTGCTGAAACCGACCAGGAGACGGGTGACTGACTACAATACGGAGTAGAATGGGCCCACACTCCGTAGAAGGCTGCGCAAAGTACTCCGTTCAAAGGCCAACCAACCTCAACACGACGTTACGGTCCTTACCCTTGTTTCGGGCGCTCTTATGTACAGCTCATCACTTCGTTACGTCCCACCCGCATCTGTTTTTCTTGGTCATGAGGCGAACCGATGCATCGTATCTGAACACATAACCCCTCCACCACAATGGCCACGTTGGGTGACATCCAAGAAGCAGCCATGGATGGTAGGCCCCTCTGTCCCGGCTGGAAATATTCTATGACGAAGGTCTAACAGCATATGCATCAGGTACGCAGTGGTCCTCCCTGCCGACGAAGCTGCTGCTCGCAGAGCTGCAAAGGCGCAAAGAAGATGGCGAGCGTCCAGCGTGCGGCGGAAGACAAAAAGGATGGTATGACACAGTGGCACACGTCTTTGCGTTGCTGTTGATCCTGGCATTGAGCACACTAGGTACGGACCAGCACTCACAGAAGCTACATGCTTTACACCTGTGAAATCTGAAATCTGAAATCTGAAAAAAAAAAAAAAAGCTAACAGTTGCGCGAACAGCATGTGGAATTCCCTTGGTATCACGACGAGCGACGACGGGGAAACGACAAAAGAACATCATCTTCTACTGCCAACACATTGGAACGGGTGTGCTCCTCGCAACCGCCTTTGTTCATTTGCTGCCGATGGCGTTCGAATCTTTGACCGACCCGTGTTTGCCGTATTTTTTCAGCAAAGGGTATACGCCGTTGCCTGGTTTTGTGGCCATGGTGTCGGCGATCATCGTGGTTGGCGTCGAATCATACTTGACGGCGCGAGGCGCGGGACATTCACATTCTCACTCTCATGGTTTCTTCGACCACGATGGCAACGATGGGGATGGCGAGTTTCAGACCGTCCCCTTGCATGACCATCACTATCCTGAAACGTCGGGACGACGAAAAAGAAGCCATCGACCGAATCACCTTTCTCTTGATGATGCAGAGGCTTCTCAGGGTCTCGTTGCTGGAGTGTCACCACTGCCGGAATCGACACCAACAGCGGCTACACAGATACGCAAGTCCAACGAGAATGACTTTAACGACGGGGACTCTGATCTCGACCTCGACATGGATGAGCTGGATCCAGCGCCGTCCAACAACAACAACCGCGATGGAGTGTATGTATCTCTGACGAAACCAGATACTCGAACGGAGGCGTCGGATCCCACGATGCCGCCGCAGTCGCCAGAGGAGGCCAGGCGCCAGCTGTTACAGTGCCTCTTACTCGAAGCTGGCATTCTTTTCCATAGTGTGTTCATCGGTATGGCCATCTCTGTCGCCACGGGTCCAGCATTCGTCGTCTTCCTTATCGCCGTCAGCTTCCACCAATCATTCGAGGGTCTCGCATTGGGTAGCCGCATTGCTGCCATCCAGTTTTCCAAGAACTCTGTCCGTCCATGGCTGATGGTTCTCGCGTATGGCCTCACAACTCCCGTCGGACAGGCGATTGGGCTTGTTGTGCACAAGATGTACGATCCAGCGTCAATGGGCGGTCTTTTGGTGGTGGGGTTCATGAACGCCATCTCCTCTGGTCTCTTGCTGTACGCTGGTCTTGTCCAGCTCTTGACAGAAGACTTTCTGACGGAAAAAAGCTACCGTGTGCTCAAGGGCAAGAAGAGGCTCCACGCATACTTGTGCGTTGTGGCTGGTGCTCTGTTGATGGCCATAGTGGGCGCATTTGCGTGAGCATAGAATCAGCATTCTGCCGTCAAGTCTGCGAATTTGCAATTGTATGTGTATTTTCTGCTGTCATTAACCGCATGTTGGTTTGCTTGTTGGGTGTCGGCGTTACTTGCAGTATGCTCAAATCATTGGTTGGAAGACGGTTCTCAGCGGCGGCCTCGCATCAGATATGCTCAAGGCATGGGGCACGTATGTTTTCAGAGTCGGTGCGAAGGAGGAGGAGAAGTCTGAGTTGTGAGGCTCTTGAAAGTATTTTTGTGACTATCTGAAGCAAGTGGTTGGGTATCATTCTTGAGGTAGTGTTATTACCGGCTTACTAGATCTGCCAATTTCAGAGGCTTCCACAAGGATGCACAGAGTATTTCCCCATGGGACTTCTATTTCTTTCTATATTGGGACGAACCAAAAATAGTCTAGCCCGTCCTTGGACAGTCGGCTTGAAAACTGCTCTCCCCTCGATCACAAGCAGCAATGGCATGTTCCAATGCCACAGAGGCTCGCTCCGCCCTCTTAACAAATGGCCTGTTGAACACGTCATGCAGAGGTCGTGCACTATTGGCGTGTTCAGGGTCAAAAGTCAACCGAGCGTCATCACCACACTTGCTTCGAGTTGTGAGGACAGCCAGACGCAGCATGTCCCCCCCAATGCCCTTGTTGCGATATTTGTATTTGGTAGTCCAAGCGCGAATGACGCCGCTCCCACCCTTGAACGAAGACGGCCTCGTCTTCTTGGTTGTTGAGGCGGCGGGCGCCTTTATTATTCGCAAAACCACCGTGGCAATGATTTCCTGGCCAAACCGAGCTGCGAGGATATAGTCATCGTTCCCATCGGGATTGGCAACCCATTGCTTCCACTTCAAGTTCTCAGCTAGCCGGATATAGTTGGCTGTCAGGAGTCGAACCGCAGCCAGGTACGCAATAGCAAGACCGCACATCATGATGAGAGCTGTGCCAAAGTCGCGCTTTGCATGGAGGCGGTATATCGATGCGCAGCCTGCGACCAAGCCCGTCAGACAAGCTGGGTGAACGATGACCGAGAAGGAAGCAACCTGGCGTTGTTGCGCAATGCTGTCTGTGACCAATCTCATGGCATCTTGCTTCTCAAGCTCTTTTGTGAGCACGCTGAATGTCAAAGAAGGAATCCATTCCTTGTCGTCAACATGTTTTGGTACAGTCATAGGCGATGATGATTCTGGCCTTGCTTGCGCTTGAACGGCCATGGTACCGACATCTTTGCTTGCGCGCAACGGCCAAAATGTTAGTTGAGGAGAAGAAATGCGTCAAGGAACATGGCACATTCAACTGGCAACGTACCAGTGGTGGAACGGTGCTGCTTAATACAAATAAAATAAAAATTGAATAAATAAATACAGGCCAGTCATTAATGGAAGACTTGGCACACAAGTCAACCAACGGTGGCACCGTTCATCCGACGTCTCGGAAAGATCAGCTCGCATGAAATGTAGTGAGACGACGCAGGACGGATATCGGGGAAACCGACCAGGATGGCTGGAAATAAGGGAACCATGACGGCGCGGCTGATACATCTCTGCACGCAGCGGAAAGAGCGACGGACTGGTGACTGGCCAGCCCAATTCAGTTGAACACATGGGGAACTTTGCACAACAACTCTTTCATCTTCCTGCAACAACAACTGATATGAAAGCTCTTCGGTCGCCAAATCGGGCAGCCTGCCAGCCTCACGAGTTCGACACATCCATCCATTCCCAAATGCTCACAATGCCCATGCCCGGTGCCAAGCTGGCACGGCAATGTCACGGCAACGCTGGGCAACGCTACCCTTCCCACCCACGCCCACTAACTTGATTAAGGGGTCGGAATCATGCATGCATTGGCCAGGAGCCTAATATGCCTTGCCAGTTGGCGATATGGTAATATAATGGTCCAACTTTCGACGATGTTCCGCCGCAGTCCTACCAAAATTAGTAAGAGTGCGCATCCTGTTCTTTGGCCGAGCCGGTTCTCTCATCATATCATATAATAAGTCGGTCCCAGACTATTAATTACTGGATACCAAGGATTTCGACCATGTCTTATAATACAATCTCTTATTCAACCCGTCTTTTTCTTTGTCTCTGCCTCTACGGATCAATAGTCTCAGTATCTCTCTCACACAACATTGAGTGGATCTATTCTGAGGAACAAAGGACCTCCCAGAAAGTACCATACCATGGCTGGACCCAGTAGAACAACAAAAAGCCTCGCTGGGCCAGCGTTCCGGCCACGAGACGTCGCCAATATCGTCCCATGACGGTGCCACCACCATGATGGGTTGAATCGTTGTGAAAGTGTTTGGAACCGTGGTGTACGGACTAGCGGGTGCCCATTCCTCCGGCCCTAATGATGACGAGAGCTGACTGATGGCGACTTGAGCTTGCTTGCTTGAGAGAAGAAGGAGAAGAAGAAAAGGACGCGAGTTCTTGGCGTCAACTTAAGCTTAAACTCATCGGCGGTTCTCATTGGGCACACACACACACACACACACACACACACACACACACACACACACACACACACCTGGGGCCGAGATGAGATCGGCGGAGCGGCAGACCCGTAACACAATAGCAAACACTCCGCTGAACATACACATACACGCGGAGCCGCGCATAGTCTGTAATCTCCATATACACCACTGTACTAGCTAGTAATCATGTTCCGCGGCATGTATCACGAGTTTGCCTCTCTCGGCCTAATCCCCGCTATAGTATCATCAAATGCCCTGATGATTGGATCGTACAGAATCTTCGGATCCCGTGGAGTGCCAGTGAAGAGACCATTTTTATGCGGGAACAAGACATCTCTTATTGCCCTGCACAAAGGCTTGACACAACAAAAGACTTCCGGGAATTCTCTCAGAATGGATTCCAGTCCGTTCTTATCCATATCCCCACGCTTGTTTTGCGCAATATTTTCGAAGTCTCCAGTATACCACCGCGACAGCAAGCTCCTTTCCGGGCGCCGGCCTGACGCTATCGATAATGCCCAGCCTCGACGAGCGCAGAGCCATATAAGAACGTAGAAGAATGCTTCGAGATCGTGGCGATACGTATGCGCAATTCCTAGAAGAACTTCAATCGCCATGAATTCCATCGTGCCCGTCCGTTGCCGGGCCCCGCTAGAACCTTTACCTATTTCCTTCGCTAAGTCAAGGTCAATAAGCATGCCCTTGAAGCCATCGGCATTCCTTGGATCAGTAATAATGATATTGTTTTCGGAAATATCTCGGTGTAGAATTTTTCCTTCTGTATAGAGTGATTGATGTACTTTAATAGCGTCACGAAGGCCTTCGAGAAGCTCCATAACAGCCTTGAACTGGCTGATGGATCGTCCCGCCGGCGAGATGGCTAATACGCGGAAGATGCGATTGGCATAAGGTGTCTGATCTTGATCTTGTTGAACGAGGCTAGTGCCCTGCGGGTTTTGAACAGGGCAAGTTGCGAGGTTCTCTTTATTTTCTGTCTCTGCCAGCTGGCTGTTCGATCGAGATCTCTTGGACGCATTGCTTGTCAAATCTGCCGACTTTCTCTTTCTTTGTCCACTGCTGACAATGCTAAGGCCTGGAAACTGGCTGAAAGAGTGGCCCAGCGGGGGTTGCAATTGCGCAAAGGAAAAGGATGTACTGGCACTGCGAGGCACACCACGAAACTTTTGCGGCGTCGAGAAGACCAGACCTTCACGCAACCTGCTTATGCTAGTGACTTCTTCGAGGTAGCCGACCACTTTCGCAAGACCTTTAACGCCGCGCTCGTTTGCCTTGTAAAGCAGATCAGCCTCTGGTGGTCGCATGCTAGAAGTCCAAGAGTATTTTACGACCATGTTGGAATCTGCTGTGCCGTTGGCCTTGGCGAGGAAGCATGCCGTTCCACGGCAGACTATGGCTCGCTGATAAGCGATCGGATCGGGGTTGAGTTCTAGTTGAACATTCCGCTTTTCCCCATAAGCTTCCCCTGGCATAGTGACAAATAACTTATTGTCTTTTGCTTGAGTAAAGGTATCCAAGCCCAGCTCCTCGTCACTCATCATCAAATATGCACACATAACCTGAATAAACTTCTTAGGCTCCTTATGAATATCAAATGTAGCCCCGCTATACGGTCCAGACCGGTCAAATATCCATGTCTCTATCTCAGTGCCGGTTAGAGTAAAGGCGTGCACAAACAATCGCGTAGGCTGGGAAGCGAACACATTTCGCACGGCGCTGCCGACCTGAAGCAAAAGGCTCTTCTTTTTTTTGTTGGACTCTTTAGCCTCACCAACGACTAATACGTGTCGCCATTCGTGCTTTCCGTCCGAAGCCTCATGATCTCTTCTCATTTTAACGAAGATATCCAGTTGCCGTGCCGCCTCAGCCCCAACTTTGTTGCTTCCGTCGCTTCTAAAGTATGCAGCTCGTTCAGCCACTAGCAGCTCTTCCTGCAAGTTGAGTAACCAGCCACATACCTCGTCCTCGGTGGGCGCGTCAGGTAATTGTGTCCACCTCTTATTATTATCACTATAGCGACTCTTGACGCTCTGCCAGATTCGTTCGGCTCGCCTATTCCATTTATGTCCTTCAAAATATTTCTCGTGGAATCCTTCGACCGCACGGTACGTACAGTGGCGAATCTCCTCGAATACGCGATATTCGATCTCTTGCCGGGTCTGTTCCGACCCTTGCTGGGAAGCAGATGAATGGGTTATTGGGGTTTGGAATGGCGGGAGGCTTGACGGCGGAGTCGAGTAAGCAATTAACCGGACGAGGGCTACGACGGCAGTCCAGATGTCAACGTCTGGTGCCTGCTCGATCACAAGCTGCGATAATGGCCGAAAATGCTGGTACTCAAAATCTAGTTCCTGTACGCGTTGACGAACTAGCACGAGATCAGACCCTAGGAAATCTCTTCCCGTTCTCGAAGCAAGTGTGACCGAAAGATCGGAAGCAAACAATATAGAGAGTAGTTTCCGCATGGCTGCCACGAATAAACGTGGTCGTCCTGGCCCACCCGTGCTGTCGTCTGATTGAGAAACATTGCGGGAAGTGTTTTGTTCTGCCTCGCGCAATGCCTCGCGCAATGCCTCGCGAACACCGCTGAGCGAGTCGCCAAGTGGATTTTCGTCTATAGACTGGCGCTCTTTTCGAGTAAGGAGATCCATTCTATAGGCAACCAGAAACGGCAGAATGTAATTAGTGGCATGTGAGATCAATACGACAATCAGAGAATGCTGTTTCGTCAGGAAGAAGGAATGTGAGAAGAGGTGGCCCCACCTACACTGATCGCTAGCTTATGTACGTAGTTTCGCTGTTTGAGTAATCAGCCGAACAGACAGGAGTGAGGGCCAGGGCTAATTAGTAAGCCATGGACACGTGGGTCGTGGGATAGCAGGAGATGTGCCCAACGACCAAGCGATAGATTACTGTGTGCGCGGAGTTGCAGGAAAGCTCATCTTGTTGATCAGGTATCGGACAAACAATGTTATGATACAGAACGTTTGTGGTCTTACGAATTATTAGGTGACCTTGACTTACTTCTTATACATCACATCATACCTCCTCTCGTGCAAATCCAGCACGTAACAATTTGTTTTCATTAATTATGCTATTTAGTAATTAACTATTACGTATATATGCATGCGCTAGCTCTTGAGTGGATCATCATATAGTCTATGATTATATCGTTTACTTATATCCATAATTATATCAGGTCTAACGCGTACACGCCACGTAGGGGGGTCGAGATATCAATCTTTGGGGTTTGGCACAGAGTCGGCTTCCGCAACCCGCTTCTTCTGCCAAAAACTCGCTCTCACGCGCGACTCCATATCCTAGATATCCTCCCGCTTTCAACGTTGGCGACTGATACGTCTCGTCCATACCATCATGGTTGTCGACACCGCATACTATGACGCACTGGGGGTGCAGCCCACCGCTACCGAGCTCGAGATAAAAAAGGCTTACCGCAAAATGGCCATCATCCACCATCCTGGTGAGCCCCCCTGCGCCTCATCAACGGCCCCTTCGTTCTTCTGTTGCATGAACCTCCTGTTGTTTTGCCATCCCATCTCGCGCTAACAAAGAAAATACCCGTCCCAGACAAGAATCCCAATGATCCTACGGCCCACGAAAAGTTTCAAGCCATCGGCGAGGCATACCAAGTCCTTTCCGATACCGACCTCCGCAAGGCATATGACAAATTTGGCAAGGACCATGCGAAGCCACAAGAAGGCTTCGCCGACCCAGCCGAATTTTTCACGTCCATCTTTGGAGGTGAGGCATTCGCCGACTGGATCGGCGAGATCAGTCTGATGAAGGATCTAACTGCGACAATGGACATTACCATGGCCGAGCGTGAGGAGGAAGAGGCCGCGGCCATGGCTGCAGAGGGAGACAACTCTGAAATCGCCGGCACCGCCGAAGCCAAGAAGCAGCGCCCACAAGAGCAATCGGAACCCCACGCCGGCGCCTCGACTACTGTCCCTGGTGCTGGTGACTCTGTCCACCAGCACGGAACACCGTCTGTCCCTCCACCGACCCCGATCGTCGTTGTTGAACAAGACAAGACTGCAACATGTGCTCCCGCTCATGACTCTGCACCCCAAGCGACGGCACCAGCACCTCCTCCCCGATCAAACGCAACCTCGCCAGCCCCGTCATTCAGCTCCCGCAGCCGGACGCAAATCCCCCTACGACCAGCCCTCGCCGGCAAGGCCCATGACGATGCCGTCCAGTCGGCGGCCGAAGAGGAACTCCGCCAAAAGGAGAAGAAGAAGGGCGGCTTGAGCAAAGAGCAGCGCGAACAGCTCGCTGCGTACGAGGCCGAGCGGGCGCGCATCCGCAAAGAACGAGTCGACACCCTAGCGCAGAAGCTCCTCGACCGCGTGAGCGTCTGGGCCGAGACAGACAAGGGTCCCGACGTCACCAAGGCTTTCCAAGAAAAGATGCGCCTCGAAGTCGAAAACCTCAAAATGGAGTCGTTTGGACTCGACATCCTCCACGCCATCGGCCAGACGTACATCTCCAAAGCATCCGGGTTATTGCGAAGTCAAAAGTACCTCGGAATAGGCGGCTTCTTCAGCCGTCTCAAGGACAAGGGCACCCTCGTCAAAGACACCTGGAGCACCATCAGCAGCGCCCTCGACGCGCAACAAACCGTCGAGGACATGGCCAAGATGGAAGCCAAAGGCGGCGATGACTGGACCGAGGAGAAGCGCGTCGAGTACGAACGTCGCGTTACGGGCAAGATCCTCACGGCCGCATGGCGCGGCAGCAAATTCGAGATCCAGAGCGTCTTGCGCGAAGTATGCGATACCGTGCTCTACGACAAAAAGGTGCCTCTCCAGAAGAGGCTGGAACGTGCGCAGGCGCTCGTCCTCATTGGTGATATTTTCCTCAAGGTATGTTTTAAACCCCCCCCCCCCTTTTTTTTTCCTCCTTCCCTGCCTCTCTTTTTTTTTTTTTTTTTCCTGGCCCTCTCATCCCACCCTTCTCCTTGGGAGTCCCCTCGCCATCCATGTCCCTCTGCTGCCGCGAGAGAAACACACAATCTCCAACTGAACCCGAAAATAATAGGCCCAGAGATCCCCCGAGGAAGAAGGCGACTACCTCGTCTTCGAGCAGCTCGTCGCCGAAGCAGCCATCAAGAAGGACAAGGACGAAGACAAGAAGAGAAAAGACAAAAAAGACAAGCACCACCGTCATGCGGAAGAGGTGGTGGGTAATGTGCCTAATGTGCCCAAGACATGAGATTGGCCGTGGACGAAGCAAAGTAGGAATGGGAACCCGTATATATCGTGAATCGGCAAGATTTAACAGCACCCAAAGCAACATAGTGTAAGAGGATATGAACACTGCACGACATAGTGGTATACTGGAAAGTAGCAAGATGCTGTTATAAACGTCTTGGAACATCGAGAAGGGGGGGGGTGGAGGGGGTCAGCGTATAGATCTTCTTTGTTTTCGGCAATGACATGGTTGGGTGGTGGACGCAAGTAGTTCATACATGTCTCCGGGCTTATAATGGAACTTGATGAGATATGCAGTCATGATATTCACATTCCAAGGACTCTTTTTTTTTTTTTTTTTTTTTTGGTCTGGGCAGTAGTTCATGACGTGGTTGAAAGTCTCGAATCAAACAAGTGGTGGTTCATGAAATGTGGCTTTGCTAAAGCTGCATGTTGAGTTTGGATAGCAATTCTATTTCCTTGTATATAAACCATCTCACACGAGCCTCTATGCCCCATTGTATATCGCGTGTCCCTTGCACGAACCGCATGATTTTGAACAAAAACAAAGGAGAGAAACAGGCATGCAAAATCATTCCGTGGTCGGTGTCATTTGTCCGCCCACTGAAATCCATCTGGGTATCTGGTAGAGTACATTGGAACTTGATAACAGAAAAGCAGAATAGTACAGGACGCAGCAGAAAGAAAGAAGAACAAAGACCTTTTGATAGTAAGAAAGTAGTCGAGGTCAGGTGGCGCGACGGAGTGCAAACTCGGGGTTTCGGAGCAGCGGTGTACGCAAGATGTCTTGTTCTGAAGGTGCTTGCTTTGCAGGTTGCGAGACGGACGGTCAGAGATGGGAATATCGTGATATGCGAGATGGTATAGGCATAGGTGGTGGAAATGAATGGAAATGCAAAGCAAAGCAACAAAACAGGTCTGTACGCTTGATAACGCCGTGTCGATGCCGAAAATGGTCTGCGCCATGCATGGAAACGGGTGCCTGCTGCTGCGATCATGTGCGCGCGCAATGGGCAATGGGATTAATGAAAAAAAAAAGGAGTTGATGAAAAATACAGTGACAGTGTAGTCAAAGAGAGTACAGAGTGAGTGAGTGAGTGAGTGAGTGGTGATGGTTTGTGGGGGTATTTTGGTTCCAGCATTATGGTGCGATATGGACCGCGTGTTAGCTTCCCTCAGACGGGAGCTCGATCCCACTGTCTCGATCCTGGCTACTTCTTGGCCAGGGCGGCTCCAGTCTGGGATCGTCGGTTCGTGTTGTTGTGTCTTCTTTGGTCAACGAAACAGCATCTTCGTCGTCCTCGTCCGGCGGAGCGAGGACGCGTCCGCCTAATTTGATATCCGAGACTCGTACGCGGTATTCGAGCGCCTTGTGACCCTCCTTGATTAACGCTTCTGTAAAGTCGAGGCATCGCTTCAGGCTCTGATTCATCTTTTGGCTGTCAATCAGCATTTCCTGGTGTTTGGTGAGATCCAACTGGAGCCGCTTTTCGTCTTGCCTCCGACGAGCCTCGATTTTCGCGCCCGGCAGCAAACCATCTTCCGTGCTCATGCTGTCAATACTTGACAGATCTGACTCATACAGGGAGTCCACGTCTTCGTCCCCTCGCACTTCCGTCTTATCCGCCTCTTCAACATTGGACATGTCTGTGGGCGGCTCGGTGAGGGCCAGCGAAGTCACCCGGCTCGAGGCTGCGGACAGCGCCCCCGATCTCGACAGTCGGCGATATCGTCGAAGGTCAGCCGTTTGTTTCCGGAGCTGTCTCTCAAGAGTGCGGTTGATGGCTTCGAGTGAGGCGTTTGTGATCTCCAAATCTTGGACCTTGCGCTCGCGACGCGCGTTGGCAACCAGTTCGCTGACAGAATCACGTAGCTGTGTGCATTTAGTCGGACTATGAGCCTCGGAGAGCGTGTCTTCGTCTCTCCATTCGTCGTTGTCCCTTGGATCGTCTGCCGCTCGCATGATCGATGCCATGGTCATGGCAGGTTGTGAGAGCCCAGGGCTCAATGGGGGAGAATGCAGGGCCATCTCCGATGAGTTGGGTGGCAAGGTGAACCGAGGGAGTGTTAAAGGCTCAATCGTAGCAGCGCTTCCAGTTCTCTTGTAACCACCCATCTCCCTTGGCGCTGCGTCGATGCTCACTTTTCGTTTGGGGACAGCGTATGATGATGATGATGATGATTGCTGCTGTGATGTCGGAGGAGATGAGATCAAGCATGGTCGTTTTGGTGACGTGGGCGAGGCGGCATTGCTTCCGAGAGTCTGTGCCATTGGTGTCGATGTTGTTTTGATTGGTGATGCTGGTCTCTGTAACGAAGCAGTTGGCTCAAGGTTGGGGTTACTCGTGATCGGCCGAGAAGAGGCCAGTCTAGGAGTTGATGATAACCCAGATGCGGAAGCGGATGCCACGAAGCTTGGTCTCGAGGACATTTCAGGGGCACCATTGGCGAAGAAGAATTTGGATGATACAGGATCCAAGTTTGGGTCCGTCGTGGTCATGGACGTAGAGTTGGAAGGCGGGCTGATGTTACGCCCGCCGTCTATTGTAGTCCCATTTGCATAGAAGAAGGTGTTTGACGCCTTTTGAGGTACGGATGCTGGCCGTGGCAACGGTGCAGGCTGGGCCGACTTGGCGTCGCTCGCATAAAAGAACTTGCTCGAATCATTGGAATCAGCAGTCAGGTCCGTTTGGGGAACTGTGTGTCTGGGAAGATCGCTGGCAAGCGGCGATGTGCCCAGGCCCGTGCGGTTGGTATTGGTGATGATGATGATGTTGTTGTTGTTGTTGTTGCTGTGGCTTTCCCACTGCTCACTTGTTTTCTCGAGGTTGGGGGTGCCGGTCGGGGTGGAAGTAGCACTATCGACGCGGATCTGTCGTGGACCAGAGCGAGGAGTGATGTTGGCCGGGAAAACGCTTCCTGGAGTAGAATAGTCGTCTCGCGGGATGGCGGTGCTGGCGGTGCTGGCGAGCACCGGCGTCGAAGAATGAGGTCGCCTGGTCAGAGGGGTCACAGGGGTTCCCTTGGCCGCGATCTTGGGAGTCAGAGGGGCTCGGTTGATGGATCTGGCCGCAGCAGCAGTAGCAGCAGCAGCAGCACTCAGCTGTGGCTGTCGTGGCCTGTCGCCGACTGGCATTTTCGAGACGCTCGCAGACAAGGGGCGCGTCTTGATTACTACAGGAGTAACATGTTGTTTGTAGTGTTGAGAATGCATCGGCGTGCGGGAGGCACCAGTAGTGCTAGTAGTGCCAGTAGTGCCGGGTGTTGACACTGCAGAGGCAGAGGTGGAGATGGTGCGGCTCCTGCTGCCGTTGCCGGCGGGGGGTGGTGCAGCAGTGACAGCAGCACTGATATAGCGCGCCGGCAGAGGTTGCAGCGGGTGTCGCAGCGGGTGGTGCGGCGGGTGGTGCGGCGGCCTTGTCTGGCTGCCAACACCGCCACGAACAGGTGGTGCAGGCTGCGCAGGCTGCGCAGGCTGTTGTGCAGGCGAAGAAGGGGTAATAACCGACGCCCGAGAGGACCTCGAGCTGATGTGCGAATGTGATGACACCGAGGATGCCGTCTCGGGGCTCGGACGGGTGGTCCTGGTCCTGGTGTTGTGCAAGCTGGGTGAAAGGTCGAAAGGTCGCATTGTCTCGACCACTAAGCACAGTACAGGCGCACCTCGAACGAATCCAAGTTCAAAGGACGAAGTCAGTGATGCATGAATCACAACTAATCATCCACGCATGACCCGAGGCCTCCAAAGGACGCTGCGGGCTACGCTGTCGACATGCATGCACTCCGCAACGTCAGAGTCAAATCCAAGACTTTAAAATAAAGAATGAAAATGAAAATAAAAACCCCCCGTCGGTCGGTGGTTCGAGTGCACCAGATCAGACGGCATCGTAAGTCTCCCTGTCAGTACTCAGTAATAGCCTTGCATTGACAAGTGTTGTCAGATGACATCGGCCCCCTGTGTGGTGTTCGGTTCCGCCTTGTTTTGCTTTTTTTTTTTGTGTTTACTTTCGTTTTCGCTTCCACGTCGCCACAAAACCCCACCACCTGGCACCTGGGGACCCTGAAAAGATGAACCGCCCACGCCAATTGGTTGACGTGCCCTCCAACATAAGCAAGCCCACTTATTACTAATTACTTGCATGATGACGGGCTGTCAGCATTTGCCAGCCATATAATAAACTCTCCATGCCCGCGCAAACCACCGCCTCTCCTCGCGAGCGCTTCCACGCGCCCACCCCATCGCGACCATGGGCCTCCTGGGCATCTCCCTCCTCGTCGCTTCCGTCGTCTACATTGTGATTCGACCACCTGGCTGGCTGGCGCAGAGACTGTTCCAATGGCGAGGTATTCTTGGAGGGGCCATCACCGACGTCTCCCAACAGGACAAGATACGGCATGACGACGACGACACCACGCCGAGAATACAAGCAAGCGGACATCTTGAAATGAGCACGGATACGTCCTTCATCGAACCGTCGAAACTCTCGACCTTATCCGCGGCGGCCGTATCACCGCCGCCTCTCCCACCTACCGTCCAAGAACCAGATAGTCCAACAACGCCAAAAGCCTCCTCAGCAACGACATGGCCCCGGACAGCGCCAGGCTTCACATCATCCGATGGATCGCCCACGACGTCCACCCCGCCTGTGCCCTCCTCGTCGATGCTGCCACCCCCCATTCCAGCCGGACGCCTTCCTTCGGCAGGCCGGCTGCCTACCCTCCCTCAGTTCCCGGCTCCGAATTCCGCGCAACGCGCTCGCGGGCCCGTTCCTGATCGCGCTCCCCCGGGTCTTTCTGTCGGGGGCCTCGCCCCTCCTCCCACGCATTCGTCCAGACCAAAAAAGCCGAGTCGCAAGGTAGTTTTGGATCCGGGCCATTCGCCGCTGGACTGGGCGCGCATCTCGGGTCCCAATGCCGACCTCCGTGGTGTAGACCCGTCCACTCCATACTTGCGTGTCACGCCCTCCATGCTCAAGAGGCAAACGGGGCGGAAGGGCAAGGATGCCTGGATGGCGCTCAACGGGAAAGTGTACAACATTACGCCGTACGCCGAGTTCCACCCCGGCGGCATCCCCGAACTCATGCGTGGAGCTGCCAGGGACGGCACCAAGTTATTCGGTCAAGTTCATCCCTGGGTTAACTACGAGACCATGCTGTCGGCATGTCTAGTCGGGCTGTTGGTGGAAGAGCCTAGTGAAGCTTCACAAGAGAGCGAGATGGATCAAATGGACTAGACGCCGGGTTGTGCCCAACCCCCCTCCCCCTGAAATATACATTTGATGAGATACCCCCATGATAGATGTAGAGGAGCTATACCAGCCTTTTTTTTTTTCTTAATTTTTTTTTCACATGTTTTGCTCTACTACACTAAACGCACGCTAGGCCCGTTTCCCATTTCAACGTCGCTTGCCGAATCTGAATTTAAGCTCATCCTCACTCTCGTCGCTGTCCGGAAGCTCAAGGGCTTGCAGGTTCGGTCTCGGCCTTTTGGCTCTCTGATCAGAGATCGCGTCGGACGGCGCACGTCTCTTCTCCTGGGTTCTCCTGCTCTGCCTCGGAGATGACATCGTCGACTGCATCTGTGACGGAGTAGCCGTGATCTTCGTGCTGCTCGTTCCAGTAGGACCAACTCTTCGTCCACTTTGCACACTATCGGGCACCATGTCTGGTTCTTCTCTGTCCTCTCCATCCGCATCCTCCTCCTCCGAGTCAACAAAGTGGGCGGTTCCCTTTCGGGACCACCCCTCGACTGTGGAAGAGGCCGAGATTTGCGTGTTTTGGCCAGAGTGAAGACTGTTGAGGGGCTTTTTCCGCTCGGAACCCTCATCCTCAAGCCAATAGTTGTCGCCAATGCCATATTCTTTCGTCTTGACCTCTTGGAGCGCAACGATAGTCCTGACGGGTTGTCTGCCAGTTGCTTCGCCTCGTCTGCGAAACTTCTTGAAGTTCTTCACACCATTCCATTTCGGATCCCACCTGCCGTCGGTGATGTCGCGGCCTCTGCTTCGTGTTTCGCGATCCGGTAGGCGGACCTCCAGCTCCTCTACAATGTTGAGCCGCCGAATTTCTGCCAGGTCAATGTCGTCCGGAAGATTGGCCAGATCTTCTCGCTCAGCACGTGCTCGAGCTTCCGCCTCTTCGCGGTTGCGCGCTGCCATGGCCAGAACATCAATCTTCTCCTTCTTGGGCTTGATTGCTGCTTTCTTGGCCCGTGGATCGGGTTCCGGCGAAGGAGACGCGAATCGATCACCTCTTTCCAAGCGTTGTCGTTTGAACATGGCGGCCGCGGGTGCCATGCCATCCATGAGATCATCTTCGATAGCTGCACGTCTTTTCCTAGATGAAGCATCCCGTGCATCAGGTTTGGGTTGTGATGCAGCCACGTCCTGCTTTTGTGATACGAACAAACCACCCTCATCCTCTTGCAAACGGTTCGGCGCCGAATCTTGTGCCATGGATGTCGGCAGTGGTTCGTCCATGTCGATGTCGGCGTCATCATCAAAGCCGGCAAAGCGTCGCTTGACTGGCCGCCTAGCCATTCTCAGATTTGGCTGTGGCAATTTCCCAGTCGGCTGGTCAGATTGCTCACGAGGAACATCTTCAGTGGGTGAGACTTCTTCACTCCTAGCCACTGCCTGGCTGCCCGCAGTCGTTTCCACTTCCAACGGCCGTCGCAAAATGCTCGCATCTTTGATCAAGATAGCCTCCAAGAACTCATTCTGTTCTATAGGCCTATGGTCTAATCGCAAGGACACCTCCGTGATGAACTCCGCATACCAGTTAATATGGTCCCCTTTGGCTGGCAAATATCTGACGAGAACAACACCTCTCCCCTCGCTTCCGTCCTCAAACGACCCCAGGCCCTTTTCTCCCGCGACTTGTTTCACATAGCGCACAAAGTCATTTATTTGGGTCTCTCCAGGTGTGATGGCTTTCATGATGGCCTTGCCACCGCCGTTGTTTATCGGTGCCATCAGATTGCTATACTGGGTATTGTCGTAGAATATGAATGTGTAGCCATCAAACACGTCCTTCCTACCCATATCGGGGGCGTATATAGAATCCGGATGTTGGACGGGCTCGCCGCCTCGAGGTGGCAGATGGTTGAGAGCATCCGGCCAGTTCCGACCAAAGTCTTGCTCCAGTGCACTAGGTTGGGACTCGGCGCCAACTTCTGCGGCTTGAGATATAGCATCCAAGAAAGTGTCCGTGACGACGAATTTCCCATTGATCAAAGCCTGTAGCCCTTTCGCCGTGTTTCGTTTCCTCGACACGACGTGTGTCGTATGCTGAATTTCGTAATCGGCCAAGAGCTTGATATCATTTTGCTCAAACCGGTGTCGCAGGTTCGCCAGGGGGTCAGTGAGGAGTTCCTTACTGGTAAAGGAAAACGTGAAGACGACGGGGAACCAAATGATTCTACCACAGCTCGTCAGCGCTGACCTCATTCTCTAAAGTATAGCAGGTGTAGTGCTAGCTCATATAAGGAAGGTAGGAAGAAAAAAAGAAAAAAAAAACCAAGCTTGAGTGACTCACCTGAACTTGCTCGGGCATTTGCCCATGGCAACTTCCAGTTCTTCGCCATCGGAGACATATTTGCTACCCCTTATTTTCTTCCCGTTGACGACTGTACCTATCTTGGTAGCCAGATCCTCAACAGTCAGCCTCGATCGATCAGCAAGGTGATGCGCATGCCCGTCTCGAACGTTGTCGACGGTTATGGTCAGATGCTTTCTGGATATGGTGGAGTGAGATATCGCCAGCTGTCCGGCTACAAGGCTCATCAGGTCAACTAGCGGCGAGAAATGATAGGAGTAGTATAGCTCAACTCACGCTCCGATGCTGTTCTTCCAAACAAGTACGTCTTGCCAGGTCGAAGCCACATGCGCCGGCCTAGAAGGTCATCATCAGCTTAGTGCCGAGGCATCGAGTGAATCACCTCTCCTCTGGCACTTACCATCGAAGGCGTCCTCACTCTCCAAGAGCCACATTTCAGAGGCTCAAATCCTTGGCCGGTGCATAGTAAAAGGAGGGATGCCGTGTGAAGTTTGCCGACCTCGAATTCAGCTAAAGAACGGGAAGTATGGAAGTCCAAAGTCGCATTCTTCAATGTGTCAAGTTGTGGTGGGGCGCGGACCGCGTTGGCAGCCAAACGCCTGTTCACGTGCGCGACGAAGAAGTCCGAGACATCGGTTTCTCAGTTCGTTGTCTTACACTTGGACCCTTTACAATGCAATAGTGATCGTCTTCATTTTGTCATTGACCTTTGATCTTGATTTATTCTCGGGTCTTTTCACTACTTTAAATAGCTTCCACGCCCAACCGAGCTCAGTCCTAGCAAACGATATAAAATTTTATCTCAAGGTTACTTCCAAACGCTATGCTAATGCTGTAAGAGGAGCAGGAAAGAGATTCAACCGCAAAAAAAAAAAAATTACCCTA
Source organism: Epichloe coenophiala (assembly GCA_018801565.1). Classification (NCBI taxonomy): domain Eukaryota; kingdom Fungi; phylum Ascomycota; class Sordariomycetes; order Hypocreales; family Clavicipitaceae; genus Epichloe; species Epichloe coenophiala. Next base: position 222,293 of record JAFEMN010000010.1, on the reverse strand, counting down.
TGCTTTTGAATGTCGCGAGTTCTAAATTTTACTTTCCCATCCAAACAGAGACTCATCAAACCCTCTCGAGCCGGTAGCAATCGGCCATGAATCTTTTCCTTCCAGCTTCCCTACCAACGCGAGTCAAGTCCTCGTCATTTTCAACCTTGACGCAGTCAATATTTTCAGGAGACTCGTTGAGTGTCCGAGCAATCTCATCCACTTCACCAATCTTCCAGCCCCGGACAGCAATCAAACAGATGGCCGCCACGATATACATTAGGCCCGTGAACAGCTGGGTGCCCAAGTAGCTCCCGGTGCCCTGGGCAATTTGCAGCGCGATGGGCTCGCTGAACAAACAAGGCATCGCGATGACGATCCATGTGAGGCACAACCCCGACGGTACATTTCTGAGGCCCACGACTTCCGCCGTCACTGGTCCAATGGTGGTCCAGAATGTGCCCGCGACGCTTCCGCAAATAATGGCAAAGAAGATGAGGACACCGTACACCTTTGCGTTGATCCAGATGACCAAGGCAAACAGACCAGCGAGGAACGTCATGAATCCAGACATGTTGATGCGGCCGGTCCGATCACTAAAGTAGCCGACGAGGGGACGGCCCAATGCCTGCCCGAGATTGAAAAAAGCACTGATGAGGGCAGCCTCTGAGGCGCCGAGGCCAATCTCATTGGCATAGTTTGCCAGACTGAAGATGAGCACCACATAGCCGAGCATGCTGAACCAGCCGAAGCCAAGCAGCAGCAGAAATTCGGGTCGTTTCAGCAGTGTCGTGTCAAAGGCCAGTTGACTAGATCCGATAATCTTGTTGCGGTCCTTGATGAGGATGATGCAAGCCGTGTTGACAACAAAGGCGAGGATCCCAAGGATTCGAAAGGCCCATCCCAGGCCGAGGCTTCGAATCATGGCCCCGGACGCAAATGAGTACAGCAGACCTCCAAGACCAGAGCCATACGCAGAAAACCCATTCGCCAAAGAGCGCTTCGTACTGAACCACTGCGGGACGATACCGACGGATGGAGTAAACAGGAAGCCCATGCCAAAGCCGAAAAGAAGACCCTGCGTCAGGAAAAGATGCCAGATCTTGTGGGCAAAACTAGCGCAGATCAAGCTGGCCGATTCCATGATGACACCAGCAAACATGGTGGGCTTCGTTCCCAGTTCTCTGACGCAAATCGTGGCAATGGGCGAAACGAGCAGAGCACAGCTAATGCTCAGGGAGCCTACGAATGCATATTCGAGATGCGTCGCTCCCGGGAAAGTTTCATTCGCGAGGTAATGAGCGAGGAAGACGCCGTAACTCGAGTTGAGCCCCCACGTGTGTGCATTCACCAGCGAGACACAAGCCGTGCAAACCCAACCGTATCCGCCGTTTGGTGGTGGCGGCGGCGCATAGTCCACCGGGGCCGCAGATTGAGCTTCTATCGACGACGGAGAATCCTGCTTTTCAGAAATTGCATCTCCTCGTGAACTGTTTTGATGAGCCGGGCTCTCGGTCGTGGGATCGTCTCGACTCAGAGCAGCCCGCCCTGCCGTAGGCGGCTGTGTGGTGGATGACATTGTTTTTGGGGGGTTGACGACGCCAATGTATCGTGTCCAAGATATCAATTAGTCCTTTCCCCCCACGACGACATCAGCAGCTCGTCCTCGCAAGCGGAGCCACTTGGTCAGCAAAGAATAAAATACGATCGAGAGTCAATAACTTCGCGTCCCGTGTAGAAAACAGACGAGAATGAAATCAAGAGAAGGGAAATGAACGGGTCACAAGGCACCGCAACTCGTGACTATGACTAGTAGGCGGCTCCCAATTCCGCTTCCTCTTTTAGCTGGGCCGTCGCCTTCCGAATCAAACTTTTTCAAATGTCCGTCCTTGGCAATGGCAACCAACGGGCGTTCACCCCCGGGAATGCTCCGGGAATAGCATTGCCGCCCTCTCAGCCCTGGCAAACGGCCTGCTGGGCAACGGTGCGCACCGCTGAGGAAAGCAAAAAAAAAAAAAAAGGCCAGGATGTTGGTTTCAACGCCGGACGGGTTCACACGCCCGCATCGGGAAGCTCCTGAATGAACAATTTCTATTTCTCACAGGTGGGAAATCCTCTCTATTCGGCTGAGCGTAGACTCAGCTCTTTGAATCCTTTTTTTTTTCTTGCAAAATCTTTATGCTGCACCATGAGTAAGTAGCCTAAGTGGGCTCAACAGTGGGAAGTTCAAATAGATATGCAGCCACAAGCGACATTTGAGTCATGCTGTATGTCGAAAAATAGTCGCGTGGTTTGCCCACAAACATGCACACAAGGTGTCTCTCAGTTTGTGATAATGTCAGTGAATGAGACTCATCCACACATTACGTCAGGATTGCAAGGCAGGCGGCAGAGTGCAAATATTTCGCGAGCTTTACTCAAAGGCGTATATAGTCATTAAATAAATGCCCATGATTCCTATGTCAAGGCCTTCCACACAGCTACACATACACACGAGGTTGCGCAAAAAGTCCTCATAATCTCAACGTTTACCGAGTATCCCAAGTCATCAAGGTGACATGTCGCATTCCCAATTGGTATCATATTTCCTTCTCATTCCTTATTCGAGCGTGGCGTCGGGTCCAAGCCTATTCCTGAGCGCGGGCGCTCTTTTTGCGGTCCTCACGACCCTTGTCAGACCATGGGAAGTGGAAGACGGGGACCTGGAAGAAGGAGTTGCTGAGACAGAATAGTTAGCAGCCTGCTGATGATACGTTTACAAGGGATCAAGATCAAGAGTCCAAAGGGCATATACGAACCTGCTGTCCTGGAGACCAGCCAAAGCGCAGTACCAGGCCAAAAACGCGGCCATGAATCCAAACACACCACCAGTCTTCTGGAGAGCGGTTGCAGCAGTCTTGTTGCCCATGTCGTTGGCATATTGCTCACATGAGAGGAATAGAAACGCGAGATCTAGGGTGAAGAACAGGGAGAAGAACATGACGGTCGATCGCAACGTGCAAATGAGCAACAACGTAGTGAAGATGAACCAGCCGGTGAGGAAGAAACCCAGCGGACTCGATGCGTTGCCTTCGTAGGGACCGTTGGCGGCAGTGATGCCCCAATTGGGAGTCAGGAGAATGGCATAGGAGATCCAGAAACCACCATATGAGGATAGGGCCGTGGCACCAAACGTGTTGCCGCATGCGATTTCCCTTTTTTTTTTTTGGAGAAAAGAGTCAGTCACCGCTCAGTTGTGTAGAAATCTCCTCACGCACCCCAGGAAGCTCGGGAATGTATATCGGGGATCACGGTTTCACTCACCACATGCCAGCAAGGAGCTGAACCAGACCACCATAGCCAAAGGCCAGGGGAACAACGATGTTAGGCTCCTTGACACCACGAGTGTGCGTGTTCACAGCAGACAGCACGAAAGTGGTGAGGGCGAAGGCGCAGAGGCCAAGAGGAGCAGGGTTGGCAAGCTTTCGATGCTCATATGGTTTCCAAAGACCAGGGTTCAGCGAACCACCCGAGGCCTGCGCGTAGCCGGTCGTGATGTTGGCATTGTCACCATGGTAGTGCCACCGGCGTTGGTCGCCGTTGGTCGCATGGACGCCGTTGGATTCTTTCTCCAAGGCGGTGGTGGCCAGGGGTGGCTGTACGGCATTATTGGCGTTGTCACTTGCCATTGTGGTTTGTAAGTGAGACGGTTGAGCTGATACAGGCTGAGATTCGAGATGTGTGTGAGGTGGGATCTCTGTGGGATCTCAACGCGCAAACACGGCTTCTTGTTCCTTTCTCGAGTTCCGGTGTTACGGTGAAAGTAGTACAAAGAAGAGAACAGAAACAAGACAGCCTCAACGTGAAGATGGTGGGACCATTCTCATTATAAGCTTTCCCAGTTGAACGGGGAAAACGGTGATGCGCTAACGTCTGAGAACATATTCGGGGGGAGGTGGGGCCTACATTACACCCGTCAGCAAAGAAGCACACAGTTCTCATGGGTCCCGAGGGTGGGTGTGAAGATGGGAAAAAAAAAGGAAACGTGGAATTGAGGAGGGGGGGGTGAAGATTGCATTGCATGATGGTTGATGTCTGGGGTCTGATGTCTTGTGTGTGCGTCTCGGGACATGTATCCGTAGTGCGGGGCTGCTACGAAGCGATATTGACCAGGATGGAGGCAGCTGCTACCCACAGAGTTCCTATGTACCTATGTTGCTAGGTCGCCACTGCCTTTTGCGCAGGCCAGACAAGCTCTCATTCTTTCCCCCTCTCTCTCTGGGGACCCCAACCGATCACATCCTCGAGACGCGGCAAGAGATCAGTCCGGTGCGGGGGTTCTTCTTCATCTTGTCAGTCTCTTCTCGATTTTTTTCGGTGGGCATCAGGTTTGGTACTCCCTACGGCCCCCTACGGACGGAGTACGGATTATGTACACTCCGTTCACCAGTACCGCCAGCGGACAGGGAAGCTGCGCATGCAGATGAGGTGGGCCAGCGGATTCGACCTCGACAAGACTGACTGGGAGGACTGGGATGTCGAGGTTGCAGCGGTTGGGCGCATCCATGTCCACCCGTCGGCCATTTCGGTGCTGGCCCGGCCTGTGCATCATAGCAACCGGACTAGTCCGTATTGGGCGATGCGATGCTGCCGTCGGCGGGGGGGGCGGCATCAGCACGGGGCGACAACGAATGGGGGGGGGCATCCATCCCGACATAGCTTGGCCATGGACGGCAAGTCGACTTACTCCATCTTGGTCCATGGAACGAACCGTCCATGTATGCTGCCGGATTGAGAGTTAGTGGCCGGCAAATGCCACGATGCACTAAACACTGGTGTATGTAATAGTTGGGGTGAGGCTAATTTGTCGTCTGTTCGCGCAGTTGTTTTCGGTATACCAGAACTCGAGCTCAAGAACGAGTTGGGGAACAATATGACATGAAGGCAACCGAGTTCAAACATTTTCACCATGTTGTTGATAGTTCGCCTTGTCTGGTGACCTCCCCATCTGACACAATGTCTTTCCGTCCCCTGGAACCAAGTGCCGAGAGATACCACGCACACGGAATCGACTGATTATCTCATCTGCGCATAATTATTGGGATTGCTCATTTTCCGCTCAAATACGTCCGTACGTGGGTGGCATCGCAGCCCGCCAATGCGACCCCTCTCAACAACCAATCGTCGATTTCATCGCCGATTTCGATTATTTGGGGTTTAGCCATCCCAGACGGAGGGGGAATTAATAAAGTTGGAGCGAGCGGCGCAGCGCTACTGTACCGAGGCCGTGGGACTAGACGGCATCACAGCGTCATCTACGGACTACAGTGGGTTGTGCTACCCAGGCTACCCTCATCCAGCTGGCTCTTTGACCCCCGAAACCTGGGGGAAGGTGGGGAAGGGATCGAGGAAGTGCAGGTCTCATCTGGGTGCGAATCCCGACTCGCGCTATGTAATTACAAACAGCCTGAGCAGCCGAGGTAGGACGATCTGGCGGGCGTCGTCCAAGATGACTACATGTACAAATCCGTACGGACTACGGATCCATATATGGACGAGCAGGTATGGCGCGGGGCAAGAGGTGCGGCGGCCGTGGAGAGCAACCCTCGATGTCTGGTCACTTGCTGAGTGCAGGTACAGACGCTTCGAGCAGACCCAATCTTGGGGTCCAGAGAGCAGCGAGGTGAGACGTGTGACCCAAGGTTCATGTTGACGTTCAGGCACAGCCGAGACTTCGCTTGTCGCATTCTTCTGCCTCTCTCGATCCCTCGCTTTTATTATTATTTGTTTCTCTTGTGGAGATATGATACACCCACACTGTCTTTCCATTCATGCGAGCTCCTGGGACAAGGAATCCGTTCCTGAATCCTTTCAGTGGAGACGGATCCGAATGCCGCCATGAACTATCGTACGACCCCAACGACCATACGATGCCAACCGGACAACGTCTGGTCTACATAATACCAGCTCAACCACAACGCGGAGCGAGGTTGCATTATTCTATTGGGCCAAGCAGCCGAGGGGCCCATAAGTATACATACATATACCTGCGGAATACCGGACCCGGGTTACTGCGGTAGCCAATGCAAGACATGTCCAAATCACCCGTCTCAATTGGAGTACGCAGAAACCATTCCATTCCTTCCCCGAAGCTGCTCAACAAGCAAAAAAAGAAAAAAAGGAGAAAAAAAGGAGAAAAAAAGGAGAAAAAAAGCCACAACAGACATCACAAGCTGGCAGTCTCAAAGAAGAAGAAGAAAACAATGTTTGACAGAACTGTCTCAAATGATTATCTCCTTAGAGGTCATAGGCCTTGTGGGTCTGCGGGGCCCCCTGCCAAAAGGTTAGTGACCGCGTAAGTACGCGAAAGTGTACATATGTAGTGTAGTAACTTGTAAAGTGAAAATTAGCAGTATATTTATTATTAGCCTATACCTTTAATTTACTTCTATCTAATTCGATATAGACCCTAGTTAACGTGACTCCACAAGCCTTAGGACCTCTAAGAAGATAGTAACTAAAGCTATAAGGGATACTATAGGGGTGTAAAGGTACTAAGTAGTCCAAGTAAAATACACATAATATAAGGTACCTTTTACTTTATCTAGTGGTTTGTTATTAGCCTGCTGCCCCTAGTCATATACCTTGTGTAAAATCATACAGGGATTAGACTGCTTATTTATCGTAGCTAATTAGGGGTGCGCACTCTATTTTTAGCTACAGTGTTTAGCCTAGCTGTTAACAACTCCACAAGGTCTATGCCAGTGGCTAAAAGAACTAAAGAAAGGGCTTTATAAGCTAATAAGGTATTAAGTATAAATTCAGTTAACATTTCTCTCTAGAATTTTATTTAGATTATTATTCTCCACATAGAGCTCTTAGTCCTACCTACGACTTTCTTATACCTACACTCCGGTTTCTTATCTCCTTGAGCGTGCTAAAGCTTGTGGAGTCACGTTAACCAGGGGTCTGTATGTATCCAATTAGATAAAGGTAAACTAGAGATACATTTAGACCCTAGTTAATGTGATGCCACAAGCTTTAGCACGCTCAAGGAGATACCTACACTCCGATATAAAGTTCGTTACAGTCACCGTGGCCGCTCTTGTAGGCGTTGTCCTCGCATTGCCAACGAAGCAAGGGACTTGCACGACTGAAAGGTAGTAGGAGGTGCACTAAAGACCGGACTGGCTGGAATGTCTGCAAGAAAGGCCAGTTGGGTGAGTAATCCGTACAGCATCTTAAACGGCTAAATAGAGCTTAGCAGTCAACACTATTACACTATATATTATCATGAACTTTACGGAGGACTAACCACTCTATAGCATTTTTCGCCATGTCAACATGGGTTACAGTGCGTGTTCGGTGAGGCGATGTTCGATCCTCTGACGATTTTCTGTTAGCTAGATGTCTTATTCATAAGAGTTTAGTACGCCAGTGGCGTCTGAAAAAAAAATAAAAATCTTTCCTTTCTTTTTCGTTGTGCGGCAGCGAATCCACGTGAACATGAAAAGTGCAGCGCAACGCAAGCCAAGCTATTTGGCAGACGGGCATCAATACACCATCCCGGTCGTGGGAATGAAACAACCTCATAACTCCCATGCACATGAATATCGTGCGTTGTCGACTGGGCAAGATCCCCTGCAGTGTTTCACGGCCTGCGTTCGCGCAAACTTTCTGAAATAAAAATAAAAATCACGCCACGGTCCGTCTAAACGAGGTTTATTAAAGTCAAGATTCGCACCCCTGATGATACTACGAAGCAGGTACGGACGTACACTATCGAGACCCCAGACAAGTGAATGAGCCGGATGCCGCGGCGGCGCATATCAACCCACCCGATGACTTTGTTGATGGCGTTGGGTGGTTAGGTAGGAAAAGAAGGAGATGTGCGGGACCCCATTCCGGATAAGATAACCGAGACCGAGACGAGAACTCCGGTTTTTGTCTGGTACCGACGTCTTCCTTTTCTTGTCTTTTTCTTTTTCTTATTGTGGCAAGTGAGCCGGACAACAAGAAAGACATCATCGCTTATGGGCTGGGTTATAGCCCAAGACATGCATACATAATAGGTCGTTTAGTCTGACGGACGCAGTAACACGGAACGACTTTGCTTACGGACTACTATCTTATTCGTGAGCCCCGTTGATGCCATCGATGCCAGCTGGGTTGGATGCCCAGAGATGCCGCCCACAGATGCCCACACCGACAGCCGCCGGACTGGTGGATCGTGGCACGATACTGCCGAGTCCTTGATTAGACTAGTCCTGAAGCTGGCTTTTTTTGCTTCAAACAGAAGACGAGCGCTCTATTGTTATATTTCCGCCTGCGCGCCCCAGACAGACAGAATAACGCGGTGAAAACCTTGCATCGCAAATCGGTGCTGGAGTGGGTGGGTCCTGGGATGATTAAGCGTAGTCAGTCGCTTAGCTACTAGCTCGTCACGTGAAGTCCGCCCACATTGTATAGGGGAGGAGGTTATTCAGAGATTGAAACTTTCACGTCATTGATCCCCTAGCTACTATCTGCCTAGCAGTGACTTGGAATCTTGACCTTTCCTCTGTTCTTAGAACCTAGGCGATTAGCTGTGATAATCAGCGCCTTAAACAAGCCAAGACTTGGCTATGGCATGCTGAAGGAAAAAAAAAAAAAAAAGACAGAAAATTGTACAACTCTCGTCCGGGTTGATGCCACCCCTCGCCGGCCCTGTGATTACGTCCCATCCTGCCTGAGCTAAGCGTTCGCACTCAGTTTACTATTCTTTTTTTTTTTTGTGCGACACACAATGTTTGTACCGGGAGAGCTTATTCACTTGTTTTGGTTGAGTTTCCATCTATTTACAAATAATATACTATTTACTCGGATCACTTCTTGCCCATCTTTTCCAAATACGCCTCCACATCAATCTCCCGCAAAGTATTCGCTTTATCCTGGACCTGCAGCTCCATTTCCAGCTGGTAATCCTTCATTTTTTGCAGCAGTTCAGGCATGAATGCGCCAAGGATTCGGATGGCCAGCAACGCAGCGTTGGTCGAGTTGTTGATCGCCACTGTGGCGGTGGGCACGCCTCGCTAAATGGAGTCAGTCAAAAAAACATCGCCAATGCACCCCTCGTGGGGGGTGATGCTTGGGAGGATAGAATGGGAACAGTGGAAATCCCCCCAAATTTTACGTACAGGCATTTGGACAATGCTCAATAACGAGTCATAGCCATCCAGGTGTGTTGCCTTGACAGGCACGCCGATGACGGGCAATGTGGTGTACGCAGCCAACATGCCCGGCAGGTGAGCGGCGCCTCCAGCGGCAGCGATGATGACTTTGAGGCCACGATCTGCGGCTTCTTTGGCCCTTTGCGCCATCTTGTCTGGCGTTCTGTGCGCAGAGGTTATGTCTACTTCCCACGGTACGCCGAACTGATTCAGAATGCCGATGCCAGCCTTGAGGACCGGCAGGTCCGAATCGGAGCCCATTGTGACCAAGACCAGCGGCGTGCCTTGTGGCCGTTTGACCTTTGCCGCAGCTGTAGCAGGGGAAGCCTCCGGACGCAAGGGCTTACTTGATGCCCGGAGACGCTCTTGACGAACACTGTCCGTCAATTCCAGCAGCGGCTGAGCAAATCTTTCCAGCTCGGCGATGGATCCAAATCCTGTGACGGTGATGTGGCCAATCTTGCGACTGGGCTTGGGTTCCTTGCCGTAGAGATGGACATAGACTGCTGTCTTTTCGCCATACATGGACTTGGCCTTTTCCACGAGGGCCAGGTGGGAGTCCGGTTTGGCACCGCCCAGGATGTTGATCATGATGCTGGACGAGACATGTGGTTCCAGGAGCTCTGGCAGAGGCTCATCCAGGATGGCTGTGAGTTGTGCTTTGAACTGAGACCTTTGGACCAGTTAGCAGCAATTGGAAGCAAGCACTCGGGGGTAACTTCAAACCTACATGTAAGGAATGGACTCGATGGACGCATGCCCACTGTTGTGCGGTCTTGGCGCACACTCGTTGAATATGATGTCACCCTCCTTTGTCAAGAAAAGCTCGACTGCAAAGACACCTCTACCCCAGAGCTTTTCGACCACAGAGGTAGCCACCTTCTGCGCCTTCCTGCGCACGTCCTCGGGAACGTTGCGGGGAGGCATGAACACCTTGGAGCAGATGTTTTCTTCGTGCACCGTCTCGACGACAGGATAAGGAATGACGCGCTTCGTTTTCCCAGCGTCGTCTTCCGTCCGAATGACCATGGCAGCAAGCTCTAGCTCAAAGGGAACCCACTTCTCGGCATAGCACGACAAGTTGCGAAATTCTTGGCACGCCTGCTTTGAATCCGCCTCGCACGAGACCTTGAAGTTGCCGCGGCCATCGTAGGAGTCCTTCCGGGCTTTCAGCATCCAGGGATAGCCGAACTTCTTGGAGGCCTCCTGCATGGAAGCGAGCATGGCGTCTCCCGATTCGATTGCCATTTGCTCGGCAATGGGGATGCCCTGTCTCTTCAAGTACTCTTTCTGTTCGTACTTGTTCTGAACAAGGCGGAGAGTCTTCCATGATGGATGAATGGCGACCTTCTTTCGGGACGTGGTGCCATCTGCATTGCGAACCTGCACTCCGTGGGTGTCGATGTCCTCCAGAACGTCCGTGTCAATGTGCTCAATCTCAACAGTGAGGACGTCGCAGTTGGAGGCGAGTTCCTTGATCTTGGCAGCATCTTTGAAAGAGCCCGTGACATGATATTCGTTGCTGTTGATCTGCTTGGCCGGGCATTTTTCTTGGTCGAGTACGGCTATCTGCGTATTGAGAGGCGCTCCGGCCTCGCAGAGCATCCGGCCTAATTGCCCGCCTCCAAGGAGGCCGACGACGGTGGGCTTGGAGCTCATCTTTGCCTTCGTCTGGGTGAGTTGAATGAGATGAGATATTATGATGAAAGCCAAACGGAGCCCGTCCTTTATGTTCTTTCTGTGAGATCAAAAACTTTGACAGAGCAAATTTAGAGTCTTGCGATGCCGGACTGGGGGGTTCCTCGCGGCTCCACTTTTCTTGACAAATATGTATGTACACTTCACCCCTGATTCCCTGAATTATTTTACAAATCCAATCCGTATGTACATGCCCTAGTTTTTCGTTCTTCTCTCATAGCTATACTTAGCTAAGGGAATCTAGGTACTCACTAGTCCTAGTGTGATAACTGAGGCTTTGCCCCGACCTAGCAATATAGGTTTCAATTGCATAAGTCTTAGGGACTTGTACAATGCGTACAGTATTCTTATGGTGCCCTACTATGGCGCAATTAGATCGGGTAAATCACCCGTATGGTGGCGCAGGCGCCCGCGATTAAGTCCTGTGGCGTACGGATTAGACCACATAACACCTAGCCCCTATGCGGCATGCCCCTTATTTTCTTGCTAATTCCCTGATTTGCGTCATCCCCCCTATTACATAGATTTGCAAAAACAATTCAGCGCGTGTACTATACCCACGTACCAAATGGTCCGCACATGGCCGAGTACGAAACAACTTCAGTAAGAGATGGAACAAGGTTGCAGTCGAGCAGCCTGCCCAGCTGCAAGCACAGATAGCAAAGCAGGAGAGAAGTCGTGTACCCCGACTAACTGACTTTGCCTTGCACGAGGAGCGGCTGGATGCGAGAGAGAAATGATGAAAGAGCTGTGGATGACTCAAGTTGGGCAAGGGGGAGACCCAAGGCCGAAATTGATAGCATAACATGGCAGATGTGATTGAACACGGACAATGCTAGAGAGAAGAACGCCAACTTTGAGCATATCATGTCGTTGCTGTCAAGTTGGGACGGTTCAATGACATCTCCAAGGCAAGTTATATCAATCACTTCTTGCGTTCATGCGAAATGACGATAAATATGGCCAATCGATAACAGCTTGTAGTAGTAGTAATGCAACATGCTGCCCCCAACAAAACAAGACAGATTCCAACAGCGTGTCTTCTTCTCCTCGGGTTATATTTTCCGTCAGCATCTCTGAGCCACGAGCAAAGCATCTGCCATCGCATCTAGCCCAAAGCCGCGCAAGGGCAAGTGCTACGCCAACTTGTCATGCGCAATTTCAACCAGAATATTTCTTCACATGTCGTCTGACCGGCAAAGCGTGCTTGCATGGCGTCAATAATCTTTTGCCACCCTATGACTTCGAGATTCGCCAATTCACATCAGCTTTGCTCCCCTCTGCGGCGGCGCATTTGACGACGCCCTTGACCCCCAGCACGGTTCCTGCTGAGTAATCCCGAAGACTGGTGCCCAGAAGCGTCTTCAGGTCCTTGTCGCCAATAGTGAAAGGGCCCTTGGACGTATCACGAGGCTGGAATCCGAGGGTGCAGTCCTTTGTTTGCAGAACGGGAGTGAATCCAGTGGCATCTACATTCCTGAGGTCAAAGGTTCCATTCTGCGAAGTCCAAGAGCTGTAGAGACTGCTACACTCCCGCCAATCCGCGGCATCGATGCTCGGCGATCTCATAAAAGTCGGAGCGTCACATGTAGACACCGTGTCGCCAGATGGGTGCCATGAGATGCCGGTCGAGTTCGCCATGACGGAGATCGCCGGCAACGCCCGGCCCAGGTTCGCGAACCCAAGCACAGCCACCACGGCACAGAGGAGCCCGGAGATCATCTTGTCGAGCCGGCTGTATGAGTATGAGGATGAAATGTTCACCTATATTAGGAGTAGTAAAGGGGCTTGTGTTTTTGTGTGTGCGACGTAGTCTAGGAGCTTCGTGCTACCGCGCGATGGACGGGACGATCTGAGTTGTTGATGCACGGGTGCGGGATCGATGGAATAGAGCCGACGAGAAATGAACAAGATCCTGATGGGTTTTTTTCTTTTTTTCTTTTTTTCTTGGAAAGGGGGGGGGGGGGAATTCTCGGGTCGGACGGACGGCTCGACAGGGAGTAATTCGAGGAACAAGATATAAGATACAGGAGATGACGCAGGATATTTGTTGTGTCCAGCCTGGTTTATCACATGCGAAGCACGGTCCACCTTGAGGTTGAGGGAGGGACAGGACAGTACGGACAGCGGGAGAAGATTGGCGAATTTGGCGGTTTCGTCAAGCACGGGTCGTTCCTGCTTATTTTATTCGCACTCGACTTGCGGACAGATGGGTGGTTGTGGTTTCCTGCAACTTGGTTGGCTTTTCAACGCGACGATGACCACGCGTTGTTCCTGGCTTCAGGGGTTGCAGTTGGCAACCACAGAACAATGAGCTTCTCTTGGAAAGTTGTGAGCGCAAACAGCTCTTGTAAGATGGCAAAAAGATCAACGTTGATGCAGAAGGATTCGAGAGCAAGAGGGAGGGAGAATCTCCATGCAACAAGCTGCAAGCTACAAGCTACAAGCCACTAGCTCCAGGCTCCCAGGCTCCAGGCTGCAACAAATTCCTCGGCAGAGGAGACTCTCTCTCCAGGACTAGCCAGGCAAGGGAGTTCGCTAGCGGCCGATGGTTGGCAGATAACGCAATCCACATTCCATTCGTCATGTAGAATGGTGTTTATTATTACGCACCAGGCCTGCTGATACACGCCGTGTTTGACCCGCCCGCGAGCCGTGAGCCGTGAGCCGTGAGCCTCCATCAATTGGTTGTCATTGAGATTTGATGCCGATGCTGGTTGTCCTTGCACCAAGACTCTGTCAAGACTCAACTTGTAGCACCTCGAGGGAAGCGAGCCCGCAACAGCCCGCGGCAGCCCGCGGTAATAGCACAATTACCCGTTTATTAGGTTCCAAGTTGTCGCCAAGACGATGGATCCCAGGGTCCCCGGAGGCCAAGCCCCAGTTTATGTAGAGCTCTCCACCGTTTATTACGTTGGTTTCGCGATGGCATGACGGCATGGAGGAGAGACTTTCCTGGGCTGAGACAACATCGACGACAGCATGCCTGCGCCGGACACGTGTTGTGGTGGACGAGACAACACGAGAAGCTGATGGCGCGGAATATCAATCCAGCGCCCCCCCCCCTGGCCCAAGACACTTGTCTGAGGGTCACGGGACCAACCTTCCAAAGCCCGGAAAAGCAACCAGCCCCGAGACTGTTGGTGCTGAAGCAGGTTGGGAATGCTGGCCATGTGGCGCCTGAAGTGGTTGTGCTTGGTTTCGCTGGGTCGGCGATGGCTGACATGAGAACTTCGTCATGATGGATGGAGCTGGAAGGCGATATCCAAGCCGTTTTTTTTTTTGGGGGGTTGGATAGCAAAGAATGAATTGCCAGACAAACATATACAGTTTGCCAACCCAGCATACGCATTACATATTATTTTATCCAACTAGAAACCCCGGAGTGCAAGTTTGCACACTCGGGTCCGAACCTAAGCATGATGATGGAAGCAGAGGACAATAACAATCACACCACCGGCACCCGCACCATCAGAAAGTTCGTAGGGCGACTCCGGGGCAGCAGTGTCGGCGCTCCCACGACTCCCCCGCGAGACGACAATATAGCATCATCGTCGTCGTCGTCGTCGTCGTCATCATCACTGCGGACGTCTTCGTTTCCAATCGGCACACCCCGAGCATCTCAGTCACCAGATTCCCAGAGCACATGCTCATCCTCCTCCACAAGGAACCGAAGGCGCAGAAATGGCTCCCAATCCAAGGACGCCCAGTCCTGTCTAGACTTGTGGAATGCAGCATACGATGCTCTTCAAGACGACCCCAGCTACTCAGGGCTGGTCGTTGCGTACGAAAACATCATATCACAAGAGTTGCCACACAACCTGAAAATGGGAGGCCTGCATTCTTCATTCCGCGGCAAACCAGCAGACGAACGCCAAGGACTCTTGCAAGAGATTACGGCAGCGGGGCTCGAGAAGCGTCGAGCCTCCAGCACAAGCCAGGCGGATGACCTGGCCAAGAAACTTCTTGATTCGGCGAGGGACCAGACCGAAGTCGTTGCGTCCGAGTACAACGCGGCGTTTATTGCATGGACAGGCTTCTGTACGCTGACTCCGGTGAGTGCCCCAAGGCTTTTTTTTCTTCTTCCTTTTTTCCTTTTTTCCCTAGAGGCGAGTAAATAGACGCGAGCGAAACAAGGATCAAGGACGGACGAGACTCGCGTCATGCTGACATGGTCTGCGTCTCTCTTCTCTCCCAGCTTCTTCTCGACGCGATAGTCCGGCGGCAAAGTTTCCGGAACGGCCTCGTTCACGTGGTCGGCCGCATACGGTGGTACACGCAGGCTGCACAGCTCCAGGTTCCCGGCTCCTGGGAGGACCATGACAAGTTCCGCCAACACCAAAGTGCTACAAGAGACATGCTCGTGAAGCTCAACGGAAGAGTTCTAGAATTCGAGATGAACTGCGTGTGCGCAACGGCGAGCGCGTGGAACGCAGGCGCAAGGAATGTAGTCAGATGGAACACGATGGACCAGCTAGTGGACAGCATCATCAAGCTCGAGGAGCACGTCATTGAAATGGTCGAGCAGAACTGCACGGCAAAGGTCAGGAACACGCTTTTGATGCAGTACCGGGACATGGATATTCCCTCGTCGAGCGTCGAGGGGAGTTGAGCCATCCAGCGCAGGCGCTACAGTTTCCCAGTCCGTGCCGCAATGACAAGGGTCGGTGTAGCAACTACCACATGTTTCACTTAGAACCCAGGGTCAGATGAACCGATGAACCAGACATTTCGTGCTTCGTGCCGTCTCCTCCTCGTCGCAGCGCGTATAGTTTTGTAATCGTTGGGCAGTTATTCATTCAACCAGAGACAAGAAATCGCGGCGACAACGGTCAACGGGAAAACTTCCTCCAAATTGGTGGGGTGGTGGGGTAGTGGAACGGGGGGTCCACACCGAGAGAATCCAAGAACCAAATTATACTAATAACCGCCACTAACCGCCTGCTTACCACTCCGTTGGTCAGCATCGTGGGGCGCAGCTGCATCTGCAATCCCTTCTTTCAGCACGAACTGATATTTCAAAAGTATTTTCCTCCCATGCGGTGATGGGGGCAAAAAGAAAAGAAAAGAAAAAAAACTATCCCGTTTTCATCGTCATTTCTACAACACGACCCAATGCGCCTGACCGTCTCGATATATTTCCGCCCCAACCCAACTGCCTCCCGACGACTTACATCTCTTTTCATCAAATCGGCATCCCAGCAAACCTCCGCCACAATGGCAACCAACACGACCGACCGACCCGACGGCAACCCCACCCCAGACCAGCCTCTATCAGACCACGACTTTAAAATCTACAACCGCATGGCAGACCGCATGGAACAATTCGTTCGTTTGCCCCCTTTTTTTCCCTTCCCCTCATCGCAATCCCAACACCCCCCAGCTAACTAGTTTATCTCCCTTCAAAAAAAATTAAAAAAAAGCACAACTACTTCCGCCAATTCTGGACCCTCCTCCACACCGCAGCCACCACCTCCCGCCGCCCGCAGAACCTCTCCCTAAAGCAGTTCCTCTCCCAAGGCATCTCTTTCGCCGAGCACCTCAACGCGCACCACTCGATTGAGGAAGCGCACATCTTCCCGCTGCTCGCGACGCGCATGCCCGAGTTCCATCCCAAGAGGGGGCCCCTCGTGAAGCAGCATGGCCAGATCCACAAGGGCCTGGAGGCGTTTGAGGACTACGTGAGGAGGTGTCATCGTGGGGACGAGCATCTTGAAATGGCCACACTGAAGGAGAAGATGGATTCGTGGGGCGCCGTGCTGTGGGAGCACTTGGATGGGGAGGTGCGCATGTTGGGGGCCGAGAGGATGAGAAGGGTTTGGAGCAGGGAGGAGATGATGAGGATGCCCATGTGAGATTGTTTGGGTGGCAGCCTCGGTCTTGTTTCATTTTCTTCTTTGTGCTGTGCTCCGTGGTTATCTGGGATGGGACAGGTTACGGTGTTTTGGGATGAGGTTCATGCAAGGGTTTCAATTTTATATGAATCAATGGGGTCTCTTTCTCTTTTCAACGCGCGACTCTGTGCCATGTGCCAGAAAAAGATGGTTCAGTAAAAGAAAAGAAAAGAAAAATCACAGTTCGTACACACACCCTAGATCTGACAAAGCAGATAACTCGGGACGAAGTCACGCATCACGACAACCCTGCTTTACGCCGTGCCCTTCCACAAATCCGTCATGGCACCCACGGCCGGGTAGAAACCCAGCAGCGAGATGGCAATATCTGGCAAGAAGCCGCCAGTTGTAGAGCCCCAGTGAACCGTCAACGGCGCCCACGACAGGTTTCGATAGAAGCTCTTGTTCCAGTTCTCCGCCCACTCGGCATCCTTGGCCGCCAACCCGCTGCTCTGCTTGCGGCTTCGCTCGACCAGCAAGCGAGCGCCCTCCATGGCGACGTACAGACCCCATGCGCGCACGCTCAGCAATCCCAGCCGGCTCTGGGTGGCGGGTGCGAGCGGCAGCACCTTTTTGCTCGACAGGAAAGCCGCGTTCTCGGAAGCCTGGAAGACGATGAGCGACGTGATTTGCGCGTAGGCGACGAGCGTGTCAAACGTGGATTCGGCCGAGTCCTCCTCCTCCTGCTGCTCCTGCTCGGCCTTGGCCGCCACGGACTTGAGGACCAGCCTCTTGGCCGCAAAGTACAGCCCGAGCAGACCCCAGAGGCGCGCCACTGTTCGGGTTTCGCTGATGACGGCCGACAGCGCCTTGAAGCGTCCTCCCATCTGGAGGGCCACGGCCGCCAGTGAAGGCTGCGGTGTCGTCGAGGCCATGACAACCGTCGTCGCGGGCGGGAGCTTGTACGCCAGAGCAACCAGCCGACGGGCAGATTGTCTAATGGCGGCGCCCCCGACGCCCTCGAGAATCGAGCCGGCCAGCCGGGTGGCGTAGCAGACGAAGAGGAGGACCGTCTCGGCGCCCGTACGCGTCTGCATGCATTTGGCGAGGTGCGCGAGGAAGGCATCGATGCGGGAAGGAGCTTTCGCGAGGACGGCCAGAACGGCCGCTTTCTTGTTCTTGTTCGTGTTCTTGTTCGAGGGCCGTGGTAACGAGGGCGGCAGCGCGGAATCGACACTCGTGTCGGCCTCGGCCGAGGGGGACTTTTCGGCAGCACTCATAATGTCTCTTTTTGTTTTGGTTTGTAAAAGGGCTGTGTGTAGGACCCGGGATCGATGTTGGCGTCGAGGTTTTTTTCCTAGTGGACGTGAAACGTTAGGAGCTCTGATCTGATTGTTCACGAAGCGCTTGAAGTAGAAGAAACGACAAGGCAATCAAGAAACAGATGCGATACTGGGGAGAATGGCCAACTCTTGGAGTGCTTTTCCTTTCGGTCGGCCGTATCGGAGACATGGCCAGGCATGTTTCGTCTTGCTCATCATCAGACAACGAAATTGATTGGTCTGTTACCCACTGGCCGTGCACGGCCCACGCGGCATCCACGACTTGGCCCCTTGGCCCCCCTGCGTCCGCCTTGCCCGTCGTCTCCCGTCACCAACTCGAGAAGTCACATCCTCGATAACTATTACCATGGCTCGCCGAGTCCCGCAGAAGTCACTGGCCACCATGTCCATGAATAATAATTTCATATTCTTCCAATCTCATCCCAGACCCTCTTCATAGCAACCTTGTACCTAAGAACAAGGATGAGAGGACAGGCTACAGCTCATCACACCCCTCCCCCCCTCATGATTCTTTCATCATGCGAATCGTCCCAATCCGACGGACGACATTCGTTCCATCCATCGGGCCCCAATTCCGTCTCATGCGTGACACGTATGATCCCCCCCCCCCAAAAAAAAAAAAAAAAAAAGTAAAAATACGAGAGCCACAAACAGTTTGATTCTTTCTTTCTTCCCAAATGCCATAGGCTGCGCGGAGTTTGTGTGCCTACGCCCAAATACCAAGTTCATCATTTTGGTAAAATCTTTTCAGATGCTCTCCATTATCAACAGCTTTCCCCACCTAGCCTTCCGCATTTCTTAACCCCGTACGGCAGCTCCCAAAGCACCGCCAGTGAACTGAGTTCCACCGGCTTGCCTCTGGGGGTTTCCGCCTGTGCGAGCACCTCCTCGACCACCTCCTCGGCCGCCACCACGTCCACCACGTCCACGGCCTCCTTGTCGCTCGAAAGCGTTGGACGTGCCTTGGGTGCGCTGTTCGAGGGTTCGCTCGTTGGTCTCGATGAGAGCACTGGCTTTGTCGGAAAGGGTCAAGGCCAAGGATTGCAGGCGACTCAATTCAACACCCTTGCGGAAGATGACGTTGTTGGTGACCTGGTCGAGAGAAGCGGCCAGCTCTTCATGGCTGATCATCTTGCTGACGATGGCGGCGGTCTTGGCACCCTCCAGCTCAAACATGGAGCTGAGTGTCTCGAGAGCCAATGTGTCATAGAAAGGGGCGTAGGTAAACAAGTATGTACGGAGCCCTTCCTCTTGGATCTGCTTGGAAAGCATGTCCTTGATTTCCTCGGCATTGGGCATCAATTCCCAAATCTTGATGCTGTGGATGAAAGTGGTCGATTTCTTCCACTCGCCGGCGGCAAGAGCCTTGGACGCCTGCATGACGTGGTCTCTTGTGTTCTCTGGGGGTCCAGTGAATATTTGTCTTTCGTGGTACTCGAGCATACGTCTGTAGGTCTTGCTGATGACACGCTTCCTCACATCAGGAGACGATCCGGTCTGGGCCAGCAGAGGAATCTCGAGAAGCATGCTGCAGGTCAGATATACGCACTCCAAAAGCTCCAGGTTGATGTGCATGTGGAAGGGCAGCTGACGCTGCTTCTCCAAGCGCTCCTGCTCGGGGGTTACTTGGCTGTATCTTTGCATCATAACACCCTGAGCCAACAGTTCCTTTTGACGGCCAGAGCCACAGATGTCCTGGAGGGTGTTCTGAGCATCGTAAATGAGACCCTTGCGGAACGCACACAAGCCAACCTGGACAAGTGTTCGGTTGTAGAGGATCTGAGACTGCACGTCGAAATTGGGTATGGTGTCTTGCAAGTGGGACATGAGCATCATGTCACGAGCCTTGTAGTACTCCCCGTGAAGAGCGAGGAAGTAAACCTGGGACAACATGGCACGGGCACGAATAATGCCGTCACTGTTGTTGAACAGGTAGTTGCAGAGGATGTTGACCAGATCGTTAGCATCCTTAGATTTGGCGCGAGGGGTGATGACAGAGTCAACTTTGTCACCGGCAGCCTTTGCGCAATTCTCCTCAAAGGTCTTGACGACTTGGGCCGGCTGTTTATCTGATTAGCATACAGCTTTGCCCGTGGAATGTTGTTGATCGACATGGGGTTTGTTTCTACCTTGAAGTAGACGTGTTCAAGACGTCGCATGACAATACGGTTGACGCTCTCTTGAGAGATCTCCAGGGATTCATCCCTTAGGAGGTCCTCGTAGTATAGCTGACCGCGGAAGATGATGTTGTACAAAGAGCCCTCGTCTTGGAGACGCTCGATGTACTCAGAAGTATGGGGGTCAATGCTCTGCAGGGAGCGCACCAGCTCATCATCCAGTCTTTCGACATATGAGACCACGCTGCCAGCAACTTTGATATACTTCTCGCCAGGCTGAAGGCTAGGAGGCTTCTCATCATCATCCCACTCCTCGACGTTCTCAACAACCACGTATTGATCCCGATTCTTGTCGAGAACGGTCAACAGAGTAGACAATTCTTTCTCAGCAGCCTTCCAATGCTCCAGCGGCATGACGTTGGAGGTGCCGGCACTGAGATCAAAACGAGCAGATACGATGGCAAGCAAAACACGAATTTGCTGGTAGGGTGTGTTCGCAATTTCGCCAAGCTTCTCCATCACCTTGATCTGCTCAAGACGATCCGTGTTTTTCTTGCCACGAGACTCCATGATACCGCGCAAGTGCTTGAAAATACTCTCAGGAGTATATTGAAGAGCGCGACCACCCTTTCCAACAGTAGCAAAGCCATCATCAGCAAATTCCTCAGCTA
The DNA here is from genome assembly GCA_018801565.1 of Epichloe coenophiala. NCBI lineage: Eukaryota > Fungi > Ascomycota > Sordariomycetes > Hypocreales > Clavicipitaceae > Epichloe > Epichloe coenophiala. The sequence continues at coordinate 201,463 of JAFEMN010000010.1, read as the reverse complement.
GGGCAAGGTCGTCTTCGATTCGAACGACCTTCTTAGGCTTGGCAACTGGCTCTGGCTCCTCGTCCTCGGACTCCATGAAGCCATCCTTGTCTGCTTTGTACGCATCGATTTCGGTCTGGTACTCTTTGCTTGACTTCTTGATTTTTTGCTTGACAGCGTTGAGGCCACGTGCTTGGGTGGCATTCATTTTCTTGGGAGTGACCTTTTGCTTGGCCAAAGCTTCGTTCATGAAATCCTCCAACTCGGCGATGATTCGGATATAAGTTTTGGGGGTCTTGCGGCCGTCGTGCATGCGACTGACTTGTCGGCTGAGTTTGTCGAATTCTGGAACACGGGATATTTGTTAGCAACGACCCTCGTGCATGCTCGACAATGATTATAAAAAACACTTCTTTACTCAGCGCCTTTCCAACACAACAATTTCACCACGTACCAGCTGAGATCAAAGTCCAGTCGCCATTCTTCTGTCCGTTCTCGATCTGCCTGATCGAGGCGTCAAGTTCGTCAAGACGCTTGTCCTTTGCACTCTTGACCTTGGCTCGGACATCTTCCTCCTCACTATCACTGTCTGACGCGGCGTCCCTCAAGAAACGGTTGGCACCACCGGCTTCGTCATCGCTGGAAGAATCGTCACTGTCGTCAGAGTCATCCATGTCGTCGGAGTCGTCGGAGTCATCCTGGGTCATGCCCTGCTGCTGCTTCTGCTGCTGCTCCTCGTCGGAGTAAAGCTCCTCCTCGTCAGAGGAGCTGTCGCTGGAGCTGTCCTCTCCACCACGGAAAAATCGAGACATGGTGGGCGAATATTTCTCTTGACGCTATTCCTCGGTCGAATACGTGTCACCTCGACGGGTTCGAGGGGGAAGATATAGACTTGTCGCGAGGTTGCGATGCGCGGGGTCAGGAATCGAGTCTGGCTCGTGAGGGTCGAAAATTGATGATTTTTGGTGGGAGGTGGGGCGCTCAACTTGGGGCTTAGCGAAAGGAGTCACAGCCAAAGGAGCAGCTGCACAGGCGCAGGCGCTGTAGCCCCTCCTCCCCTGACTCAAAAAGGTGCGGCCCACCACGATTTTGTGTGCGATTATGTCAGCTGGTCGGTCTCTGTGTTTTTCCATCCGACTTGGTAGTTCACTGACTGTCTTGTTATGTCGAGCCATTCTTAATCCAGCTACGTACCAACAACGGGTCGGCTGATGGCGGGAGACGGGTGACTGGCACCACTTGATTTCTCAGCAACTACGGATTACCAGCTCGACTTTCCAACAACATCTCTGCCAGCGACCATCCTGAGACCGATCATCTGCTGTCGCAAAACTATCACCATGGCCAGTCTGGGCTGTGCGAAAGGCGCATCGGCCGCCAGGTCGTTCATACGCATCGCAAAGCGCGGCTGCGCAACAGCTGCCACTCAATCATCTGCCCCTCTTGAGTTCTTGCTCCCGCGAGCCATTACCAAGACGAATGCCCATACTGCATTTTCTCTTCACTCGTCGAGCCATCATCTTACCACATGCTACTCAATACGGAAACTCGCAATCAGCTATTCCGGGCAAAAACCACAAAGAAGAACCTTCGCAATCACAGCGAGTCGACGAGCCACGACGTGCGTTTTGAATCCGCAGACCGATGAAGATGGTAACGAAATGATGCTGGAGATAACGCCTAGGGCAGCAAAGGTACACACTCATGCTATGGAATGTGCATCAGGGGCAATGAGCTAACTCATTACCTGGCAGCGACTGTCAGAAATCATGAAGAAGGACAATAATCCGAATCTGGCGCTTCGCATACAAGTCGAAAGTGGCGGCTGCCATGGATTTCAATACCTCATGGGCCTCGTGACGATCCCTGCCAAAGATACAGCAGAGTGGTCAGCTGTTGTAAACGATGACGATCTTCCAGTTCTGCCCGGATGGCGAAGAGTCTAGTTCACCTCCCCCGATGAACGCTAAAATCATCTTAGATGAGCCGTCCTTGGATTTGCTCAAAGGCAGCAAAGTAGACTTCACTAAGGAGTTGATTGGATCTCAGTTTAAGATTGTGGACAATCCGTACGCAACGAGCAGCTGTGGATGTGGTACAAGCTTTGATATCAAGATGTAACGCGGCTTGCTATACCGTCTGAGACGCATGATTATGGAATGCAGATCTTTGAAAGTGTAAAGCATTGGGCGACAAAGGAAGGTGGACAAACATAGCGTAGCTCCACTCATACACTTATCAATTCCCGTCCATCATCACGTTGGGAGGCGCTGTCCCTTGCCGCTGGTGCATCAGGTGCTTGGAGTGCATGCGGTTCAGCGTGCTGTACAATCATGCTGTGTCACGAATGGAGAAATCACGATTGGCATGTGGAACTGGTCTGTGTCATTCTTCCAGGATATCAATTACATGCAAGCTTGTCATGTACAGAACGCCGAGCAACCATGCCATAAAAAAAATTCATCTTTTCCCATTCCAAACCCCAGTCCATTTGTGGAGGATTCGTCGAATCTTTACTTGACTAATCTAGTTCATCTGGCGAACGAGAGCGTTGATGTGCTCCTCACGGTTGCCAAGATCACCACCCTCGATGAAGTGCTTGAACTTGCGAGGACGGAAGCCACCAGTGGGGTTGGAGAGCTTGAAGGGCCACAGGAAGTTGGAGGCCTGCTTGAAGTTGGGGCCGACGGTGTAGATCTCGTGAACGAGATCCTCCATGCAGACAATGCCGTACTTGCCGAGAGACTCCTCAATGATAGAGTTGTCAGTCAGGGCAGTGCGCTGCTTGTTGACCTTGCCGTAACCGCGCTTGTAGACGAGTTCCTTGACAGTCTTCAAGTTGGGGTAACCGTAGGCAACCCAGGGCTCGACAATCTTCAACATTTCGGTGATGGCCTTGGTGGCCTTGATGAACACACCGTTGTTGATCTGGAGAAGACGAAGGAGCTGGAGAGTCTTGCGGGGCTTGGGAGGCATCTTGTTGATACCCTTGATACGGACGACGAAGATCAACTTGGACTCAGCGGGGATGTAGGCAGAGTCGTTCTCCTTGGCGACGCGGTGAAGGCGGACCTTCTCACGCTCAGCATCACGGTACTCCTTGACGTACTTCTCAGCACGCTTGAAGATGACGCCGCGCTTTTCCTTGTTGGCCTTTTGAAAGAGAGAAAGTCAGTGAAATTCAGACGAATTCAATGCGTCAAATGGTGATTTTAATCGGCTTGTATCAGACCCGAAAGAAGGTATAAAAATCAACAGCATCGACTATGTCTAGTTGATGGATATGTTGTACATCATAATGCCAGTAAATTCCAAAGACAATATACGTACAGCTTTTCTCTTCTTGATAGCATCAGTGCGCTCAGCGCGAGCCTTCTCCTGAGACTTGCGCTTCTTGAGAAGGGTCTCAGGGACCAAGATCTGGTCGTTGGTCGGAACGGTACTGCCAAGTGAGTTAGATTAGTACGAGGTCCGGCATACTCCAAGGTATGAACAAGAGCGCCGGTGCGAGAACTGTAGCTGAAGCGCGACATTCTCCGCTTTGGCTGACTCGAATTTGAATTTAATCGGTGAGCATCGCGAGGTAGGGAACTCGGCAAAAAAAATTCTTCACCATTGAGATTCCTGGCTGCGAGCACTCATCCAACAACCACCCCGAGCATTAAGCTTAGGAGAAAACAGTCGCAAGAACGTTTTGGTCCGAGGTGTATTCCAACCTACTACCAGAACTATCCGTTCATTCGAGCAACAATGAAATTGAGAGCGAAGAAATTGGCATTAATTCTTCATCTCCAACACCTCGTTCATCATCTCTCAGTTCGCAAGCTAATGTTCCAAGCCTGAGCAACAGAGGGAGATGTCCAAGAGAGATCGAGCTGACGGAATCTTCGATCTCACCGTTCCCCGTGGGGAGATGAGAACAAGATTTCCTGTCCAGCGAGAGGACCACGAACAATCTGCAAGAGAACACGAAACCGGGACTGATGTCCATGATCGAAGCGTTCAAGGAGGATTAACATACGTGGCACCCATTGTTGCGACTGGCTGTTGGACGGGAGTCGGTTAGTATTGGCGTGGATGGGGAGAGAAGAAAGGGACGAAGCCAAATATCGGTAGGTTTTTTTTTTCCACCTCCTCTGTCTCTCTGGGTGGGACGGTTCGGCACAAAAGTGGGCTTCTTTTCCACCTAATTTCAGCTAGGGTAGGGTTTTGGAGCACAAAATCTTTACATTTTCTGCCATGATCCACCGCCTCCAGCTTCCCGCCCGCCAATCCACACCAACATGGCGCCTTATCGCGACAATTGCGTAAAGAGCTGGTTCTTCATTTCCAACTGCCAGTGTCGAGAAACCAGACGCACGATTCAAAATGCCTCCCAAGAAAACCGCCGCCGCCCCTAAGGAGAACATCTCTCTGGGCCCCTCCGTCCGTGATGGTACGTCTAATCATGCTCAGCCTTCCAAACCACTGTCAATTACAGACCATGGGAGGCGTCATTGCTACCTTGAATAACCAATGTTCTGACAATGATTTGCAGGCGAGCTTGTCTTTGGCGTTGCTCGTATCTTCGCCTCTTTCAACGATACCTTCGTTCACGTCACCGATCTCAGGTTCGTTTCACCGACATGGCAGAATTTCCTGGCATTTTTCAAATGGGGTTTATTTTTATGTCTGCGCGACGATGAACGAATTTCGCAAACTGACGTCCTGAATAGTGGTCGCGAGACCATCACCCGTGTCACTGGTGGTATGAAGGTCAAGGCTGACCGTGACGAATCCTCCCCTTACGCTGCCATGTTGGCTGCTCAGGACGTTGCTGCTCGATGCAAGGATCTGGGCATCAACGCCCTTCACATCAAGATCCGTGCCACTGGTGGTACGTTTTGCCCGAGTACCCCGCTATGCGCTTTTCAAGCAACAAAGGCGGAAGTCTAACATTTTCCCTCTCTCCAGGTAACGGTACCAAGACCCCTGGACCCGGTGCCCAGTCTGCTCTCCGTGCCCTCGCCCGTGCCGGCATGAAGATCGGCCGAATTGAGGACGTTACCCCCACTCCCTCCGACTCTACTCGCAGAAAGGGTGGTCGCCGTGGTCGTCGTCTCTGAGCGACGTCATGGCGATGGACTTGGCTTGGTTTGGACTGGAGTTTCGCTACCTGGTTTCTCTTTGGCGTTGAGAAAAACGAGGGGAACGGCCATAGTGCCTGGTCTCCATTCTACTGTGCTCTGTCACATCCGATTAGCGGGTGTTTAGGCGAGCTGCTAGGTAGACGGATATGATTTCGCCGCCCGAAGCAGGCCATGAACAGTATTCATTCGAGTCCCATTATCAAAACCGTTGTCCGTGTAAATGTGTCGCTCAGTCTCGACACACGTATCCTGGAAGCTTGTTAACCTCGTACTTGGTCCTGCCAATCCTTTTACGCAAAACTTGTTTCTGATTTAACTATACCAATACTCCACGCTAATAATGAACAGCCCAGCAGAGAGATCCATTTCCATCGACACTTTCTCTCATTTGATTCTTGGTTTAAGTGTCCACATGCCTCGTCCTGCACCACCAGTCTTGTTTAGGACCGCAGTTCTATCCAAAGCAATCTTGAATTCATCACTTTGTTTTTTCCCAGGGCAGTAAGTGTTGAAATGATCAACGAGCATCTTGCTGGGAACCCGTCCCCCGTGCCTCCTTATGAACGCTTCGATCATGACCATAAAATCCTTTGCTTTCAGATTTTTGTCAACAGTGGGCGTTCCAGAGCGAGAACTGCCTGCACCGCCAGCATCTAACCCTTGTCGATTTGCCAAGTTGCTCATGATGCCAGCAGAGCTTGGTCCTCCACGACGTCTACTGCCACCTGGACGTCCTCCCGAGCCAACTTCTCCGGTCCATGTCACCGTTCCAATCGGGATATTGCGAGCCTCCTTGGCGGCGTGTTTGAGGTGAGCTGCTGCTTGGCGGGCTACCTGGTTCGCTTCTTGACGCAGAACGCTCATGTCAGCTTTGGCTTTCTGAGCTCCGTTAACAATCTGCTCATGATCGTAAGCGCTGTTGACCGATCGCGAAAATATGCCCTCAAGCATGCGTCTTTCATCTTGAACAAATTCATCTTCCTGGAAATCCTCCATAGCTGTCACTACTTTCATCTTCTGCAGCTCTTGCGTCTCAATGTCTTTATCATTTGCCCTCGCGCTGTCAACCGATTCCGACTTCTTGCCAGAAAGGTTGTTCTTGTCACCTTTTGAAGATATCTCTAATTCAGCGCCCTTGAATACGTCACTCCGCTGGGCTGCTGCTGCGTCACCAGCATTGTAGGTGAACAAATCGTACAAGTCGGACAAGTCGTAAGAACTTCGCTGCTTCGGGTCTTTGAGCACTTTGTTGGTCATGAACTGTTTGAAAATTTGTCGGTGATAGACCTTTTCTTCAATGGTGCCTTCTGTCATCAATCGATAAATCTTGACTGGCTTGTTCTGTCCCAATCTCCATGCCCTCTCACGAGCTTGCAAGTCGGTGGACGGATTCCAATCTGGATCAAAGATGATGATTCGATCAGCACCCGTCAAGTTCGTGCCCAAGCCACCAGTTCGAGTGGTCATAAGAAACACATGAATTGAAGGATCAGTATTGAATCTGTCGATCATCGGTTGTCTGTGGTCAACTGGAGTTTCTCCGTCCATTCGGACGTAGCTTATTCCGCAGTCGCGCATGCATTTTTCGATAATGTTGAGCATGAGCTTTCCTTGTGAGAAAAGTAACGTCTTGTGACCGTTTGGTATCATCACTTTTTGCAGCAGGTCCTTGGTAAGTTGGAGTTTGGCTGAAAGTTTCGGGCTACCAAAATCGTACCCAGGCTTTTCACCTAAGCTCTTGTCCAGCAAATCTGGATGGTTGCAAATCTTGCGAAGGACATCAATTCCATAGAGCGATTGTCGTCTTCTGTTCAGTATCGCTGAAACCTCGTCAGAGCCTATGAATGTTTCATAAGCCTTCCGCTGGCCACCAGTTAATTTGCAAAACAAGACTTGCTCAGTCTTCTCAGGCAAATCAGCTGCCACGTCGACCTTGAGACGCTGTAGAAGATATTCACTTATTGTCTCTTTGAGCGCCTCGGCACACTTTTCAGCGGTCATCACTTGAAGATTGGACGCATTTGCATATCCACCTTGTCGTATAGGGATTTCAAATTGCGCTCGAAAATTGACAAGTGTTCCTAATCGCATGGGATAGATAAAGTCAAACAAAGACCATAGCTCAGTCAGATTGTTCTGCACAGGGGTGCCAGAGAGTATGACTCGATTAGGCGTATTCAGCTCTTTGCAAGACACTGTAATTTCCGCGTTGGGGTTCCGGATCTTGTGCCCTTCATCAAGCACGGCATAATCCCATTCTATGGGCAACAGCTCCTCGGCGTAGGTTTGCAATCCGGTGTAAGTAGTCACAAGAACGTGGCCCTTGTCCACAACCCCTTTGACTATCCTTCGCGCGGCACTGTGTGACTTGTTGGCAACTGGCTGGTAGTGATCAAGGTCATAATCGTCCTCCAACCTAGGGTTCATCATACCACTACCAGATGAATGTAGAATGGATACCCTTAGAGGCGGCCACCAACGGTGAAATTCGCCAACCCACTGCCGAAGCAATGTAGCAGGTGCGACGACAATTACAGGTCGCTTCAACTTGTTGCTGTAATGCAATGCAGCAATGAAGGCAATGAGTTGTACGGTTTTACCCAGTCCCATCTCGTCGCCGATAATGCCTCCCACACCTTGCTTGTGCAACTCGGCAAGCCATTGCACTCCAGTTTTCTGGTATCCGAACAGTGACGGGTGAATATCACCAGGCAACTTCAAATTGTCATCAATGGAATGGTCGGGATAGTCGGGTGATGGTTTCATCCACTCATCCTCATCTTCGCTTTCGACTTGAGAATAGTCGTTTCCGCCAGCTGCTGCCTGTCGTTTTGCTCGCCTTGCTCGACTTCGTCTCGAAATCCAGTCGCTCAATCGTCGTTTATACAACGTCTCATTGCCATCATCCAGCTTGCTGAGATCGATGCCTTCAAATTGTTGACCCTTTGACTTTGCCTTGGCCTTACGACGTTCTTGACGAATCAAGTCTTCCTCGTTTCTCTGTTGCCAGATCGTGGCGTCTTCGGAGTCTGATCCTGATGTTACGTTGGGCTCAAAGTCCGCAGACGGACTACGCTCTCGCCCTGTTCTCTGTTTCTTACGTGGTCGTAGCGAAAACTCTTTCTCCGCCACAGTTCTGGAAGGCTTGTCCTTCTTGTCGGCCACATCATCGGCAAAGCCTGGCCGTCGCAAAAGTTGGTGAGAGGTTGGAGCTTGAACGTCTTGGTTGAATTGCGCCGCCGCAGCCTCTTCTTCTGCTTCCAAAATTGTGTCGGCGAGTTGTCCTTCTATGCCCTGCGGCCGAGGCCCACCGATTTTGGCAAAAGGTGTGATCTTGCCGGTCCTGATGAGATAGTCGCGGTGGCTCTCACCCGGGAGCTTCTTCGACTTGGGTTGATCGGCGTCGTCCAAAGGGTCCTCTTCATGTCTCTTATTAATCCGTGCCTGAAAGTCGCTGATATCATTTGAGACTCGCGACAGTTCTTCTTCCAGGTTTGCGATTTCTTTCTGGATGTTCCGAGACTGATACAAGTTACCTGCTACCCGCCCAAGCCTCTTTCGCTCCTTCTCAAGCTGTGATTGCAGTCTTTGTCTTGTGGCATCTAGTTTACTTATTCGATTTTGGTCCTTCTTGTCTTCGGCTTCCATGAGCGCCGCATTTGCTTGTATAGTAATATCTCGCTCTAAATCGTTTTGGTCTGACGGCGCCTGTGAGATTCCTAAGGGCATCTTCCTCGGTCATGCTTTTCGGGTCTGCTTCTGGCTTCCCGCTCTCTGTATCTTTTGCGACCGCTTCCTGTGCAGCCGTGACCACTTTTTCGACCAGTGATTCACGGTTTGTGCCAGAGGCAGCGTGAGGCTGCCCTGGGTCAGAGTCCATGTTGAGAGCGTTCGCGACGATAGCAACTGGTGTCAAGCCGTAATAGATACGCAAAGTTGCTGGCAATTTCCAAGAGTTCCCTCTTGTACTAGAAGCGTGGCGACAAAGTTGTTGATGCTTCGCGCAACTTAATTACCTCAGCCTCGGATTCATTGCTCTGTTGGTGTGAACGGATGTGAAGCGTATGTGAAGTGTTTACGTCACTGCCGCCAGATAACCAGCTGTATCTCTTGGACTTTGTGTGAGCAAACAAGAAGGATGATTTTTTTTCCCCGCCACAATTGGACTCAAAACTGCAGTCCAACCGTGAAAAACAGCGGGGGAGAACGCTTCGTCCCGAATACTGTTACTTTAGAGATGAGTCTAAGGGGAGTGATGCCTTGCACTTTCAATAACGTGAAGAAAGTGCAAGGGTGGCAAGGCGGAATCTGATTGGCTATAACTTTGTTTTATGGGGCGATTGACTCGATAATTTTACGCGCATTCCGTTATTGGATACCCTACGCTACGGATCCGTACAATTAGAAGAAACATGATTTTGTTCAAAGATGTTGCTTTCTCCCTGCCCTCTCAAGGATAACATGCATTGGAATTTTGATTTATCTTAAAAGCTTAATAACTGTCGAAACAAAACATGTATCTTCTAGCTTTGAAAGCAAAGGCCAATCTGTACACGTCGTGGGGGAAAATGGCCATTCGATTTCAAACATCTCGCGCGGGAGATGTTCTTAAAAAAAAAAAATTTATAACACGAGGAATCCATCAAACTTCCCATCATCGCATCTGCTGAAGGCCTGCCACCACTCGACTTCTGAAAATTCCTTGTTGGTGTATCCAAGTGAAAGACATGCTAGCACGAAAGTGAGCGTTATGCCAATGTGTAGGCTTCAAACTCATTGGAGACTGAAAATGGAGGCAGTATAGCGGAGGCGTTGCTTTTGTCATCTGCCAATTTCTTCTCCCAGAGATGGTGTGGTAGGGCTTTTGGTAGTGTGCGCGCCAGGGTTGACTGAGGGAAGCGAAGTGATACATGGTATATGATAGCATGATCTGAAGCGGCGGAAGTGCAGTAGAAAATGTCTAGGACAGAATAAAGATTGCGATATAAAATAACACTGTGAGTTTGGAAGGACACGGCGCTGAGCAATTGTCAAAATAGAAATTACTGGACAGTATGGGCAAATCTTGTCGAATGATAGCATGACTGAAATCATTTTGTATCTTTTGGCTCTTTGTTGCTGAGGTAGGAGATTTCTGATGGTGAAGAGAAAATGCACGTCTTTCACTCAACATTGTTGCTTCTTTATGTCGGTCAGGAGATTGTAGCAACAGAGTCGAGTCAACTGGGCCGACCAGGACTCAAGTTCGATGCAAAAATTCTCGCCTCCATTTGCGACAAACAACAAAGAAATCTCCAAATGTCGAATCCATTGCCATGCCATTCCTCGCGAACAGCGTCGCGAGTATCCTTTTGTCCAAAACTTGGTGGCAGAAGGCTGGGCCCACATTTGCCATGCAAGGGTGAATGAATGGAAGGAACGACATGAAAGCGTGAACAAAGAACAGTGGTGAGCGAACTCACTGGAGCAGTGAATTATTCTTGATTTGTGAAATCCTTGATTCAGGTCCAATTATGTGGATGGAGGCCAAAATGAAGATGTGGCCACTCCCATATTATGTGGGACGGACCGGTTGCCTTACATATTAGTGAATAAAAATTAGCCTTTTCATTATTACAGTATTATTATGTGACCCGACCAGGCAGGCGTGCTTGCTTTTTGCTTGCTTTGCTTGCTACATGCTTGCTCTACGGACTACTGGCTGCACTGCTGAGACAACGCGCCGCGCCCATCAATTCGCGTCGCTTGTGTATAAGCTGCCACCCAAACTAGTAGTAGAAGGCACATGTGCAGCTTAATACTCCGTACAGCTCCCCCCATTTCAATGTTAGCTGGTCAATCTTGAACCGCATCATCACATCGCATCACCACATCGCATCGCCACATCACCACATAACCGTGTCACCTCCGCCGGCGAAGCCCATGCGACGTGCGCCCTCGACATGCACATTATAAAGCCCTCGTGGCTGAGCCACAGCGGCGAGCAAAAGGATTTCGAGGTCTACAGCCGCCACATTTCTCCCGATGGTCAACGCCTAGCCACGGCCGGCGGCGATGGACATGTTCGGGTCTGGTCGACCGATGCCATATACCATGCAAAAGATGCGAGCTACACGAAGCCGCGCCAGCTTTGTCACATGAGCCATCATCTGGGGACAATTCATTCCGTGCGATTCTCACCAAACGGACGATACCTAGCTAGCGGAGCCGACGACAAGCTTATCTGCGTCTATCATCTTGACAAAAGTGCGCCGGCCGTTACCTTTGGCAATAACGATCCACCACCTGCAGAGAATTGGAAGACGTACAAGCGACTTATTGGCCACGAAAACGATGTACAAGACTTGGCGTGGTCTCCAGATGCGTCCCTGTTAGTATCCGTTGGATTGGACTCCAAGGTCGTAGTCTGGTCTGGCCACACCTTTGAGAGATTGAAGGCAATCCCGGCGCATCAGAGTCATGTCAAAGGCATTACATTCGATCCTGCGAACAAGTTCTTTGCCACTGCAAGCGACGATCGAACCATCAAGATTTTCCGTTATACCCCTCCAGCCCCCAACGCAACCCAACACGACATGGTCAACAATTTTGTGCTTGAAACGACTATCAGCTCACCGTTCAAGAGCTCGCCCCTAACCACATACTTTCGAAGATGTTCTTAGTCACCCGACGGAAATCACATTGCTGCCGCTAACGCCGTGAATGGCCCTGTTAGTTCCGTGGCCATCATTGAGCGAACACGATGGGATAGCGAGATCAATCTGATAGGACACGAAGCGCCGACCGAAGTTTGCATGTTCTCTCCGCGATTGTTTCATACAGTCAAACCGGATGATGGCGCCGCGACCAGTGGAGATGCTGGTCAGTTGGTAACGGTCATCGCCTCTGCTGGACAAGACAAGACATTAAGTATCTGGAATACCAACACCTCACGCCCGGTGGTAATTCTCCAAGACCTCAGCGGCAAGTCCATCTCTGATCTGTCCTGGACTCCTGATGGACAGACCATTTTCGCCGCAAGCTTGGATGGCGGTATCGTTGTTGTCAAATTCGATGAAGGAGAATTGGGATGGGTCGCGCAACCCGAGGAAAACGTCAAAGCACTACAAAAGTACGGTGCCTCACGCAAAGGCATGGGCATACCGGAAGATGTGGATGGCTTGTTGCTAGAAACACACAGCAAGGCAGGCGAATCGAGAGCAGTCGAGTCGAGGATGGGAGCGCTGATGGGGGACCTGCCATCGGACACACCCAAGGAGTCCACACCAGCTCTAAACGGGACCAAATCTGGTAAACCCGCGGCGACCAATGGGGATGCTGATGCAGCCGAAAAGCCTGAAGTAGAAACCGAGGACAAGTATGCAGAACGTGTCAAGGAACTGAAGTCTCGGGTTACGATTGGGAAGGATGGCAAGAAAAGAGTGGCACCTCTCCTGGTTTCATCATCAGGAACTGGTCAATCATCCCTGCCGCAAACTCAACTAGTTGGGTCTACTGCTGCAAAACCAACGCAAAACGACGTGCCACAAACAATGCTAGATCTTAGCAAGCCTTTCGACGGGCTACCCAAGGGAGGTATTGCTTCTATGCTCCTTGGCAACAAGAGGCGATCCGTTGCCGCGGAAGCTGACGAAGAAGATGCACCAACGGCTAAACGCGCGGCAACTGGCCCTACGCCAATCGTCACGAACCGCGTCGACGGCGTTGAGCCCGCTGCCCTAGTTTCAACGCAAAATGGAGTAGTTCCGACTCCTGAGTTTCTGCGACCAGCTGTTCTGAACCCATCTATATCCTTTTCACAAGTCAGACTTGCGGTGCCTCGCATAAGGTCCCATATCCTTCGAGCAATGTACAAAGGAGTGTTGCAAAATGATGGCTCCCCCGAAGAGGCGTCGAAAGCACCCGAAAACGTCATCATGGAAGCTAAAAATGATGCAAACCCTCGCGACCCTTCTCATGTCTTAGTCACCAAGAGAGGTGAGTTGCTGTGGCAGGAGTTCTTACCCCGAGCTGTCATCTTAGTGACTGCGAATACGAACTTTTGGGCAGCAGCTTGTGAAGATGGGTCAGTTCATGTCTGGACTCCTGCTGGCAGACGATTGCTTAATCCGATAATCCTCGAATCACAGCCTGTCATCCTGGAGTGCAGGGAGTATTGGCTATTGTGCATTACAGCAGTTGGGTTGGCCCATGTTTGGGATCTGAAGACGCAATCATCACCCCATCCACCGGTCTCATTGGGACCTATTCTCGATGTAGCTGTAACGTCCTTGAATCAACATTCCGCTACCCCAGGTCCGGGGGTTACATCTGTTCACCTCAATACAACCGGCCACATTGTGGTGACCCTAACAAACGGGGATGGCTTCTGCTATGCCCGGGAGATGTACACTTGGCAAAGGCTCAGCGAAGCCTGGTGGGCAGTTGGATCACAGTATTGGAACTCCAATGACTCATCAATCTCTGCCCTGCAATCCACAGCGGTTGGACCAAACTCGGCAGAGAATAAGGAGAAGACCTCGGGCGTTACTGTATCGTCGGGCATAATACCGTTTCTCGAACGCCACACTACAAACGAATTTCTGCTCAAAGGTCGTGCGTATGCATTGCAGCGCATCATCAAGACAGTCATTCAACGGAAGGAAGCGGAAGATCTGGAAAGCTGTATCAGCATTGCACACCTGGAGAATCGTATAGCTGGTGCTTTGCAACTTGGAGCCAAAGAAGAGTTTCGCTTATATCTTTTCATGTATGCCAAGCGCTTGGGTGCAGAGGGTACCAGGCCGAAGGTGGAGGAACTATTGAACAGTCTGTTGGGTGGGATTTTGCAGGACAAGCAATCCGGTAATAAAGCTGGGCGAGGCTGGTACGGCACTGATGATGAGATTTGTGGCTGGAATCGCAAAGAGCTTCTCAAAGGTGTCGTTCTAATTCTGGGTAAGTTTGAAATGCTTGTCCCCCCCAAATCCTCTCTTATTTGACAAATCATTCTGTCGAATATCAGAGCTGACAGGTTGTAGGCAAATATCGCGAGTTACAACGCTTAACATCACAGTACGCAAGAGTACTCGACTTCGGCTTGGAAGACGGATCAGTCGACATTGATACAATGGACGTGGAGGCATAATTGGACTGACATGTTCTCACACATGTTCATCCAAGGTTTCTCAAATGATCCTCATCAAACCGCCACCTTCTTGTACATTAAAGCCCTTTGAAAGCAGGAACAACCATGATTGGAGTCAAGTTTTTTTTTTCTCCCGCTGGTCCGTCGCGGATAGTGGGTTTGGGGCAAGGTCGAGGCGTTTCGTGTGTAATTTTCAATATATCGATTGGGGTTATTTGTTTGACTGGGCGAGATTGTATGCTCAAGTACTTACTATGGATTTGTGTACTATTATTTTTATATTATAGCACAATGCTGTGCGGACTCCGATGGCTTTATTGAACTTGATTTATGACAGGGACGGAGATGCTCTTGGCGCTTGTCTCTGACCAAACAACAATTACGCAGATGAGGGGAGCAAACCTCTCAGCATTAAATTACTTGTCTTACGTCTTCGATGCGAATATTTGTCATCATGCGCCGAGTGGCAGGACAATTAGAACGCAGTATACCAGTCCCGAATCTCTGAGAAGTAGAAGTTGAGCAAGGAAGGCCAGTGAATCAGGGTTCTCCGTCAAGTGGCAAGTCAAACAGCTGCCACGCATGGGGCAGGATGCCCTCGCAACTGCCTGCCAGGTGCATATTGAAACCAGATTGTGTATATTTCATCCTTCTCTAACGTGGGGTATTTTGGTTTCGCTTTCCTGCATTCTTCTCCCAATCACTTTTTTCTTCTCCAACCTCGGATCGTCCACTTCAATAACGCTACTCGAAGAAAGCTACCTGGGAGGCGACCCCTCGCTTCTTCTCCTCAACTTTCCTTCGATAACCTCTTTTCACCTCTTCCGAACCCCTCCACCTTCTTTGTGTGTCTTCTTAGAATTGCTACATAGAGGCGTCGAGACCTGTCATAGCAACAATTCGTCTCCGACCCAGCATGACGGGGCCGAGGCGATGCCAGGACCTGTTGCCCAACTTCTCACAGCTTGCAAAATGGTCATGGTTAGCGCTTCTCATTACTCTTCCTTCGCCTGTTGGGGGACATTCTGTCAGCTCCGCATCTGCTCTTGATTCCACTCCAAGGGCAGCCCTCGTCACACTGGCCCATGAAGATGACCTAGAACCTTTGTTGTCATCAATGTCTCAATTGGAAGATTCCTTCAACAATAGGTACAAGTATGACTGGGTTTTCTTCGGTATTGATGTACTGAGCGACAAATTTCGGCAATTGACGTCCAATGCTACCACCGCAACTTGTATCTATGAGGTTGCCCGCCAAAACGACGTCGAGCCACGACGCTTCAATAACATTTGTCATAGTGAAACTGAGTCAACACAAACTTTCCCACATACACCTTCTTCGACCAGAGGCGATTTATTTGAGCCCCTGCAAAGCATTCGTCAGATACAACGATGGAACAATGGGCCGTTTGCAAGAGAGAAGAGACTCCAGACATATGATTGGTTTTGGAGAATCGAGCCCGGAGTAAGACTTTGCTCTCTTCGTGTTCTCACAACACGCAGCGCAATGAAGCTGATTCTTTCAAATAGGCTCAGTTTACTCACGATGTTGAGTTCGACGTTTTTCAATTCATGCGAGATCACAACATCGCTTATGGTTCGAACAGGGCCAGTCTAGGCCCTATTCACCTGTCCTCTCTCTCTCATGACGTCAAACGGTTTTTGGAGAAGCACCCTGATTTGTTACACGCAGAAGCGGATGTGTCTTGGCTCCTAGACCCCTCTGACTCTCGACATAGAAGCGAACCCAATTCGTACGACTACCTCAAAAGATCATCCCCGGCCCCTCCGAGCTCCCATTACGACGTATTTACAAGGGACTAGTGGTCCCCAAGCTTGAGTGCCCGAAATGCCAAGGAAGACACCGCAAGTTCTCCAGCGGAGGCATTTTCGTCATGGTTGCGAACTATTGGTGCTTCTAGCGATGCACCCAAATTTGAGATTGGCTCGCTCGGCTTCTTTCGAAGCTACAGTCACCAGGCATTACTGGAGCATTTTGACGAAATAAGTAGCCAGCACGATGAGGGATTGCGTGATATGCTGGTGCCAACAATCAGTGCGAGTGTGTTCTTACCGCAAAAGAGCGTCTGGAATTTCCGTCAAAAAGATCGAGGTCTGTCACATCCACCTGATTCAACACCCGAGCCAAAGCTTAAGCTATGGCATCTGATGAGAAAGGCAATGCAAAACGACTCTCGATTGAAGCCGACAAGACATAGATCGTCGTCTTTCAGAAATGACTTTGACGTTTTGAAAGAGCGATTTGCGATCTGGGACATGATAGCAGAGGATTTTGATAGACAAGACGCTATACCGGGTCTTCGGTCAGGAAACACGGTGATTGATGAGCGTAACTTCGCACTTGGATGACATGGCAAAGGAGCGCAGCCGGCTGAAAATGGTTCCGAAACGGTGAAGTGTATCACGACTCAATTTTACAAGGACTGGTCTTGCAGGCAAATATGGGTACATAGCAGTTTAGATTCTTTCTGGCGTTTTTCTTCTTCTTTTTTGGTTTCGCAAATCTAACTTTGCCTGCTCGCTGCGTGTCAAGTTCGATCTCGGTGTTAAGGAGTGATAGTCGTTGTCCGCACCCCGTGATATGGGCCATTGGGTCGACTTGACTTGCACGCGATGATGAGATGAGGACTGGAGCTGGAGCGTGGAGCTGGAGCGCCTCATGGACTTACGGATCCGTAAGTAAGCCCGCTCACTTCCCTGGGTGAATGGGCAGCCAATTATAAACGACATGGGCTTTTTATTTCCTGGACAAGCACCGTCACTGAGAAGATGGTGTCAAAGCAAGTTGACAGATGCTGTCGCGCCATGACGGTGCTCTATGGTTGTTGCGCTGCCACCAGTTTTCTGCCGCGCCAAGTCCCGGTTGCGGTTCACCACGCGTCATTCATCAGATCGGCCATTTATACGGATTAGCCATTTCCAAAGCACGGATCTGATGCACGGTCGTTGGATCGATGGGGACCCGTCCCTAGTGCCCCATCATCCCGTTGAAATCGGAGTCATTCCCTTCGCTTCGGCACTTCCCTACTATTTACTATTCTCGCCGCCCGAATCGATGCGGTGACCAATTGTGTGAGCAATTGAGTGAGACGATTCGAAAAGCAAAGCGTGTGCTTCAAATTTCCGTGTCAGCAGATTCCACCCCCCTAAGCCTCTTCGTGGTCCAATTACCGGATCCCCAAACCCCCAAAGCCTGAAAAAAAAAAACTACTTTCCCGGCTGGCTGCAACGCTAAAACGCACCTCCCTTGATGACTTGTCTCAGCATTCAATCGTCAATCGTTTCCGATTTCTTTGGCCTCGCGATCCGCATCTTTCCTCCTTTCTCCCGCTGCGCGCCTGGCCGCTCCTCTATTTCATTCTCACAGGCAAGCACCTAGCGGCCTGCTGTGACCCTCGTCGCGACCCCTCGTCGCGCTTCTGGCTGAGGCGCAATTCGCACAGTCAGGCAAATTGGTCGTCGCTTCTTTGGCGTGATATCGTCTCCCACCGAGAGCCAACGGTCATGGTGATTCTCGAGACTGCTGCCTCCAGGGCGGCTGGCACCGCTGGAAAGCGTGGCAGCCAAGGGAGTGGGCTGGTCAAAAATCTATCTCTGGTCTTTGTAAGTGCTTCGTGTTCTGGCCATGCATGTGTTGGAGTCGGCACGCGACCTGCGGGCTGGGAAAGCTGTCGGTCATGCCTTGGCTAACAATTCGGTTTGCATAGTTGACCTTTCAAAATTCAGCGTTAATACTGGTAGGTTTGAGTCGACATCTTTCACGAGCTCGCCCTTGCTGCTCACCGAAAAAAAAAAAAAAAAAAGAGCAAGAAATTAATGGTGCCAGGTGATGCACTACTCGAGAGTCATGCCCCCCGATGGCGACCATCGATACTTTACGTCCACTGCCGTTTTCCTCAACGAAGTGATCAAGTTCGCCGTTTCACTTACTTTGGCAATGTACGAGACGTCGAAGACCCTCGCCCCAAGCACACCTGCTACGGTTCTCTTCGAACAGATTTACAATGGCGTGTTCTCAAGCGATGGCTGGTTATTGGCCGGGCCAGCTGCTCTCTATACCCTGCAGAACTTGCTACAATATGTCGCCGTGGGCAATCTTGACCCAGTTCATTTCCAAGTTCTGTACCAAGTTAAGGTACTGCTGCCTGCAGTGACCTAGAGGCCAGATATCTCTGCTTTGGGGTGCAACGCTGACTCAAGTGTTAGATCCTAACGACAGCCGTGTTCAGCGTTTTGCTGTTGCGTCGACAATTGGGTTTCAAGGGCTGGGTCTCACTTATCATTCTCACCTTAGGCGTCTGCGTCGTTTCCTTGCCTTCTTCCGAGAAAGCAGCCGATTCTTTCCTCCTCCATGGTGTCCCGGACCACTTTTTCCCACGATCGAAGCACGAGTTGGGCCAGACTGTTGCGCCCGAGCCGGCACCACATCTGAGCAAACGATCTGCTACATACGAAGGCATTGCCAAGGATCTACCCCCTGCCGACCCTATTATGGTATACTCTGCGGGCGTCTCGGCAGCCCTGATCTCTGCCATTGTGTCGGGCCTTGCAGGCGTATACTTTGAAAAGCTGCTCAAAGAGAGCTCCACGAATGCCAGTCTCTGGATGCGCAACGTCCAGCTCAGCTTCTACTCTCTCATCGCCGCCTTTCTAGGTGGCTGTGTGTACCAGGACGGGGCTGGCATTAGGGAACACGGGTTTTTTGAAGGGTACAATGCAGTTGTTTGGGCGGCCATATTGCTTCAAGCTGCCGGCGGCTTGTTGGCCAGCCTGGTGATCCGAGATGCTGACAACATCGTCAAGAATTTTGCGACGAGCATCAGCATCGTCATCAGTTTCATCTTCAGCGTGTGGATCTTTGACTTTAGCGTCAACATTACCGTGAGTGAGGGCTCTTCTCTTGAACTTGATGTAACACGAAAGGAGTACCTATATTTACAGAAGGCTAACCTTGACGGACAGTTCCTGCTCGGCACATCACTTGTCCTTCTCGCGACATACATCTACAGTGTACCTGAACGCGAGACACATCGTCCGCCTCCCGTGCGCATTGTCAGCTTTGAAAAGCCTGCCATTGAGCAGACCATTACTCCACTGCAAACTTCGCGCACAGTCAACGTTCGCCGGCTGAACTTGGATCCTTTTGACGACAAGAACAGTGGCAAATCGACTAGTCGGCCGGGAAGCCCCATGTTACCTCGTTCAGCAAGCCGCACTCACATCCCTTGAGAGGGGTCATGGAGGAGCTTTGACGGGATTCCAGCGGACCTTTTGTTTGGGACGGACATGGCGCTAATCATCGCATTTGGCTCCAAAATAAAGCTTAATCTATTCTTCAAATCAAGTGGGTTTTATAAGCATTAGCTGTGCCGTGTGCGGTTCGCGGTTCGCGGTTCGCGGAAGGCGCATGGCACCTGGGATGCGGTGGTTTGTGTGCATTTTAAAGTAACGGTACAACACAGGAAGGAACCGGCACGGGGTGCTTGGAAAAGCCTAGATATAAGCCTAGATGTAGACGAGATGGATAGCGATACCATATACAGCGCAGTGGCGGTAGAGCACAAAGGATCTACCTTCTCCATCAGACATGGAATCAATCATGAATGCCAGATGGCTCACTCGGTAGACTCAATTGCAGGTTCTACTCCGTAGACGCCACGACAGGACGCGTTGTGTCGGCACTGTGCGTGATGCCCAAGTGTGAAGTATTGGCCGGCGGCAAACGACAGAACAGAAAGTGGATGTGCCCATGATTTTAAGTCAGCGGCGGGTCACAAACTGCAGTTCAGAAATGCAGGGTCCAGGGGGCCCAGCGCGTCCCAGCCACCCACTTTTCACCCTCTAACACTGCGGCAACTCCAGGCATCATTTATCTGTGTTAGCATGACAGAATATCAAGTCAATGCTCCCCAGGAACGCGGGCCATGAGGCTGTCAGAGCATCGGGGCTATATTTGATTCGTCGCCAAATTCTGAAAACGGCTCATTGGAAAGATGCTCCATCTCTCGCTCTGCGCCAGACTTGCCCGCCGTGTCGCTGCACTATCACTTCTTATCATCGCCAGGTGTCTGGATCGAGCTGGCTCTTAACAAGACAAACGCCGCCTTGATCCATCTGGCCAAGCAACACGGCTTCACTTCACTTTTCCTTCACCTTCACCTTCACCTTCGCTTATATTTCCTCACTTTACCTGAGTAACTCTCGATTTTCACTGTAGAATTACCAAGTGTATTGCTAGCAGCAAACTGCGCTTCTTCTTCCTTTTTTTTCTTTTTTTTTTTTCCCCCTCAACGACCGACCACCTTTGATTTTTCCTCTTGCAACCATTCTTCTTCATTGACTTTGCGGCTTGTCTGCTCTTTCTTTATATTTCTGTTTGTACAATACGACCACAGCAGATCCTGTGACTCGACAAACGGAAACCTCCTTCTTGCAATTCAAGAACAAACCTATGGTCACTTCGCTAAAAGGAATCTAGAAGTTTCTTGCTGAAGCGTTTTCGCCAAACATGACGACGTCTTCCTTGCGACGTCACCGCGGTGGTGGAGGAGGTCCTCTTGATCTGTCTATTAAGCAGGACCCAGATGCTTGTCACGCCGCCATGGAAGAGGATCAAAACGAGGGAGATATGAGATCTTTGGCGTCCAACTATGGGGGCTCGACTACTATACGCCCTGAGGACCATGCTGGCAGAAACGGAAGATCTGATGCTCGTAAGTGATCTGCTAGTTGTCGTTCTCCAGGGGCACCATGTAATCTAACACACCGGTAGCACCGCCTAGTGAGCGCAGTATAGAACCAGGTCCTCTGTTTCGAGAAATCAGATCTCGGGCCCCAGTTAACGGCCAGCCTGCTGCAAGTCCAGTGCACAATCCCGATGAAAGCTTCTTCAACACCTCTTTCCAGGACATTGGAAAGAGGCTCAAGGCCTGCAATGATACACTGGGTGAACTACAGCAGCTAGGCGTCTCACACGATGTCCAATTGCCTGAGCTGGTCCTGGTAGGCGATCAGTCTGCGGGCAAGTCGAGCCTCATGTCTGGTTTGGCCAATCTTGATCTACCACGAAGTGAAGGCACCTGTACACGCTGCCCTCTCCATATTCGAGTTTCAAAAAACAGCGACTGGTCATGCCGCGTGTGGATTCGGAAGGCTTATTCCTACCAACCACCAACTGACCGCTCGATCAATGAAACTGACGTAACCGACGAGGACCCGTTCTTCCCTTGGCGCAAACAGCCCGTGACGGCTGTGCATGAGTTCAAGACCATGCATGACAAGAGTCAGATCGAGGAAGTGCTGCGATGGGCCCAGATTGCAATACTTAATGATGACAAGCACCACAGCTTGTTCATTCCAGGATCCGGAAGTATTGCCATCAACACACTCGTCACGGAGGCCGCCGAAACAACCATTGCGAAATTCTCACCCAACATTGTGGCCCTGGAAATCAAGGGTCCAGATTTGCCAGACTTATCTTTCTATGACATGCCGGGCATTTTCCAGAACCCCGCGGATGCCCGCGATGATTATTTGGTCAATGTGGTTCGCAACTTGTCTAGGGAATACATCCAACACTCAACTGCTATCATCATCTGTGCGATGCCCATGAATAGCGATGCCGAAAACTCTTCCACATTTGGCCTTACTCGCCGACTGGGAGCCTCCTCAAGGACGATTGGCGTACTAACAAAAGCAGATCTCTTACCTGAAGGTGGCAACCATGACCAGTGGCTTTCTATCATGAAGCGACAAACTCACACGACCGGCCTGGGCTACTTTATTACCTCTCGACCACAAGGCAAAGACTTGGACGAGTTGAAGCGTTGGGAAGAACTCGTGTTTGAAGAGCACTCTATTGGGAGTTGGCCACTTGCCTTTTACGAGTTTTCCGAGCGGTGTGGAGTAGAAAAACTCAAGTCCTTCCTGTCTGAGCGCCTTGGAGAAGCATTCATCAGAAGGTGAGCAGCACAGTGTTTTAATCTCCATGTCAAATCCCTCGGCCCATGGAAATACTAACGAGCATGACACAGCCTGCCTCATATCAAACACAAAGTGAAACAGCATCTTGACAAGATTAAGAACCAGTTGTTGACGCTGCCAGAATTGCCGGAGAATGTAGAGCTCGAGATTCAGACCGGGCTCATGACATTTGCGGACTCTTCGAGGTTCAAGTTGGACGAGTTTATGAGGCACTTCAACACCCTGCCGCATAACTTTCGCGATTGCCTTCTCGCTATAAAGCCCAAATTTACATTGAAGGACAAGTCCGACTTTCCGGTTTACGAGATATCCGACGATGAGTCGGAAAGTGCCTCTGTCACCACAAACCAGACGACGGCAACACCAACCGCGAAGCGTCGATCGACAGCAGCCACCACGACCCCTTCCAAGAGAGCTCGTGTAGATGCCCCAACCAATGGCGTGGTGCCGCCGGCAACCCACATCAAGCCCGAAGAACAGAATGGATGGCCTCCGAGAGGCGGCGTTGCTGGCCCCTCAAGACCCAAGAAGGTTATGCTACCAGACCCCTTCACCGAGTTCACGGACGTGGGGCGGGGATTTCGCACGCTTCGTCAAGTCCGAGAAGAAATAGAAGCGAAGACAAAGGCGGGCATGCCAGATCGAACCTCGGATGAGGTATATGAGGACCTTGTCAAGGAGGCAGTCCGACCGTGGAAGGGTCCCATGGATGTCTTTATTAGGCAAGCTATGCGGGAGTTGCTTACGCAATTAGATGCCACGCTGAATAAGTCTCTGGAGAATCTCAAGAAGAGATTTATTTACAAAGAGGCCAAGAGGCACCTCCGGAGCTGCCTCGAAGACCATAGACGGGAAATTGAGCACGACCTTGTTCTTCTGTATGGAGACGAGACCCAGAGACTGCTAACATTCAACAAAGACGCATTCAAGCAGTACAAAGATGACGAGCTTTTGGAACTTACAAGGTTTCGACACTACATGCGCCTGAAAGCTATCGGACCTGACCCTGGCAAATACGTTCCGGGAGACCAACTCTCCGAGGACAAACGAGCACAAGATACGAAGAAGAGAGAAGCAGAACTTGCCAAGCTTGGGCAAGACCAATTCGCGCGCGAAATCGAGGTCGTTGCATACGTTAGAGGCTATTACCGCCTTGCTGCCCTGCGCTTTGCTGATGCCGTGTCACAACGAGTCATATGCCGCATGATTCCCTCACTCCGGCGTCAGCTACCCTACTATCTGGAGGAAAAGCTGGGAATCCGTCGTCCTGACGCCACAAATGTTTATGTGAGATAAATGGAAGAGGATGACAAGACGGCCACGAGACGAGAAACGCTCAAGATCGAGAGGGAGAAGTTCGAGAAGGCTCTGGCTAGCATTGATGCACTGGAGACGGGATCCGCTGAGAGCAATTTGTCAATGTCAATGTCTGAGAGTATGACGGAGGCTACTACGCAGAGAGTAGAACAGCCTATGATTGTTAACGATGGCAACGCTGGCATCGAGGATGACGAGGTGTAGGATGTTTTTCGATGTAAGGAATGTCTAGTCATTTACGAGTGGAACATTCTTGTGCAAACATGCGAAAAAGAAAATCTTGCTATTGGTTGTTGGAGACGAGAAATTACGGACACAAGATTGGCTGAGCTGGAAAGGAAAGAGGGAATAACAATGTGGATAGCATGAAAAAGACCGACTAGATGAAGACATCTCTCAGAGGCGTTGTTAAAGAAATAAATCTCGCTTTAGGGTGCTACTTATAGGCAGTCAAAAGAGTAGCGCGGCCCGAGAAAGAGAAAGTCTGTTTCAAACTTTGCGCATGCATATTTCATTCGGACGCATCTCTTCCTGGTGGGCCTCGCCGCCTCGCAGCGCCAAGTCAAACCAATAAGATTGCGTGGAACAACCTCCCGAAACATGAGGTCTGGTCGTGGAGCGAATGCATCGACTATGAGCCAATATGTGTACTATGAATTAAAGCTAAACAACAAAGGTAAAAAAAAATAGAATAAGTAAGAGTCTTGATGGACAGATAGTACTACTTGCCTGTACATGTACAGTACATGCTTTCGCACAATTATTTTTGGTTGGTCAGTTTCCTCCTCACTCACCCCCCCTTATATCGTAATCATATAATCACTTTCTACTTTGTACTTCAACGATTTGTTCTAAAGAACCAATGTTCCAGTGCTCTACCACTTCCGCATCGATACAGGGGCCCGTGGCTTCTTGCCCATGGCTGCCTTGAAGCCTTTGGAGCCCGTGGGCTGCGCAGCGCCTGTACTGTTGCCTGGTGGGAGAGTGACGAGCACTGTGTTGTAAGTAGTCGCGACCCTGGTGGTAACATTGACGGAGGGGCATGGGATGTTCGATGAGCCAGTTGCAGCAGGAGGCAGGTACTGGTGGCCGCCGGCATGGCAAGACTTGCCGCTGTGCTTCTTCTTGCAAGATGTCTCGCCAGTGTAGATGTTTATAATGATGATTTCAATGTTGTCACCGCCTCCGCCAGCGACTGTCTTGGTCAACGTGGAATGGTGATCAACGTTTTGCACAATCGTTTGGGTTTGCGGAGGTGCTGTAACGGCAGCCGCCTGCGCCGACGAAGAGTCTGGCTTGATCGTAACAATGACAGTCTTAGGTCCCTCAGGCTGGGCAGCCGCAATATTGTCGACAGCCGGAGGCGCAGGGCTCGCAGTGACGGTGACTGCACTCGGGGGCTGCTGCTGCTGCTGCGTTTGCGAGGATGACCCTCCCTGCGTCACTGTAACTACTGAGACCATCTTGGTCGGCGGGTTTGCGTTTACCGTCACCGTCTTGGGCCCCGAAGCTTCCTTGGGATCTTCAGGTAGAACCGTCTTGGTAACTGGCCCAGGCTGCGTATTCATGTTGACAACGGTGACGGTCTGAGGTGACTGAGGCTGCTGCTGCTGTGGTGCTTGACTGTCCCCATTTATCACGGTGACGGTTTTTGGCCCAGCCTGCTGAGGAGGCTGCGGTTGTGGCGAAACGGTGACCACAATTTCATTGCCACCTGACGGTGCATTTGATGGAGTGTTGTTGGGCTGTGTGACGTAGATGGTATGAGGCTCTGCAGTCACTGTCCGCTCAATAGTCACTGTATGCTTCGGGGATTCCTGTGCCTGACTGACATATACAGTTTGGGCAGGCTGTGTAACGGTAACAACACCGTCGCCGTGGTTTGGTTGTCCAGGTGCCGGGCAAGGACAGCATTCATTCGAGCTCTCGCGTGGTGAAAGTCGACCAAAGCGAGCTTGAGTCAAAGGCGCCAGCGCCAGCACGGTCCAGGGAAAAGCGCGAAGCATGGCGAATGTGGTCAGTCGGCAGACTGGAAGCAAAAGGGTAGAAGAAAGTCGGCTGTTATTAGAGAACGAGGCAAACAGAAGTGACGGGGGGGATGGAGGCTCGGCTCAGAACGCTGCGCGATGGTTACTTGTAGGACAATGATGATGCTTTCTGATGCGATGTGGTGACTGATGATAGATGGATCGTTGAATAAGAGCGACTTTGGCCTCCTTTTATCTAACTTCGAGTTGCTTCTAGACCATCAAGCTGGCAAGAGCACGTCAATAGACTTTGACCCATGCATCAATCTTACCACGACAAGTAACCCAGACAAGAATGCAATGTCAATACAGAGGAGCTCGCGAGTCCCCTTCTCCACGAACGCCTGGACGTATGAGATGGCAAGACGGGGTCTCGCTGTTGGCACTCATCTTCAGCATCGGTTTCACATATGCGCCGAGGGATGAATATAGAGTAATATCGACACAATACAGATAAAGGAGGTCACCATGATGTTAGCCTGGCTTTGCCCTTCTAGCGGGGCCAAGGGCAGCTTTGATCAGGGATAGGTCAAATCACGCAAAACACTCGGGAAGTATCCGTATTCCATGCCTTTGAGGCTGAGAAAGCACCCGAGGAATGCAGTAAACGTGATGAAAGGATCTAGACGCTTTGAAGATGATTCGTGTCGTATTTAGTATCAGTGTGGTGCTGCGAAAGGTTGCTCAGACTTGTTTGGAGATGATGGTTTGATAAAGTGGAAATGCGTCGCGGCCCGTGATTTTCCCGGCTCTTGCCGTTTGCAAGCACGGTCCACATTGCTCAGAGTGGTGCGGTGCGGTTGCTTGGAACACGTTCGTGGCGAGCTCTACGAGATCACATAGACGCCGAGCATGATACCGGTGATGTGAGCGCATATATCATGCTATCATAGAGCCTCTACGCGGCATCGAACCTCAACCTTTCTGTCGTTTCTTAAAATGGGAATATGCCAATCGTGCCTCGGCCGGCGCAATAAGGACGTTTACGAAGAGGTAATCATCGCTTCTGGTTTGCCTTTCACCTATTGTTTGTTGTCGCTAATGATTCTTCAAGAGCGAAGAAAACCGCCTGTTGTATGATGACGGCCATGGGATGCAGTATGGGAGCTTCAATGACCAGAGCATGGGTGGCGACGACACAGTCGAAGCTCAACGCGAGCACGAGGCGTTACAACGAGTAATCGCCAAAACGTCAAAGTATGTGCATCTTTCACAAGAGCGCAGCAACTCTATAGCTAACACGTGGATCAGTAACATGGTAGATGTGTTTGAAATCGGACCCCACGACGCCTCCGGCCTCGTCGGCGCCTCCACCCCTTTCGCCTACGCTGGACAAGGTGCCAGAGTTGCTCGTTATCAGCATCTAGTATCCAAACTGAGCGCCGAGGATGACAATACTGCACATGGTATCAAGGTAGATTGGCTCACCGACGACGACGACAGCCTGGAAATGCAGAGCAATCGATCGGCAAGCATCAAAACATTGGACGATGAAAATAGCGGTCCGCTCGTGGGTACGTTTGCCGATGCCGCCGCGGCAATGAAATGACGAATGCACAACGACTAGCCAAAAGAAAAATGACGAGTCCACGAGCTCATCGTCTGTACCATTACGTTCCCATACATTTTCGGGTTTCACTACATGGCATAACTGTAAAGAGGGCATGTCGTTGGGAAATCTCATACCCACAGGCCATTGTTAAGCATATTGGACGAGGTCAGAGCACTTGCCCAGCAGGCATTCAATGATCCGAGATCGGCAGTTCGTACAAATGTTTTTCATGGTTCTCAGAAAAAGAGCAGCGAGTTCCCGAATTCTTTCTGTTATCGCCCGACTCTCCTCTTTTCTTTTCTAAAGCATCTACCTCTTCTTCCTCTTCCTTCTCGGTATACCCCCTCATCTTGTGTTTATCAACGCAGACTCTTTTTAAACTCTGTTTATTGGCAATGACCTTGCCGGTAGAGAACGAGCCGACCTCATGGTACTTCCATTTGTTTAATATGATGCGCAAGGAGGAAACCTGTACAAAAGCATTTCAAGATATGAATCAAGAGAAGAACGGATTGGACTCTCTATATTTTTTTTCTCTTAAAAAACCAAAAAAAAAAAAATCATCTTCGTACCTAAGAGCTAGCTCATCAACACGATTAAAGATAGAGCACACCAGGCGATAGTTTTATTGTTCGACAAGCAACACCCCAGCTCTTCCGGGAGCTGCGCAAATTCCGTCCTCCTTCTGTCTGTGACAGCGAGTCGCGCGCCCGACGCTAAGGGTGTGATCCACGAGAACTCTGCTAAGTTAGCAGGGACAACCCATAGTATAACTTATATATAGATCACTATAGGGCGGCTACTTTATACTATCTAAGCTTATATTTTATAGCTTTTTTTCACTACCCTTATATCTAAAGCCCCTTATAACTAATATTCCCTTTATTTATAGTTAAAAAATTAAATCTATATTATAATTTATTAGTAAATACCTTATAATTTAAATATTAATTAATATTATACCCTAATTCTTATAGTTATAGCTATTCTTTATAGATTAGCTTTACTAGTCTAATAAAGAGATACTATTCTTACTTAACTTATTACTTAAAGCTTAATATAAGTAATAGCTTAATAATAAGAAGCTTAGTATTATAAGAGATCTCTTTAAGGGCTTTCTTCCTACCCTTACCCTTAAATTCCTAAATTATTAATAGGAGATAAGGCTTATTAAGAATTACTATATATAGCTAAAGAAAGTATAGTAAGTATTTTAAGCTATAAAGTTATAATCTAGTATAACTTATAATAAAAAAACTAGAAAGCTTTAAATAAGTAAGTAAAATATTAAATTTATTAAAGAGGTTTATAAGAGATTTAGTAAGGCTATTATAAGGAAGCCTTTAATTATAAATAAGACTTTTATAGCTATAAAGTAAGTAAAGGTTTTTATACTAAACCTTCTAGCTAGTAATAGAATTCTTAAGGCTTAAGATAATAAAGGCTTTACTATAGTAAAGAAAAAAATAAGAAAAGGTAGCTACTCTTTAGAACTAGATAATAAAGAGAAGGATATTAAAGGCCTATAATAAGGTACTAATAATAATATTTCTTATTTTATTTAAGAGATTTAGAATAATAATAATCCCTTTAAAGTTAATAATAATTCTTTTCTTTAACTAGATATATTTAAAATTATAGGAGATAGCTACTTTTCTAGTTATAGTTCTTAAAGGCTAGCCTATAGCTACTTATTAAACCCTTCTACTAGGTCTATACCTAGTAAATTATAGCTAAATAAATTACTAAAGAGCTTATAGAAGTAAAAAGCTATAGTATAGATAATAAAGCTTTTAAAGGTAATATTAAATATTCTTAGGCCTTATACTATAAGCCCTAGGTAGTATATCTTTTCCCTAAGGTTTATAAATATAGAAGATATTATATAAGCACTTAAGGACTACTAATTATATAGTAAAGAGCTTAGGATAGCTATAGTAATTTAAATTATTATATAGTTAAAGAAGGATTATATAAATACTCTTATTTAGAATATATTATTCTTAAGGGAGGTAAAGAAAGTATAGATTAAATTAAACTTTAGTATTAGGCCTAGCTAGGTTATAAAAGTAAGGGTATTAATATCTTCTATAAGTATATATATCTTTACTTTTCTCTTTATAGCACTATTAGTATAAAAGCTAGGAATTTATTAATAATACTACTAATTTTATTTAATATATAATTCCTTAACCTATTCTATACTTTAATATTATTCCTAAAGCTACTTAGTAATTTATTTATAAATTTATAACCCTATATAGCATAGATTTACCTTATTAGCTTACCTAGTAGCTACTTTAAGAGCTTTATACTTATCTAGAGGTAACTACTCTTTTTTATCTACTTTAAAGGTATAGGGTTCCTTTTTATATATTTTAATAAAGTTAAATAAACCTATAATAGTATAGATTATCTTAATCTAGATAAGAAACTTATATTTAGCTATACTATAGTAAATAATCTTTTACTTTTACTTATATTACCTAAAGACTTACTTAATAACTATTCTTAATTATAAGTACTAATAATTAAAAAGCTTTTCTTTATTTATAGGCTATTAATAAGTAAGTGCTTAGTTTTATAGATAATACTAAACTCTTAAAAATAGTATAATTAGCCCTTAATATATACTAAACCCTATATCTCTAAGATAAAAGTAACCTTAGAGTATTAAAAATAACTTTAATAAAGCTATTTATATTAAGATTATATTATTAATAGAACCTTTAGCGCTAGGTAGTATATATTAAAATAATCCCTTAAAGCTAGTGGCTATTAATATATTTTATAAGATATTATTCTTCCTTAACTAAAACCTTTTTTACTATAAAAGCAAGATATATATAGGGATATATATACTATTAATAGCGCTAATTATACTATTAAATTAAAGGAATTTATTATTTAATTCTATAAAAGGTAAAATATAATCTAGGTTTAGCTAATAAATAAATCTTATATATAATTTCCTTATTAGATTAAGTAACTTATAAAAGATCTATAATACTAATAATTAGCTTAGATAAAACTAATAGCCTATATTCCTTTAAGGCTTATTATAAGTATAAATCTATAAGAATACTATTACTTTTTACTTAACTAATTAATATTATAAGTCTTTAATTAAAGTATTATTCTAAAGCTAGTAATAAAGCTAAAGAAAGGTCTTCTTTAGTATTTAAAAGAGATATATAAAGTCAATACTAGGCTCTTAAAGGATATAATAGTAAAGGTCTTATAATATAGTTAGTAACTATTAAGCGCTTTTTTTAAGAGCTATAAATTTAGTATTATTATAATAGTAATAGTAAATATGCTCTTAGAGGTAATAGGGTTAATAAAGCACTCTTTATATTCTTGCTATAGTCTTATAATATATAAGAATTAATACTATAATATAAAGATTATTACTATTATTATTTTCTTTAATAGTAAGGTGCTTAAATAAGAGGTTATAATCCCTAAGAAAGGTTATTATAGCGCTTTACTAACTTTATTATAATACTCCCTATAAAGTTTATAAAGTAATTTACTCCCTATAAAAATAAGAGCTAAAAAATAGTAAAATTCCCTTTATTCTTAGTATCTAATCTTATTATAGGTATTTATATAGCCCTTACTAGTATAATATATTATAAATAGGGGGAAATGCGAAGTAAACTTAATTCTATAACTTTCTATATAAATTTACTACTAAAAATAGTTAGCGTGTCTGTTATATATAGTTATGCACTCTGCTAACTTTGCAGAGTTTTCGTGGATCACACCCTAAGGGTGCAATCCAAGTCAGCGCAGTCGTTTAAAAGCTAGCGCACTTAAGACCCCCGTAGGTACAAATTAGCTATGGATATAGGTAGAGAGCTTACTTTATACTATCTATAGCACCTTTCCTTATTAATATATAAGGGGGTAAAGAGATTTTACACTACCCTAGCCTCTCTTATTTATTAATAAAGGCTTTCCCTTATAAAGAAGTTAATTATTATTAGAGAATTTCTTATACTTTTATACTTTTCTTTTTAAAATACCCTTATCTTAGGCTTAAAGCGCTTTATAGCTTAGTTAATTTACTACTTCTTAGTATAGTACTGCTATATATATATTTATTACGCTAGATAGCAATTTATGCTATTTACTAGTACTCCTACGGTGGTATTTGCTTTGTAGTAGGAAAACCATACTAGGTTGCTAGTTATCTAGATACTAGATAACTAGTTAGTTGCCTAGTTAGGTGAAAAACCTACTATAATTTGTTTAGCTACATACATAGTTCTAGCTTGTGTCTGTTTGTTGCCTAAGCTAGTTATAACAATATTTTTTTCTCTTTATCTATCCTTGTATTTACTAATCAAGTTCCTAAATCCGTTAATTATGCAATATAGTTGCAAACCCTAACTTAAATTAAAACCCTAGAGCTCTAGGTATCCTAGCTAATTTATATAGCAAAGTAGCTTATTTAATTTGCTTGCAAGGCTAGAAAAGTGAGGGCCTGGACCCACTTTTCTAGCCCTGCGATTGGTTTAATTTTAGAGGCGTGACTAGGACCTCTAAAATTGTGCCTTGTGTGGGATTCGAACCAACGACCTACGACCTGGAACAGGTCTCCACAACGTGTAACCACCACGCCACGGGGTTATAGTACTACTATAAGGTAAATAAATAAGTCAATAATATACCTACTAGAGAAGCTTTATAAAGCCTAGGTTAATAGTAAATTAAATAGTATAAAGCATAGCATAACTTAAGTAACTTTAAAAGACATTATCCTTATAATACAAGATTATTACCCTTAGTATAAATAGATTATAAAGTTAATAGAATAAAAGTATTATAGCTTATAAGACTATTAGTAAGTGTTTTTATAAGCTAAAAGCTATTTAGGCACTTAATATAGTAAGGTAAAATATATGCTTAAAATAAGTAATATAAATACTAAGTTACTTAAAAAGAAGTTTAGCCTAATTAGAAGAAAGGTTATAACCTAGCTACTCTTAGTTACTAATAGTGTTACCTATAAGACTTAGCGTAAGGTGTTTTCTAAGGACTTACTAGCTAGGGGTACTATATTAGAAGTAAGTAATAATATAGGCTTTATAGTAATAGTATAATATCTTAATAATCTAATAAATAAAGATAATAATTAATAAGGGAATACTAAAATAGTTAAGAATAATAGTATTAAATAGCTTAATACTATTAATCTAACTAAGGGGGATAATTCCTTTGCCTTAGCATAACTAATATAATTTACTATTATGCTTATACTAGACTAAATTAGCTAGCTTATAACTCTAAGCTTAAGAGGGTTAACCCTAAGCTCTAGAGAGGGATTATTACCTTCTAGCAGATTTGCCCTAAGTAGCACACTAGTTTAGAGGATTTAGAAAAAGAATATAAATTAATTAATAGTAGAAGCGGTTTCTATAGCACTTAAATTAGCGTTTTCTTAAGTTTAAAAGCAAGAGTACTCTTATATATATACTATAGTTACCTAGCAAAGTAACCTATTAAATAGTAAGTTTAAAAAGGTATTAGAGAACTATAAGTCTTTGTATAAAAGCTATAGCATTACTTAAATATTAAAAGTAATAAGCTAGGTAAAGGAAGATCTAAAGAATATAGTGCTTTAGAATAAGCTTAGAAGTAAGGTGTTAGGAGCGCAGAGGTCAGAGACAGGACGTTTATTAGAGCGAATCTTTAGAGAACCTTTAGGCCGCGTGAATAATAAAGAGACTAGCTAGCTATAAGATAGCTATATACTTATAAAGTAAGGTATTTATTAAAGACTATATATATTATTAGTACTAGGTTAAAGATTAAAACCTTTATATACCTACCCCTAGCTAGTATTTTCCTAGTAGTAACTATAAGAATCTTAGCTATTACTTTATTTATTTAACCCTATATATAAGCTATAATAAATTAATCTCTTTAAAACCCTTTTAAGAATATAAACTATTAGCTAGATTATTATATAGCTAATACTCTAAAGATTTATATAAAACATACTAGTACCTTATAATAATAAAGCTATAGATAATTAGGAAGGTAAAAAACTCCTATAATCTAGAACTATAAATAATAATAAGATATAGTAAATACTACCTAATCCTAATCTAGGTAAAGGTATAGATAATATAAATAACCTAGATAAAGTATTATAAAGATACTATAAGGTTATATAAGCTAAGCTATATTACCTTTAGAAAATATAAGAGATTCTATAAATAAAGGTATAAATTAGAAAGCTTAAGGTAAATCTAGGATTAGCTAGACCTTCTCTAGGACTTATAATTACCCCTTAAACTTTAGCTATAGTTTTACTAGTAGTTTATAGTAACTTAGTAGTAATTATATAGTAAAATAGTCTTATTAAGATATAAATAAAAATACCTATATATAAAGGGGATATATATAAGAACCTATAGAATTTCTTAGTAAATTTAAATATATTATTTAAATTAAATTACTATACCTTTAAGAATAATATAACTAAGGTAGCGTATATAGGTAGCTACCTAGCTAATAATATAAAGTAATAATAAATATATTATATAGCTATAGATAGGTATGTAAATTACTTATTATTTATATAAGTAGGTTTTCTAGAATAGCTAAAAACTAGAATAATAAATAAGGGTATAAGATACTTAGAAATAATAAGAATATTACTAAATCTTAGGTAAAAGAGTAACTAATTATTTTAAGCCTTTATAAGAGCTTAAACTAAGGTAAAAGCTAAGTTACTTAAAGTAATCCCTATATATCTATAAATTACTATTTTTCTAAATAGCTTAAATAATACTATAAGAAAATAAATAATTAGCTAAGAGATTCTAATAACTTAAAGCTAGTTATAAAGCTAAGATAAGAAAGTAAAGATTATAATAAGTTTAGGCTAAAGTAATAAAAAAAGTTAAGACCTTAAAAGAAAGAGGTAATACTTTATATTACTTATAAATAAGGTATAGTAATAAAGTAAAGATTAAGTAAAAAAGCTATTTTTAGTATACTATTAATATAAAAAGCCTAGATATACTATACTAGCTTATTAGGTACTAGACTATTTTACTTATAAAAGTAATAAGTATATAACTAAGAGATATAGTAAAAGTAATAATAAAGCTATATTACTTAATATAATACTAGTTTAAATAGTATAGACTTAGGAATATAATCTTACTATAGAATACCTTAACCTTCGCACAAACTTCCGCACTGCTCTAAAGGTCCGGAATCGCCTCTAAAATACAAACCATATTAATATTTAAATTCCTTACCTTTATTTACCCTCCCTTATAATATTATATTATAATAGAGCTAGAGATAGGTATAAGGCTAGGATACTAAAAGTAATTAATATAAGAGAAAGGGGGCTAGCATAGAGCTACTATTACTTAAATATAGGAATTAGATAGTTTAATATCTAAAGTAGCAAGAATAACTTAATAATAGATTAAATCTAATTTAAATACCTAAATAATATAAAATTCTATAATAAAATTATAAGCCTTATCCCTAGTAATAAAGTTACCTAGGTATAATATATTACTAAAGCTATTACTAGATAGGTAGTAAACTATACCTAAGCTAAAATAAGAATAATAAACTATAATAATAGTAATATTTATACTACTAAGAAAGCTCTTAAAGAGGCTATTAAAGAAAAAGCTAAGGAAAGTAATACCCTAACCTAGGCTAGTATTACTACTAGCCTAGCCCCTAAGTAATTAAATACCTTACCTCTCTCTCTCTAAATCCCTAGTAAGTAAGACTAGGAAGTACTTATTAAAGGGAATACTATTTAGGAATTACTCTAGTCTAGGGGTATAGAAAATATAGTAATAGTAGTTAATAAAGCTATAGGCTAAGCTATAGTAGTAGTAGCTAGAAGACTCCTTAGTAAAGACACTATTATTACCTTTAAAGAAAATACTACCTAATATAAATAAGACTAAAAATAAATTACTAATATATTTAGACTAGAAGTAACCCTTCACTAATATATACTTAGAGTTATTATTAAGGGATTCCTAGTTAAATATATTTTTACTAAAAACTTAGTAGTAAAAATTAGAAAAGCTAATAAGGTAAATATAATTAAGGTAATAGTAAGGTAACCTTATAGAAAAGGTACTTAAAGAACTACCTTAATACTAGGCCTAGCTAAAGTTAAGAATACTAATAAAATATACTATAATAGTATAGTCTTTAAAGTAAAGCTATTCTAAACTAAACTATATAATAAAACCTTATAATCCTAATAATATTATAATTACTTTTAAATAGGCTATATTACTAAGTTTTATAAGGTAGCTCTAAGGTATAGTAAGTATAGCACTAGCTATTATAAGAATAGAGAGTTCTCTTACCTAATAAAAGATAGATAAGTAAAAGAAAACTATATCCTATACTTTAGACTATACCTAGCTTAGTTAAAAGACTACCCTATTCTAAAAAAGAAATAAAATATTACTAAAGTAAGATATCTTAAATAACCTCTTACTTTATTACTTACTTCCTAAGTAAAAGCCTAACCCCTTCTTATAAGAGATTTAGTATAGCCTTAGAACCTATTATTATAGCTACTAGAAAAAAAGAATATTCTATAAATATAGAATATAGCGCTAAATAACTAAGATTAGGAAGTATTAGATAGTATATAAAGTAACTTAAAGCTAGAATAAAACTAGTACTAAATAGTAGTAACTAATAACCCCCCTAATTAATATAATAATACTATAGGTCCTTTTCTAGAATATAAATAAGAAAAATAAACTAATATATATAGCGCTTTACTACTAGACTAATATAGATATAATTATAATCTAAGAATAGGAATATATAAAAAACCTATAGCCTTTAGCACTAGGCCTAGCCTAGTTCTAGCTTATATACTATAATAAATATAATATAGTATATATAAATAAGAAATATAGTATAGGATTATAATTAGCCTAGGAAAAAACTAACTAGTTACTAGTAAAACTATAAGGAGTTAATATTTACTCCCTTTATTTAAAGGAATATAGTAGTAACTAAAATACCCTTATTTATATAATTAACTTAGAGAAGCCTTATAACTAAAGTATAATTATTAGTAACTTTAACTAAAAGCACTCTCTTTAAAATAAGCTAGATAGGATAACTAATAAAGCAAATAAACTACTAAAGTTTATAAGCTAGTAAAGGCTTAGACTTATTATACCCTAAGATAAACCTATAAGATAATATAAAGATAATAAGGATAGTATTATTAACCTAGTATAAGCTATACTAGATATTAGAGTTTACTATAATAGTATAAAGAACCTTACTAAATCTAACTATATTCTATAGCTAATTAGTATCTTTAATATATAATAGAAAGCTACCCCCTAAGCCCTTAGATATATATAAGAAGCCTTAAATAAACTATATATAAAGGTAAAGGCTATAATCTAACTCTAACCTAAAAGTATACTAAACCCTTATAATAAAAAGGGAATTAATAATTATATAACCTAGCTTATTATAAACTTATAGTAAATTATAAATAAGGTAGCTTTAAAGAAGCCCTAAGGACTACCTAGCCTAGAGATATAGTAGTTAAGAAAGGTATAAGAGTTAGTTAGTAAAGTAAGGTAAGCTAAGAGATAGTAAAGATATAAGAGAACTAATATAAACTAGTAAGCTTATACTAAGGTAAATAAGGATTAGGAATATATTATTAGAGAAGAAAGAAGAAATATATAAAGAGATACCTTATAGAAAGCTAATATATAAGAGAAAGATAAGGGAGTCTAGAGGCTAGAGAGATAGGCCTAGCTTTAAAGCTAAGCTCTCTTAAAGCTCCCTAGACTCCTTATACTAAAAAGAAGCAAAAATAACCTTAACCTAGCTACTATATATAATAATAAAGCTAGTATACTAGCATAAAGATTCTTCCCTAAACCTATAGTAAACCTTTTTTATATCCTAAACCTCTCTTTTCTAGAACTTAAAAATATACTATTTCTAAATAAAGAATAATTTAAAGAAAATAAGATTATAAAAGTCCTATTAAATATAGCTAGTTAGAAAGCACTAAGGGATAATAAACTCCTAGTAAGCCTTATTAAAGCCTATAAAGACTTAGCTAAGGATACTATAGCTTAACTCCTAAATATAGTTTTAGAAATAAGCTACTTCCTAGCTTACTTTTAAACTATAAAAGTAATAGTAATTAGAAAACTAAGTAAAATAACTAAGGAAATAAGGAGAGCTAATATATAAAGACTTATCTTATTACTTAATATAGTTAGAAAAATTATAAAAGTAGTAATTATAATATAGCTTATAGCCTTTACTAAGGCTAAAGAACTACTCTTTAAACTATAGATAAGTAATAGGGTAAATAGATATATTAGTAGTATTTAATAGAGTTAGCTACTTATACCTAATATATTTACTTATTAAAATAGAAGTCCTATAATAGCTAATTATAGTAATTTAAAGCTTCCTTATAAATAAAATAAGCTAGCTTAGCTTTAATAAAGAAATCTTAAGACTATTTATAATTAAGGCTAGTACCTTATAAGGCTTACCTTTCTTACTAATTCTTTTCTTACTTTACTTAGTAAAGCTTTATATTTATCTCTAGGCTATACTAGGTATAGTAACTATAGGATTTATAAATAATATAAATATAGTAATATTTAGTAAGACTATTTATTACCTAGACTTAGAAAAGACTTAAAGCTATATAGAAAATCTATAAGAAATAGGTAAAGTAAGTAAAAGTTAAGTTTAATTTAGCTAAAACTAAACTTATATACTTTAGTAAGTCTTATAAACCCCCCTAGACTAGGGTCTAACTTAGTGTAAAGAAAATAATACCTATAAAGTTATATAAATTCCTTAGAGTATAGATTAATAAAAAACTTAACTAAAGTGCCTATAAAAATATCCTTAAAGGTAAATTTACCTAGTAATAACTTATACTATCCTTACTAGTAATATTAGTATAAGGCTATAGCTTTAGGGATACTGGGCTATTATATATATAAGTAGTCTAACCTATTCTTACTAATAAAGTAAGTGCTTACTATACCCTTACTAAGAAAGAAGAAAAGCTAAGAGAAGTAATAAAAAGCTTTATAGTAAACTAATTAGCTTACCTCTAGATTATTATAAGGGTATTTAAAGCTACTCCTATTATATAACTAGAAGTTAAGACTTATATTCCCTCCCTTAATTTATACCTAAATAATATAAAATAAAAGTTTAAGAATAGGATTATAAATAATAGAATTATAAAGAAAATCTAAACTATAGCTAAGTTAGTAGTAATAGTATTATACTATAGGAGAAGACTCTCCTTAGTAAATAATAAGCTAAATATAGACTTATATAAGGAATAGAAATATTACTAGAAAGACTAGTATAATAAAGAAAGGCTAGCCTAGAGTAAATATATTAGAGAACTAACTAAGGACTACCCCCTTACCTATAACCTAAAGGAGATCTAAAAGTTCTATATAAGGCTAGATAAATATATCTATTTAGTAATAATCTAATTATATATAGGGAAGATAAGCCTTAATAAATTCCTATTTTATAGGAATATCCCTAAGGTGGTTTTGCCTTTATATAGCTATAGCTAGGTAATAGAGAACTAATACTATATATTAGTTAACTATAGTAACTATAACTATAAATAACCTTAATAAAGATAGCTTACTAATATATAGGAAGTAAGGCTAGCCCTAAATAACCCCTTAAAAGCAAGATTCCTAGTAAGATAGTTCCTAGGTATAGGAAAACTCTAATACTACTTATTAGTATAAAAGCTAGCTATTAACTAACTTAGAAGATTAGAGGATTTAGGCTAATTCTAAAGATAGATAAAAGATTATTTAAATATAAATATAAATTAGGAGATAAACTAGGTAGTATAGGAGCGCTAGTAAGCTAGAAGTAAACCTAATACTATAGTTATAATAAAGAACTTTTATATTTAGAATAGTTATTAAATTAATTTTAACTAAAAACTCTAGGTATTATAAGCCTAACTACCTTATTACTACTCTTACTCTAAACTAAAAACTAGCTATTATATTACTTCTCTTCTAGAATAAAGATAGTATTCTTTACTACCTTTATATAATTCTTTATAAGAATAGTAGTAAGTAAAAGATAGTTTATCTTTACTATATATATATTAAGGTACTAAAGCTAAAAGATAAGCTTAGAATACTATTCCTTAGAGAAACTAGCCTAGTCTAGGCTTACTATAAAGGCACTTTACTTCTTCTTAGCCTAATTACTAGTATAGAGTTTCTTAACCTAGTCTTAGAAGTTATTTAGGACCTAGAATAAATAAAGTTAGCACTAAAACTAAGCTATTACTAAGATAAATTAAAAGTACTTATAGTACCCCTAATAGCTATAAAAGCCTAAGTCTTAACTAATCACTAGTGCTTATTTTGCTAGCTAGTTATATTTAGCTACTAGGTAGGTTAGCTATAAACCTAAACTAGAAAAGAGGTAATTATTACCTTATTATATTAATAATTCTATACCTAATAGTTAAAATATATATTAGTAGCTATCCTTACTAAGTAAATTAGCATTACTACTAAGCTAGAATAGGACTAATATACTAATAATAATATAGCACTAGTGCCTAGGCTTTAAAACTAAATAGGACTTATAGGAGATATACTAGATATCTTTTAGATTACTAAGCTAGTATAAATTAGTAGTAAGATAGGCTTAGAATAGAAGTAAATATAACTTATAGAGAGATTCTTATTCTTAACTTACTTATACTACTTAGTAGTTATAAACTTCTTTAAAAAGCCCTTATACTTTATAAATTCCTAGGTAAGTTAAAGCTAGAAATATAGTAATATTAAAATACTTATAAGCTTTATTAATATTATACTAAGTTTCCTTCTAATCTATAATAAATATTAGTAATTAATCTAAATCTAGCTTAGAATAGCCTTAAATAGTCTAAAAGAAAAGAAAAACCTATAAGAAGTTTAATATAAAAAAAGAAATAAGAATAAGTCCCTAAGAGAAGGGGAGCTTTTTTTTATACTTAATAAGAGAGAGAGAGGGATAAATTAAATAACTTACTTAAAAAATAAAGTATATTAAGCTTAATAAATCTAATAATATATAACTAGCCTTAACATAGAACTATCCTAGTCCTAGGTTAAAGCTACCCTTCTCTTATAATAACTAAGTAAAACTAATAAGGTAAGACTAGGCTAGAGTTAGCTAAAAAGTAAGGCTATAAAAGAGTTAGTATAAAAGTAAATAAGAAGTAAATTAATATTATAAACTTAGATTTACTTTACCTTAAGTAAAAGTAAAGAGACTTAAGATAGACTTACTACTAAACTAGAATAAGGTTTAAAGGGCTTAGAAATACTTATTTTATATATTTTCCTTTTCTTTTTTTTTTCTATAGGATAAGGCTAGTATAAGCTAGTAATAAACACTTATAATAAGCTACTTACTAAGTAGCA
This sequence comes from Epichloe coenophiala, assembly GCA_018801565.1. NCBI lineage: Eukaryota > Fungi > Ascomycota > Sordariomycetes > Hypocreales > Clavicipitaceae > Epichloe > Epichloe coenophiala. The sequence goes on along the minus strand of JAFEMN010000010.1, from coordinate 160,826 downwards.
TAAGCTTACTATAAGGCTAGCGCTAGCCTAAACACAGACATAAGAGAGTTTTTCTTCCTAAATTAGGGTTTTCCCTTTTAACTTAGTAGCAGGAGTACTAGTAATAGCTATCTATAGAGCTAACTAGCGTAAATAATATATATATATATATAGAATACCTTATAGATAATAGAATAAGAACATAGGTATCTTTATAATAAGATAACTAGTAATTAGCTATAAAAGCACTATTTAATATAAGTATATAGTTCTTAATAATTTATTCTAAATTATTATTAAAAAAGGATTAGGAGAATATAATCTAATTAGACTAAGTACTAGAGAGTATAAGCTAAAAAGAGATTCTATATTAAGGGATCTTAAAAATATTAATAAAAGTAAAAAATAGTATAGGATTTATAAAAGTCTATTAAGTTAGCTACTATATTACTAATATAGGTAAAGGGATAATACTAGGTATAGATTAGACTAAAGAATATTTACCTATAATTATATATTAGGATTAGGGATTTTAGAGATATTTAGTAACTATAGAATGCCTCTCTTTTATTTATAGTAAGTAATAAATATATAAAGAGAAAAAATAAGTAGTGGTTTTATTACTATTTAGGGTAATAAAGATTAGGCTAAGTATTCTAAAAAATAAAAATTAGAAAGAAAAGGGTAAGAACTAATTAAAGAACCTAGTAGTAATAAAAGTATAATTAAATAGTAAAGTAGCTATATAGTTACTAGAATACACTTACTAGTAATAAAAAAGTAAAGGTATTATAGTTATACTAATTTTAGAAAGCATAAGTAGTAAATAAGCTATATTAAATTAAGGCATAAGTACCTAATACCTTATACTAATAATTCTAAAGGAATATATAGAGTTTATAGATATTTTTTCTAAAAAGCTAGTAAGTAAGCTTTCTAAACTAGGGGGCTATACTTATATAATTAAATTAGAAAAAGGGAAAACACTACCTTAGGGGCCTATATATAATTTAGCTAAAAAGAAGCTATTAGTTCTTAGAGAGTACCTTATAAGTATATAGCTTAAAGGGTAGATTAGAAGATTAGTTAGCCTAGCTAAAGCCCTAATTTTATTTATTCTAAAGAAAGAAAGGAAATTAAGGCTTTATATAAATTATAGGGGCTTAAATAAGATTATAATTAAGGATAAGGCCTCTTTACCTCTTATTACTAAAATCCTTAATTAATTAGTAAGTATAGTTATTTTTATAGTTCTTAATCTAAAAGATATATACTACTAGCTATATATTTGCTTAGGTAATAAGTAGAAAATAGCCTTTTATTATTACTATAGTTACTTTAAATATCTTATAATGCTATTTAAACTAGTTAATATACTAGTAACCTTTTAGGAGTATATTAATAATACTCTTAAAGGACTTATTAATAAGACTTATATTATTTACCTAGATAATATACTAATATATAGTAGCGTAGTTAAGGAGTATATAAAATATATTAAATAAATTCTATATAGGCTTAAAGATATAAGTCTTTTTATTAACCTTAAGAAGTATTAATTTTCAGTTAAGGAAGTTAAATTATTAGGCTTTAAGATATTAGTAAAAGGTATTATAATAGACCTAGCAAGAGTTAAGGTAATTATAACCTAGCTAATACTATATAGCGTCTTTAATATTTAGTTATTCCTTAGTTTTACCGGATTTTATTAATATTTTATTAAATAGTATAGTAAAGTTATTATTCTATTATTCTATTAATAGATTATATTAGAGAATAGTAACTAGTAATATTTAACCTAGAACCCTATAAGTTAGTAGCGTTTAGAGAACTTTAATAAAAATTTTAAGAAGCGCTGATTTTAGTGTATTTTAACCCACTTATATATCTTAGAGTAAAGATAGACGTATCTAGATATGCGATTAGGGCTATACTTATAATGTATATACTAGGTTACTAGCACCTAGTTATGTTTATATTAAGGAAAATAACTAATGCTAAATTACGCTATTTAATACCTAATAGCGAATTATTAGCTATCTAAGAGGCTTTTTATATATAGAGACACTACCTTGCTTATTTAGCTTATATAATTAAGGTTATTATAGACTATTTAAACTATAAGTACCTAGCTATAAAGCCTAAGCTTACTAGTAAGTAAGTAACTATGCTTAATAAGCTTTATCCTTTTAACTTTAAGATTATATATTATATAGGGAAATTAAATCCTACTAACTTACTTTTAAGAAGACTAGATTTTATAAGTAAGGCAAGGAAAGCAGAAGTAGTAACTATATAACTTCCTACCTTTTTATCTAAATTTATAGATACTAAGTAATAGGAATACCCTAGTAATACTATTAGTACTATCGGTTCTATAAAAATATTACTTAGTATAACTAATAGTTAGTTATAATAATACTATAATAATACTACTAATATCTAGGGTTTTAAAAAATCATAACTTAACTATATTTCTAAAGAACCTAATAATTTAGATAATCTTAGAAGAGTTATATTAGTAAGGTTATTTAATACTTTTAATTCTTTTATTAATAAGTTATAAGCTAGCTATAGTAATACTACTAGTACCTAGTGTATATTTAGTTTATTACTTAGTTATTTTAATTTTCCTATTAGACTAGCTATTACTATTAAGGGTAAACTAGTATAGGTTATTACTAGTAAGTAGTAAGGGTGCCCCTTAAAAACATTACTTATTTATATACTTATAAGACTAAAAGTATTTATTAAACTAATTACTTATAGAGATATTATAGCTAGGATTTAATTTATTTAAAGAATCTTTTCTAAGTTTATCTTTAACTTTCTAGAAAAAAGCTTAGAATTAAAACCCCTAATTTAAGTCTTATTATAAAAAGTATAGTAAGGGAATAACTTTACTATAGGTTAATTAAAATTACTTAAAAGTAGTAATTTAGTAGTATTCTAGATATAGTCTATTAGACTCTCTAAGCTATTAATATTTAAGAATTATATTTTTATCCCTTTAGGAATAAGAAAAGAAATTTTATTACTAACTTATAATAACCTTACTACTAGGTATTAGGGAGTAAGTAAAACTCTTTATTAGATTATAAACTAATATTATTAGCTAATAATAAAGAAAGATATAAAGGTATATATTAGCACTTATATAAGTTATTAAACTTTAAAACTAAGGTATTATAAACTATATAGTAAGCTAGCTATATTACTAGTGCTTAATTACCCTTTTTAAGAATTATTAATAGATTTTATTACTTGACTTTTACTAGTAAAAGATTTAAACTAGACCTATAATATAATTCTAGTTATTATTAACTAATTTATAAAATATAGTATTTATATTCCTATATTAATATAACTAACTAGTAATAGGCTAGTAACTATATTCTTAGAATATATTTTTAGAGATTATAAAGCTTTAGAAGGTATTATAATAGACTAAGGTTCTATATTTACTAGAGGTTTCTAGATAACTTTTTATTACTTTCTTATAACTAAGTAGCTACTTAGTACTGCTTTTTACCCCTAGATAGATAGCTAGATAAAATATTTAAACTAAGTCCTAGAATATTATTTAAGAGCTTTTACTTATACTAAATAAACTAATTAGGCAGATAACCTATTATTAGTATAGTTTATATATAATATAAGCAATTATATAACGTATAGCTACACACTAGTAAAGGTATTATAAGGTTATAATCCTAGAGGTTTATAATAAGTAATTATAGATATCCCTTTAGTAAATAATTAAGCTAAAAGTAAAGTCTTAGTACTAAGAGAGAAATACACTATAATTAAATAGCTTTTAAGTAACTTATAAACTTAGTATAAGAAATATTATAACTAGAAAAGAACTTTAATAAGGTTTAAAGTTTATAATTATATTTTATTATTAATAAAGAATATTAATTTAAGATAACCTAGGAGGAAGCTAGCTATAAAGTATTTAGGCCCCTATAAGATTAAAAAGGTAATTAGGAGTTATAGATTAGGATATTAATTAAAGTTACTACCTAGGACTTAATTATATAATATATTTAATATTACTAGTCTTAAGCCTTTTAAAGAGAACCTAACTAATATAGAAAATATATCCTTACTATAGGATAATATTAAAGATAATAAATAAGAGTTTAAAGTTAAGAGAATTATTTTATATTATTATAATAGAAAGTATTATAAATATTTAGTTAAATAGAAAGGCTATAATACTTTAGAGAATTCTTAGGTATTAAAAAGGGATTTTAGTACTAGAGAAATTATTAATAGCTATAAGTAATAGTTAAGTAGTAAAGTTAATATAAAATAGTTATAATTTATAAGTTAATATAGTAAGATATTAGAAAATAAAGTTAATTTACTTAAATAACTTAAATAATCTATTACATAGCTACTAAGTACTTACCTCTTTATAATAGAGTTAGTTACTAGGACTACTAGTTTCTTAGTAATAATAGTAGCTATAGTAACTATAAAGGTAAAGGCCTTAGAAGTATCTTTATTATTAAAATCCCTCTCTTTATATATATAAACCTAAAGTTTACTAGAAAGCTTAATAGGACTAATATAATTAGGTAGGTTAGTAATATAAGGTATAAACTACTAGTAAGTTAGTTAGGTATTAGCTATATATATTAAGAAAGCTTATTATTAGGATATTCTAGGCTATAAAGCAAAGACTATTTAAAATATTAATCTATATCTTAAGGTTTATAGTATTACTTAGTAGTGCTATTATAATATACTTATTACTCTTTGCTTTATAAGTAGTATTAGTAGTTATTTAAGTATAATAAATATATCTATACTTATTAGAATTTTTATAGAATAGAATAGTATTCTATAGCTTTTTCTTTACTTTTATAATAAACTACTAGTAAGTTAGTAATAATCTAGTGTCTAGGTAGTAAAATTATACTTACTTTATTCTAATAGTAGTAGCTACCTTTTAGAGTAGCTTTAATAAGTTTAAATAGCTTATTATAAAGCTATATAATTTAAGCTAAATACTAGTAGTATATTAGTAATAAGTAAGTAAATTCTAGATAAGAAAGATATACTATAAGGTAGTTTTTATTATTTTAGAAGTAGTAAGTATATTTTATTAAGTAGCCTATTAGAATATTAGTAATAAAGAAGTAGTAAGTAAGTAAAGAAGTTATACTTATAGATTCTTTATATTCTATAGGGAAGGTCTTATTATTAATAAGATATCCTAGAATATTATAAGTATTATTTTTAGTAGGATATTTTATATTATTACTTACTAAAAGTACTATATATATAAAATCTTCTTACTTATTATATTACTAGTAGTAAGTTAGTAATAAAGATACTATAAAGATATAGTAAACTTATATTAAAATTTTAGAAGTGGTTTACTTCTAAGATACCTTCTTAGAAGACTTTAAAGAAAATTTCTTAATAGCTTAACCTTTAGAAGCTATTAATAAAAAGGGAGTTCCTATATAAGGATTAGATATAGTAAACTAGCTATAAGTTAGCTATAATAGACTAGATATAAATTATAACTAAAAGTAAATAAACTAATAACTAAGAATAAGATAAAAGACTAAAATAAATAGTAATAAATAATAATAATATTTAGAGACTAAAAAAGGTTAGTAACTATAATATAATAGTAATAAGAAAGCTATTACTTAGTAAGTAAGGGTAATTTATAAGGTTAAGGATTATTATAGGTAAAAGGAAGTGTATAAAAGGGGGGAAAAATTAGTCTCTTTTATATTAACTATAGACCTCTTAAGTAATCTAATGCACTATATATAAGTAATTTATAAATTATAAGAATAACTATTAGCTTTGCTACTTATATATATACTTAATAGCTATAAACTTATAGTAACTATAATATAAGCCCTTTAGTTAGACTATCTAGAACTATAGCATTAGGTACCTTATTTATTTAAACTAATTATAAAAATTAATATAAGTTATCTATTTTTTTTAGTTTAGCTATATAATAGGTAATAATATTTATTTTGCTATATTAAAGCTATATATAGGCTACTATTTAGACACTACTACCTATAATAAGGGGGGGTTATTTATAATTAGTAGTATTATTATTATTATTTTATTTACCTATATATCTAGTTATAAAGTGCCTTATCTTATTTTCTTTATAAGCTTTATTATAGTAACTATACCCTAAGTAAGTAGCTTATTTTATAATTAAGGTTAATTATATATTAGGGGAGTATTATATTAGGAGTATAGAGGTTAGAGATAGGATGTTTATTAAAGCGAATCTTTAAAGAACCTTTAGGCTATATAAATAATAAAAAGGCTAGCTAGCTATAAGATAGCTATATACTTATAGAGTAAGGTATTCCTTAAAGACTACGTATATTATTAGTGCTAGGTTAGAGATTAAAACCTTTACGCACCTACCCCTAGCTAGCATCTTCCTAGTAGTAACTGCGAGAATCTCAGCCATTACTTTGTTTATTCAACCCTACGCTCAAGCCGTAACACCTAGCTACTAGTTATACCCTAGCTATATTTACTATTTAGCTTCCCTCTCTTGCTAGTATATATTCTAGGAGCGTGGCTCCCTTACTATATACTTATTTTAAACCCCTTAACTACTAGTTTACTTATACTATCTAGAACTAAGGTAGCTACCTAGTTTATTATAATATAGTTACTACCCCTATTAGGCATAAGGTAATGCTAATTCCTATCCTATCTAATAATAGCACTAAGTTAACTAATAGTATAAGTAATCTCTATAATATAGTAAATAAGGGAGCGTGAATTTATATTACTAGTAAGTAAGAAGGAATAGGTTATATAATAGGTATACCTTATATGCTAGTAGAAGTCTCTATAGGTAAATAAGTAGCTTATAATTAATTTAGTCTATTATTATAGTATATATCTCTTTATTTTACTTTAAACTTATTAAGGGCTTATATTTATACTATGCTCTCTAGTGGTTTCTATATTAGTTATATATAACCCGCTTACTTAACTAGTATATTATATCTTTTACCTTAGCCTAAGGTATTATAGGCTATTAAGATCTGTTTTACTCTATATTCCTTAATAAGTTTATTATTATTCTCTAAAGGGACTTATTCTAGCCCTAGATAGGAGTCCTAGAGTTCCTAACTAGAAAGGGGGTTCTTTATAGCTTATTTAATAAGGTCTATATAGAAAACTAGGTAAATACCTCTTAGGATATTAAGTTATACTATAAGTAGTATAAGCACTTTAATAACTATATATTTTACTATAACCTAATTAAGTTTCTATAATAGATAGTTTATCTTAATATTCCTAAGTAAAAGCTATACCTTATTACTAATATAGAACCGCTTTACTAGTTATCTAGAAGCTAATATAGTGTTTTGCTACTTTTATTATATATAAGCTATTATAGCCTATGCTAGAAGAGTCCTTTCCTATAGATACTTAAGGAATTATATAGCTTGCCCCTTAGGTATAGTTATTAATAAAGACTAGTCTAGTTATAACTAGATAGGCTCTAAGTTATAACTATAAAGTAGCTTATTTAGGCTAACCCTTATTACTAAAGAAAACCTATTATTAATTATAAGTTAGTAAGTAGCTAGATATTCTAGCTAATTAAACTATAAGAAGGAGACTATTACTTATACCTTTTAATTTACCTGCTCTATACTACTATTAGTTTATAAGTAATAAAAAGTAAAAAGTAACTAATTAATCCTAACTAGGGAATATAATATTATCTAAAATATTCCTAGCTAGTCTAACCCTTAATCTATAATAATAGATTAGGGAAATCCTTAAAACCTTTATTATACTATTTTAAACTATTTTATACACTCCTTATCCTTAATAAAGGTTATAGCTTCTAACTATATAAACTTTAATAGCCTATCTATTATAACTATAAGGTATTATAGTCTCTCTAGGGATAATACTAGTAAGTTTATTATAAAGTTAATAGAGATTTAAGACTAAAATTAATTAGGGATAGGTAAAGGTTTTAGCAAGCCCTAGTGCTATTAATAACTCTTATAGCTACTAAAGTAATAGTAGTTATAAATAAATCAAGTAATATCCTATAATATCCTATTCTAATAAAACTACTATTATAGAATTTAGAATATAGTATTATACTCTAGGTATTTTACTACTAGCAAATTATAGTATTATTAGATAAGGGTTATTATAAGGGGTTCCTAGGTTAGAATCTAAGTATAGCCCCTAAACTAAAGCGCCCTATATATACTTATAGAATAATCTATAACCTATTCCCTTATTAGTACCTTAGGGGGAAACTTCTAAGCCCTTTCCTAGATAGCCCTTAGTTAGATACTATATATAGGGTCTAATATAATAGCTTAGTCCTATAAGGTCTAGAGGTGCTTAGTAGTAAAGAGAACCTCCCTCTCTAGTAGTAGTAACGCATATATAAGGCATAGATCTAGGTTAAAGCTATCCCCTTATATATTTAAAGATAGGGAGAGTACTATAATAGTAATAGGTTATAAAATATATCCTATTCTTAAGGCTAACTTATTCTAGTCCTATTCCCTTTAGGAAAGGGTATCTAGCTATTAAGCTTATATACTAGGCTTATAATAAAGGTAAAAGTTAAATAGTATAAGTATATTTACTTACCTAGCCTATTACTTTAATATTAACTAAGGAGATATAAAGTACTCTAAGTTCTTATAGTCTATATAAATTATAAATAGGTAGGACACTCCCTAAAGCTTTACTAACTATACCTTAAGATAGGAGATAATAGCTAGTAGCTCTTTATTATAAATTATATAATTCTTCTATAAGAATATAAGGCTAGTAAAATAGTAGGTAACTAGATATAGGACGCTATTAGGACCTTATTATAAGAGGTATTTACTAAGGGCTATGCCTAAATAATTAGCCTTTATTACTATAGAATAATCTAGATCCTATTATACTAAGACTAGATATATAATAAAGGCGTCTTTTAACCTTTTAAAGGTATTATTCTCCCTAAGTCCTTATTAAAAAGGAATATTCTTCTTAGTAAGTTATATTAGTAAGGTAGCTAACTTAGAGAAGTTTTTAATAAAGTTATAATAAAAATTTATAAATCCTAGGAAGCTATAGACCCCCTATAGCTTTATAAGTACTACCTACTCCCTAATAGCTATAACCTTTATAGGATCTAGGCAGATTAAATACCTTACTATAATAATATATCTAAGGTACTAAACCTCCTTTATAGTAAATATAGACTTATTAAGGTTAAGGTATAAACCTATAGCCCTTAAGTAACCTAGAACTAGCTAGACCTTAGCTATATAATCTTTCCTTAACCCCCCTAAGTAAACTAGGATATTATTAAGGTAAGCTATAATAAAATCCTCTAATATATCCCCTAAGGACTTATTAATATAATACTAAAAGGTTACTAGCGTGCTTACTAAGCTAAAGGGATAAACTAGCTACTTAAATAAACTAAACCTTATATAAAACGCTATAAGGTGCTCCTTACCCTTAGTAATCTATAGTTTATAAAACACTATATAAATATCTACCTTTATAAACTAGTATACCTAGGATAAGGAGCGTAGTATCTCTTTAATTAATAGGAGAGGGTAATAGTCCTATGCTATAATCTTATTAAGAGTATAGTAGTTTATATAAAAATACTATTCCTTATTAGCCTTTTTAATAAAAAGGATAGGAGCTATAGCTAATAAGGAGCTAGTATAGATTTAACCCTTATCTATTAAGTCTATAATCTAGCGCTAAACCTCTAGGAGCTAATCCTATAGTATATTATATAATAGTCCCTATAGAAGTATTAGTTTAAACCTATCTAGGTTCTTATATATATATATATAGTGGTTAAAAGAACCCCTATAAGGGGGCAAACTATTAGCTTTAGCTTTATTAAAGAGGTCTATAAAGTTTGCTAACTCCTTAGGTAATATTAATATATTAGAAGCTAATAGTTCTAACTTAGGTACTATAATCTATAATACTATTATTATCTCCTTTAAGCTTATAGTAATAAACCTTATAGTAGTATCCTTATTTTATTATACCTTATAAGCTTTAGTAATATAAAGGGATTTAATAATTCCCTATATAAGTACTTCTAACCCCTTAGTAAAGGCCTTAGAAATATAAAGGCCCTTTACTGCTTTAATAACTAGTTATTACTTTACTATATAAATTACTATATTATACTATTCTAACTAGGGTATTCTAAATATTATATCCTAAGTAAGACCTAGGATAATATATAAATATATAAATAACTCCTAGCTATCTATATTAATTCTAGTGCATACTATATAGGTTATAGAAAAGATATTTTCCTTAACCTACTTCCCTCTTTTTTCTATTTTTACTATAGTATAAATATACCTTTATTTTAGTAACTATATAAGCTCTAGGCTAAGTTACCTTACTACTAATTTACTTATAGCACTATAGTAATTATAACTATAATTAATTTAGATATTAATATAATAATATATATTAAAGAGTATAGGAATTAAGAATAGTAATTAGTTTATATACTATACTATATCCTACTCTATCTCTATATAGCTATAATAGTTATCCTATAGTGTAGTAATTAACTAGCCTATCTATCCCTATATAAGACTTTACTTAAGGGCTACTTATTTTTTATAGGGGGAATATTTACTTCCTTATCTATACTTTCCTTATTTACCTTATATAAGTTAATACTAACCTATAGATAGTAAGGTAGAAGAAAAGTACACTTCTAGATATAGTAATCCTTAGATTTATATTATAGGTAGTATCCCTCCTAATAGTATTTAGCTAACTTTACTTCTAATACCTATTTAGCCTATTATATATTTATAGTAGGCTTTAGCCCTTTCTCTTTCTTAGCTAGCTTATTTTACCTTCCTAGCTAAGTGCTTACTATATAAACCCTAGTTATTAGTATATTACCCTTATAGTTAGTCTAGGGTATAGGTTTAGCTTACTATAGTTTATATTAAGACTAATACTTATTCTCTATAGTAAGGGCCTTAATATTAACTATAATTTTATAATACTATATAATAGCTATATACTAGTTACTCTAGCTAATACCCTAGCCTATACTAATCTCCCTTAAATACTTATTAAGTATATATTAAAGCTTTACTAGCTTTATATTATTCCTCTAATATTCCTCTCCTACTAATAATAGCTTCTTTATAAAGTAAATAAAGAATATAAAAAATAGCTTCCCTAGGCCTTATTCTAGCTAGTCTAGCTTTATAAGAGCTATCTCCTATTTATATAGGTTAGAGAATACTAACCTAAGGTATTCTAGGAAGTTAGTAAGATTAAAACTAATAGCGCTGCCTTACTTAAAGTAAGTAGCTACCTAGGACTAAACTCTAGAGAATAGATTCTAGTAAATAAATACCTATCTATTCTTATTAGTATTAATAAAGTCCTTATTTACCTATAACTTATACTTTATTAGGAATCTCTATATAGTAAATAAGGCTTTATTACTATTATATAGGTTACCTATAGGGATTAGTTTTTATTTTACTTTAGGTATAGGTAAGACTAGGTTAGAGATAGGAGGTAGTATAAGGTTAGCTTCTAGGGCACTAGGCTAGGCTATAGGGGGTAGTTAAGTTAAAGGTCCTATACTATTTGCTATTACCTATTATTAGAGATATATAAGCTTTACTATTTGCTTATTTAGTATAAGTTAGAGCGTTTTAAATTAAGCCTATTAAGCTACTAGTAGTGCTATAGCGTTAGATAGGGGGGTTAATATCCCCTAGCTATATTAATCTTAGGGTTAAAGCATGCCTATTATATTTATTAGTATATTTATTAGTATATCTATTATATCTTTTAGTAGCTATTATAAGAACTAAAGGAAGTTTCTTAATTATTATAGACTAGCCCCTAGGTAACTATAATAGGGCGTTAATATAATATTAAGAAACTTATAGAGGGAAGAAGGAAAGGTAAAAGACCTATTCCTGCTAGTGCCCCTTATACCCCCTAACTACCTTATATTAGCCCCCTTTTTGTATCCTTGCTAGCTTAGAAACCATCCCTACTTGTATGCGCCATAGGAAATGCTTAGGCAAAGCCCAAGCCCTTTACACTATCTTACCTAGTAGTTACTATATATATAGTTAAGTATAAAGAGGATTTTTTAATAGTTATACTAATACTTCTTCTTTACCCTATTAAAGGTATAGTTTAGGTTATTAAGCTATATCTTATACTTCTATAGGTTTATAAGGTATTAAAGCTTAGTAATATTCTAGACCTTAATCTCTTAGCTACTTTAACTAGAGAAGGTACTACCTCTTTACTTCCTTTTCTCTTATATTTCCCCTTTATTTAACTATAGTAAGCTAATAAGCTCCTTTTCTTATTCTTATAGTTTCTAGATTTATTTAAGCTAGGTAATTTACTCTATTATTATAGTAGCTATAGCACTAAGCTAAGTAACTTACTTTATTATTACTATAGTTTTAGTACTAAGGTTAGAGGGTCTAATTTTAAGTATAGCCTTTATAGAATATAGTGTGTTTTTATCTATAGTATTACTCTTATTTAATTAGCTTTAGTTATTATCCAATATTACTCTAGTAGATTAAGTAGTTCTCTCCTTTATATTACTCTTAGGTAGCTAGTAAGAGAAGCTTTAAAATTATAAGAATAATAATAGCTAGGTAAGAGGTATAGGGGTCTCTAGTATATTAACTAAAGCTTACTAGGTCTAAGTGTGTTATGCGTGTAAGTCACTAGCTTATAGCTAGCAGCTTGCTAGTGTTACGTGGACCTAGCCCTAGGGTGCGGCCTGCCCGCGGGGCGCGCTAGTGGCGGGCCTGTGTTGTGAGTAGGGCCTCACAAATAGCCTTAATATATTACTAATATATTACTAATATATTAGCTATTACTATAGGCTAATATATATATATAAAGAGAAAAAAAGAGGTAGTATAGCCCTTATAAGCTATTAGTTACTAATAAGGAGACTTATATAGTTAAGATACCTTATAGCCTAGCTAAATTCTACTTTATAGTAATAAAGCTATACTATAAGAACCTATAGTCAGAGCATTGTAGTATTGTATTGTATTGTATTTTTTGGCCCTTCGATGTATTGTATTGAATTGTATTGTATTAAAAATACAATACAATGTATTATTAGGTTGAAAGAAAAGTGGGGTATTATATATACCTATTATATAGGAGATTTTCTTAGTAATCCAAATATTCTATCCTTAATTTTATATATAATTTACTCATTTAAGTATAAATTTCTAAAGTCCTAGCTTATTTAAAATAATAAGCTAAGAATATGCTAATTATAGATATTTAGGAACTTAGTATATTCTTTTATATGTAGTTTATAGTGTGATTTTTTAACCATTTTAAACAGGTCTCTTTGTTTTAATACCTATTTTATATGATTTATTATATATATTATTATATAATATAATAATATAATACAATACAATACAATACAATACAATACATTACAATACAATACATTACAATACAATACAATATATTATTTTATAAGTAAGGTAGTATATATACCTATTATATAGTAGATTTTCTTAGTAATCTTTATATTCTATTCTTATTTTTATATATATTCTACTTAATTAATTATAAATTTCTAAACTTTTAGCTTATTTAAAATAATAAGATAAGAATATGCTAATTATAAGTATTTAAGAGTCTATTATAGTTTTTCTTAATTATAGTTTTTAGTGTAATCTTTTTCCTATTTTTTAAAGGTCTTTATATTTAAATACCTATTTTATTTAATTTATTATAAACTTTAGTATATTATTTTAGCTTAAAGTATAATATTTACCTTAAAGAATATTTTTACTATTCTTAATAAATAAGATATAAATTCTAGAAAAATATATATTTATATTTTCACTTCTTATAAATATATTTATATTTTATCTTTTCTAATTATAACTTATTTAGATATATAGGTATTTATTTTAAATTATAAATAATTATTTTAAAATTATAATATTTTTAAACTAAAAGATAAGTTAAAAAACTAGGAAAAACTTTCCAAAAAAGTTTTATTAATTTAAACTAAGTATTTAAATTCTAAAATTATACTATTTTATAATTTATATATTTATGATAAAAAGCTTTATTTAAGTATTTACTATAAAAACACTATATATATATATATAGTTACTTATAAAATAAGTATTTATTTAAAAAAGAAATTTAATTATAAAAAATACTGTTAGTATCTATCAGGATACCATTGACCTACGCGTAGGGTTTTCGGGGGTGGACTAAATTATACATAATTATTATATATTCTAGTCTACTATCCAAAGCAAAACAAGAGATTAAATAGAAGCATATAGGATACGCTACTTATAATAGGAAAAGAGGCCTTAATTAGAGTTATATGCAAAGAGGCTATATATGCTAATTCTAACCGCGGTAAGGTTAACCTAGGCATGTGGGTCCGCGATGTAACGCGCCTAGCTAATTAGAGGTGCCTATAACCTATTAATATTATACTTATTCTAACACTAGAAACTCTCTCTTTTTAATATAAATATTAATAGATAATATTAATAAGTAAATTAAAGAGAATGTAAAAAGAATAGCTAAGATTAAATAATTATATATAATATTATATAAAGAAAATAAGAAAAACACTATAAAAACCTAGATTTAGTCTATAACCCTACTAATAGAGAATAGGTTAGGATATTAGATTCGTAACCGCTGTTAGTTAATAATATATAGGAAAGGATTAGTTAATCTAACCTCTTCCTAATTCATAGATCTAAAAGGGCACTAATCCCTTAAATTAGTTAAATCCGCAGATTAGAATGTAGGCAAGGTTAAGAGCTCTGATTAGCTTAAAACACTATATAACTAGCCTAAAGGCTATGGTTATATAACCTATCCTTCTATCCTTATAGTTACTAAATTATTTATAATAAACTCCTTAAATACCTTATTTAGCAATGCCTTTATAAATACATTAGCAAGGTTATTATCCCTATTAATCTATCTAATCTTATAGATCTTGCGTTACTTATATAATTAATAAAGGGCTATAATATTAATTATAAGGCGCTTCTCTTTTATAGTACTAAGCTTAATAAGGTATTTATATAGGGAGTATAAATTAGTATATATAATAATAGGGATTATAAGTAGGTTTAATTAATAAGTAATTAATCCAAGCGTTATTGCAATTACATAAGCTATATTAGCACTAGTAACTATACTATAGATCTTAGAAGCAAGCACACTTCTTATAACTCTCTTTCTCTTTATAGAGCTATAGTGTATAATATTACCTTAGATTATAAAAGGTACCTTCCTTATAGACTTTAGTGGCTAGAATAAGTATATAGCCTAGCTAGGAAGTAAGATCTTAGTTATTAGCAAAAGATCTATCTATAAATATAAAGAGCTTTACCTTTTTAAGATTAAATAGTATAAATCTTAATCCTTAATTAGGATAATTAATCTACTACTAAATTCGTTAGTTAAGGTTCTTTATATCTTTAGGCATTAGCTCCTAGTGCTATATAGCAATAAAGAGGTTAAAATAGGCCTTAGGCTAATAGATTAAGGTAATATACGCGCCTCTAGCCTATTATTCTATATACGCCTATTTTAAATTAGTTAGTAGGATTAATTAGAGCTTTTTACTCTAGCCTTTCTATTATAGTATAATTATATTATTTTTAAGAGTAATAATACTACTATTAAAGGTTAGTAAGTTTCTTATAAAAAAGATTTACTTTAGTTTAGTAGTAAAAGAAGTAGTAATTAATTAATCTTTCTCTTATTAAGAGAACTTATAATTAGATAGTCTAATTATATTATTAGTCTATATCCCTATACATATAAAGGTTAGGTTCTCCTTTATTATTATAAGTAAGCATAGGTTAAACATAGAGGTTATTATCTAAAGCATCTCTCTATAGTAATAATAATACATTACTTACTAGT
The DNA here is from genome assembly GCA_018801565.1 of Epichloe coenophiala. Taxonomy (NCBI): domain Eukaryota; kingdom Fungi; phylum Ascomycota; class Sordariomycetes; order Hypocreales; family Clavicipitaceae; genus Epichloe; species Epichloe coenophiala. Next base: position 144,845 of record JAFEMN010000010.1, on the reverse strand, counting down.
GTGTGCTAGCTTTCACAATACTATATAGAGGCTTAATAACTTATATTATTATATCTCTAAGGTATAGGTAATAGATCTAGATAGGGATCTAGGCTAGAATAATATAGCTAAGGAGTGTCTATGCCTATATATAGGCCTATATAATGTTACAAAGCTAGAGAATAAGGCCTAGCTATAATAATATAGGTGTTATTACAAGGATTAATTATTAGCTAGCTTATTAAATTATTAAGGCCTATGTAAGGATTACTAGCTTTTCCTTATTACTATAGCCTTAGATTATAATCCTTAACTTCTTATATAGATTTATTATCTTGCCCTTTACCTTATTAATAACATAGGAATTAAAGATTTAAACTTTACTATATTCTTTTTTATTATATCTAATAAATTTAAACATGCCTTGTTTAATTAAAGCATTAATCTTAGCCTTAGTAAATAGTTTAAAAGGCTTACTAGGGGTCTTAATAATTCCTTCCTTATATAATTAGATTATAAGCTTAAGATTAAAGCTTTCCTTAGCTAATAGAAAGATATTAGTCTTATCTTTTATTTAATCTATATAATTAACATTAGATATAATAGGAGGGTTCTTTTAAGGTCTTCTAAGTCCTTACTTTAGGGGAATAATAAGAGAGGTAGCTATAGGCTATAAAGAGGCATCCTAGTCCTCTATGCTCTAGGGGGGTCTTTCCTTATTAGGATTTCTATAAAAAGGCCTAATAGAGGTTAATCTAAAGGCCTTAGGGCCTTAAGGGAGCTTAAGAGTATAGGTTTTGTGTTCTATAGATAAGAGCTTATAGGGGCCTCTTTATCCTTTGCCTTTACGCCACACACATATAGGCAATCCTAGCAGGAGGTTAATAGTGCTAGAGGTATTAGGACTATTCCTTATAGTAAGGGCATTACTAACCTTTTACTAGGTATAAATACGCTTAACTTCCTTTATTGCCACTTAGATTACAAGGGCTTATTATATAATATCTAGTAATAAAGGCAATTCCTTAACTATATAAGGATATATGCTAAAAATAAGAAGTGTTAGTATAAGACTATTTAATCCTATAGTATTATTTATAGCTTTAACTGCTATTTACAACGCTATAGGCTCTAGCGTTATTAGGTATTCTTATCTAATAATATTATAGGCCCTTTAAAGTAGCCTATAATATTACTTAACCTTACTAATGCTATAGTAAGCCTTAATAAGTATATCCTTAGTCTTAATTACTATTAATAATATAAGCTACTTAAACTCCTTGCCTCTAAAGGTTATTCTAGCGTTTATAATAATTATATCTAGGGGGCCTAGATAGATATTAATCTAATAAAGATAAAGTGCTTCCTATATAGTCTTCATAGAGATATCCTTAGTAAATTTAGCTATATTAAAGGATATAGCTATATCTATAACTTATAGAATAGGGTGGTTACTATTAATATATAAGATATTTATAATAATTTCGTAATTATAAGTATATTTATCCTAAAGGGTAAATTTAAATTAATATAAGCTATTTACGTTTATTAATATTACTAGTAAACCTTAGTTAACTTCTTAATAGCTTTAAACTTAACCTTATGCCCTAATTTACAGAGTATATTGTAAAGATATCTAACTAAAGGGTGTCTAAAGTGTTAATATAATTAATAGAGCTTAACTTCTATAAGATAACTTTAAGCAATACTTTCTTCTTTATTAAGAAATATTTATATATGCCTCTATTTATATATAATAAGGACCTTAATATTCCCTTACTATAGAATGTTCTTTAATATATAGAAATTAATCTTTAGGCAGGTTATATTATTAAGATATAAGAGAAAGGGAGTGTTTATAAGGATTCCTTAAAAGAGAATAATTCTAAAAAGGGTTAGTACTTTAATTAATCTAAGTGCTATAATTAGTTCTCTAGGGCTAAATTTAATCTTTGCCTTCCTAGTATTTAACTTATTAAGTATAATAGTTAGCATTACCTTTTATAAAGCTAAAAACTAAGGGTAGCTTACTAATAAATATCCTATAGTACTTATATTAGCTATAATACCTTTAAAGGTTCTAGATTAATATTATTCTTTAAGTATAAATATACTTAGTGCCTTATCTAGTTCCTAAAGATTAAATAAATCCTTCTTAGCTAGAGTATAAGTTATTACTCTTCTAGTAAGAATCTTAGTGGTTATATAGCTATTATAGGTAATCCTATATATAAAGAAGCCTATAGGTAATTAACTATTATTATCTTCTTTACTAAAACTAAGTTCTATTAGGTATTAGTTAATATTATATTCTTTAGCTAATTTAGAGTCTTTAGTGCCTTTATACTAAGTAAGGAATATACTATATAAAGAAGCTATTAAATCTATATAAGAGTGGTTCTTTGTCAGGAGCGCAGAGGTCAGAGACAGGACGTTCATCACAGCGGATCTTTGGAGGACCTTCGGGCCGCGTGGATAACAAAGAGGCTAGCTAGCTACAAGATAGCTACGTGCTTATAAAGCGGGGTATTCCTTAAGGACTATATATATTATTAGTGCTAGGTTAGAGATTAAAACCTTTATATACCTACCCCTAGCTAGTATTTTCCTAGTAGTAACTATAGAAAATCTTAGCTATTACTTTATTTATTTAACCCTAAGCTTAAGCTATAATAAATTAATCTCTTTAAAACCCTTTTAAGAATATAAACTATTAGCTAGATTATTATATAGCTAACGCTCTAAAGATCTATATAAAACACACTAGTACCCTATAATAATAAAGCTATAAATAATTAGAAAGGTAAAGAACCCTTATAATCTAGAACTATAGATAATAATAGGGTATAGCAAACGCTACCTAATCCTAATCTAAGTAAAGGTATAGATAATATAAATAACCTAGATAGAGCGTTATAGAGACGCTATAAGGTTATATAAGCTAAGCTATATTACCTTTAGAAGATATAGGAGATTCTATAAATAAAGGCATAGATTAAAGAGCTTAAGGCAAATCTAGGATTAGCTAGACTTTCTCTAGGACCTATAATTACCCCTTAAACTTTAGCTATGGTTTTACTAGTAGTCTATAGTAACTTAGTAGTAATTATATAGCAAAATAGTCTTATTAAGATATAGATAAAAATACCTATATATAAAGAGGATATATATAAGAACCTATAGAATTTCCTAGTAAATTTAGATATATTATTTAAATTAGACTACTATACCTTTAAGGATAATACTACTAAGGTAGTGTATATAGGTAGCTACCTAGCTAATAATATAAAGTAATAATAAATACATTATATAGCTATAGATAGGTATGTAAATTACTTATTATTTATATAGGCAGGTTTTCTAAAATAGCTAAAAACTAGAATAATAGATAAGGGTATAAGACGCTTAAAAGTAATAAGAACATTACTAAATCTTAGGTAAAAGAGTAACTAATTATTTTAAGCCTTTATAAAAGCTTAGACTAAGGTAGAAGCTAAGTTACCTAAAGTAATCCTAATATATTTATAAATTACTATTTTTCTAAATAGCTTAAATAATACTATAAGAAAGTAGATAATTAGCTAAGAGATTCTAATAACTTAGAGCTAGCTATAAGGCTAGGGTAAGAAAGCAGAGGTTATAATAAGTTTAGGCTAAAGTAATAAAAAAAGTTAAAACCCTAAAAGAAAGAGATAATACTTTATATTACCTATAGATAAGGTATAGTAATAAAGTAGAGATTAAGTAAAAAAGCTATTTCTAGTATACTATAAATATAGAAAGCCTAGATATACTATACTAGCTTATTAGGCACTAGACTATTTTACTTATAAAAGCAATAAGTATATAACTAAGAGGTATAGTAAAAGTAGTAATAAAGCTATATTACTTAATATAATACTAGTTTAAATAGCATAGACCTAGGAATATAATCTTACTATAAAATACCCTATAGATAATAGAATAAGAATATAGGTATCTCTATAATAAGATAACTAGTAGTTAGCTATAAAAGCACTATTTAATATAAGTATATAGTTCTTAATAATTTATCCTAAATTATTATTAAAAAAGGATTAGGAGAATATAATCTAATTAAACTAGGTACTAGAGAGTGTAAGCTAAAAAGAGATTCTATATTAAGGGATCTTAAAAATATTAATAAAAGTAAAAGATAGTATAGGATTTATAAAAGTCTATTAAGTTAGCTACTATATTACTAATATAAGTAAAGGGATAATACTAGGTATAGATTAGACTAAAGAATATTTACCTATAATTATATATTAGGATTAGGGATTTTAGAGATATCTAGTAACTATAGAATGCCTCTCCTTTATTTATAGTAAGTAATAAATATATAAAGAGAAAAAATAAGTAGTGGTTTTATTACTATTTAGGGTAATAAAGATTAGGCTAAGTATTCTAAAAAGTAAAAATTAGAAAGAAAAGGGCAAGGACTAATTAGAGAACCTAGTAGTAATAGAAGTATAATTAAATAGTAAAGTAGCTATATACTTACTAGTAGTAAAAAAGCAAAGGTATTAAGGTTATACTAATATTAGAAAGCATAAGTAGTAAATAAGCTATGTTAAATTAAGGCATAAGTACCTAATGCCCTATACTAATAATTCTAAAGGAATATATAGAGTTTATAGATATTTTTTCTAAAGAGCTAGTAAGTAAGCTTCCTAAACTAAGGGGCTATACTTATATAATTAAATTAGAAAAAGGGAAAATACTACCTTAGGGGCTTATATATAATTTAGCTAAGAAAGAACTATTAGTTCTTAGAGAGTACCTTATAAGTATATAGCTTAAAGGGTAAATTAGAAGATTAGTTAGCCTAGCTAAAGCCCTGATTTGATTTATTCTAAAGAAAGAAGGGAAATTAAGGCTTTATATAGATTATAGTGGCTTAAATAAGATTATAATTAAGGATAAGGCCCCTTTGCCCCTTATTACTAAAATTCTTAATTAATTAGTAAGCATAGTTATTTTTATAGTCCTTAATCTAAAAGATATATACCACTAGCTATATATCCGCTTAGGTAATAAGTGGAAGATAGCCTTTTATTATTACTATAGCCACTTTAAATATCTTATAATGCTATTTAGACTAGTTAACACACTAGTAACCTTTTAGGAGTATATTAATAATGCTCTTAAAGGACTTATTAATAAGACCTATATTATCTACCTAGATAATACACTAATATATAGTAGCGTAGTTAAGAAGTATATAGAATATATTAAATAAATTCTATATAGGCTTAGGGATATAAGTCTTTTTATTAACCTTAAGAAGTGTTAATTTTTAGTTAAGGAAGTTAAATTCTTAGGCTTTAAGATATTAGCAAAAGGTATTATAATAGACCTAGCAAGAGTTAAGGTAATTATAACCTAGCTAATACTATATAGTGTCTTTAATATTTAGTTATTCCTTAGTTTTACTAGATTTTACTACTATTTTATTAAATAGTATAGTAAAGTTATTATTCTATTAATAGATTACCTTAAAGGATAGTAACTAGCAATATTTAACCTAGAATCCTATAAGTTAGTAGTATTTAGAGAACTTCAATAGAAATTTTAAGAAGCGCTAATTCTAGTATATTTTAACCCACTTATATATCTTAGAGTGGAGATAAACATATCTAGACATGTAATTAAGGCTATACTTATAATGTATATACTAGGTCACTAGTACCTAGTTATATTCATATTAAGGAAGATAACTAATGCTAAATTACGCTATTTAACACCTAATAGCAAATTATTAGCTATCTAAGAGGCTTTTTATATATAGAGACATTACCTTACTTATTTAGCTTATATAATTAAGGTTATTATAGACTATTTAAACTATAAATACCTAGCTATAAAGCCTAAGCTTACTAGTAGGTAAGTAACTATACTTAATAAGCTTTATCCTTTTGACTTTAAGATTATATATTATATAGGGAAATTAAATCTTACTAACCTACTTTTAAGAAGACTAGATTTTATAAGTAAGGTAAGAAAAGCAAAAGCAGTAACTATATAACTTCCTACCTTTTTATCTACATTTATAGATACTAAGCAATAAGAACACCCTAGTAATACTATTAGTACTATAGGTTCTATAAAAACATTGCTTAGTGTAACTAATAGTTAGTTATAACAACGCTATAATAATACTACTAATATCCAGGGTTTTAAAAAATCATAACTTAACTATATTCCTAAAGAACCTAATAATCTAGATAATCTTAGAAGAGTTATATTAGTAGGGTTATTTAATACTTTTAATTCTTTTATTAACAAGTAATAAGCTAGCTATAGTAGTACTGCTAGCACCTAGCGTATATTTAGTTTATTACTTAGTTATTTTAATTTTCCTATTAGACTAGCTACTACTATTAGGGGTGGACTAGTATAGGTTATTACTAGTAAGTAATAAGGGCGCCCCTTAAAAACATTATTTATCTATATACCTATAAGACTAGAAGTATCTATTAAACTAATTACTTATAGAAATATTATAGCTAGGATTTAATCTATTTAAAGAACCTCTTCTAAGTTTATCTCTAACTTTCTAGAAAAGAGCTTAGAATTAGAACCCCTAATTTAAGTCTTATTATATAAAGCATAGTAAGGGAATAACTTTACTATAGGTTAATTAAAGTTACTTAAAAGTAGTAATTTAGTAGTGTCCTAGATATAGTCTATTAAACCCTCTAAGCTATTAATATTTAAGAATTATATTTTTATCCCTCTAGAAATAAGAAAAGAAATTTTATTACTAACTTATAATAACCTTACTACTAGGTATTAGGGAGTAAGTAAAACTCTTTATTAGATTATAAACTAATATTATTAGCTAATAATAAAGAAAGATATAAAGGTATATATTAGCACTTATATAAGTTATTAAACTTTAAAACTAAGGCATTATAAACTATATAGGAAGCTAGCTACGCTACTAGTGCCTAATTACCCTTTTTAAGAATTATTAATAGATTTTATTACTAGACTTCCACTAGTAAAAGATTTAAACTAGACCTATAACGCGATTCTAGTTATTATTAACTAATTTATAAAATATAGTATTTATATTCCTATGTTAATATAACTAACTAGCGATAGGCTAGTAACTATGTTCTTAGAATATATTTTTAGAGATTATAAAGCTCTAGAAAGTATTATAATAGACTAAGGTTCTATATTTACTAGTGGTTTCTAGATAACTTTTTATTATTTTCTTATAACTAAGCGGCTACTTAGCATTGCTTTCTACCCCTAGATAGATAGCTAGATAGAATATTTAAACTAGGTTCTAGAATATTATTTAAGGGCTTTTGCTTATGCTAAATAGACTAATTAGGCAGATAACCTATTATTAGCGTAGTTTACGTATAATATAAGCAATTACATAACGCATAGCTATACACTAGCGAAGGCATTATAAGGTTATAATCCTAGAGGTTTATAATAAGTAATCATAGATATCCCTTTAGTAAATAATTAAGCTAAAAGTAAAGTCTTAGCACTAAGAGAGAAACATACTATAATTAAATAGCTTTTAAGTAACTTATAGACTTAGTATAAGAAATATTATAACTAGAAAAGAACTCTAATAAGGTTTAAAGTTAGTAATTATGTTTTACTATTAATAAAGAATATTAATTTAAGATAACCTAGTAGGAAGCTAGCTATAAAATATCTAGGCCCCTATAAGATTAAAAAGGCAATTAGGAGTTATAAATTAGTATATTAATTAAAGTTACTACCTAGGACTTAATTATATAATATATTTAATATTACTAGTCTTAAGCCTTTTAAAGGGAACCTAACTAATATAGAAGATATATTCTTACTATAGGATAATATTAAAGATAATAAATAAGAGTTTAAAGTTAAGAGAATTATTTTACACTATTATAACAGAAGGCATTATAAATATCTAGTTAAATAGAAGGGCTATAATACTTTAGAGAATTCTTAGGTATTAAAAAGGGATTTTAGCACTAGAGAAATTATTAATAACTATAAGTAATAGTTAAGTAGCAAAGTTAATATAAGATAATTATAATTTATAAGTTAATATAGTAAGATATTAGAAAATAAAGTTAATTTACTTAAATAACTTAAATAATTTATTATATAGCTACTAAGCACCTACCTCTTTATAATAGAGTTAGTTACTAGGACTACTAGTTCCTTAGTAATAGTAGTAGCTATAGTAACTATAAAGGTAAAGGCCTTAGGAGTATCTTTATTATTAGAATCCCTCTCTTTATATATATAAACCTAAAGTTTACTAGGGAGCTTAATAGAACTAATATAATTAGGTAGGTTAGTAATATAGGGTATAAACTACTAGTAAGTTAGTTAGGCATTAGCTATGTATATTAAGAAAGCTTACTATTAGGATATTCTAGGCTATAAAGTAAAGACTATTTAAAATATTAATCTATATCTTAAGGTTTATAGTATTACTTAGTAGCGCTATTATAATACACTTATTACTCTTTGCTTTATAAGTAGTATTAGTAGTTATTTAAGCGTAGCAAATATGTCTATACTTATTAGAATTTTTATAGGATAGGATAGTATTCTATAGCTTTTTCTTTGCTTTTATAATAAACTACTAGTAAGTTAGTAGTAATCTAGTGTCTAGGTAGTAGAATTATACTTACTTTATTCTAATAATAGTAGCTACCTTCTAGAGTAGCTTTAATAAGTTTAAATAGCCTATTATAAAGCTATATAATTTAAGCTAAATACTAGTAATATATTAGTAATAAGTAAGCAAATTCTAGATAAGAAAGATATACTATAAGATAGTTTTTATCATTTTAGAAGTAGTAAGTATATTTTATTAAGTAGCCTATTAGAATATTAGTAATAAAGAAGCAGTAAGTAAGTAAAGAAGTTATACTTATAAATTCTTTATATTCTATAGGGAAGGTCTTATTATTAATAAGATATCCTAGAATATTATAGGTACTATTTTTTAGTAGAATATTTTATATTACTACTTACTAAGAGTACTATATATATAAAATCTTCTTACTTATTACACTACTAGTAGCAAGTTAGTAATAAAGATACTATAAAGATATAGTAAACTTATATTAAAATTTTAGAAGTAATTTGCTTCTAAGGAGATAACTTCTTAGGAGACTTTAAAGGAGATTTCTTAATAGCTTAACCTTTAGGAGCTATTAATAAAGGGGGAGTTCCTATATAAGTATTAGATATAGTAGACTAGCTATAAGTTAGCTATAATAGACTAGACACAAATTATAACTAGAAGCAAACAAACTAATAACTAAGAATAAGATAAAAGACTAAGATAAGTGATAATAAATAATAATAATATTTAGAGACTAAAAAGGTTAGTAACTATAGTGTAATAGTAATAAGAAAGCTACTACTTAGTAAGTAAGGGTAACTTATAAGGTTAAGGATTATTATAGGAGAAAGGAAGTGTATAAAAGAGGGGAAAAATTAGTCTCTTTTATATTAACTATAGACTCCTTAAGTAATCTAATACACTACGTGTAAGTAATCTATGAATTATAATAATAACCATTAGCTTTGCTACTTACATGTATACCTAATAGCTACAAACTTATAGCAATTATAACATAAGCCCTCTAGTTAGACTATCTAGAACTATAGTATTAGGTACCCTATTTATTTAAACTAATTATAAAAATTAATATAAGTTATCTATTTTTTTTAGTCTAGCTATATAATAGGTAATAATATTTATTTCGCTATATTAAAGCTATATAAGGGCTACTATTTAAATACCACTACTTATAATAAGGGGGGTTATTTATAATTAGTAGTATTATTATTATTATTTTATTTACCCATATATCTAGTTATAAGGTGCCTTATCTTATTTTTCTTTATAAGCTTTATTATAGTAACTATACCCTAAGTAAGTAGCTTATTTTATAATTAAGATTAATTATATATTAGGGGAGTATTATATTAGGAGCGTAGAGGTTAGAGATAGGACGTTTATTAGAGCAAATCTTTAAAGAACCTTTAGGCTACGTAAATAATAAAGAGGCTAGCTAGCTATAAGATAGCTATGTGCTTATAGAGTAAGGTATTCCTTAAGGACTGCGCATATTATTAGTGCTAGGTTAGAGATTAAAACCTTTACGCACCTACCTCTAGCTAGCATTTTCCTAGTAGTGACTGCGGAAAATCTCAGCTATCACTTCGTTCATTCAACCCCGAGCTCAAGCCGTGACATTCTTAAAGCGTTAGAATGCCTTCTTATAGTCTTTATTAGAGTGCTTAGTTAACTAATAACCTTCCTTTCTATATATATAATACTTTTTTAGGCAAGAAGGCTTGCCTTTTAAGGTAAATTAACTATATTAGGCTTTCTTACCCTTACTATTATATTTATAGTTAGTCTAAAAGTGCTCCTTAGTGTTAGCTTCTATAGGGAACTATTACTAATTAATTAAAGCTTTAGATTTACTAATTAATATCCTTATTTATTTATAAAAGCATTAGAGGTTAATAGGAGGATTAATAATATAGGCCCTATATTCTAGGATTCCTTTATAGGTATTTAGAATCTAATTATAAAGGTCTAATTCTAACTAGGATTTATAAGGGTTTGCCCTTTAAAGACTTAAGAGCTTTATTATAAGGTCTTTAAAGCACTTAATCTTTAACTTATTAGGGTTCTCTTAAATAATAGTAAGTAATTATAATCTTCCCTATAATAGATAGTTCTTCTAATATATATTATTTATCTTAAACTTCTACCTAATCTTACTAATAAGAGTTAGAAGGTCTTAAGGGTCTCCTTAGCCTAAAAGGTTCTCTAGAAAGTACTAAAGAGGTTTGCCTTTTAGTATAAACTTAAAACTATAGCCTAACTATTCTTATATAATACCTAGTATTTTATATTTCCTTTAATAGGTTAAGAGCTTTATATTAAGAATATTATACTCCTTAGCCCTATACTTAATACTTTTATTATTTTAAAACTTATTAAGATTAAGTAGTTACTTTAATAAGGGTTAACCTATTTCTTAAGGGGGAATAAGGATAGTTAATTCTTATTAAGGAGATACTATAGTTCTTTACTATAGAAGGGAATTATAATACTTAATTATAGGAAGGGAAATAAAGGGGGTTTAAGCCTATAGTTAAGGGCTTATAATAGGAGGATTTCCTTTACTATTATGCCTTTGCTATATAATTAGTATACTTAGGGATTAGTATAATAGGGTTTAGGAATAAAATAGGAGAGATTATAATAGTTAAGGGGATTAGAGATACCTTAGAGTAATTTATTACTTTAGTTAATCTTTAAGAAAAGGAATATTAATAGGAAGAAGGTCTTTATAGAAGTCTTAGTCTTTAATTTACTTCTTAAAAGTAAAATACTTCCTTCTAACTTCCTATATCTCTTCTTTATTTTAATTATAGAATCTATTATAGTTAATAATATCTTTAAGCAAGACTATAATTCTCTAGTAACTCTATAGGTCTATATAGACACTACTAAAGAAAAGGAAATCTTAAAGAATCTTTATAGCTCTAGGATTTATTACTTTAAATATCTTTTAGTTTTATCCTTTAAAGTTATTATTAAAGATAGTAAATAGGGTTTATAAGTATAGGTTCTTATATTTATAGGTTACTTTCTTAATAAGAATCTAAGCTATAAGCTCTTTAGAAGTAATAGTTACTTTAAGATTAAATAATTCCTTATATTCTAGCGCTTATTATATAATATACTAGTATAAATTAGAGGGGATATAGTAAAGGAGGTAAGATATTGATTTTTATAATTTTTTTAGTATCATTGGTTATAGCCAATGCATCTAATTTATTACAACATATAATTATTACTAGCAATACCTAGCTAGTAAAATTATTAACAACTAAATTCTTATAGCTATAGTAATAAATAAGCTCTAAGGTTATAAATATAAAGAGCTATAAGGTTAGAGCAAAGTTTATAATAAACTTTATAGCTACGTTAGCGTAAGAGTTATAATTCGTAACCGTTGTTAAACTTAAATTTGTTTAAGTTTTGCTTATAGCATAAATTAACACAATTCCCCCCTTCCTTTATAACTATATTTATTCTATCTCTCTATATCTCTTCTATCTTATAGCTTATTACTTATGCTTTAAAGCTCTAAGGCAAACTAAATATAACTTATCCTTACTTATCTCTAATTTAATTTGCTTTACTTAAAATTAGTAAATATAATTAATACTTTCTGCAAGACACGTATAACCTAACAAACGCATTGCACCTATTACAATTGCTAGGTGAGTTTTGCGTTACTAATTGACTAATTAACCCCTGACTAATTAGATAATAGCATAGCTAAGGGTAATAAAAAGGATACTACCCTATCTAAAATATTAAATAATATAGTAAAAGAAAAGAAAAGTAAAGGGAAGGGAAGTAAAATAAATCTAACCTAAAGATAATTAATAGTATTTATACTATAAGGGAAAAAATACTAAAAAGTAAAGGTAATATAAATAATAAGATTTGTAAGGCAAATAAGAAGAAGATAAAAGAATAGGGCATTAGGCTGTAAAATACTAAGCAGTTTTACCTCGTGCTTGGGAGGGGAAGGAGGTAAGATATAACCTATATATTAGCTCCTTATATAGTATCCTTAGGGGGGGAAATAGATTTATAGTTAGAAGGAATATCTTATAATCTAGATCCCTTTAGTTAATCTTAATGTTTTACTATTATATTAGTAATAGATAGGGAGGTAAGGGAAATAAATAAATTATAAAGGTTTAAAGAATTATAAGTAAAGCTATTATCTTTATCCCTTAGTAAGTTTAATTAAATAAATAAGGATAGGTTTAGACTAGTTACTAACTAGGCCTTAATTATTTAATAAACACGCTTCTAAGGGTTTATTTATATAATAAATGTTATGGACTCGAGCTATAAGCTCGGGTCATATCCGGCTTCGGAAAGTACGCGGGCTATATGCGGCTAGGTTAGGGCTATACGCGACCCACACACGGACCACACATAAGTTGCTATAAATCTAGGCGCTGTATAACTATTAGTATAGTTCCTTTCTTCTTCTATAAGAATAATATTCTTACTTTAAACGCTTATAAGCAGTAGCTATAAGGCTAGTTTATTATATATATTATTCTTTACTATAGAAACATATTAACTAGTAAATATACTATTACTGCTAGATAGGATAAATACTAATAAGTTAGTAATATTATAATAGTTACTTAAGCAGTAAGTAAAACAGATTAAGGACTTAACTAATAAGTAAGATATAGTAATTATACTAATTTAGCCTAAGCAAAAGCCCCTTCCTATAGGCCCTCCCTTTAATAGTAATAGGGTTTTATTTATAGCTTAGAAAGGCCTTATAGCTTATAAGTTACTTATAGATAGGGACTTTATTAGTTAGACTTAGTAAAGTTATCTAAGCTTTATATAGTGCTTAATAAGTAAATAAGGGACTATAGCATAGGTTAGGATATACCCTAGGCTAATTATATAACTATAATAAGCCACTATTAAAGTATTATACTAGATATTAAGTCTTACTAATTAGAGAAAAGACACTAGATATAGAAACATAGTAATTAGGCGCCTAACCTAAATAAGACTAAGGTATATAATAAGAACACACTAATAATAGATATCTAATCTATAAGTATAATAAGGACTTAGTAAGGCTCTAAAAAGTCTATAGGACACTAGAAGTTAGGTAATAAAGGGGGTAGTAAATAGGCTAACTAGGTTACCTAGGATATCCTTAACGCGCGTTATAATAATAGTAAATATTTATAGTATAGCTTCTCTAAGCACTTTACTATAGTATACTCCTTATACCTTACTATTTACCTAAAGAAGAAGTTATCTATAAATATTTATAATATAAAGGATATTATCTCTATTAACTTAGATATTAAGTCTATAAAGTAGTTAGGAAAAGAGTAGCCTTATTATTAAGTTATTTAATAGGGGATAAGGGAGGGAGATATAGAGAGGCTTTATAGTATATAGTTATTACTAATAAGGACTATAAAGAGATCTAGGATAATATAGATTTATTCCCCTTCTTAGTTCTTACTTTAATTAATAAAACTACCTTTATAAATACTTAAGTTAATATAGGCTATAACTACTATACTACTATAAGTAAATACCTAGTTTAAAAGCTTAAGTTAGAATGCCTCCCTTTTATTACTAAAAGGTTAGTTTATATAGCTATTAGTGTAAAATAAGGGGGAAAGGAGAAGTTTAAGAAATAGTTATATATTATATATATAGTTTATTTTTAGCTAGATTTAGATAGATAGGAAATGCTAATTATAGCATATATAATCCTAGGACTAATAAGGTAACTAATCCTTAGTATGCCTTAGATAGGATAGAATAGAATTAACCTAGATATACTATAGTAATAGGTGTGCGTAGGATTAGCAAATAGGTTATATATATAGGCTATAGTTAATAGGAAGGTTAATTAACCTATAGTATTTATTTTAGGTTTAACCTTTATAGGGATAGTATACTAGGTAAAGAGATAGAAGGAGTATATTTAGCTTTATACTATAAGCCTATAGGAGATTATATCTATCTTATAGATTAATACTACCCTAAAGGCTATAGAGGAGGAACTACTTACTTCCTTACTAAAGGCACTATAGGATTTTAGGGACTTATTCCTAGAAAGTAAGGCAAATATCCTGCTACTATACTAAGGGAAGTTAGACTACTATATTTGCCTTAAGCATAATACTAATAGAAATAAACCTAAGCTACTATAGGCACTATTATATAATATACCTTAGGAGTATTTACTAAAGATTTAGAAGTAAGTAATAGACTTAATAGATAAGGGGTAGATTTAAGTAAGTTTATTATTAGCAATAGCTTTAGTATTATTAGTAAAGAAACCTAGTAATAATTAGAGGTTCTATATAGACTATTATGCGCTTAATAAGATTATAGAATAGGACTATTACCACTTACTACTAGTAAAGGAGATATTATACTTATTATTAGAGGTAAGGTAGTTTATAAAGCTAGATATATAATTAGCGTTTCACTATATATATATATTACTAAAGGTAAGGAACACTAGACTATATTCTAGATAAGATTTAGCTTATTTAAATAGTTAGTATGCCTCTTTAGGTTAGTAAGCGCGCTAGTAACTTTCTAAAGATATATTAATAGCATATTAAGCAGTATCCTTAGTAATTATATTACTACTTATCTTAATAATATATTAGTTTACTTAAGCAAATTATATAAGGACTATAGTATACTATCTAGGCTATAGTAAGCTAGTCTAAACCTAGATATTAAGAAGTGTATTTTTATAACTAAGGAGGTTAAGTACCTTAGATTTATTATCTAGGCAGGGAAGGCTATTTACCTAGATAAGGAGAAGATTATAGTAATTTAGGATTAAAAGGCGCTAATAAGAGTCTATAGAGTCTATAGGTTCCTAGGTTTTGCTAACTTCTATTATAACTTTATACTAAACTTTTTAGACTTAGTAAGCCCTCTAATTAACTTAATAAAGAAAGGAGCCTTATTTTACTAGATAAAAGAGTATAATAAGGCTTTTAAGGCATTAAAGATAGCCTTTATATTATATCTAATCCTAACTTAATAGGATTCTAAGAAGGATACTTTAGTAAAGGTAAATTATTTAGGAGTAGCATTAAGGGGTTATCTCTTTTAGTTTAGTAGTAATAGTATCTTATACCTAGTAGCTTACTATTTAGCTTAATTATAGCTTACTTAGCGAAATTACACTATTTATAATAAGAAGCTACTAGTAATTATTTCCTACCTTAAGGCATAGTTAGCTAAGCTATAGAGTGTAAGTAAGCTATTTATAATATTAATAGACTATAAGAACCTAGAGTACTTTATAGCGCTAAAGGAGATAATAGAATAATAGGTATAATAGGCTAAGACTCTAGTACTTTTTAATTTCTACCTATAATATAAACTAGGTATGTAGGCAAAATAACCTAATATATTATTATAATATTACCTAGATAGGCTAGAAATAAAGAAGGTAAAAACCTTAATAGTCTAGTCTATAATAAAGCCTATAAAATTCAGTTTTAAGGAGGGATATTTATAAGTCTACCTTAAGCCTATTTTAGTAATAAAGGAAGCTATTAGAGTTAATAGCTAGGCCCTATTAAGAAGCCTCCTTATAGGTAAGTTATTATTTATAAATAAATACCTTTAATCTCTATAGGACTAGTCTATAACCTAGGATAAGGCCTATAGGCTATAGATTAATATAGTAGTAGCTAGGGCTAGGAAGTTCCTAGATACCGCTAACACTAGAGAGCAAATTATAAACTATTAGATTAGTATAAAAGGCATGCTTTAATTCTAGGGGTAAATATAAGTCCCTAAGTAAGAACTATTAACTATAATATTAATATAATAGGTTTATAACTTACCCTTATTAGGTTACCTAGGGTAGAATATAACCTTTAAAGCGCTCTAAAGGGACTTTTATTAGGATAGTATATTATAAGATATAGCTTAATTTATATAGAATTATTACTATTATAAAAGGCAAAAAAGCTAATAACTATAATAGGGCTTACTAAAGCTAATTCCACTACCTAATAGGTACTAGTTACAAATATCTATTAACTTTATAACTAACCTTCTAGCCTAGGATTAAGACTACCTATAGTTCCTAATAGTTATTATAAATTAGCTATTAAAGTATATTTAGTTAAAGGTAATAATATTAATAAAGGCTAAAGTGTATATAAAACAATTTAAATATTACTAGTGGTATTTCTATAGTTTCCCTGTATAAATTATTATAAACTATATGTTAGATTAGCTTAGTAATTTCTAGACTAAGCTTTATAGGAAGGTTAGTATATAATAGTTACTTTCTATATTATACTACTTATAGATAAATAGTAGCATAGAAAGGGCTAACTAGGAGGTATAAGTAATACTATAAGTAATACTATCTTTCTCTTAGTTTAAATAGCTAGATTATTTACTAGCTTACTAACTAGTATTAAATAATAAGGATTTATTAGTAACTAGAGTAAGCATAAATATAGCTTTATATAGTTATAATATGCTAATAATTTAGGAGTTACCTTTAATAAGGCTATCTATAACTTTAGTAAAGGGTAAGGCTTAAGCCTTTTTATAGTATTTAAAAGATAGTATAGATTTAATATAGGCTATAATAGCTTTTATTTAGTAGTAGTAATAGGAAAAGATAAATAGTAGCTATAAGCTAGTAAAGTAGTTCTAGGTTAGGGACTATATATAGCTTAGCCTTTATAATATTAAAATAAACTAGCCTTATAAAAAGCTAGACTAGGTTATAGCTAGGTATAAGGTGCTTAAGGTCCCTATACCTTTAACTATTAAACTAAATATTCTAAGGGGTCTATACCTTATCTTTTATATTAACCTAGTATAGTATGTAGTAAATAACCCTTTACTAAGCTAAAAACTAGCTAATAAATATTTACTAGCGGAACTTATTATAATAAATACTAATAATAACCTTTTAGAGTTCTAAGTAAAGGAAATTTTAGTGGCTAGAAATACGCTAGATTAAGGTTTAAACTAGAATATCTTAGTTAAGTAAAAAGCCTATATTTAGCTAACTTAGGAACTATTAGAAGGCTTATAAAATATAGAGGTACTTAATTAATTTAAGTTATAATAGGGTAATATATAGATAAATAATAGCCCTAAAAGAGTATAATTTAATTTAGATATAAAAAATTAAGGCACTTAGTTTTCCCCTAGTATATATATACCTTAGTGCTAAGTTTTTACTAAGTAAAAAATTAATTAGGAAGAGAGAGAACTACTATTATTTCCTTTATAGTATTAGTATTTCTTAGCTATAATATAGGCTAAATTTATAATAGTTTTAGCTAGGATATAAGTATTAGCTAATATTTATTAGACTTAGGTATTACCTTACTCCTAGGTAAAGATAGACTAGGTTAGGTTATTATTTATAGTCCTTTTACTATAAAAAAATTTAGTAGCTAGGTTATTATAGCTATAGTAAGTAAGAGTAGTATTAGTAAGTATAAGTTACTATACCTTAGATATACCCTAGGTATAGGTAGTACCTATAAGGGAGAAGGCTAAAGGCTATACCTTAGTAGGATTAATTTAGGCTATAGCTAATATACTATTAAATTACTTATAATAATAAGTAAAGGTTTTTATTAGAATAGTGTGTTATTCCTTAATAGATATAGTTTACTTTATAGCTAGAGTTTTAATAGCTTTTCTAGTAGCTAAAAGGGCTTTAAGATACTTAAATATATAATAAAGTTTTAGGTTAGTACTATAGAGATATATCTCCTAGATATATAAATAATAGGTAATATAGTAAGGGGTATATATATATTTTTCTTTAGTTTAGAGATTATTTATATAGGGGCTATAAGGAAACTTATACTTCTTACTATTAAAGAGAGCTTTATTATTAGAGTTACCTTTAAGGATATACTTACTAAGGTAAATACCCTTACTTAGGCTAGAAGAAAAAGGAGAAGGGGGTAAAGGTAAGGTAGTGCTAGTAAGGGCTAGGATAATAGTAGTATTAGCTATATTAAAGATAAAGGGAAAATAAAAAGAAAGATAGATAGTTATTTAGGCTTAAGGAAAGGGAATAGAAAGGATATATAAAGAGATATTATAATAATAATAAGAATAAGAATAAAAGGGTTAGGAATTATAAGGGGGAAATAAAATATTTATATTTCTAAAGATATAAGGTCTAGCTTTAGTTAGAGTATATATTATTTATATTTATAAAGGTAAGCTAGGGATAGATAAGGGTAATATATTATATAATTATCTAATAGCTAAATAGTAATAAGGGAGTTACTTAAGGTAAAGTTAGGATTTTATAAGTAATAGTTAAAGGGTAAAATAGTAATAAAGGTAAGGGGGTAAGTAAGGCATAGAAATAGCTAGTAATAAGTATAAAAATAAGGTAGGCTAGTGTTTTTAAAGGTAAGGTTAGAATAAAGTAAATCTATTTATATAATAAAGAAGGCTAGAGTAAGGTAAACCTAGACTAAAAAAATTTTATAGTATAATAAAGAAAGTAAGAGTAAGGTAGTCTTACTATAAAGATTTTTATAGCCTATATAAAGAATCTATAGCCCTATAAGGTACCTTACTCTATAGAATATAGTCTTTACTTATACTAAAGTTAGTGCTACTATATAAGGGTATTATATTTATTTTTAGCTTATTTTTAATCTAGAGAGGGAAGGGAGGGGTAAGTAAGAGGGTATATTATAGACTTAAGCTATAAGCTTAGGTTATATCTAGCTCTACAAAGTACATAGGCTATGTATAGCTAGGTTAGAGCTATACGTAACCTACACATAGACTATATATAAGTTACTATAAATCTAGGCGCTATGTAACTATTAGTATAGTTCCTTTCTTCTTCTGTAAGAATAATATTCTTACTTTAAACGCTTATAAGCAGTAGCCATAAGGCTAGTTCATTACAATTCCTAACTAAATATATATTTACTAAAAACTTAGTAATAGAAATTAGAAAAGCTAATAAGGTAAATATAGTTAAAGTAATAGTAAGGTAACTATATAGTAAAGGCACTTAAAGAACTACCCTAATACTAAGCCTAGCTAAAGTTAAAGATACTAATAAGATATACTAAGATAATATAGTCTTTAAAGTAAAGCTATTTTAAACTAAACTATATAATAAAACCTTATAGCCTTAATAATACTATAACTATTTCTAAATAAGCTATATTACTAAGTTTTATAAGGTAGCCCTAAGGTATAGTAAGTATAGTACTAGCTATTATAAGAATAAAAAGTCCTCTTACTTAATAAAAGTTAAATAAGTAAAAGAAAACTATATCCTATACTCTAGACTATACCTAGCTTAGTTAAGAAACTACCTTATTTTAAAAGAGAAGTAAAATACTACTAAAGTAAGATATTTTAAATAACCTTCTCACTTTACTACTTACTTCCTAAGTAAAAGCCTAACCTTACCTTATAAAAGATCTAGTATAGCCTTAGAACCTATTACTATAGCTACTAGAAAAAGAGAATATTTTATAAATATAGAATATAGTACTAAATAACTAAGATTAGGAAGTATTAGGTAGTATATAAAGTAACTTAAAGCTAGTATAAAGCTAATATAAGATAGTAATAACTAATAACCCCCCTAATTAATATAATAATACTATAGGTTTTTTTCTAGAATATAAATAAGAAGAATAAACTAATATATATAGCGCTTTACTACTAGACTAATATAGATATAATTATAATCTAAGAATAAAAATATATAAAAAACCTATAGCTCTTAGCACTAGGCCTAGCCTAGTTTTAACTTATATATTATAATAAATATAATATAGTATATATAAATAAGAAATATAGTATAGGATTATAGTTAGCCTAGGGAGAAACTAACTAATTACTAGTAAAATTATAAGGAGTTAATATTTACTCCCTTTATTTAAAGGAATATAGTAATAACTAGAATACCCTTATTTATATAATTAACTTAAAGAAGCCTTATAACTAAAGTATATTTATTAGTAACTTTAACTAAAAGCACTCTCTCTAAGATAAGCTAGATAAAATAACTAATAAAGTAAATAAATTACTAGAGTTTATAAGCTAGTAAAGGCTTAGACTTATTATACCTTAGGGTAAACCTATAAGATAATATAAAGATAATAAGGATAGTACTATTAACCTAGTATAGGCTATACTAGATATTAGAGTTTACTATAATAGTATAGAAAACCTTACTAAATCTAACTATATCTTATAGCTAATTAGTATCTTAAATAAGTAGTAAAATACTATTCCCTAAGCCCTTAAATATATATAAGGAGCCTTAAATAGACTATATATAAAGGTAAAGATTATAATTTAACTCTAACCTAAAAACACACTAAATCCCTATAATAAAGAGGGAATTAATAATTATATAACCTAGCTTATTATAAACTTATAGTAAATTATAAATAAGGTAGCCCTAAAAAAGCCTTAAGGACTCCCTAGCCTAGAGGTATAGTAATTAAGAAAAGTATAAGAGTTAGTTAGTAAAGTAAGCTAAGCTAAGAGATAGTAAAGATATAGAAAAACTAATATAAACTAGTAAGCCTATACTAAGGTAAATAAGGATTAGAAATATATTATTAAAGAAGAAAGGAGAAATATATAAAGAGATACCTTATAGAAAACTAATATATAGAAGAAAGATAAAGAAGTCTAAAGGCTAGAGAGATAGGCCTAGCTTTAAAGCTAGGCCCCCCTAGAGCTCCCTAGACTCCCTAAGCTAGAAAAAGGCAAAAATAACCCTAACCTAGCTACTATATATAATAATAAAGCTAGTATACTAGTATAAAGATTTTTCCCTAAACCTATAGTAAACCTCTTTTATATCCTAAACTTCTCTTTCTTAGAACTTAAAAATATAATATTTCTAAATAAAGAATAATTTAAATAAAAGAAGATTATAAAAGTCTTATTAAATATAGCTAGTTAGAAAGCACTAGGGAATAATAAGCTTTTAGTAAGCCTTATTAAAGCCTATAAAGACTTAGCTAAGGATACTATAGCTTAGCTCCTAAATATAGTCCTAGAAATAGGCTACTTCCTAGCTTACTTCTAAACTTTAAGAGTAGTAGTAATTAGGAAACTAGGTAAAATAACTAAGGAAATAAGGAAAGCTAATATATAAAGACTTATCTTACTACTTAATATAGTTAGGAAAATTATAGAAATAGTAATTATAAAGTAGCTTATAGCCTTTATTAAGACTAAAGAATTACTCCCTAAACTATAGATAAGTAATAAGGTAAATAAATTAATAAAAACTATAATAAGAGTCCTTATAAAGTATATTAAAAAGGCCTAAGAAAGGGGTAGTATTACCTTATTAGTATAAATAATTATATTAATAGTATTTAATAAAGTTAGCTACCTATACCTAATATACTTACTTATTAAAATAAGAGTCTTATAATAGCTAATTATAGTAATTTAAAGCTTTCTTATAAATAAAATAAGCTAGCTTAGCTTTAATAAAGAGATCTCTAGACTATTTATAATTAAGGCTAGTACTTTATAAGGCTTATCTCTCTTACTAATTCTTTTTTTACTTTACTTAGTAAAACTTTATACTTATCTCTAAGCTATACTAGGTATAGTAGCTATAGGATTTATAAATAATATAAATATGGTAGTATTTAATAAGATTATTACCTAAACTTAGAAAAGACTTAAAGCTATATAGAAAATCTATAAGAAATAAGTAAAGTAAGTAAAAGTTAAGTTTAATCTAGCTAAAACTAAACTTATATACTTTAGTAAGTCTTATAAACCCCCCTAGACTAGGGTCTAACTTAGTATAAAGAAAATAATACTTATAAAGTTATATAGATTCCTTAGAGTATAGGTTAATAAAAAACTTAACTAAAGTACTTATAAGAATATTCTTAAAGGTAAATTTACCTAGTAGTATTAGTATAAGGCTATAGCTTTAAAAATACTAGGCTCTTATATATATAAGTAATCTAACCTATTTTTATCTATAAAGTAAGCACTTATTATACTCTTACTAAGAAGGAAGGAAAGCTAAGAGAAGTAATAAAAAGCTTTATAGTAAACTAATTAGCTTACCTTTAGATTATTATAAAGGTATTTAAAGCTACTTTTATTATATAACTAGAAGTTAAGACTTATATCCTTCCCTTTAATCTATACCTAAATAATATAAAATAAAAGTTTAAGGATAAGATTATAAATAATAAAATAGCTAAGAAAATCTAAACTATAGTTAAGTTAATAGTAATAGTACTATACTATAGGAGAAGACCCCCCTTAGTAAATAATAAGCTAAATATAGACTTATATAAGGAATAGAAATATTACTAGGAAAACTAGTATAATAAAGAAAGGCTAGCCTAAAGTAAATATATTAAAAAGCTAACTAAGGACTACCCCCTTATTTATAAACTAAAGAAAATCTAAAAGTTTTATATAAGGCTAGATAAATATATCTTATTAATAATAATTTAACTCTATATAAGGAAGATAGGCTTTAATAAATTCCTATTTTATAGGAATATCCCTAGGGTAGTTTTACCCTTATATAGCTATAGCTAAGTAGTAAAGAATTAATACTATATATTAGTTAACTATAGTAACTATAACTATAGATAGCCTTAATAAAGATAGCTTACTTATATATAGAAAGTAAGGCTAGCCCTAAATAACCCCTTAAAAGTAAGATTTCTAGCTAGATAGTTTCTAAGTATAGAAAGACTTTAATATTACTTATTAGTATAAAAGCTAGCTATTAACTAACTTAAAAGACTAGAGAATCTAGGCTAATTCTAGAGATAAATAGAAGATTACTTAAATATAAATATAAATTAGGAGATAAACTAAGTAATATAGAAGCGCTAGTAAGTTAGAAGTAAACCTAATACTATAGTTATAATAAAGAATATTTATATCTAGAATAGTTATTAGATTAATTTTAACTAAAAACTCTAGGTATTATAAGTTTAAATAGCCTATTATTACCCTTTTTTTAAACTAAAAACTAGCTACTATATTACTTTTTATTTAAAATAAAGATAGTATTCTTTACTACCTTTATATAATTCTTTATAGAAATAGTAATAAGTAAGAGATAGTTTATCTTTACTATATATATATTAAGGCACTAGAGCTAAAAGATAAGCTTAGAGTGCTATTTCTTAAAGAAACTAGCCTAATCTAAGCTTACTATAAAGGTACTTTACTTCTTTTTAGCCTAATTACTAGTATAGAGTTTCTTAACCTAGTCTTAAAAGCTATCTAGAACCTAGAATAAAAGATATTAGCACTAGAACTAAGCTATTACTAAGCTAGATTAAAAGTACTTATATTACTCTTAGTAGCTATAAAAGCCTAAGTCTTAACTAGCTACTAGTGCTTATTTTACTAGCTAGTTATATTTAGTTACTAGGTAAATTAGCTATAAACCTAAGCTAGAAAAGAGGTAATTATTACCTTATTATATTAATAATTCTATACCTAATAGTTATAATATATATTTATTTTTATAATTTTTTTAGTATCATTGGTTATAGCCAATGCATCTAATTTATTACAACACATAATTATTACTAGCAATACCTAGCTAGTAAAATAATTAATAACCAAATTCTTATAGCTATAGTAATAAATAAGCTCTAAGGTTATAAATATAAGGGGCTATAAGGTTAGAGCAAAGTTTACAATAAACTTTATAGCTATATTAGCGTAAGAGTTATAATTCGTAACTATAGTTAAACTTAAATTCGTTTAAGTTTTGCTTATAGTATAAATTAACATAATTCCCCCTTTCTCTATAACTATATTTATTCTATCTCTCTATATCTCTTCTATCTTATAGCTTACTACTTATACTTTAAAGCTCTAAGGTAAACTTAAACTCTCTTACTAAACATAACTTATCCTTACTTATCTCTAATTTAATTTATTATAATCGCTAGGTAAGCCTTACGTTACTAATTAACTAATTAACCCCTGACTAATTAGATAATAGCATAGCTAAGGGTAATAAAAAGAATACTACCTTATCTAAAATATTAAATAATATAGTAAAAGAAAAGAAAAGTAAAGGGAAGGGAAGTAAAGATAAATCTAACCTAGAGATAATTAATAGTATTTATACTATAAGGGAAAAAATACTAAAAAGCAAAGGTAATATAAATAATAAGATTTATAAGGTAGACAAGAAGAAGATAAAAGAATAGGGCATTAGGCTGTAAAATACTAAGCAGTTTTACCTCGTGCTCGGGAGGGGTTATAATATATATTAGTAGCTACCCTTACCTAGTAAGTTAGCCTTATTACTAAGCTAGAATAGCACTAACCTATTAATAATAATATAGTACTAATACCTAGGTTTTAAAACTAAATAAGACTTATAAGAGATATACTAAATATCTTTTAGATTACTAAGCTAGTATAAATTAGTAATAAAATAGGCTTAGAATAGAAGTAAATATAACTTATAAAGATATTCTTATTCTTAACTTACTTATATTACTTAGTAGTTATAGACTTCTTTAAAAAGCCTTTATACTTTATAGATTCCTAGGTAAGTTAAAGCTAGAAATATAGTAATATTAAAATACTTATAGGCTTTATTAATATTATACTAAGTTTCCTTCTAATCTATAATAAATATTAGTAATTAACCTAAATCTAGCTTAGAATAGCCCTAAATAGTCTAGAAAAAAGGAAAAACCTATAAGAAGTTTAATATAAAAAGAGAAAAAAGACTAAGTCCCTAAGGAAAGGGAAGCTTTCTTTTATACTTAATAAGAAAGAGAGGGATAAATTAGATAACTTACTTAAAAAATAAAGCATAATAGGATTAATAAATCTAATAATATATAACTAGCTTTAATATAAAACTATTCTAGTCCTAGGTTAAAGCTACCCTTCTCTTATAATAACTAAGTAAAACTAAGTACTTATACTTTATTAAACTAATAAGGTAAGACTAGGCTAAAGCTAGCTAAAAAGTAAGGCTATAAAAGAGTTAGTATAAAAGTAAATAAGAAGTAAATTAATATTATAAACTTATATTTACTTTACCCTAAGTAAAAGCAAAGAGACTTAAGATAGACTTATTACTATACTAAAATAGGGTTTAAAGGGCCTAGGAATACTTACTTTATATATTTTCCTTTTTTTTTCTATAGGATAAGGCTAGTATAAGCTAGTAATAAATACTTATAATAAGCTACTTATTAAGTAGCGTAAGCTTACTATAGGGCTAGCGCTAGCTTAAACACAAATATAAGAGGGTTTTTCTTCCTAGTTTAGGGTTTTCCTTTTTAACTTAGTAGTAGGAGTACTAGCAATAGCCATCTATAAAGCTAACTAGCGTAAATAATATATAAATTAATAGAATTAATGGAAAAGGAGTTAGAAAGTTTTAGGAATAAGTTTAAATAAATTACTAATATATTAATAGCCTAAAAAGAGAAGATTATAAACCTTAAGTTAGGCAAAATATCTATTAATATTAATAAATAACTTAATATTTTCAAATAGAATATAGTTAAGCGAATTAAATTTAAAAGGAAGATAGGGGAATTAGTAACTATAATAATAAGAATAGTAAATAAAATAGGAGCTTAGGAGGTAAAAACTAAGAATCTTATAAATAAGTAAAAAAGGTTTAGAGAGAATATAAAGAAAATAAAAATAGCTCTAGTAAGGCTAATTCTAATAATTAAAACTCTAGAGATATAGAACTAGGTAACGCTAACTCTAGAGATACTAGCGCGTATAATACTAGCTTTAGTAACACTAGCTTTAGGTAAAACTAATAAGTATTAAGGTAAATTATATTATAAAACACTAAAAATAGGTAATAAGTAACCCTATAGTGGGATAGGACCTCTAGTAATACTAAGTAAAAAGCCTAAATTACTAGGAAAGCCTAGTCTAAAGGTAGCTTAGATAAATACTTAATAAATAATACTAGATATACCTATAGAATAGGAACTAAGGGAGATATTACTAGTATTATTAGGAAAATAAATAATAAGGATATTAAGGAAAATGGTATCCCTAATTATACATATGCTAACCACTAATATAATTAAGCTATGAATTAAGGAGGATAAATTTACTAAATTACTAGATTAAAGAAATAAATTTAGATATTAAGGTATAGAGTTAGAATATAGTGTATAGTAAGAAAGAAAGCTAGGATTTAAACTAAGTATAAAATTAAAATAAATAAAGAAATAGAGGAATTTAATATTTTACTAAAAGGAAATAATAAAATATAGTAAATATTAAGTATTTAATATTAGATAGGGAGAATATATTATTTAATATAATAACTCTATAAGTGTAATTAAGGGATAAAAGTTACTAAGAAATTACTATAGAGTTAGGTAAGCCTATATAAGAGGAATTGTAAATATAGTAATAAATATGCTAAGTCTGTTTTTCCTTTATATAATTTTAATAGATAATTTTTCTTAATAAGCTTAGCTAGATAGAGGCTAAATCTAGTTATAGCTTAAGTAATAATAACTAGGATAGTTATCTTTTTAGCATGCCTAGCACTTATTATATAGTAGAATATAAGGGTAGCTAACATAAGGCTAGATTCGGACTTTATAAGTAAAGAATTAACTTACTTCTAATATCTTACTATATCCCTAATAGTAGCTTATATAAGTAAACCTAGTATAACTTTATAACTATAAATCCGTTAGCCCCTCTAATGGATTCGCCCCTTATCGTGCCAAACCTGCACGTAACAAATAGCAAAGCAAGATTACATTAAGCAGAGAGCCTAAGGGAGTTATATTATAATAGTCTATTAACCTAAAGTATCTTATAACCTATTAATTACTATATAACACTAAGAACCCTTTACTAATAATATCTTATAACTTAATAAACACCTTAAGTAGCAAATTAAGCATTAGTAGTAGGGATTATAGTATATCCCCTTAACTCTTAAAGAAGCAAAGCTCTTTATATTTATTAATAAGTCCCTTACTAATAACAAAGACCTTAGCTTATAGATTAGGTATATAATTATCATTAGTAATAAAGCATTAAAGGATAATAATACCTTTACCTTAAAAGGCAATATTATAATATATAGCTTTATAAAAAGCAAGCGTATAACTTATAGCATACTTATATCTAAGCTATATAGCATAGTTTAAGGCGCTAATATTACGTTTATAATATCTATAACTCTTTATATAATTATAGACTAATTAAAGATACCTTAAATTCTAATAATTCTTTATACTAACTCTTTTTTATTATATAAATGCCTTATAAAGCTAGGTATAATAAAGGAGAAGTGGCTAATAATTAATATTATAGCCCTTTAA
This sequence comes from Epichloe coenophiala, assembly GCA_018801565.1. Classification (NCBI taxonomy): domain Eukaryota; kingdom Fungi; phylum Ascomycota; class Sordariomycetes; order Hypocreales; family Clavicipitaceae; genus Epichloe; species Epichloe coenophiala. The sequence goes on along the minus strand of JAFEMN010000010.1, from coordinate 116,879 downwards.
TAGTTATATAAGAGAAGGGAGATCTATAAGGTTAGGTAGATTAATAGTAGCAATAATCTAGCTTATAATAACAAAGATATTACTAAATTCAGCCCTTTTAACTTTAATTAATTTAAATTAATTAATAATTTACATAGAAGGCTAGGTTAAGAGACCTATAAGGTTAGGTAAAGGGAAGGATTAAGATAATAGGTTAGTAAGTATAAATTAAGGTAACTAGGTTAATTAAAATAGCTAAGGCTATAATAGCTAATTAAAGCTATGGATTCCTATAAAGGGATTTACTTATATATACTTTCCTTTAATTTAATTTTTATTATGTTTTTAGGCTCCTTTAGCTATAAAGAAAAGAGAGACTACTAGTATAGCTTCCTCTAGACCCTTAGATAATAGTTAGTCTAGCTATAGCTAAAGGTAAAGCCACTAAAGGGATGCATATAATGCGATTAGTTACATTACATATAACCCCGCACCGCTCGCAGTGGCTCCGCACTATAAGACCCACTTTTCCCACTTTTCCCTCCTAGCTAGATTTCTCTCCTTCTCTCTCTTCTTTTCTCTCTCTTAGCTAGCTATTATTATTAACCTTATTAAATTTAGTAGGAATTACTTTAAAGAAAAGAAGTTTATTTTTATCTTTATATTATAAAGCATAGTAAAGAATATAAAGTATACTAGTTTAACTAAAGAGTATACTAATTTAACTAAAGTATACTAAAATATTTAGTATACTCTTTTTTACTATACTAGTAGTAAAAATATAACTTTTTCTATATAGCTTCTCTTTTCTAGCTATCTAACTAGCCTTACTAACTTAGTATATTATAAATAAGGGCCTTTAGAGGTATAGTAATTACCTAGGGTATATACTATAAAAATACTAACTAAATATAGTAAAGCCCTATTTTTAATATAATAGTAGGCCTAAAAATAACGAATTTTAAACAACTGCGCTAATTTTTAGACGACTGCGCTGACTTGGATCGCACCCTAAGTCGCAGGGATCCACGCGGACAACAAGACGGCAACCCAATTTTACTTTGCACAATATCCATTGAGCATCAAACACGTGCGCCGCTTGCTGGTGGAGTTTCGCTAGCCCTGGAAATCGATGTTCGAAAGCACTGCCTGGACGACGCGCACAGTAATGAAAGACTTCCTCGACTCACCTGTTCTTGGGTATTCAATATCTGTTCGTCGGCGACAGACCGGCCGGCGTAGGCCAGTGGTCACGTAATAAGTCGATCATGGGTCATCGCTGCCGTGCTTACTTACGGCAAGGCGTTGCGGACAACGTTGCGGGCAACGTCGCCAAACTGCGCCCTCAAATTCACGGCAACGAACGGACTGTGGACCATCTCATGCCCTCTCTTGCGGAATAGCGTTTAGCCATGGCAATCAACTGACCCTGTCACAAGATGAATTTGTCCAAGCGCTCCACATCTCACGCAGCTAGCCCGCAGCAACGTCTCCATGCTTCACGCGTCACCTGGCCGTCACGGTACCTGAATCTTTCAACGCAAGCCTGCGGCTCACGGCCGCGGCTGCGTATTTCTGCAGGATGATCGAGTTTGGAACCAGATTGGTGCTAGATCTTTCCAAATACCGGCATGGCGGGACGTTGCGTAGACCAGAAACTACGTATATCGTGCTCATTGCATGCCTGCACCGTCAACGAACATCTTGGGTCCTGCATCACGTTAGCAAAGACCAAGGCCATAGATAGGTTCCAACTTCCGATAAAGCGAGAATAAGGCACGCACGCACAACACACAACACGCGCACATACGCACAAACAAAGAGTTGCCCGTGTACACACAGGGAAGAACATGCAAATTCGGACTGTGTTTGCTCCAAACCTCCATGCCTGCCTACTGATGAAGAAGAGTGGATGGATGCTAGAAGCCTGTTCTTCGACTTGTTATTACCGACGTCCCCGAAAGTAGTGCTGCATGCCGTTGTCTGGCTTCCTGACGACCCGACGACCCGGAGCGGGCCACCGCTACTCTGGTATGTCACTTCCCATGCTTGATTTTCCATCCTTGACACCCGAAAGATGTATCCTGAAGCTTAACTTTCAGTTGACCTTTGCCACGGCCGGCCCACTCACGACCGTTTGTCTTTCTATGGGACAATTTGCCTATGCCGACCCCGACATTCGTATAGAAGCTTTGGGGAATCTACCTGCGAGGTATTAAGACTAAGCACTTTGACTCATGAAGCGGACACTTCTCCGTGGTCGCCATTATATAGGTAATCTATTCACCGTTGAATAAGAGCGTTCTAAAAAATGCAGGCAATGTGAAACGTGCACACTGGTCATGAGAATAATAAGAACGGAAATTTGACCGCCCAACGCCGTTGACCGGAAAAAAATAAAAATGAAAGGAGAGCCCACTCAGTGCGCACACGAGCAAGACGCTGGTTCCGATCCACCGCGTTTCTGCCGTTTCCTCCTTCCTCCTTCTCTGACGCTGCAGAGCTTCCCACAATCCCATTTGCCGTCGAAATGGAAGCAAAACGTTGCTGATGCAATGTTCCCAACAAAACGGGATGAGTGATGTCGATTGTAACCTGTTCCGAGATCGGAGATAGCCTCTGGCTTGATCGTGTCCTCAAACCCTCTTGAGTACATGTCTTTTATTTCTTGTCCCTCGTTCCTCCCGCTCGCATTCTTGTTCGGACCTTTCGGCTCCGCTCGAGTTCGGTAGCGCGGCTCGCTTCACATTGCACCATTCGTCGAACCATTATACCTTTTTTTTTTGGTCTCGCGGTATTCGGCTCCCCCCCCCCCCATGTCCATGATCCGTGTCACTGCACACAGTCCAACCATTAGTCACAATTCCATTCTGCCCCCAATGCTTCTGGAAGGCGCCCCTCTCTCTGACGTCGTTTGACACCCAATTCGCCCATGTGCCCTCTCACGCTCCTTCCCTACAGCTTTGCTCCTTCCTCGCTATTCCTCGCTATTTCAAACAGGACTGAGGGGTGGGAACATGAGGAAGGAGGTAAGGACAGGGATGGGCATGCGTATGGCAACATAGACGGGACGAGGACGGAAACGATGATGAAAATGAGAATGAGAATGAGGATGAGGATGAGGATGAGGATGATGGGGATGAGTATGACAATGACGATGAGGATGACGAGGACGAGGACGAAGACGAGGACGAGGATGAGGATGAGGATAGGTCATACCTGGCCTAACGACTGTAGTCTGTGTTCGTGCTCTTCGCGCATTCGGTAGATTTGCCCAGATACATCTTGCATCTCGCCGCAAGTACGTTCTATCGTGGCATTCCTGTTCCCCTCCCGCTGCCAGCGCTGTACATCCCGGTACATCTTGTCATAGCGACGCTGCTTCTTCTCCATGTCGTGGCACAGCTTACACACGTCCCTCTCTACCTTGGTCTCATACACCAGCTTGAGTCCACACGTCTCGCCCATTCGATATTCCTTGTTGCATTGCTGGCGGAAGTGTCCCCAGCGCCAATAACCGCAGCTCCAGCGTGTCTGTTCAAAGTAGCACATGGTCGAAGCATCGGCCAGCGGCATACAATGGGCCGAGGTGAGGGAGGAGAAAAAGCTGCAGAACCGGCAACCTTTCGTCAGCCAGCGAGCCTGCAAATGGAGACGCTACCCAACGGTTTCCCGGCCTTCAAAGAGAACCACCGGCGGCCATTTTGCCTCATCTCCTATCTTGCCTTGGGCGACGCTTAGTCCAAGGATTGCTGATTTTGGGCCCCCCCCCCGTCTTCTCCACTGTTGGATCAAAATTGCTAGAAAAACATCACTTACTTACCAAATTTTCTTCAGCCCCGTCAACGCGGGTTACGCATCACACGGTTACTTGTATTCGGCCTACGGTAAGTGCGTGACGCAGAAATTCCCCGTCCTCTCGGTTTTGATGTCGAGTCGAACCGAGTCGAGCCGATACGATACGAGACGATGCGATTATAGCTGGTTCACGAATCTGTGGCTGGTCTTTGGTGCTTCCTGTTCCTGCTCCTCTTTGGGCCACCTCCGTGAGTCGGGTAATCGAGAACGACGTTGTATCAGACCAACGACCTTGATAGAGCTGTGCAGGCTGATCAACTGGGCTTGGTGAAAGGGGACACGCATGCTAACTTATACCCGTTCAACCACGGTTGTTGTCCCTTCCATCCTTGGCCCCGTCTTCCTTCCATGTCATGCTCTCTTTTACTTGACCACAGTGGGACTATTCCGTGAGCGACAAGTACATTCCACGCATGGCCAGCCAACAACATCTTCACTGTCATGTTGCTTGCTTCCTGCGGGATAAAGAGGCTTTGATACGTGGATTGGGTATCCTTACCTTTTTGCCCCATACACCGCACCCATCGTAATGCACAGCATACACGCCCCCTCGCGACCCCCCTCCACAGGCACCTCTGGACACCCCCTGACGGCAAGCAGCGTGGCAAGTTTCTGGCTGAGAGGCGGTGATTGGGGCGAGAACATCAAGCTCTATCACCATTGTACATACAGGACCCTGCTGCCCCCAAGTGCTACCTTCCGGCGAACCCAGACGAGCCCAGAACTAGCTTGCCTTCTCGAGTGCCTCGAGGTGCCCAATGCTCTGCGCCGGACAAGTCCATTTCTCTTCCCAGACGGCCCTGGTACTGAAAGAGTGGGCGGACTAACTTGAAGCTGCCAGCAGTTGTGAAAAAGACGCGCTGTCTACGTGCCACGTTGATCGGGCCTCAATAGTAGGCCTCCAAGGTCAACGGGGCCGGAAGGAAGGCCTCTTCTCCCCTCCCCCACTGAAACGAGAAAAGAACACCAGGGTTATGCCCTCTTGGGGGGGGAGATTTAGGCCGCTGCCAGGAGAGCCGACTTCTGGTCCAAGTTCACATTAATAATAAGGTTGGAGAAGTATCTACACCTGGTTCCACAGCTTCTCACGTCTTGCAGCAAGTTGACCTTGGATGCTGTGGCACACATATCATGACTGGGCATTGAAATTTTGCTCCTGATCTCATTCTAGTCGCAGAAGCACGCTTGTGGGTGTACTTATAATGAATGCATGGTCCGCCTCTGACCATGCCATTCTCAGTATTCCAGGCGTCCTTTCCGCTGCAGGCTCTTCCACGGGCCTCTCTTCCCCTCTGGCCACAACAAATGGTGACCAGATCTGCGGCCGTGTGGGGGTTGGTGGTTCGTCCCAAAGACGGACGGCTGCTAATACTAGTAGCCAAGAAGCTAATACTAGTAGCCAAGAAAGCACGAGCTCGTCGAGCACCAAGTTGTAATGCGAAATTCGGTGTATACCGGGGTAATGGTTCGTTTGACCAGCCCCTGGACACGCCTCGTGCCTGTTCGCGGTGTTGGTACCGCTGCAGATTTCATGACTCCCAAATGGTCCGGCCAACCTGGGCACTCATCCTCATCCCCTTGTTGCACAACTTCCTCCCTCCCTACACTTTCGTTCTGTGCTGTGTTTCCTCCGTTCGACGACGTCTGGCATGGGAGGTTTTTTTTTTTTTTTTCCTTTCCCTCCCTCCCCTTGTCCGAGTAAGGGGGTGTAGAAGATCAATCTAAGCAGCTGTACACAGAGCTAAGCCTCCGAAGTCGCCTTGACGAGGCTGATAGCCTTGGTCTGTCAAGGTACCGTCAATTCATTCGCCCGCCTTGGACTCGACTCAAAGTGATGAGTCTAGCTAGCGACTTGGCTCACTACTGAAGCTCTTTTCAGAATGTGCTGTTCTAGATATGGGCATTTGGTTGCACCAGAACGGCGATGTTTGACGTGCATATTCGTCGGCAGTCAGTGCTGGTCACCACATATGTCACTGCTGCGGTACTTCTCGAGAGGCCCAGTCTCTTCCACGACCCCTTCAGAGCCTCTCCGATAATGAAAACCCCAACCCTTTTTCGGCGTAAGAAGATGATGATGATGATGGCTCGCAAAGCCAAGTCTCTATCTACGGTGGTTTTTTTTGCACATTCGAGGAGTCAGCCTTACCAAGATATGAGCTGATCGAGGAGAGAGATGTCTGCTCCCTATGGCTAAGACTGGTGAGACGCAGGTGGAAATGCAGACGAAACAACTAACTTGTTCTCGGTTCCCCATACGTGGTTCTCGCCTCACATGAATGTGCTGACCTTGGAAGACGCATGCCGGATGGTAGAGCACTGCTGGCCGACACCAATAAGAACTATGACAAGGAATATGGGAACAGGGGAGAGAGTTTCAGACGGCCCTTGACTTTGGCCCAACGCCAAAGTCTCGCTCCAAGATTATTGAAAGAGATGGAGGAGGGGTGGGACAGCAAAGAAGCTAGGTCTTGTCAACGTGTCCGCGGCCCTTTGGAATGAGGCCAAGACGCAACAAGAGGAGGGGAGAAAAAGGGAAAGGGATTGCCGCCGGCTACGAACTGCGCCGAAAAAGAGTGGGCACCCTTGAAAATCATGTGTCCTTCGTCACTTCATCCTGTGGCCGGTTTTACCTTGAATGGGTCATCCTTGCCGGGACATTCGCCGTTTGCATCCATCTGCTAGCTTATTCGGCCTGGTCGTTGCGGTGGAGGGAAGAGTGTAAGGCGACTCCACGGGCAAATCTACCGGAATGGACCGATAGGCACTCCTGTCTCAGACGGAATTAGCGGTTGTCCAAAGGATGGTACAAGGCTTGGGCCTGGCGTACGCATAGATGGGGTCTGCAGTGTACACCACCACCGAGCGGCGAGGAGGCAACTGTGATTACAAAACCGCGGCACTCTGCAGCCAGGGGCAGATACGACGGCCCCCCTCCTCTCACTGTGGAGGTGGAGAGACTTGGATCAGTAGGTTGAGGCTGAGGAAACAGTGAGTGGTGTGATTTGAATGGCCACCGCACAAGTTGGTGTATCTGCCCTGGCCTGATGACAGGGCCTGCCCAGAAAACAGCGAGTTCATACCCACACAAACGTCCCAATTCGCGAGGAGAAACTCTCCATGCCTATTGTTTGGGACTGACCAAATAATACACATCCACCGCTCAAATCGTTGAGTCAATACGTTGCGGGCAGCGCCCAGTTTTCTGTCGGATCATGAATGGCCATGAACATCTGGAAACATGTTCTTCTCGAAAGAAGGATCCAATGAGGTCAACGACTGTAGTCATAAGCGACCCTGAGATCTGGATATATGATTCAAGCAGCCAAAGACTGTCATTTACATTCTCCTGCCAGCGTCAGCTCGAGGGCGTCATCGTCGCGGCATGCTGAGACAGGTCCTGGAAAAGGGCGACCAGCAGGTACAAGGAAAACTGCAGAGTCCTAATTGCAATCAACAGCAATCGATATCTGGTTCTACTCCCGGACCAGAAAACGACCTACCATACCAATACTGGGATCATTGCGTACGAGAGCTTTGCGCGCCGTTGTTAATGCCCGAGGGATCGGATACGCGACGGACAAAATTCCATTTTCGGACTCGATCGATAGTCACTGATGAGTGTCGAGTCTTGACGCGAGAGAAACGCAATACAATACACACGGAGAATAAATGAAAGAAACCGTACCAGAATCAGAGCCCGGCTCAGTGGGAAACACCGGTGCTGCCGGGCCACGCTGCACAGAGAGTCAGTCCAGCACCACCAGCACTACGGAGTACATATGCAAGCGCATGGAACGCCGTGTCATCATCATCAATGGCATCGGCACATGTCGGAAATGGAAAATCTCGAGGCACCACAGCACCACAGGAGCAGAGCAACAGAGCACCAGAGCGCCAGAGCACCACAACCGTGACATTAGTCACATTGCGACCCACGGCGGGACTTGGAGGCTCTATCGGGCTGTCGAGGCAGGGAGGGCGCACCCCGGCATCCCCGGGGGGGGTCTCAGGGGTTGGGGTTGGGGGCTGGAGATTGGAGACTGTGAAGGCGTTGGCCAGCGTCATGTCAGGTTGGGCGAAGTAAGACTAAGCCGCGCAAGCCAAGCGCTTCTCCAGCGGGCCGTTTCAATTGACGACGGAACTGACCTGGTCTCCGCCGGGCCGTCCCGGACTAATCGAGATTATATGGTAAGGATCAACAACAACTTGGCTAAAAGCTAATAAAGCTACAACGGTCTGGCTTAAAGACCCGTTTACGCCTGCTTGGTTTGTACTGAGTCAGAGTGCCAGACAGACACAACCACACCAGGACATGTGGGATAGTTCGGTGGCCTCAACCAAGCATGGCTGATTCCTCGTGGTACGCGGCATTTGGGCGCCGGCACTAGTAGGGCGTCGCGTGTTGCACCAGACGACAATCTGTTCGCAATTCGCCGGCCATATTGTTGATGAGCACACCACTTTGATCCTCTGGATTTGCCTAGCCCTTGCCTGACCTGACCCCTGGATGAGACGCTGCATCGGACTCACTCCGGAAAGAGGCTACACCACACCATGATTGTACTCGCCAACACTCAGCGCGGATCTGTGCATGAGATAGATCTAAGGCTCAAGAAGAGTTTCTCCAATCGCATCTCTCAAGGAGATGGACTGTTGCGATGCAAAGAGCCACAACATTAGACACAAGGCAGATATCAGACCGCAACACGGACGACAAATGGCCAAGACTGGAGCGATACCACGGTCTTCGGTGGAGGGTTTATAACAATTCGTGGAGCTGTTGCGACCATCTCCAGCTAGGCCAAACTACCAAAGAAAATGGACAACCTATAAACTGGGAGGGGAGGAGGGGCTCTTCCTCTTGCTGCTCTCTTCTGTGAAGATCTTTGCTGACAAAAAACCACACAAACGCGAGCTGATGAGAGCATCTCGTGAAGAATGGCGGGTATCTTCAGGTGCGAACCATACTTTTTAGTCACCTTCACGCCTACACCCCTATCGCCCCCCCGGTACCTTTGTTATGCCCAAAAAAATCATCAATAACGATCAATGTTTATCAGCCAGCCCTCGAAAGCCAATGCAGGTGTATCTGAAAGCGTCGAAAGGAATGCGGCATCAAGCGTATGTGTCCCAGTGACGTATGTATAGTCAAGGTTACGTCTGTCTTACTCTACCAAGCCATATGGCCCAAGCTGAAGCACCACGGCCGTGATTTGATGTCAACGATTTTAGCAAAACCGAAGGTGCTCGCTCATCATGATGAGACGATGGCATGATGCAGCGTGGCGTCGCCCGACCATTATTTCAGGGGGGGGAGAGAGAGATCAAAAATGCAAGGACTCGCCGCAACTTCAAGCATTAGCTGCAGCAACGGGGAACATCCGAGAAGCGTGTCTCACCTACACCTCAGGGTTATACACCGTGGGAAGAAGAAGAAATGGTTTGAGCCGTTGCCTGCTGTGTCATGACTCTCTTTGTACGTCCGTACGGAGTAGTGAAACCATGTGGAAAGGATCGCTCACTCCACTTTGCTTGGATGGAGGAGTCGTTATTCGGAAGTAGAAACGTCGACTACGGAGCACGAAGCTGCCAAATCCGTGCCTGCGGCAGAGAAAAGGGGGGGGGACAAAGTCTGCGCGTGTAACATACATACGAAGAGCCCTGGAAAGTTGCGAGTCAGCCACATGATACCGAATGGCTTTTTTTTTTCAACATACGGAGAGGGGTCTGAAGATCAAGTCGACTTCAAGCCACCGGCCGCAACATTGTCGGGATGTCAGCATGGTTGCATCCTGGGCTAGGGCTAAGGCTGAGGCTCCAGTTCCTCCAGTTCACCAATGGGCCCGAAAGGGACTCACGGCCGCTGGAAAGGCCGCAGGACTCGGTGCATGTTTGCTGTCTCTACTCCGTACTCTGCATGGTAAAGCTTTATCCATTGTTTTATATGAGTGCGGGTCAATCTTGCAGACAAGGTCGACTAGGGAGTAGTCAGTAGGCACTTGGGAATTGCTTTACAACGGCGAGGGTGTGCTGAGGTGACGCATACTCCAAACTTTCTCACTACAAAACGCAAAACGCAAAGCGCAAAGCGCAAAGAAGTCTTGCTCAACCACAGCCAAGTGGCCTCGTTGTTGAACTAGGAGCTGATGCCTGATGGTCGATAGGTCGTCTGACAACACGAGGAAACTGGGGCGATGGACGTGCGAACATGTAGAGTCCAGGACTTATGCCTGTGACATTGACACTGACAATGACCACAATTCGCAGGCCACGAGAAGATGGCGGTCAGTGGGACACGGCGGTTGAAATTGGGATGGATGACGGAACAGATTGCTTCACTTCATGGCAGCCGCCACGGCCCACCTCCATGATTTGCCGAGAGGCTGACGTTGATTGAGAAAGAGAAAGAACCAAAGCTGGGCTCTGGACTCGGAGCCATGACACTCGTCTCCATGCTTTTGGCCTTGTTGTGTCCGTGAGCCCCCACTGCGGACGAAGCGATGACGATCGCAACCGGCGGCGCTTCAGACATGACAAAGTGCTGCCTGGTGACCGGATCGTATGTGACTGGACTAAGCGAGCTTAGGAATGTTTATATACATGTGTATATAATGCGTATGAATTTAGCTTATCTTTTACATGAAAGAAAAGCTTACAACCCCTTATTTGTATAATAAACCAAGAGTTTTGCTTACTAGAGCTATACAGTTATGACTTTCGTGTAGTGTGGTAGTCTAGGCTTTGCCTGGGCCTAGCGATTTAGGAGTCAATTGCGCAAGTCAAAGGGACTTGTTCGATGCGTATTCTTTTGTGCCTCTATGGCTCAATTGGGGGCTGCACCGTAATGTAGGGAGGTGGTTAGAACAGAGATAAGGCTAGAGTATTATTTATTTATTTTAAGCTATTAAGAAAAGGGGAGAAAACAGAGCTAAAAAGAAGGAATGCTAGTAAGTAATCTATATAAGGAAAAAGGTGTCTATTAATCCGTAGAAGCTGTATTATGTATAATAAGAGGCTATACTAGTTACAGTGCTAACCACGCTGCAATTAAAGGCGCGTGGCACCGTCAATATCATGTTCCAACATTTTTATGCTCCACCATCAACAAGATCTAAATAGAAGCACTTGCGTTCCTTTTTCTATTTTCTTACGGTCTTCTTCTTTTCATGCCGTGTTCCGCACCGGAAAGAAAGTGGCAGGAATGCTTGCCCTTACCCGCAGGTTGAATCGGGCCAATCTTGTAGAGAGAGGCTGGAATGAGGCAAGTCACGAGGGCAAGAACTGGCCCGTCGCGCTTTCCGTTTCAAACCCGGCCAGCTTTCGCGACCACCTCGGGTGCTCGGCAGTCCCGTCAAAGACTTGTGCTAACCAACTCTCCTCCAAAGAACATCGTGCCTTGAAGCGCCCCGATACACTTTGCCAGGCTATCCTCGTCAACCCTCTTGCGGGAAAGGCGTTGCTCGCTTCCTGCATCCTGCGGGCTCGCCCAATTTATCCTGGGGAAGCCGATGGTCTGGCTCTCCAGGCAGGCAGTCTGGACCGACCTATCCGTTAGACCTTTGGTTCTTTTCGGCTCACATCGCTTGACAACAGAGAAAAGCTTAGCGCTCATGTCAACCCGACGATTTAGTCTTCCTGGAACTTGATAATATCGACGTCTCTCCGGTCATTTCTTTTTTTCTTTCTTTTGTGGAGGGGTCGGGCATACGGAGTAAGTCGGCCTTACAAACGGACCCCGAAGTCGCCGGATCGAAGCTGTTGCTGCTACAAGCTGTTCTCATCTCAAATCAGCAGCCTAGGATCTCTTCCGCTGTTGGGCATATTTTTGCACGTTTAAAGCGCGCCGGGCCTTGTTAGTTACGCGTGCTACTAGAATGGACCCTGGTCCATAAGGTGGCATATTCACCCATCTACGGAGTACTGCCGGGGTCTACTGCTTGGACAACCCGTCTTTTGATTTCTGTTCTCGTCATCATGCATCCAGCGCGCCCCGCGATTCCTCACATTGGCCAGCTCAAAAACCACTTCCAATTTGGCATAGCCTCGCTGCCGCGTTCTCCAGCCTCGTCAGCGCATGAGGGTGTCCAAAAAGAGGAAGCCGTGGCCTCCCCGCCCCATTCCGTGGATGATGAGCTGGCTCGTCCGAAACAGTCAACATTACCAGTGGCCCCTGATCCCCAACCTTTCTCAACTGTTTATACTGAGTCGCTTGAGATGGCGGTTCCGGTGATGGCGAAAGAAGACTATCTGCTGCTCTGCTCTTTTGACGGGGATGACAAAGCTTCCTACGGCCATGCTTGGAAGCCCACTGACGATCGAGTCGGGCATTCAGACGTGCTCGAGCCTTCTCCGGGAAGCCCGGGTTCGCTAGAATGTCTCCCCAATGAGATCTTGCTACACGTTCTTGGTTTTTTGGACGTGAGCGACTTATTAGCTACGTCAAGGGTAAGTTTTTCACGGTTCGTCGTATATACCACGTCATGAGCTTTTCAGTGTTTCTTGTTCATTTTCTTTCGTCTCCTTCTATCGGGGGGGGTCTGACGCGTTTCATTGTTCATGGCTGTTTAGGTCGCTGAATTTTCAACTCGCGTGGAAGAAGGCTGCTATGGATTTTTTTTCCAACGTTCATAATCAAGCGACGAGTACTTACGAATATAACAGGCGAACCATCTTCTTCGAGAACTCTCGCTTTCTCCCATTCTTCACCACTATCGACTTCAACGTACTCGCCATGTCCTACCCCCTTTGCTCTCGTCCCCGGCTCGCCCCACCGTAGCTGATCTGATAGCTCGCTCTATCTTTCTTACACATACTTCAGTCGTATCCCGGCGTCTGGCTTGGTCTTTAATCTCGATCCGTCTCTCAAGAAGACTTGCTTCTCGTCCACCTGCTGAAGTTCTCGTGGAACGATGCGTTCTGCCGAAAGAATGTGTTCCCGGCATGAGCTCAGTCCATGTTGCCCCAGGCTTGGTAGCAAAGCGCAGGGCAATTGAAAAGGAAAGGGTCAAAGATGGTCTGAGACGCTGGATTGCCGGCAAGTGGAAAGGCGAGGTGAGGGAGCGGGAGGAACAGCTGAGGCGATGGCATGAGAGTCGGGGAATTGGTCGTGTGTGGAGGCTGACCAAGTTTTGGGAGCGGGTTGGCCGCGGAGATGCGCTACCTCTTGTCTAAGTAAAGCTAAAAAGGCGCTGAAAACCGCCTCAAGTTCAAGTAATTGCACGATTGGCCAGGCACGTACATGTACATGATTGAGGCTCTCCGTCAGTCCAATCGATGAGTGGAAACTCTTTGATTTGCATTTTCCCGATGATTTGGGGAGAGGGTGGCCGCGCGGCCGGCTTTGTCTATCACCGATATATATGTCGGACGATCACTTTTTTTCTTGTTTATCCGCGATGTACTCAGCCAAGGTATTCAAGAGTCCATGTCTGCACAACGGTCGGATTGTTCCGCGCGATATCTACACAGTATACGTAACAATCTCATGGCAATACTCATCTCTCGAGATGGTGATACTCTGCGAATGGCGAGCTTATGCACAATAATAATATCTAGACAGCTCCAAAGTAGGTGCGAGAAGTGTACTTACTTTCTTTGCATTGCGTGTTCCAGAAATAGACAAAGGTTAACGCTGTATGTTGCTGCAAATATATTCGTCATTAACTTGACGCATGGGATGGAGAAGTACACTTGTAAAATAGTTCTATTTTTGAATCGCCTTCAATAACGCCCAATGCCGAACCCTCATGTACAGGGTATATCCAGCTCACGTATTCACACACGCTATGCAAATAATGTACATACAGCCCGAACCCGAGCGAACACCCCCTATCAATGCAACCACATCTTGGGGCTGTAGCCAATATTGCATAAAGGCCCAAGATTAAGATCACTTCTTCTATCTGCTCCCCCTTTCCAAGGAACATATATAAGAAAGAAAGGGGGGAGAAAAAAGTAGAAGCGTTCTCACCGCCGGAACCGAAACGAATCCCAATCATCCTCATCCTCATCCTCATCGTCGTCGTCGTCGTCGTCGTCGACCACACCATCCCTCACACCATTTGAAACGTCCAAAGCCGGTTTCTGTACTCCATCACGACTTATGCTCTCGCTTCTCTTCTTCAAATATGCCGCCCTCATTTTCTTTAATTTATCAACTCGCTCTTCCAGCCCCTTCATCTGGTCGAATTCGTCTTCCAACGCCCTCTTCGCCTCTTCCTTTTCAGCTTCAATATCAATATCTACTTGTAGTTTTCGCTCCGCACTAGCCGCCTCTTCTGCTTCCTTGGCGGCGGCGGCGGCGGCGGCTTCTTCACTGGTCATTGCTGGTGCGGAGATGACGGCACCTTGGTCGTAAGGGACCGTTGCGGCGGCAATGTCTGCTTCGAATGCGGCCCATTCTGATTCATCGACTGGTGCGGCGGCGGCGGCGGCGGCAGAATCAGCTATTGAACTTGTCCAAGCTGCTCCCGTTGCGGCGGTCGCTGGCGCACGAGGTGCTACGGGCGTAGACGGTCCGTTCTGCGATTGTGCGCCGAAATGTCCTCCCGATGAGGACGTCGACCCGCCGTCTCTATAGGCAGGCGTGGCAGGCCGCGAGGGGATCTGCAGCTCGACGCCCTGAGAGGGCGTGGACAACGTGCGCGTCAGACCAGGTGGTGTCCTTGTGTTTTCCTTGCTGTTGCTGCTGCCAGCACTGGGAATCTGATCGGGCGTGAGGATCTCGCTCTTCCCATCACCGCCGTTCAGTGGCAAGCCTGCGAGATTCATGACATCAGATTTGCTTCGTTTCCTGCGCACCGCATCCCTCATCTCCACATCCTCTAGTGTATCTGCCGAATCAAGCTTCCTCTTGGCGACTCTCCCATTGCTGATTTCGTCCAGTGGAAGCGATGATTCTACGATACTGACATTGCGCTGCTGCTGCTGCTGCTGAAGGTGTCCCTTGTGAGATTGACTGAGTAGATGCGTGTCCCATAGCGACTCGGCCTTGAGCTGTTCTCGACACAAAGAGCATAGTAATTTGCCGGCGTCCGAGTATGCGGCATGGGGGTGATTGATGCGCCGAGCTGCTCGCTGCTGGCGCAGGAGGGAGCGCACATCTGATGACATGACTTTTTTGTGTTCTTCCCTCGAGGATTGAGAATTGAGAATTTGAGAATTGAGAATTGGAAGCTTGGACATGGGTGGTTCGAGCCTCAATGCTTTGGGATGGGACGACCGGGGAAGAGTTACGGCCAAGTGGCCATTGAACACTGTGCGTGATGCGCCCCTCGGCCGTTGGGAGAGGTGGAGGGGGGGTTCTACAGCCAGGAGAAGTGAGGTGGTAATAAATGAGAAGTTGTTCGGAGTGGGTGGAAAGTGAAGGTTGAGATGACGTGCAGCTGATGTCACCTGATGTTGTGGATTACGTAATAAGAGGGCGTTTTATTATGATGGGGTTCACGATAAAGCTATGTAGAAACCATGTAGTACGGGAGTAAGTAGATATTAACTTGGGGAATAGTCCGTTCGGAGTAGAATCACTATATTTGTCCCTGAAAATTTTGTGACGCCGGGTGGTATCCGACAGCCTCCCACTTCCGTCGCGAGCACTCGGCACATTTCCCAAGAGGAAGGGCAGTCGGAAGCACCACCGGCTCGACCACCCTCTCTCGTGCGAGTCACCATGGCCGAGCAAGAAGCGCACTCGCTTGCCTCAACGTTCCCAATCCCCCTCCCTTTTGGAAGGACTTCACGCCCGACCGAGTAGCACGTATAGAAGAACTGCGCAGCTCGTTCGCCGGTGCCGGCGACTCATCCGCATCCGCAGTCCGTATCCCAGGTCTGCCACAGGAGTTGACCAATCTACAGCCTCCCGTGGAGCCAGCCGATGGGCGATGGCGCGTTTTCGGTGACCAGTACATGGTGATGAGTCTCCGCCATGTCGCTTCTCCTGCAGAAACCGTCTTTGCTAATGCCGGCCCCAGCTCGACGACAAACTGCCCACCCTCGAAGACCAGGGCATCGCCAACCTTCCCAAGCTGAACCTCCCCGCTTCCAAAGACGCGAAGCACTACGACCGGGCATTTGAGCTCAAGAAACTCGTCAAGTCGCTCCTCCTCAACTTTCTCGAGCTCTCGGGCACATTGTCCCGAAACCCAGCCGATGCGGAATCCAAGATCCAAGACCTGCGCACGCTCTTCATCAACATTCACCACATTCTCAATGAGTACAGGCCCCATCAAGCGAGGGAGTCAGCCATCGCCATGATGCAGAATCACTTGGACAAGACGCGAAGCGAGACGGTGGCGATTCGCACCCAGGTTGATAGGGCGAGGAGGGTATTGGAGGGTCTGGGAAGTTTGGGACTGGGAGAACAGGAAAAGCTCGGCAGTGGGAGGATCGATGAGGAGAGCGTTGAGGAAGAGCTGTCTCTGAGGTGGGAGAGAGAGATATGGGCTGCTACCGATGCGGAATTCGCGTCATGAGGATGTGACCGGGGTGGCGTTCATTTTTTCATTTTTTTTGCTGCACCGATTTGGGCACGGGATTGTATTGTATGCATACGACAAGGCTTGACATTAGCACGGAGTTTTGGACGGCGCCGATGGCACCGGAATATTTTGCGATTCTCCCTACGGATGTGGTAGTGGTAAATGAATAAGTTGCCAAGTTGGGTTCTATTGTTCCAAGCTGGATGGTGTTGAAGTAAAACGGCATTCCCACCGGACAAGATGTCAACAGTGACTTGCGACAAATGTATCTTCCAGATGCTGACGTTATCAAGAATACTGATTGATAACCCCTCATATTTCAAATATCTCGAGAATGTTGTCCCCGATTCTCGTGATGCTCCCTCCATCGCATCGCCTCCAGAGAACCCGTCCATGCCCATACTTTCTCCCCCTCCTCCTCCCGAGCCCCGAGGCGGATAATTGATTAGCGCCTTCCCATTACCACGATTCAAGCCCCTCGAGCCGTGGCACCACTACACACGAAGCACAAACCCAATCCTACAGCACCACGCACGGAATAGGAATACAGCAGCATTCCGCATCTCCGCACTGGATGCACGGCGTCTGAGCATCCGACTTGATTATGCTATCCGCTGTAGAGGCCGCCGCGCTGCCGGGGCCATTCCCGTTGATGAAGGTGGGTTGGTGAAGAGCCATGATGATGACGTCGCGATGGGGAAGCGGTCAGGGGATCTCTCAAGACGGCAGGATAGGATGATTGGGGATCGGAATGGAATTCGTGATTTGGAATTAGGTATAATCGTTTTTTTTTTCCGACTAGATGGGTGGATTTGGAATATCTGGGTGAGGATGTATGGGAGCACTGGTGAGCGGTGCTTTGTATCCATCAAATCCAAAAAGGAGCTCATCGTGCAATGTGGACCCCTTGAAAATGTGTCTCGCGCGCGCGGGGTTGACGATGGGTCGCGCGACGTCGTCATAATTCCAGCCTATGAGCCGCATCATACGAATGTATCCATTTCATCCACGAGTCCACGACATTCATCATCAATTTACGCTGCTGGGAAACCCAAAAGTAAAGATCTGGCCAATTTGCATACTATTTCTCATAACTTAGCTAGAAATAACAGGTTACGGTGAAATGGTATCCCCCAAGTCGACTAATTCCGTTCACACACACATACGCATACACAAGACATAGGCACGCCGTACTCCAGACTCCTCGAGTTTTGCCGAATTCCATTCCCGTCCGCCCCAAGGGTTTGCCAACTTGTTCATTGCGCCAAATTGCAAGATATCAATCAAGAGATATATGAACAAGTGTAGAAAATCATCCATAGGATGGGTTGGGGAATAAAACAAGGACCTCGGGTTTGCGTCACCATTTTACCGAAATGTCCTTCCCCTCAGCGGCATGGTGCTTCTTCCCTACGTTGGCTTTCCTGCTGCTGCATTACTTTGCGCCCGTTTCTCGGCACCTTCCTTCTCTAGTATCTGACCAAGGTATTGCAGGTCATCACGGGCTCGAGGATCCTTCTCGTAGATGGATCGGATAACTTCCCACTCGCGTCGCGACATTTGATGGGCTTGCGGCAGAATGAACTGCACAGTAGGGACGCTGATGAGGTTTCCGAGAATCTCTCGCGCAATGACCTGTCCTGTCTGCTGAGCCTGGAATTTCTGTGTTTCCGTCATTTGGCTGGCGGGCACCACTGGCGCATGGCGAGGCGGTGGCACGCCCGCTTGAGGAGGAGGTGGAGGCCGCTGCATGTGAGGCGGCTGGGGGATGGGAACTGGCGTTGTCGACTGGCCCGGAACTCCAGGTTGGGATTGCGGTGTCAACTGTCCCTGTGGCGTGGAAGGCGAGAATGCTGGTCCGCACATGGAACTGTTTCGTACGGCGCTGGGCCCTGGTGTTGGTGAAGCCGTGACGCTTGATGGTTGTGTTGTCGGCGTCGGTGTCTTTTCGTCGTTGCCTTGCTTGAGCTGATCTGGTTCGTTGCGATACACAAACACCGCCAACAGCATCGGCTCAGTCCTTGTCTTGGGGATGTAGTTGTCCACAAGATTGAGCATGAACTCGGGGTGTCCATCATCTCCTGCCGGTACGGGCACAAGATACGTATCTCTGACGTTGCCAGCTACCTTATTCCCGACAACTCCGTATCGATTCTTGCTCACGAAATAATCCACAAGAGCACTGAAATCTTGCCGAGAGTCCGCCGAGGTGGGCGATATACTAACAACCACAATGTCAGTGAGGTTGCTGTATCGCAAACTGCAAAGATACTCGATGGCGCTCTGTTGCGGAATGCGTCCGGCAACCGTCATCCGTTTGGGAATGAGTTTGGACCAAGGCCCAAATGAGGCAAAGTTGGCCCCTCCGACGTGTTTGGCAGTGGCTTGGAAATCGGCAATGGAGCTCATGGCAAGTGATCCCTTCCAAATTACATCAGGGTCTTGCGTTTCCTCAGTCGGCGAATACGGGGGTGATTCGGTCTCATCTTGCAACATGCGATCCACATCAGGGTCAAAGCCAGGACCTTTGGTGTTCGGTACAGGTGCCGAGGGCCGACGATTCTGTGAAGCCGTTGGCGTCTTGACTGTTGAAAACACTTTGTTGATGTCAAAGTTGGGCTGACTAGGCGATTGTTGCGGCCCTTCGGATTGCGACGGCGATCTACCTTTGACGTCGCTCTGGTCTCCTCCTGTTGATTCGCGTTTCACGAGCGGTGGGTGCCGGGCATCGGCGGCACCATCATCTTTACGAGGTCCTCCTGCCATAGGTATGGGCGCGTCATTGATGACATTCTCGTCCTCCACAACCTCTTCGCCCTTGTGTGTTCTTCGCACGCGTGGTCCTGTGTCTTGCGTATATAGAATGGACTGTTTCTCAGCCTTTGCCCTCATTTCGGCTGTTTGCCTCTGCATCTCGGCCGAGGCTAGTTGTTCAGATGTC
Source organism: Epichloe coenophiala (assembly GCA_018801565.1). Lineage (NCBI taxonomy): Eukaryota > Fungi > Ascomycota > Sordariomycetes > Hypocreales > Clavicipitaceae > Epichloe > Epichloe coenophiala. The sequence goes on along the minus strand of JAFEMN010000010.1, from coordinate 97,622 downwards.
ATCACGGCCAGAGCTGGAGGCGTATGTGCACCATGCAATAGGCCCTGCATCACCTCCAAGTTATTCTTGAGGTTAAAGGTCAAAGACTTTATCTGCTGACCATACTCCTTCTGTCCCTTGTTGGCGGGGTGTGTGTCATACACGGCACGTTCGATCTGAAGTGCAAAATCTTCTGACATTTGGTCTTCCGAAGAGCCCTCTGGCAGATCGAAGTCGCCTTGTTTTACTATGGTCCCTAGTGCATGAGAGATGGACTTCTTGAGGGCTTTAGCAGGACCTGCTCGCCCTGCCACGAGTTCCGAAATCGACCTTGGCAAATCGTCAGGTTTGGCATATTGCGCTGATCCAGGAACGGCGTCACGCTCAGACACGCGGCGTAGCTTACTTGACTGTTGTGAATATTGTCAGCCAACCTGTCAACGTTGCTTTTTAAAAGGCCTGATGAGATGTGAAAGAAATCTAACCTTGTCATCCACATCGTGGGATTCTTCTCGGGACTTGCGTTTGCCCTGCTTTGGTGCAGTTTCCTTCTTTTCCTTTGCGTCAGGGGCTGGCGACGCTTTGGCTTTGGCTTTACTGCCGTCCTTGTCAAGCTCTTCCTTGGGATCACTCCCTCTCTTTCCCTTGGCTTTCCGCCCGCCCTTTTTCTTCTTCCTCTCGGCTTCTTCTTCTTCGTGAGCCTTTCTTCGTGCCTCCCATGGCTTCTCTCCTCTGGCTATGCTCTCCAGTAGCTCTTTGTGATCTTCTGGTCTGCATTTTTCACACCAATAATTTTCTGGAATCTCGTCTTCGAATGAGCTTACACCAACACAGACATTATGTTGCCAGGCGTAACAGGTTTCGCATGATATCCAAGCTTCTCCAGAGTCCTCATCCTGTTCTGTTGCACCGCATACGCAACGAATGACCTCTTCAGGTTCTTGAGATTGGTCCTTCTCTTGCGCCTTCTTCGTCTTCTTTGTTTGTCGTCGCTTCGGTGCCACAGCTGGCTCGAGTTCGTCAAACGATTTGGTATGTTGGCCTTTGGTCGCCCTGACTGAGCGTCGTGGCTCTGCTTCTCCTGCGTATTGTACGTCAGTTCTGGATGAATTGCAATGCGTGTCGCGTATTGCCTTCCAGGTGTGTGAATCCGCAGCCACCTTGGAGAGGGATTTGAACCTAGATAAGTGGACTTTGTTGAGCTTACCAGACATGGCGTCTTGGACTAGTGGTAGTTTTCTCCGTCTCGTCCTGAAGCCGCAGTAGGGAGAAACAGCTGCGACGGGGTTTTGTGAAGTTTGATACCCCGGATGTAACCGATTGTGGTCTACTGATGCAGGAGAGGGTTCAAGGCTGAGCAGCCTTGAACAGGCATTTGATATTTACGAGGTAGACAGGACTAGAGAGTCACGACTATAACGAGGCCAAATTTCCTTGCAAAACAAACTTCAAACCCCACAAAGCTGCTCTCTATTCCGTGCGCAGGGCTTCTTAGATGACTTAGCCTCGTTACGAAGCTTGATTCCGAGGTTAAGGTGGTGCTTCACAAACAAGTGATGCGTTTGCGTTTCGGATGCTCAAGATGTTGCGACAAGAGTGCAAAAAAGGGTGGGAGCTGGTGACCTCGGTGTCCTTTTTTGGGGTTGGGACGAATGGTGGGTAGAGCTGGTAGGTGTGGCGCGTCGGAAGAATGAAGAACACTTGCGCAAAAACGCCTAGGAAAACAGTTGGTGGGAATTGAGCACTTCTGTGCACGATCTGAAAAACGACTTTGGGCGGAGTGCGCAAAGGCCGGGGGATGAAGCAGATCGAGGTTGTTGATGAGGTGATAGTGTAGGAGGGAAAAAAATTCGCGAACCAGGTTCGGCATTTGTAATGGCAAACATGTCAAAGCCTGGCTGTGGTGGTGCCGCGTACTCAATTTGCTCGTCTGGTATTGGGTGTGGTGGCGGGGCTGCAATAGAAAAAAAAGGCAGCGACTCATCGCCACTCCTGTCGCCAGATACCTGCCTGAGGAAGGACGAGCTTCGTGATGAGTCAGCTTTCCCTCCCCCCAGAGGTCAGAAAGCCGACATCAGGAAAAGCCCCGGGATCTTGCGGCCTGAGGTATCCATCATGGGTGTTTCGAGCAAGGCTGGAGCTCACTACGCGGCTAGCTTGTGCCTGGAGCTTCCGCGCAGTGAGTGACGCCTTGTGGTGCAGCATCTCAACCAGCAATCCGACCACGACTGAACGATAGCCATCGCTCTTCTTCACTGCCCTCTTTCGTACCTACAACTACAGAGAAGACTGACCTTCGTCCTCAATCCCGCTCGACCTGACGACAGGGTCAATTCCTCAGCCATGTCTCGCCGCTACGATTCACGAGTATGTACTTCTGTGATTCCTTGGATTGCCATCTTGTTTTGTCCAAGCTTAGCAACTGACCTATGATGCCCAACAGACAACCATCTTCTCACCCGAAGGCCGTCTCTACCAAGTAGAGTATGCTCTTGAAGCCATTTCACATGCTGGAACTGCCATCGGTATCCTCGCAAAAGATGGCATTGTCCTTGCTGCGGAGCGAAAAGTCACTTCAAAGTTGCTAGAGCAGGATACATCCGCGGAGAAGCTTTACGTCCTGAACGAGTATGTTGCTGCGAGACTCCCCTTGAAGCTCCACCCACTTGTCAATGGGACTACAACTAATCTTTTGTCTCCGTAGCAACATGATTTGTGCCGTCGCAGGCATGACCGCTGACGCCAACATTCTCATCAACTACGCCCGACAGGCTGCCCAGCGATACCTCCTCACCTACAACGAAGATATTCCCTGCGAACAGCTCGTTCGTCGCTTGTGCGATTTGAAACAAGGATATACTCAGCACGGTGGTCTCCGACCTTTCGGTGTGTCATTCATCTACGCCGGCTGGGACCCTCGCAGACAGTTCCAGCTGTACCTCAGCAACCCGTCTGGCAACTATGGCGGCTGGAAGGCAACTAGCGCAGGAGCCAACAATGCAAGTGCCCAGAGCCTGTTAAAGCAAGATTACAAGGAGGACTGCACCCTTAAGGAGGCGTGTGCGATGGCGGTCAAGGTTTTGAGCAAGACTATGGATTCAACCAAGTTGAGCAGCGAGAAGAGTAAGTGCTTGGCTTTCGATGATCGCACTACAGCTTCTATGTGCTAACCAAACCCCTGTAGTTGAATTTGCAACGGTGGGACAAACAGAGGAAGGCAAAATTTATCATCGATTGTGGAGCGCGGACGAGATCACCGCTTTGCTGAAAGAGCACGGCTTGGCGAAGGGCGAGGAGGCGGAGGAGAAATAATGTTTCTTCTTTTAGGAGCGTGAATGGATAGATAAGGTTGTTCTAGAGATGGACCACGTCAAGGTAATCTTTGTAATAATAACCCAACAAGACTGAACGACTTTGATTACGGTCCTGACTCGTGTGTTTGCAAAGGCTGCCAATTTTCTCTTATTGTAAACCTATGTCCTCTTCTCTTGCTCCCCCCGGCACAAGAATGAGCGTTATTCTGTGCGCAAGAGATATCCTCATTCGACAAGCCACAGTATGCCTGCGACCACGGCGTTGTCATGTAGTAGTATTCATACAAGGTTTGAAGAGACTTGGGCCGCCTAGACGCCACGTCAGTTTCAAGACTGCCGCAAGGCCTGAAGCTCATGTTCTTCGCCTACAAAAGTACCAGGGTTTTCTTCATCACGAACTCGCTGCCACGTTGCCGACTGCAGATCGGTCCCCGGCCGTGGATAAGGCTCGTCACACCGAGGGCTCGACAGTCTCGGCCAATGTCTCCGGTAGCTCCAGTACGCAACACTCATGCCCAGGACTGACCCAACGCACACATCATATACATCATGTCGATAGTCCTCACAGCGTGAAATGGCGATGAGCGTAGCCCCAATCAGCGGTGACAGGCAGAACAGGGCTCGCCCTAGGTCTCTGCCACCGGCCGGGTGATGGAAAATGTGGAGTTGTCCGGCGAGATACAAGCTTAGAAAGCCCAGCCCGGCGAATGAAAACGATGAGTGACCTGACGGGAAGGAGCGCCAACCGTCTTGGAGCTTGAACGAGTCTTTAGTTTCGCATACCTCGATGTTGACGAGGACATTCTGCTTAGTGCTTCCCGTGGGGTGGCATCGATCCAGGAGGTCTGGACGAGGCCGGCCGACGGCGTTTTTCACAATATCAGTCAGGAATGATGTGAGGACCATGGATATAGCGAAGGGCAGGTAAGTGACTTCGTGTTTTACGAGGGGCGATCCGGCGATGAGATTGTAGAGGACTAGGACGGCCAACGGGACGGCGAAGGCGTATATGAAGAGCCAGACTGGGTGTATGCGTGAGCAAGCGAAGGGGGGGGGGCACTTTGGAGGGTTGCGGACGCCGGCTTGAACTTACAGACTGAGACTCGTTCATGCAAAGCATGGGGAAATGATATGCGCAGATCGTTGATATAAAACATGCGATGAAAGGGCGTGACGAACATGGCAAGCTGTGAGTTGAGTGCATCCATTTCAGTGTCAAGCTCATTCATGGTCGGTTGAAAGACGGGTTGATTCATACGGCTGCCCAGGCTCCTACGAGAACTAGAAACCCAACATATTCAGGAGCATGCGTAGTCTGTACAGAACGGTTAGAAATGGCATTTGGAAGCGGAAACAGCTGCAGGTCCTAGGCCAAAATATGCGGTTGGGAGAGCTTTACCTGCCACGCTCGACTGAGGGACGACACTACGCCTCGACGGGACGCCATGTCAAGTTGGATGTCGGAGACGATGTGATCCCTGGGTGCGGCTTCATGAACACAGAGCAGTCCACTGCATTGTCATGTCTGTCATGTCTGTCATGTCTGAGTAGTGATATCCGGTCCGTGGAGTTGCTGTCCAGGACACGAAGTCTTGTCCAGGGGATCGATGCTTGGTCTGTGTGCCGCCTTGCTGGAGGGGAGGAGCTGCGCCAGGAACATGATTTATTAGTCATGGCGGCCTCGAGCTATGGCATCCGAAGTGCGAAGTGCGAGACTAAGAATCGTACCCGCCGGTTCTTATTTCCTTGCAAAAATTCGCAAAACAAGGTCAATACCTAGTTTTCAATCGAGTTACACATGTCTCATTTCACCACTGACTACTGACTACTGACCACTGTGACCAGACCAACAAGTGTCAAGTGTGCCTGCTGCCGCCTTGCCCCACCCAGGCAGGCAACCCGCAGGCAACCAGTCGACTTGTTGGATGACTTGCTTGAATGCGAGATTCTCCAGGTTCACCACCACCTCCACAAATTGGCCAACAAGTTCCAGCCATCGTTGGTCGCCAGCCATGCTCAGATCGACATATAAGCCTTCCGCTGCAGTCGCAGCCGCAGCCGCCCCTTTGCCCCCTGGATGGACGGAACACACAGCTCCCACCGGCCACAAATACTACTACCACTCCGAAACGAAAGAATCTACCTATCAACGACCCGGTGCGCCAGCAGTTGCCCCCGAGCCAGCGCAGGACTCATACTCTCCCTATTCCCATCTGCCGTCACTCGCCGACCCCCGCGTGGCGAACGCCTATCTAGCGCAGCTCAATCCACAGAGTCGGCCGCAAAATCGAGACGGCCATGGCCGGCGGGGACGAGGAGGTCACGATGGCCGGCCAAGGCCCCAGCCTCACGACAAGCCGAGGCGAGCGGAGAAGATCCCCGGTTGCGAGCCATGGATGCTCGTGTACACAAAGTATTCCCGCCGGTTCGCGTACAATCCCGTAAAGAAGGCTAGTTACTGGCGGATTCCCGACAAGCTCGCCCGAGCCATTCTGGAGCTAGACACGGCGCGAATACGGGAAAACGCCTCCGGGGACTCCGGGGACGCGGGCGGCAAGAAGGACGGCCAGCTCCCCAGCACAAGAGAAGAAGAACAGCCCAAGGGCACGCACAAGGGCACGTACCAGGACACGCGAAGGCATGATGACGACAGCGACGAGTACGAAGAAGTAGAGGTGGAAGTGACTGACGAAGAAGGCGACGACCCCGACAATGATCACGCCCCGAAGCGAAGACGAACAGGAGCCGCTCCAGAGGGTGGAGACGAAGAGGCAAACGAGGACGACCGAGGAGTTGAGTTCGAATATGAACATGAGCAAGACGGCCAGAGCCATGGCGCCGTCGAATTCACCGAAGCAGACATCGCAGCACAACTACAAGCCATGGGCGAAGAATATGGCCTCGAACCGGGCGACTACGACGACGGCAACATGGAAGAATGGCCAGAAGGCACAGCGGGCCTAGACTTCTCCCAAGACGACGCCAAGCTCCTATTCAAAGACCTCCTCAACGATTTCCACATCAACCCCTACAGCCCTTGGGAGAAACTCCTCGAGGAGGGCAAAATCATACACGACCCGCGCTACACAGCCCTGACGACCACTCGCGCCCGCAAGGATTGCTGGGACGAATGGACGCGCGAGAAGATCAGCCAACTCAAGGACCAGCGGGCCAAGCAGGAAAGGAAGGACCCCAAGATCGCCTACCTGGCGCTGTTGCAGGAAAAGGCCACGCCGAAGCTGTACTGGCCCGAGTTCAAAAGGAAGTACAAAAAGGAGGACGCCATGAGGGACGCGCGGCTTTCTGACAAGGAGCGCGAAAAGGCGTACCGCGAACACGTGGCGCGGTTGAAAATGCCCCAGGCGACGCTGAAATCAGACCTCATGACGCTGTTGAGGGCGCAATCCCCACGGTACCTCCACAACAAGTCGTCGCTGGAGAACCTGCCGACGCAGGTCCTCACTGATATTCGCTTCGTGTCGCTGGATCCCGCCATCCGAGATGCCCTCATCGAGGCGTACATCCAGACGCTGGCGGGGCCGCCGTCTGGAGACGCGAGTGCCACTGCGGTGGAGGACGACGAAGACAGGAGGAAAGCTGGAGAGGCGAGGGAGAAGCGGGAGCGGGCTCTGGAGGAGAGAAACCGTGCCGTGGAGGAGCAGAGGAGGAGGAGAGAGAGGGACTTGGCTGCCGGCAAGGCCCGGCTGAGGGAGGAGGAGAGGGAGTTGGAGCTTGCGATGAGGGTGGGCAAGAGGGGCTTGCAGAGTCAGTTGGCTTCTGGAGAGGCGGGCGGATGATGCATGAATGGCCATTTCATGAAAAGGAGGATGCGCACGCTCAGTATGGCTGCTGCTATTATCCCCTATGCAGCCCAACACCGATTATGCTTGTCAATAGACCCTGTTTCTTTAAACCGTCATGGTGACAAATGGTGTACATGAATATGTGAACATGAGATAAACTCTTCTGCCCCGTTCATCCACACCCAGCCGCGATACAAATTACAAACGAGGGGGTGGTCGAACAAATCGGGTTCGGCTTTATTTTAGCTACAAGTCATCGAACCACTATTGAAGCGCAATTTCTCCAGCTAGTTGCTACAAGACAGCAACAACATGTTATCGACCCGTTATACCAGTTCCGATCTCACTGTAGGGTAAGTCAATTTCGCACATCTTCCACCGACTTCACAATAGGACTACTTACTTCGTCTCATAAGATCCAGATCATATGCCGCTGTAATCCGCACTAGCTCCTAATCCATGGACGTCTCGCACTTCAGGCAACGCGGATCAATTGTATAAAAGAATTTTCCCGTTGCAGGTAGCCAAAGCAGCCGCATAAGCACGGCACGCTCGAACTCTCGGGTAAAACTCTAATTAAGTCTCTTGTCACCGTGCTCTGTGCGACGCAGTGTCCAAATGCGAATGGTTGCGTCTCGAATAACTTCATTTCGCTGCTTCTATAGATCAAACGAGAATACACCCAGTATATGTACTGATATCTGAATCCTGAAATCCCCCTGGAAGGACATGCCATTTTCTTTTCGAATCCAAACTAATCAGCCAGCAACTCTGTCAAGACGTGGCTAGTAAAAGACACCTTCTGACCCATTACCTTTTGTATATGTGCTGAATGACTTCATGCGTACATCTCAATCCCTCGCGTCATCATGAACTACTTGTTGCCGAAAATGCTGTCCACTATCTCGCCGGATCGTGTAGCTAGCACGGACAAAAGCGTATCGCTCAACTGTTTCCCAGTGATTAGAGGCGGCGGCGAACATTGGGGAAAAAAAAAAAAGAGCAATGGAAGGACACAACGGAGGGAATCTACTTACTCCATGGGTACCCTCGCAGCAGCCTTGCAGCCACACACCCGCGTCGTCTGCTACTGCGCCAGGCGCAAACTTGACCTTGTAGTCACGGCCGACAGCAATCTTGCGCGCGCCCTGCTCAGTGTCCACGTTCCACCCAGAAATGCCCTTGCCAAACTCAAGACCGCCTGGTGTGGCCTTGGGCAGCAAATCCCAGGCGTCCTTCAGCATGCCGACGTGAGTATGACGTTGATAACCGGTGGCAGCGATGACAAGATCAGCTTCGATGATCTCCTCATCAGTGGCATCGACAAAGCCATCCGGGCCACCCTCGTGCACATTTTGAACCTTGAGACGCATGATTTCACCGTGAGACTCCACGCTGGTGATCTGCTTACCACCCATGATGCGATGTGGCCACTTCTTCTCATCAGCACCAAGTTCTCGCCGCTGGTCGTACATCCGCTCGTAGAGTGCTTCAATGAGCTCAAGCCGGACCACGCCGTAATTGGTAGCGCGGGCTTCGGTTAGCAGGTTGTTGCGGTACTTGGCGGTCTTTGGGAACATGGAGTCAATGAACTCTGGATTGAAGACGCAATTGACACTGCTTCGGTTAGCCTATTCTCGGATCGAACTACGTTCCAATTGCATGGGGCTGGAGGCAGTTGACGATATGTTTCTCTATTTTGTCTGTTTTCGGGGACACATGTGACTTACAAAGGCGAGTCATCACTAGGACGAAGAAACTCCTGTCTCATGACCAGGTGGGTTTTTGAGTCGGGATAGCGGCTTGCCAAATTGTTGAAGATTTCCGCGGCACTTTGACCAGCACCAACCACAACTACGCGGCAAGGAGTGAATGTCTTGGGGATAATCTTGTGGATGACGTTGGCATACTGGGACGAGTGGATTACCCGGGGATGCTTGAGGGGAAAACTCTTAGGCAGAGACGGCTGTCCGCCCGTGGCCATGAGAATATGTCGTCCCCGGTACGTGCGTGTCTGCCCGGTGGCTACCTCCTCGGACCGAACAGAGAATGAGCGGACCGCACCCTTGCTCGTGTCGTTGGGCGACACAGATACAACTTGCTGTCCAAACTGAACAAGACGGGTGAAGAAAGAAGAGCACCAGCGCAGGTAATCTTCATACTCGACCCGAGCAGGCAGGAAAGTGCTCAGGTTGGTGAAATCAACCAAACGGCCCTGGCGATGGAGATAGTTCAAGAAGGTAAACTCCGATCGAGGATCTCTTAGAGTGGCCAGGTCCTTGATGAAGGAGATTTGCATCTTGGCTCCTGGCAGCAACATGCCAGAGTGCCAAGCGAACTGGTGCTGCTTTTCGATGAACAGGACCTTGGGGGAAGAGCCGTCGGCCAAGAGTTTTCGCCCCGAAGCGAGGGCATCGTGCATGGCTACCGCGACAGACAAGCTGGCGGGACCGAAACCAACGCAGATGAGATCATATTCGACATCGAGGGGGACAGGCACCAGGTACGAAGACCTCTGGGCTGAGCCATTTTGCGGCCCGTGACCATTGCTGTGACCATTGCTGTGACCACTGCTGTGACCGTTGCTGAGGCCATTAATGTGGGAAGTAGCATGCGCATCGTGAACTGTATGTCCATTGGCGTGGTGTGAGGTGACACCGTTGCCATTGGCGTTGGAAACGGCTGACAATCTGGACGTGCCTGACTTCCCGCCGGTGGAATTGTGGGCATCTCTGTCTCCAGCACGTGCCGCAGCGTCATCAATTTGGTTGCTGCCGTTGCTGTTCAGGATGATGCCATTTCCATCCAGTGCAATTTCGGCAGCACCGTTGCTCGTAAGGACGACTTCCTCACTATAGGGAGACATGGTGTGCTAAAGAGACAATGTGATTTCGTGGGGGGTTATCCCTCTTTTTTTTTTTTATGTCCCGGTCTTGGATGTTGTCTAGAATGGACCTGTAAAAGTCAGATCAAGTCCCCTATTCCCAAGCAGGGCCTTTGCCTCATGGTGCTCGATGGTACCTACGCCAAGTTGTTCTGAAACGAAGTCGAGTAGATGCAGACTTGATGGAACACATACAGCAACAAGGGACCTCAAGGTGGGCACTCGCCAGATGTACAATCGTTGAAGCAGCTAACTGCTTTAGGAAAAAGAACAAGAGCAAAAAAAAAAAAAAAAAAACCAAGGAAGATGATCCGGAAGGGAATCCCCTAATTCGGCCTTGTTTGTCTAGGATGATGTCGTACACCAGTGCAGGCTCGATATACCTAGAATGAGGCGCGACCCGAGGTCAAGAGGAGACAGACAATCCAGAACTACAAGGCCGATTGCAAACGAACAAAAGATGTTGTGGGAGGAAAATATTGGGAAGAGGTGAGGCACGAGACCCTGATGTGAAGTTGGCAACCTCCTGCCCGGCATTAAGCATAATAGTCAGGTTTCTTTACTCCGCCAAAAGGGTCCGTTGACAGAAGTATAGATTGCCAACGAAGGGACCAAGGCAGGACTACAAAAAAAAAAAAAGTCGCACCAGGCTTAGATGCTCGACCCGAGGGAAACCCGGCAAAATTTAGAAACAAAAAGCATTAGCGGCGGAGTCTACAAGGGAGGCGAGGCCACTCGTCATCCAATGCCCGAAAGAGCCCACGACCGACCCGATCTCTTTACCCAGACTAAAATGCCACCATGTGGGCTGTGAATCCCTTCCCCCAAAAAGAACCGGCTTTCTACTGTAACACAGAGCACCTGCATGCATGTACATATGTGCTCAGTACATCTGCAGCATCTTGCCACTTACTTGATCGAGGTGTTCCTCATTTCGAGAGTCTAAATGTTGAAGCATACCTAGAAAAACACCATGAATTGCAAAATTCGTGCCGATCAGTGACTTCATGATTGGCTTCTGGGTGCTTCTCCGGCCCTGCCCTCAAAACCCTTGATGCTAGGTGCCTGCACCTTGACATCAAGGCAATGCTTGCGTGTCATGCTTTTTCATAACCGGACATGTCGTGAATTCCTGCCCGTTGCCTCTATACATAAGCCACAATGGGGCCATAACGGATCCATGTTCCACTTCGAGTATCCATAATAGCGTAAACAAGCCTTCATGATGAGACATTGAAGCTAGGGTTGGGGCATTGCTTTGATCTGATAAGATGGAATGCAATCGCGGTGAGTTCCTGCCGGCCATCTGCCGTCGGACCCTTCAATTAGCAGTAGCCTCTAAAATCTTCAAAGAGGTCAAAGCGTGCTGGTTGCTTTTTCGCCAGATTTGAGCGACCTAAGAAGGAAAAAGGCTATTCTAAGACCGTGAGCGCCTTTGGGTTGGACATGAATCATTCCGCAAGGCCAAGATTCCGCTTTCATCATATGGTGAATATCAATCTATTCAGATTTGTTGGATATAAGCGTGGGCAGGGTCTTGCGCGCCCCTTGCCCTCCAACAACTTGCAAATTTACAATTTCAGGCAGAAGGACGGATTCTTCACGTCAAATGGGTACGTACATATGTACTCTCACTCAGGTGGAGCTGAGGGATTTATCTGATCATCAGATAAAAAAAAATGGATCCGATAAGATCCAGGCTTGTACTTAGCTCAACTTCGCCACCGTTTTTACATAATGCGACAGAAACGCGAGCCAAAGAAAAATTTTCTCCCAACGGATTTTTGCGCGACGTCTCCGCAGATATGCGATAGAGATCCGTCAGATGCATACGGAGTAATCCCCTAAATGCTGATCACTGTGACTGCGTCTGTTGATTGAACATAGGGATGCTTCTGTTGCCCAGCTCGTCAACGGTTTACAAAAATTACAGTGCCTTGCCTTGCATCAGCCCGTTGATGATGAACGTGGTCTTGCCAACTTGTTTGAATGAAGAAGGGGTGGGGGGCATATGCTTGCTGTACGGAGTGCTCCCAGTGGTGCTCCCGGTGCTCCCAGTGGTGCTCCCGGTGCTCCCAGTGGTGCTCTCAGTGGTGCTCCTAGTGGTGCTCCCAGTGCTTCCAGTGCCCCAGTGCCCACTGCCCACCATGTCAACGAAAAAGGGTGGGGACTGGGCCTCTCTCCCCCGCCTATCATCTGTCTCAGCCTAACGGGGTTACAGTAAATCTCGGCTCTAACAAAGTTGATCTCGTATCCAGGGTGGGGCCTTGTGACTAGCAGAATGGCATATGCCTAGCATATACCTAGTATATATAATTATAAAGTGCGAATTATTTACTAAGTATTTTTTTTTAGTATATATAATATATATACTATTATAAAGTATAAATTATTTACTAAGTGTTTTTTTTTTAGTATATATAATATATATACTATTATAAAGTATAATTATTAGCTAAGTAATTCTTTTATATTTATTACTATAAAGTATAAATTATTAATTAGCCCTTAGCTAAGTAATTTTTCTTTATATATAGCTTATATATACTATTATAAAGTATAATTATTAGCTAATTAATTTTTTAAGTAAGTTAGATTATATATACTTACCTTATATATATAATATACTTATTACTATAAGCTCTTTCCCTTTTTTCTTCCTTATTTATTATTACTCTTACCTTAGTATTTAACTCTATAATTTTCTTACTTTATATATAGTTATTATATTTATTTAATATCTTAATTTACTAATTACTTTATATAGTTATTATAAAAAAAAAGCTTCTTTCTCTAATTTTAATATTAAGTAATATCTAGCTTTTTTATATATATATAGTATATACTAATTATATTTATAAATAATAATAAAAACCACTAAAATACCTTAAAATATTTAAGCCCTAAAAGGGTAAGGTAATAGATATATAGGTTATATTTAATTATTCTATACTAATTATATATAGGACTTTTATTTAGTATTAAAGTTATAAATACTAAGAGTAATACTTAAGATATATATTAGAATATAAATATAGGTTTTATCTATAGTATATACTTTATATATATTATATAAATATACTAACTAATAAAGAGTAAGTTAATAAGTAAATTATATTAAAAATCTCTTAAAAAGTAAGTTATTATATATAGGATATATATTATATATTTACTAATATAGTATAGTTTCTATAGTAAAGTATAAGCTAGCTAGTTATAAGTAAAATATTTTAGCTATATATATAATAATACTAATATTTTATTAATAGCTAGCTTTAACCTATTAAAATTTAGTGCTACTATATATATTCCCTTTTATTATATATATATATATATTAATAATATATAGGTATAGTATAAAGAAATTAAATAGCTATCTCTATAGCTATACTATCCTTAAAGGTAGTTTTAGTTAAGTATATTATATATTATAAGCATATATTAGGTTCTTATAACCTTATATATATTTTTACTAAATTCTTTAACTAGAAAGTATATATTATATACTATCTATAAGATATATTTAGTATATATACTAACTAATATTATAGTATAAAAAATAAGGATTTTACTATATACTAAGGGTAATAGTTTTATTACTTTATAAGTATTATAACCTTCTTATATATTAAAGAGATATTAACTATATATAAGTAAAATACTTTAATATTAGAGATAAGGATATAGTTATTAAAATATATAGTACTAAGCATAAGGTATATCTTACTAATACTATATATATACTAACTATATACTTATATCTTTTAGTATACTCTAAGCCTTAAGGTTATAGAATAAGTCTTTTCTATAGAAAGTAATAGCTATAATTAGCCCCCTAGTAAGTTTATATATTATACCTATAAGTAATATATATTACTAATATAATTCTAAGGACCTAATCTAATAGAACTAGAGGTAAATACTAATTATAAGTAATATTAATATATTTAATATATATAATACTAATAATAATATAGTTTCTTACTAATAAAGGGCTATAATTACTAGGAGGGAAAATACTATAATAAAAAGGCCTAAAGAGCTACTACTACTACTACTAAGGCTACTAATAAGCCTAATAATTAAATACCTCTTATATTATATATACCTAGTATATAAGGATTTAGTCTTATTATTTCTATATAGTATAGTTTTAAAGAAGGTATATATACTATATATAAGGAATTACTTTAATTAGTTCTATATTATATGTTTTTAAAGAATATATATATATAGTATATATCCTTATGCCTAAAAAAGGTAAGATTAGTTTTTAATAAAAATAAACTTAAGTATATTTATATATATTATATATATATATAGTATATAATTATATATAGTATAAGTAAAATATTATTATATACTAAAGGGTAAATAATATATAAGGCCTATATATATATAGTATATACTATATATATTTAAAGTTAGTTTAGTGTATTTTATTTAGTTATAAGGCACTAAAAAATTAAACTAATATATATATAATATATACTAAACTTTACCCTTTTATTCTCTTTATTTATAATATATATATAAAGATAGTAGTCTAAGTAACTAATTTTATTAATAACTCTATGCTTAAAGTAATAAACCTCTTTAAATTAGGCTATTATTATAGGCTAATTCTAATATCTTTAGAGCTACTTACCCTTTTATAGATTAATACTTATATATAAGGTATATTTACTATATATATATAGTATATATAAAGGCTAACCTACTTTTAAGTATAATATTATAATTAATAATAGTAGGAAAATATATAGTAAGAGCTTTTTAGATAATACTAGTGTAAGTATTCTTATATAGGTAATATATATAGCTATTAATAAGTATATAAAACTAGATTTATTACTAGATTTACTAGTATTATAAGGGGAGAGTATAGCTACCTAGCAAAGTAAATATTAAGCTTAAAGAGAAGGTTATAAGTAAAAAGTATATACTATATATATATAATATATATAGTATATACTTATATTACTAATAGTGTAATCTACTACTAGGTATTATCTAATAGCTAGTGTAATATATAATATCTTTATAAGCCTAGGTATATTACTTTATTATATACTATATATATTTACCTATTAATTAGTTTATAGATCTAGCCCTAAGATATCCTTACTATAGAAGTTTATAAATAAACTTAAGCTTTTTATATAAGTTATAAGTATATTATATATAAGCTATAACTAATAAGTAATGTTTAATAGGGAATAAGATAGTGTATTTAAGCTTAAATATAGCTCTTTATTTTACTAGGCTAGTGGTATTACTAGGAGATAAAATCTATAATTATTATATAAGGATAATAATTATCTAAGTATATATAGTTAAAGTAAGAGTTTTATAGAGAATAGCTCTTAGCTTACTAATAACTAAGAGATATAATATATAGTAAACATATACCTAATATATATACTAAGGATATACTTAGAATACTCTATCTTTTATATTATAAAAGAAAGCTTTTATATTATAAGAACTAACTTTATAGAAGGTATAGAAGAGTACTAGAATATAAAAGGTAAAGTAAGATATATAGCCTACTATATATTATATTAGTCCTACCCTAATCTAGCTCTTATATATTACTATCCCTTATCTCTCTTTTATTAAATCTCCTTTATATTATTAGTATACTATTATAGCTATTATAGTTATATATATACTATCTCTAACTTTTTACTCTTCTCTTTTAAGGCTTTAATCTCTAATTTAGCTTAATATAACTTTATTTCCCTTTAGAGCTACTTTTTATCTTTTCTTAGATATTATATATCTATATTAGTTAAGCTACTTATATTACTACTATATATAGCTAATTATTATTACTTATATAGCTTTTAGTATTATTATTACCTATATTAAAGTTAAGGTTAAAGTTAAAGTTATCCTAGAAGAGTTAGTATATAATATTAATATAAGACTAATATAAACTTACTTTAACCTCCTTCTTAACTATTAGTATATATAGGTAGGAGCTAATAAAAATAATATTACTATTACTCTAATTATTTATTTCCTTATTATCTTTTATATAAGGTTTATATTATTAGAGTTACTCTTATTCTTATTATAAAGGTATAAGTTAAATAGGAATTAGTATTAGAAAAGGGCTTAAGCTTTATTATATATACTATATATTAGGTAGTGTACTTAGGAAATATATAGTAAATCTATTTCTACTAGGTATAAGCAAATTATAGGGGTTCTAAGGGTTCTAAGGAAGACTAGTATTTTATTCCCTTTTTAAAGCTTATCTTTAGTTTATTTTATCCTTCCTAATAAGTATATTACTTATATAACTCTTATAAGAAATATCTCTCTAGGTATATTAAATACCCTTATTAGTACTAATTTATACCTTAAGGTATTTCTTAACTATTACTCTCTTAAGACTAAGATATAATTAGTATATATATAGTAAAAGGAATATTAGAGTTATACCTTAGAATTACTACTAAAAGAAATACTTATATTCTAGTAAAGATATAATCTTCCTAATAACTACTTTCCTCTATATTAGTATTCTTTACTATATATATTCTCTATTTAGGTTTTACTTTAGATATAGCTAGCACTAGTCTAGCTATTATCTAAGGGGTAAGCTTAGTATTAAACTACTTCTTATAATTTAGATATACTTTATATAAGTATCTAATATGCTCTTTATATTTCTCTTAAGATAATATATTTAGAAGAGGTATAATGAATTTCTTATTAGGTGTATCTTAGTAAGACCTCTACTAATTACGCTTAATATAAATATAGTAAAAGATTAATAAATACTCTAAATATTCTTACTAGGTAAATCTTAGATATTACTTATATAAGTAGTCTCTAAGACTTATTTATTATTAGTATATATATAACCTTTAGAAAGCTTATATATACCTCTTGCTTACTTAGTATCTATATTATAGGTAATAGCCTAGATTACACTTATTATATTAGCGGGCATATATTTAATATAATGCTATCTTATAACACTCCTACTAATTATACTAAGCTGCTTAAATAAAGCAGAAAATATCTATTATAGATTAGTTATAACACGTATATATATAGGACTTATTATTTATATATATGTCACGGCTTAAGCGTAGGGTTGAATAAACGAAGTGATGGCTAAGATTCTCGCAGTTACTACTAGGAAAATGCTAGCTATAGGTAGGTGTATAAAGGTTTTAATCTCTAACCTAGTACTAATAATATATATAGTCCTTAAGGAATACCCTACTCTATAAGCATATAGCTATCTTATAGCTAGCTAGCCTCTTTATTATCTATATAGCCTAAAGGTTCTCTAAAGATTTGCTTTAATAAATATCCTATCTTTAACCTTTATGCTTTTAATATAATACTCCCCTAATATATAATTAACCTTAATTATAAAATAAGCTACTTACTTAGGGTATAGTTACTATAATAAAGCTTATAAAGAAAAATAAGATAAGGTACCTTATAACTAGATATATAGGTAAATAAAATAATAATAATAATACTACTAATTATAAATAACCCCTCTTATTATAGGTAGTAGTGTCTAAATAGTAGCTTATATATAGCTTTAATATAGCGAAATAAATATTATTACCTATTATATAGCTAGACTAAAAAAAATAGATAACTTATATTAATTTTTATAATTAGTTTAAATAAATAGGGTACCTAACGCTATAGTTCTAGATAGTTTAACTAAAGGGCTTATGTTATAGTTACTATAAGTTTATAGCTATTAGGTATATATATAAGTGGTAAAGCTAATGGTTATTATTATAATTTATAGATTACTTATATATAGTGCATTAGATTACTTAAGGGGTCTATAGTTAATATAAAAAAGACTAATTTTTCCCTCTTTCTATATACTTCCTTTTACCTATAATAATCCTTAACCTTATAAGTTACCCTTACTTACTAAGTAGTAGCTTTCTTACTATTATTATACTATAGTTACTAACCTTTTTTAGTCTCTAAATATTATTATTATTTATTACTATTTATCTTAGTCTTTTATCTTATTCTTAGTTATTAGTTTATTTGCTTCTAGTTATAATTTATATCTAGTCTATTATAGCTAACTTATAGCTAGTTTACTATATCTAATACTTATATAAGAACTCCCCCTTTATTAATAGCTTCTAAAGATTAAGCTATTAAGAAATTTTCTTTAAAGTCTCCTAAGAAGTTATCTCCTTAGAAGTAAACTACTTCTAAAATTTTAATATAAGTTTACTATATCTTTATAGTATCTTTATTACTAACTTACTACTAGTAATATAATAAGTAAGAAGATTCTATATATATAGTGCTCTTAGTAAGTAGTAATATAGAATATCCTACTAAAAAATAATACCTATAATATTCTAGGATATCTTATTAATAATAAGACCTTCCCTATAAAATATAAAGAATCTATAAGTATAACTTCTTTACTTACTTACTACTTCTTTATTACTAATATTCTAATAGGCTACTTAATAAAATATACTTACTGCTTTTAAAATAATAAAAACTATCTTATAGTATATCTTTCTTATCTAGAATTTACTTACTTATTACTAATACCTTACTAGTATCTAGCTTAAATTATATAGCTTTATAATAGGCTATTTAAACTTATTAAAGCTACTTTAAAAGGTAGCTATTACTATTAGGATAAAGTAAGTATAATTCTATTACCTAGATACTAGATTATTACTAACTTACTAGTAGTTTATTATAAAAGTAAAGAAAAAGCTATAAAATACTATCCTATCCTATAAAAATTCTAATAAGTATAGATATATTTACTATACTTAAATAACTACTAATACTACTTATAAAGTAAAGAGTAATAAGTATATTATAATAGCGCTACTAAGTAATACTATAAACCTTAAGATATAGATTAATATTTTAAATAGTCTTTACTTTATAGCCTAGAATATCCTAATAGTAAGCTTTCTTAATATATATAGCTAATACCTAACTAACTTACTAGTAGTTTATACTTTATACTACTAACCTATCTAATTATATTAGTTTTATTAAGCTCCCTAGTAAACTTTAGGTTTATATATATAGAGAGAGGGATTCTAATAATAAAGATACTCCTAAGGCCTTTACCTTTATAGTTACTATAGCTACTACTATTACTAAGAAACTAGCAGTCTTAGTAACTAACTTTATTATAAAGGGGTAAGTGCTTAGTAGCTATATAATAGATTATTTAAGTTATTTAAGTAAATTAACTTTATTTTCTAATATCTTACTATATTAACTTATAAATTATAACTATCTTATATTAACTTTACTACTTAACTATTACTTATAGTTATTAATAATTTCTTTAGTGCTAAAATCCCTTTTTAATACCTAAGAATTCTCTAAAGTATTATAGCCCTTCTATTTAACTAGATATTTATAATACCTTCTATTATAGTAATATAAAATAATTCTCTTAACTTTAAACTCTTATTTATTATCTTTAATATTGTCCTATAATAAGGATATATCTTCTATATTAGTTATCCCCTTTAAAAGGCTTAAGACTAGTAATATTAAATATATTATATAATTAAGTCCTAGGTAGTAACTTTAATTAATACGCTAATCTATAACTCCTAATTACCTTTTTAATCTTATAGAGGCCTAGATACTTTATAGCTAGCTTCCTACTAGGTTATCTTAAATTAATATTCTTTATTAATAGTAAAATATAATTACTAACTTTAAACCTTATTAGAGTTCTTTTCTAGTTATAATATTTCTTATACTAAGTCTATAAGTTACTTAAAAGCTATTTAATTATAGTATATTTCTCTCTTAGTACTAAGACTCTATTTTTAGCTTAATTATTTACTAAAGGGATATCTATAATTACTTATTATAAACCTCTAGGATTATAACCTTATAATGCCTCTACTAGTGTATAGCTATGCATTATATGATTGCTTATATTATATATAAACTACGCTAATAATAGGTTATCTACCTAATTAGTTTATTTAGCATAAGTAAAAGCCCTTAAATAATATTCTAGGACTTAGTTTAAATGTTCTATCTAGCTATTTATCTAGGGGTAAAAAGCAGTGCTAAGTAGTTACTTAGTTATAAGAAGATAATAAAAAGTTATTTAGAAACCACTAGTAAATATAGAACCTTAGTTTATTATAATACCTTCTAGAGCTTTATAATCTCTAAAAATATATTTTAAGAATATAGTTACTAGCCTATTACTAGTTAGTTATGTTAATATAGGAATATAAATACTATATTTCGTGAATTAGTTAATAATAACTAGAATTATATTATAGGTCTAGTTTAAATCTTTTACTAGTAAAAGTCTAGTAATAAAATCTATTAATAATTCTTAAAAAAGGCAATTAGGCACTAGTAGTATAGCTAGCTTGCTATATAGTTTATAATACCTTAGTTTTAAAGTTTAATAACTTATATAAGTACTAATATATACCTTTATATCTTTCTTTATTATTAGCTAATAATATTAGTTTATAATCTAATAAAGAGTTTTACTTGCTCCCTAATACCTAGTAGTAAGGTTATTATAAGTTAGTAATAAAATTTCTTTTCTTATTCCTAAAGGGATAAAAATATAATTCTTAAATATTAATAGCTTAGAGAGTCTAATAGACTATATTTAGGATACTACTAAATTACTGCTTTTAAGTAATTTTAATTAACTTATAGTAAAGTTATTCCCTTACTATGCTTTATATAATAAGACTTAAATTAGGGGTTTTAATTCTAAGCTTTTTTCTAGAAAGTTAGAGATAAACTTAGAAAAGGTTCTCTAAATAGATTAGATCCTAGCTATAATATCTTTATAAGTAATTAGTTTAATAAATACTTCTAGTCTTATAGGTATATAGATAAGTAATGTTTTTAAGAGGCACCCTTACTACTTACTAGTAATAACCTATACTAGTTTACCCCTAATAGTAGTAGCTAGTCTAATAGGAAAATTAAAATAACTAAGTAATAAACTAAATATACGCTAGGTACTACTAGTACTACTATAGCTAGCTTATTACTTATTAATAAAAGAATTAAAAGTATTAAATAACCTTACTAATATAACTCTTCTAAGATTATCTAGATTATTAGGTTCTTCAGGAATATAGTTAAGTTATAATTTTTTAAAACCCTAGATATTAGTAGTATTATTATAGTGTTATTATAACTAACTATTAGTTATACTAAGTAATGTTTTTATAGAACCTATAGTACTAATAGTATTACTAGGGTATTCCTATTACTTAGTATTTATAAATTTAGATAAAAAGGTAAGAAGTTATATAGTTACTACTTTTACTTTCCTTACCTTACTTATAAAATCTAGTTTTCTTAAAAGTAGGTTAGTAGGATTTAATTTCCCTATATAATATATAATCTTAAAGTTAAAAGAATAAAGCTTATTAAGTATAGTTACTTACTTACTAGTAAGCTTAGGCTTTATAGCTAGGTACTTATAGTTTAAATAGTCTATAATAACCTTAATTATATAAGCTAAATAAGTAAGGTAGTGTCTCTATATATAAAAAGCCTTTTAGATAGCTAACAATTCGCTATTAGGTATTAAATAGTGTAATTTAGTATTAGTTATCTTCCTTAATATAAATATAACTAGGTGCTAGTAACCTAGCATATATATTATAAGTATAGCCCTAATTATATATCTAGATATATCTATCTTTACTCTAAGATATATAAGTAAGTTAAAATACACTAAAATTAGCGCTTCTTAAAATTTCTATTAAAGTTCTCTAAACACTGCTAACTTATAGGGTTCTAGGTTAAATATTACTAGTTACTATTCTCTAAGGTAATCTATTAATAGAATAATACCTTTACTATACTATTTAATAAAATAGTGGTAAAATCTAGTAAAACTAAGGAATAACTAAATATTAAAGACACTATATAGTATTAGCTAGGTTATAATTACCTTAACTCTTACTAGGTTTATTATAATACCTTTTACTAATATCTTAAAGCCTAAGAATTTAACTTTCTTAACTAAAAATTAATACTTCTTAAAGTTCATAAAAAGACTTATATCCCTAAGCCTATATAGAATTTATTTAATATATTCTATATACTCCTTAACTATACTACTATATATTAGCGTATTATCTAGGTAAATAATATAGGTCTTATTAATAAGTCCTTTAAGAGTATTATTAATATACTTCTAAAAGGTTACTAGTGTATTAACTAGTCTAAATAGTATTATAAGATATTTAAAGTAGCTATAGTAATAATAAAAGGCTATCTTTTACTTATTACCTAAGTAAATATATAGCTAGTAGTATATATCTTTTAGATTAAGGACTGTAAAAATAACTATACTTACTAATTAATTAAGGATTTTAGTAATAAGGGGCAAAAAGGCCTTATCCTTAATTATAATCTTATTTAAGCTCTTATAATTTATATAAAGCCTTAATTTCCTTTCTTTCTTTAGAATAAATAAAATTAGGGCTTTAGCTAGGCTAACTAATCTTTTAATCTACCCTTTAAGCTATATACTTATAAGATACTCTTTAAAAACTAATAGTTTCTTTTTAGCTAAATTATATATAAGCCCCTAAGATAGTGTTTTCCTTTCTTCTAATTTAATTATATAAGTATAGCCCCCTAGTTTAGGAAGCTTACTTACTAGCTCTTTAGAAATATTTATAAACTCTATATATTCCTTTAGAATTATTAGTATAGGGTATTAGGTATTTATACCTTAATTTAATATAGCTTATTTACTACTTATACTTTCTAAAATTAGTATAACTATAATACCTTTACTTTTTTACTATTAGTAAGCGTATTCTAGTAACTATATAGCTACTTTACTATTTAATTATACTTCTATTACTACTAGATTCTCTAATTAATCCTTACCCTTTTCTTTCTAATTTTTATTTTTTAAAATACTTAGCCTAATCTTTATTACCCTAAATAATAATAAAACCACTGCTTATTTTTTCTCTTTATATATTTACTACTTACTATAAATAAAGAAAAGGTATTCTATAGTTACTAAATATCTCTAAAATCCCTAATCCTAATATATAATTATAGGTAAATATTCTTTAGTCTAATCTATACCTAGTATTATCCCTTTACCTATATTAGTAATATAGTAGCTAACTTAATAGACTTTTATAACTTCTATACTATCTTTTACTTTTATTAATATTTTTAAGATCCCTTAATATAGAATCTCTTTTTAGCTTATACTCTCTAGTACTTAGTCTAATTAGATTATATTCTCCTAATCCTTTTTTAATAATAATTTAGGATAAATTATTAAGAACTATATACCTATATTAAATAGCGCTTTTATAGCTAATTACTAGTTATCTTATTATAAAAACACCTATATTCTTATTCTATTATCTATAGGGTATTCTATAGTAAAATTATATTCCTAGGTCTATACTATTTAAACTAGTATTATATTAGGTAATATAGCTTTATTACTACTTTTACTATATCTCTTAGTTATATACTTATTACTTTTATAAGTAAAATAGTCTAGTGCCTAATAAACTAGTATAGTATATCTAGGCTTTCTATATTTATAGTATACTAGAAATAGCTTTTTTACTTAATCTTTACTTTATTACTATACCTTATTTATAGGTAATATAAAGTATTACCTTTTTTTTTTAAGGTCTTAACTTTTTTTATTACTTTAGCCTAAACTTATTATAACCTTTGCTTTCTTACCCTAGCCTTATAACTAGCTCTAAGTTATTAAAATCTCTTAGCTAATTATTTACTTTCTTATAATATTATTTAAGCTATTTAGAAAAATAGTAATTTATAGATATATTAGAATTACTTTAAGTAACTTAGCTTTTACCTTAGTTTAAGCTCTTATAAAGGCTTAAAATAATTAGTTACTCTTTTACCTAAGATTTAGTAGTATTCTTATTACTTCTAAGTATCTTATACTCTTATATATTATTCTGGTTTTTAGCTATTTTAGAAAACCTACCTATATAAATAATAAGTAATTTATATATCTATCTATAGCTATATAATATATTTATAATTACTTTATATTATTAGCTAGGTAGCTACCTATATACACTACCTTAGTAGTATTATTCCTAAAGGTATAGTAGTTTAATTTAAATAATATATCTAAATTTACTAGGAAATTCTATAGGTTCTTATATATATTCCCTTTATATATAGGTATTTTTATCTATATCTTAATAAGACTATTTTGCTATATAATTACTACTATATTACTATAAACTACTAGTAAAACTATAGCTAAAGTTTAAGGGGTAATTATAAGTCCTAGAGAAAGTCTAGCTAATCCTAGATTTACCTTAAGCTCTCTAATCTATACCTTTATTTATAGAATCTCCTATATTTTCTAAAGGTAATATAGCTTAGCTTATATAACCTTATAGTATCTCTATAATACTTTATCTAGGTTATTTATATTATCTATACCTTTACCTAGATTAGGATTAGGTAGTGTTTACTATACCTTATTATTATCTATAGTTCTAGATTATAAGGGTTCTTTACCTTCCTAATTATCTATAGCTTTATTATTATAAGGTACTAGTATATTTTATATAAATCTTTAAAGCATTAGCTATATAATAATCTAGCTAATAGTTTATATCCCTAAAAGGGTTTTAAAGAGATTAATTTATTATAGCTTAAGTATAGGGTTAAATAAATAAAGTAATAGCTAAGATTCTTATAGTTACTACTAGGAAGATACTAGCTATAGGTAGGTATATAAAGGTTTTAATCTCTAACCTAGCACTAATAATATATATAGTTCTTAAGGAATACCCTGCTTTATAAGCATATAGCTATCTTATAGCTAGCTAGCCTCTTTATTATTTACGCGGCCTAAAGGTCCTCCGAAGATTCGCTCTAATGAACGTCCTGTCTCTGACCTCTGCGCTCCTAACAATATACCTCTTTATAGCTTTAAGCTATTAACTAAGTTATAATAATATACGCATATATCTCTTATACTAAGGTATATTAGCTTTATGTATTAAAAGGAATAGTATATATATACTTAACTTCTTCTTATTATATAAGGAATATATAAGAATATTAGCTATTCCCTTAATCTACTAGAAGGAGAGGTTAATTTAAAGGTATTATACTTTTATAAAAGCTTTTGCCTATTTCTATAGGTATAAAATAATAAAGTAATTATCTAGTCCCTATATATAAATATAGTAAATTCACTATTTATCTAGGTCCTAAAGTTAATTAAAGTACTATTTATATATTATACCTATATCTAGTTAGTATATAATAAACATACCCTTAGTATAAACTTACCTATAAGCTATAACCCTGCTAGGTATTATAGAAGCTAGGCTTAAAGGATTAAGCCTTATACCTTATTCTTATAATTAAGGGCTAGATAAATTTGCCTTAGGGAATCTATTTTATAATATTCTAGGAATAAAGAAAGCATAGGACTTAAATATAACCTTCTTATATAATTATTAGTTAAAACTATAAGCTAGATATTATATAGTAGTTATATATATATAAGTTATTAATAATAAAAGATTATAATATTATTTAATAGCTAAAGATAATACCTCTTTAATATCCTATAGAATACTTTTTAAAGGTAAGGGTATATAAGTATATATTCTATATATAGTAAGTATAAGAAAAGGGAACCTTTTTATATTAAAAGAAATAAAAAAGTTATATTTAACCTTATATTTATAAGCCTTAAGGTTTGCTTACTTTTTATAATAAAAGACTATATTTTATTAGTATATACCTACTATATATATAGTATATATATATACTATACTCCTTTTACTTTAACTAGGAAATATCCTAAAAAAAAATAGCGCTCTTTACTACTAGTCTTCTTAGGACTAGTACTATAAGTTACTATATATTTAAGATATATAATATCTAAAGAATGCTTATTAACTTAATATTTTATATATAATCTAGTATTAAAGCCTTAGGGGTACCTAATAAAGAACTCCTATATAAAATTAGTATAGTAGCCTTATATATAAAGTATATTACTTATATCTTAATAACTAATCTAAGCTATTTACTAGTCTTAATAATAAACTAGCCCCTAATCCTTATTACTATTTATAACTAGCTAATATAGTAAATAGTCCTACTACTTTTAAATTAAGAGATAAGTAGCATAAGCCTTATTATAAGGATATTAGTAAATAATATATATAGGGACTTTATATAACTTACTACTCTATCTTTCTCTTTAGTATTTTATTAATATCTATAGTTTTTATATTACTAATAAGCTTTATATTAAATTCTTTATTTTATTACTTATTATACTTAATAAGTATTAGTTTAATATAAGGGTAAACCTTAAGCCCTATATATATATAACTTATACGCTAAAATTAGCTCTCTTATTTTATTATTAGAAAATAGCTTCTAGGTAAATTAGTAAACTAATATATAGGTATAAAATATATATTATATATAAATAGTAGCTTAAGAGTAGTCTTATTTATCTTCCTAAAGTAAGTAAGATAGAATTAGATTTAGTATATACTTAGCTTAAGTTAGGAATAAATTATAAATCTATATACTTATAATACTTACTTTATATTATTCTTACCTATAATTATAATATTATAATTAAGTACTAGGATTATATAAAAAATACTATTTATATAAGCCTTAGAATAGCTAGGTAAAGTAAGGTAATTAATAATATACTATATATTAATTACCCTTTTACTACTCTTTATAACTATAATACTAGTAGTATTAATTATAAACTCTATAAAGTAAGTATATATTATATTATATTTATAAAATATACTTACCTAAGGTATATTAAAAATATAGTAAATTAATATAGATTCTTTAGAAGTATCTTATAAAGTATTTAGTATATATATAATATATATAGTATATATAAATAAAGTATAGACCTTATTAGTATTACTTCCCTAACGCTAAATAATATTAGGTATAGTTAGGGTAGCTTATAATTATATTTAAGTTAGTATAATAATTAAAAATATAAATAATATAGTAATTATTAAATTATAGTATATTCTAAGTATTATAAGACTTAGTAAAGGGATTTCTTTATATATATTTAAGATCTTTAAAACTATACTTTAAGAAGAAAATTTTATATATAGTTAGTATATACTAGGCTAATACTAGCTATATACTAAGTATATACTAAGTATTTATAAGGTATTATCTTTCTAATTACTTTATAGTTTACTATTTTACTAAGCTAAATACTACTTATAATAAATTACTAAAAGTATAGTTATATATAATATATATATTTTCTATATTTATACTAATTATATTATCTTTATTATAAACTACTCTTTTAAGTAATATAGTTATAATAATTCCCTTACTTTTATATTATATATATATTATATATACTATACTATAAGTATATTACTATATACTTAGTATATATACTATATTTTATTAAATTACTTAGTAATAAAATTTTTTAGTAATATAGTTATAATAATTCCCTTACTTTACTATTATATATATATTATATATATTATATTATAAGTGCCTTTATACTAATATACTATAGGTATTAGTATATATAAGGTATATACTACTTTATAAGTATATTATTATACTAATATACTATAAGCGTTAGTATATGCCTTATATATATAAGGCATATATAGTAGTTTTTTACTGCCTGCCTAATTTAGGTTATAAGGCTCCACCCTGGATACGAG
Organism: Epichloe coenophiala; assembly: GCA_018801565.1. Lineage (NCBI taxonomy): Eukaryota > Fungi > Ascomycota > Sordariomycetes > Hypocreales > Clavicipitaceae > Epichloe > Epichloe coenophiala. Next base: position 69,889 of record JAFEMN010000010.1, on the reverse strand, counting down.
ATCAACTTTGTTGGAGCCGAGATTTACTATATGCCCTAGCCTAACTCAATCGTCATACCTGCCTACGATCAGGACGGTAAGAATCGGGCGACACACTTCGGCTTTGATTTGACCGATGCAGATGATTTATCCGAGAGCTTATCCTACCTGTTCGGCCGACGGTGTAAGTTTGAACTCGTGCTGGGTTGACTCGCTTTCCGATGTAGATCTCTTCGTTGAAAAGGATTAAGTAAACGGCGACAGCTTTACCGCGGCAACCGCGACCGTGCCTAACCTAAAACAGGACGACGACGACGACGACGACGAGCCAGTCTTTCCCTTTCCCTTTCCCTTTACATAATCGCGCCGGCGTCACTCGCCTCGCAGCCATCGTCACGGCCTCATCCCACCCCCACCTCCTTCTTCCTCGACCTGACGTCAATCCTGGACGTGCCTCTGTACATATACTTGCTCGCATCTGCCAATCCTGTTCCTCGTCCCGGCTCTAACACATACCTGCAACCGTAACATCAGGTGGATCGACGACCCCCAAGTCGTCGTCGTCATGCTCGGTGCACGCAAGTTGGAGCCTCGCTGATTAATTGCCGTCTTCTTACAGGCCGAGACCACGTCCGCCGCAAATGCAGGCGTCAAGGTACCGCAACTATTCGACTCATCTCAAACGAGAAAACGCTCTCTTGGGCGAATAATCAAGTTGCTGATTGGTTGTACTAGTTGGCTGACCAGGTTCGACTTATCCGCTTCCACGCATAGGAGGTCTTATTAATCCGGATACGGCTCCATCTAATTCACAGGCCCCAAACTGGCACGATTTAAATATCATTTGGAGTAGGCAGAGGAGAACGCGGTGGCTGATGTGTAATGTCTGTGGTTGAGAACCCATTTTATCGCTGGCCACAACAGGGAATTTCCCTCTACGACATGAAGTCTATCAACAGTGGCGTGCTCAGTGTTGTCAAAGGCCAATACGTTCACGGTTGAATGTTGATTCACCATATTACGAAGCACCTCTTTACTTTTTCACTTCTATTCATGTCCTGCTCTGCGGAACAACGGTAACAAAATGGACCATGAGAGTTTGTCAATATGCAATCCCAACCCTCAACAGCTAGCCGGCCCGCAGCTGTTGCACCATCTTGTCACCTCGTCCATTGATGCAACAGCAATAGAGTATCTCAGTGAAGAAAAACGGACGCCGTATTCATATAGATATCTCCAAGAAGCGTCCGACAAGCTCTCGCGGCTCATTGGCTTTTTACATGCCGGATTAGATCAAGATGCAGACATCATTGTTCCCATTTTGATGCCTCAGTGCGCTCATCTTTACATCTCTCTGCTTGCTATACTGAAATCCGGTGGTGCATTTTGTCCATTGAATCTTGATGCCCCTTCTGAGAGGCTACAGTTCATTCTGAAAGATGTATCAGCTAAGATAGTGCTGGTTACACGGCAAGTTGCAAATCATTTACCTTCAGATTGCGCCGCCAAAATTGTCATTGTCGACGATACAATCTCTCTCAATTTGACTACAGCGATGAGTCAAGCCGAACACCAACACCAGACTCCCTGGCCTACGTTATGTACACCTCAGGATCGACAGGCACGCCCAAAGGGGTTGGTCTTTCTCATAGAGCGGCAACCCAAGCTCTCCTCGCCCACGATAAACATATTCCTGAGTTTTCGAGATTTCTGCAATTCGCGGCACCGACCTTTGACGTTTTTGTTTTCGAGACTTTCTTCCCCTTATTTCGAGGAGCCACACTGATTGCAGTGAAGAGGGAAGAGATGTTGAGTGACCTTCCGGCCGTTATGCGGCTTATGGACGTTGACGCCTGCGAACTTACACCAACAGTCGCAGGAAGCCTTTTAAAGATGCGGAAAAACGTTCCAACGCTTCGATTGTTATTGACTATTGGTGAGATGCTGAAAATGCCCGTCATACAGGAATTTGGTGGCGGTGCCGAACGTGAGAGTTTACTGTGGGCTTTGTATGGACCGACAGAAGCCACGATACATTGGTAAGATGTACTGAGTATTTTCTTGATTGGTCGAGGCGACTGATTATATATGTATTTACAGTACTTTGCAACCGAGCTTACCATCGACATCGTCGCCGGGCAACATTGGGCTGCCACTCGACACTGTTTCGTGCTTTGTCATTAAACCGTCGCACTCTTTCGAGGAAAGTCAGGAATTCATCATTCTCCCCAAAGGTGAAGCTGGAGAACTTGCTGTAGGAGGTCATCAACTTGCACGAGGATACATCAATCGACCTGAACAGACATGCTGCGTGTTCATTGACTCTCCGTATGGCAGAGTTTATCGCACTGGAGACAGAGCAATCATGAATCAGAATGGCACGCTAGAATGCCTAGGCCGTTTGTCCGATGGTCAAGTAAAGCTTCGTGGTCAGCGAATCGAACTCGGCGAAATTGAGCACGCTGCTTTACGAGCTCCTGGATGCCATGGCGCCAGTGCTGCAGTGGTGTCTTCCAACTTAATTCTCTTCTGCGCGGTGGATCGCGAAGCATCCGAAACGACCATCGAAGACAGCTGCAAATTGTGGTTACCCAAGTACATGGTCCCGAACGAAATTGTCTTGATGGATGAGTTTCCCCGGCTTCCCAGTGGCAAAGTCGACTCAAAGACGCTCAAACAAGACTTTATCACGAAAAGAGCAACTGACATTGCTGAGACAGAGGTGTATGATGGAATTAAAAAACCCCGAATCAGAAAAATCATGCAGATCGTTTCGGAAACTTTGAACCTCAAAGTCAACATGCAATCAGTCCTTACGGCTTCTGGAATAGATTCACTCTCCGCCATCAGACTGGTATGCGCCTTTCGAGATAATGGGTTCGACATTTCGGTCTCAAAAGTGCTGAACTCTCGGAATCTGGAAGCTATATGCAGTCAATTGGAAGAGAAAGCCGAGATTGATCGGGCTTCACAAGACGTTGCAATCGAACACGGGCAATCCGCCTCCATCTTGGCAACGTTATCGGATGATATTTGCCTGCATGGTGCCTCACGTCCCATAGAATACGCCATGTTCTGCACTCCGCTACAATCAGCTATGCTGGCCGAGACAACGCAAAACCCGACACTCTACTGCAATGAGATCTTATTGCGCACCGTACGCGACGTTCCAGTAACGGCTCTAGCTAATTCCTTTCAAAGTGTCATTCAAATGAATGAGGTGTTAAGAACTGGATTTGTGCACCGGGCAGGGCGGCACATCTCTGTCGTATTCTCGGCTCCCGAGCCCAGCCAAGTTGCCGTTTTGTCAAAACCTGAACCTGGTTTCACAATGGATAAAGCAGACGACTTCCTACACCCTTTCAAGGTTCAGTTGATACCAGATACAGAAAGCGGAACGGTTGATGTCCTTATACAAGCGCATCATGCGATTTATGACGGATGGTCGATGGACATGCTTCTTTTCGATGTTTCTCAGCTTGTGTCGAAGAAGTCTACACCTCAGCGTTTACAATTTGATCGTGTTGCCTGCTTTCAAAACCGTGACAAGAATGCGTCGAAAGACGAGTCGCGGGCCTTTTGGAGCGAGGCTTTATTGGGGTGGAACAAATCTCCTTTTCCAAAGTTCCTTAGCCGGCCTGCAGCAAACGACATCAAGACCCATAGCGCTTTCCTGGAAATTCCTAGATCATCTGTGACGGAAATGACACAGAAGCATGAGATAAGTCCTCAAGTCTTGTTCCAAGTTGCGCTGGTTATGGCTTGGCAAGGTGTTACGGGCCAGGCTGATGTCTTGGTTGGCTCTGTGCTTTCGGGTCGCACCATTCCCGTCGACGGTATAGAAGGAATTATTGGTCCCTGCGTTGCATCTATGCCTTTGAGAGTAGATGTGAACAGGATGACCGCGAACATTGATGTTTTGAGGAACATTCACACGAAAAATCGCTTGATAATGGAGCATTGCGATCTGCCACTTTATGAAATTGGTAAATTGGCAGGACTGAGACCCAGCGAATCTTTGTATGATGTTTTATTCGTATACCAGCAGTCACTGTATGATTTCCAAGGTGAAGATGGAATTATGCGGCAAATTGAACACATCGACAGACTTGAGACAAAACTACTGATTGAGGTCGAGCCCTGGACTACCGGCTTTCATCTGCAAATCACATATCATTCCGCCTTCGTCAACCATGATTTCGTGGACCAGTTTTCTCGACAAATTCAACAGCTCAGCTCTCAAATTCTCAATGACCCAAGTGGAATGCTTGTATCACGAAGAGTTCTTGGAGATTGTGAGAAGTCGGTGTACAGCGCCAAGGTCGAAAGCGACGAAGAGCGAAATGAAGTAGCTACTTTATTCGATGAATCAGCAGAGCGCAATCCTGGCGCCGAAGCATTACGGATTGTAACCTCTGTTGAAGGCGATCGCTTTAAAGTAACGACGATGTCTTATACGGCCCTGTCTCAAGCAGCGAACAGGACAGCTCGTTTCATCCACAACAATGGCGCAGAGGTTGGCGATATAATTGCTATACTCATGAACAAATCTGCAGCCCTGTACACGACAATATTGGGGATCCTAAAAGCAGGATGTGCGTACCTACCGATTTTACCAACTACTCCGGCTCATCGCGTGAGAGAGATTTTGCGAAAATCCAAGACCAGGTACTGTCTTGTTGATAATGCTGTGGATGGCTGCTTCTCAGACATGGTCACGGTCCTGAACATCAATAATGAATCTTTATCTTCATTGCCAGCGGACAAAGTAACTATACACTCAAATGCTGATAGGCTTTCATACGTCATTTTCACGTCTGGAACCACGGGAGTTCCAAAAGGCGTTGCCGTGACACAACGGAACCTCGCGAGCAACATTGCGCACTTGGGCAAAATTTACCCAAAATTGTCGACTCGACCTCGCTTACTGCAAGCCTGCTCTCATGCTTTTGACGTTTCTGTGTTCGAGATTTTCTACGCATGGCACACCGGCATGAGTCTTTGCGCTGCGGATAACGACACTCTCTTCAGGGACTTGGAACATGCCATTAGAGAGCTTGACATTACACATCTGAGTCTAACACCAACCGTCGCGTCTCTGATAGACCCCAAAAACGTACCTCAAGTCGAGTTCCTCGTCACAGCTGGCGAACCAATGACCTCATCAATTCTTCAGAAGTGGAACTCGCTTTTGTTCCAAGGTTACGGTCCTTCTGAGACAACCAATATATGCAGCGTCAAAAGGATGTCTCATGGGGATCATATTGAGCATTTGGGCTGGGCATTGCCAAACACATCCGTTGCTGTGCTCAACCCCAACTCACTCGATGTTTTACCATTGGGCTGGGTAGGGGAGTTTTGCTTCGGTGGCAGTCAAGTGGCAAGTGGGTACCTCAATGACGATGTATTGACGGCTCAGAAGTTTATAGAGCACCCTTCACTCGGCAGAATATACCGTTCAGGGGATATTGGACGAATGCTTCCAGACGGTTCGTTGTTGATCATGGGCCGACTAGACGATCAGGTCAAACTTCGTGGGCAGCGTATTGAGGCGAGCGAGATAAACAGTATTTTGACGAACACGAAATTGGTGGCGGACGCAGTGACTATTCTGACTCACAGCAACCGGAGTCAATCGGAACAACTCGCCACATTCTACACGTCACATGAAGTGACTGAAGTTGTAAGAGAGGTGCCGGTAAACCCTGTTCTACATCGGACGTTAATGGCAACTTTGAGAACACGGTTGCCGTCGTACATGATTCCCACATATCTCATACCGGTTTTAGAGATTCCGAGGACATCGAGTGGAAAGATAGACAGGCTCGCCTTGAACCACTACTTTGTAGGTCTTAGAAAGGAGTACCTTGAAAGAGTATCTGAAAATCTGTCAGGACTTGAAGATGAGGGCGAATGGTCCGACCACGAGAACGTTATCGCAGACGCCATGGCTGAATCGTGTAATATTCCGCGAAGCGAGATAGGAAGATGGACTCCTTTTTTGGCCCTCGGTATTGATTCAATCTCTGCCATTGGTTTCTCTAGATTGTTGAGCGCCCGCACTGATCGTCAGGTTCCAATATCCGCTATTCTCCGGAACTCTACAGTGGCCCAACTAGGTCAGACTCTGAACCAAGAAAGCGTTGCGACAACCAATGGCAGATTACACAGGATACGAAGACTGATGGAGAGCCTCAATATCGAAGTCGAAAGCACAATAAAGAAACATAGCCTGGACGTCGAGTCCGTCTGGCCTTGTGTTCCATTGCAAGAAGCAATGCTGTTGCAAGGCCAGAAGAGCTATTACAACAAATCGCTTCTGCGACTGCACATTTCTCCAGAGGCAATGCTGTCTTACTGGAAAGAGGTCTCGAGAAGACATGGAATTTTGAGGACATGCTTTATGACGACAACGAATTTATTGTATCCAATAGCGCAAGTCGTTCTACGAGAATGGTGTATGCCATGGAAAACATTCGAGGTCACTGTACCATCGCTGGAGGGTGCATCAAGAGAACACCTCGAGTCTCTTCCGGAACCTCTCGATTCTCTGACGCCCCCTTGCTCGTTAGCTCTAATCAGGTACAAAGGATCGAATTTTCTATCCTTTATTTGCCATCATGCTCTGTATGACGGTATCGCCATTGAGAACCTTTGGAGAGAAATAGAATCAATGGCTCATGGGCGCGCCCTGCCGGCACCTGTTTCGTACGGGCCATTTATCCAGGAGGCGCTGAGCCTACCACCCGACGTCGAGCAATTCTGGCGAAACGAGTTCCTTGGATTCGAGGGATCGCCCAGATTAGCTCAATCGACACGACTCGGCCTCAATCAATGTACACACACCGTTTCCATCGATCTAGGTTTCAAAGAACTTCAGCAAAAGACTAGATCATTCAGTGTATCGTTGTTGGCGTTGTGCCAAGCATCATGGGCCGCCGTTCTTTCGTGCATATTCGGGAAGTCAGACGTCGCTTTTGGAAATGTTGTCAGTGGTCGAACGCTTGCGATTGAGAATATTGACAGACTGGTTGCTCCCTGTTTCAACACTATACCTTTACGTGTAGACATCTCGAGGAGCGCACAGAACATGGACCTCGTGAAGGCATTCCAGAATCTCAACTCCCGGCTGCTGCCTTACCAGTTTTCACCACTGAAGCTAATTCAAAAGGTTGCGGGAGCGCGACGTCGAAATCTATTCAACACACTCTTTCTCCTACAACAGCCGCTCAGAGACATGGATAAAAGTGTCTGGACGCTCGAAGAAGATGCTGGAAACATGGATGTTCCCATCGTCTGTGAAGTTATACCGTGTCCGAATCTGAACTCGGTCTTTATGAACTTGCATTACGATATGGACATGGTCACAAACGACCTTGCTTCTGCTATTTCTGATATATTCAAACTCATGTTACGAGCGATAGTTTTGAGTCCGTACGATGCAGTACCGACGCGATCTTCTTTGCCCGCATCTTGTCTTGAACCGTTGAGCAGTCTCGTCATCAGAAGAGAAAGAAGAGATGAATCTGAATCATTAACGAAAGCACATACAGATTGGTCCGATCTAGAACAAAAGATTCGTCAGACTATTGCCAGCATTTCAGACACCTCTGAGCATGCTATCAACCGGCAGACCACAATATTTCAACTGGGGCTTGATAGTATTAATGCGGTTCAAATCGCATCAGTATTGCGAGCACAGGATTTATCGGTATCCTCCTCAGATGTGGTTGAATGCGCTAGCTGCGAGAAATTGGCAGCTCGCATTATTCACAACGCCGGGAACCATCGTCTTGAAAATTTGAACATAGATTTCGCGAGCTATCGGCAAAAAGTGATTCCAGAAATACTCGAGAAAGTATCATCAGGTTCAGACATAGAAGCCATACTGCCATGTACCAGTCTACAAAACGCTATGATCTCAGGGTTTCTCCATTCAGACCAGGGGCATTATCTCAACTTTCTGACTTATAGAGTCCGAAGTGACGCAAATCTCTGCGGCCTCGAGGATGCTTGGAATCGCCTTCAACAATGCCACCCAATGCTGCGCACAGGCTTCATGTCTACGTCGCAACCCGAAAGCTCTTTCAGCATGGTCCGTTGGAAAGAAAACTCAATCGAATGTCCCGTTAGAATATTCCAGGAACACGACTGCAAAAACTTTGACGTCGCGAAATGGAAAGAGGAGTCGAGATTGGTTATGATGGAGAATCCCGGCCAACTTCTTTGGAGGGTGGCACTGGTAGAAAGCGGAAGCATAGCGACGATGCACATCGCTTTTCACCATGCCTTATATGACGCAAGCTCTCTTGGCGACATGTTGCATGGGCTGTCTCAGATTCTGAAAGGAAACAAGTGCAATTTCACGCAAATCGAGCCCGCATTGACCCAGTTGCTACTACGGACACGATATGAAGCTCCCGAAACACAAAAGTTCTGGGAGAATCAGGCCGAAAAGGCTGTTGTAAACAGGTTTCCCATTATGACTCCGTTACGTGAGGAGAATTGGAGAACAGTAACTTGCAATAACACCTTGTCAATGACCATGGCTGATGTCCAAGCGGCTACCAAGACGATCGGAGTATCGATGCAGGCTGTGTTCCAAGCAACTTGGGCTCGATTATTGGCTTCTTACTCGGGAGAAAGCTCTGTCATCTTTGGCGTTGTGTTAGCGGGACGAGATACGGATGAGACCGCAATGGCTCCGTTCCCGTGTCTGACAACAGTGCCTGTTATAGCTGATACGACATCTTCCAACAGCGAAATGATGAAGCGCATGATGGATTACAACTCGAAATTACATAAACACCAGTTTGCGTCCTTAGCCAGCATTCAAAAATGGCTAGGTCATCCAGGCACCCCAGTATTCGACACGATCCTGGTTTACCAGAAAATACGACCCTCTCCGTCAGACACAGACTGGGATCTTGTTTCAGATGAGCCATCTGTTGAATACAATGTTTCTCTAGAAATTGAACCAATGGACAATGGTGAGCTTTGCATTCGGTTGACCACTTGTACTGATGTTGTTCCGATTGAACAAGCAGAGCTTCTACTTCGTCAGTTCAACGCCACGCTGGTACAGCTTGTCAGCACACCAAACGGAACGGATTGTGAACTATACAGGACTTGTCCGGAGATATTCTCAATCACCCCGGCCCTATTTCCATCATTACCAGCCCCGGTAAACCTCGTCCATCAATTTGTTGAGCAAAAAGCCGAATCGCACCCAAACGTTTCGGCTTTGGAATTCGTTGAGTCATTGAACGCCACGTTCAGTAACCCAAGAATTTGGACTTACAGACAACTAGACGAGATTGGAAACCAAGTTGCGCATCTTTTAGCAGAGACAATGGCCAGTGGAAATATCGTGGCCGTCCATTTCTCCAAATGCCCTGAAGCATATTTCTGTTTTTTGGGAATATTAAAAGCTGGGTGCTCGTTTGTTGCTCTTGATCCAAGTGCTCCCATTGCAAGGAAACATTTCATCCTTCAGGACTCAAAGGCAGTGTGTCTCTTGACCGATGGTTCTTTCGACGTTGAACCTGGACTCGACATTACAATCGTGAAAATTGTTGATGAGAAGCTGGCGTCGTACCCAACCAGTCGCGTAACTCACGAAAAACAACTGTCGCCACGGGATACTTGCTACTGCTTATATACTTCAGGAACTACCGGGACACCCAAGGGATGCGAAATCACACACGAGAATACGGTTCAGGCACTGATGGCGTTTCAGAACTTGTTCCAAGGACACTGGCAGCATGACTCTCGTTGGTTGCAGTTTGCTGCTTTTCACTTCGACGTATCTGTGCTCGAACAGTACTGGAGCTGGTCTGTTGGCATCACTGTCGTCGCAGCACCGAAAGAGTTGATCCTTGACGACCTTGTCGGTTCCATCAACAAACTTGCGATCACCCACATAGACTTGACACCAAGTCTAGCGCGACTGACCCATCCAGATGAGCTTCCGAGTCTTTGCAAAGGAGTATTCATTACTGGCGGAGAACAACTGAGCCAAGAGATCCTGGATGTATGGGGACCGAAAGCTGTGATATACAATGCCTATGGGCCTACAGAGGCAACGATTGGGGTCACGATGTACCAACGAGTTCCTGTAAATGGTCGCCCTAGCAACATTGGAAAGCAGTTCCCGAATGTGGGATCTTATGTATTCCATGGTGGCACGGAGAGGCCTGTTTTGAGAGGAGGAGTGGGCGAGTTGTGCGTGTCAGGCAAACTTGTCGGCAAAGGCTATCTGCATCGCCCAGAACTCACAAGGGAAAGATTTCGAGTACTTGACGAGTTCTCTGGAGACAAGATCTATCGTACTGGAGATCTGGTGAGAATACTCTACGACGGATGCTTTGACTTTCTTGGCCGAGCCGATGATCAAGTGAAGCTTCGCGGACAACGCCTAGAAATAGGCGAGATCAATCACATATTGTGCAGCGAGAACCCGGGGATCCAAGGTGCGGCTACTCTTGTCATACAACATGGTGGCAAAGACGTTCTTGTTGCTTTTCTTGCAGGAGCCAGTGACCATGTTCCAACAAGTCTTCGCATTGTGGACGGCGGGGGCGATCTGGCGGGTAAAGCCCGAGCTTCGTGTCATGAAAATCTACCTGGCTATATGGTTCCGACATACTTCATTGTGTTGACATATATTCCTTTATCATCTAACAATAAAGTCGAGGTCAAGGCGCTGAAATCCTTATTCATGAGTTTGGACCAACAGGATCTTATGAAGTTTACCGGCCGGGACCCTTTGGCGTTGAACAAACCGCTTGATACTCACGTCTTGCGCCTTGTGATCAAAGTGCTAGCAGCATTTGGACACGTACCCGAGGATCAAATTTCAGAAACCACCAGTGTATTCGACCTCGGAGTCGATTCAATTTCCGCTCTACAATTATCAACAGTCTTGAAGAAGAACGGCATCATTGGAGCAACGCCAGCCTTACTAATTCGCACCCCTATCATCTCCGACCTTGTAAGGGCAGTACTCAACGATCAACAAATTCAACATGCAGGGACCGATGCGAGAGCCGTACATCAAATGTTGCAAGCATGGAAGCACAAGCATCAAAATTTCATCTGCCACGACTTGAATGTTGAGCCAGACGATATCGAATACATCACACCTTGCTCACCCCTCCAAGAAGGAATGATATCGGCAGCTCTATCAGCGGACTCGTCACATCCGTACTTCAACTGGTTCGATATACAGCTTCCAGCTGACACATCAATAGCCACTGTACGTCACGCCTGGGAAAAGACCATTCAAGATCATTCAATACTGCGATCAGTATTTGTGGAAACTACCGACGGATACGTTCAGGTTGCAATGAGTCGAGCCAGAGACTGCTGGCGCTCTACATCTGTTGCGCATCGCGATGAAAGTAAAATTTTGTTTGATCGTTTGTTTTCCCAGTGGATTAATGACAATGCTTCGAACATTCTATCACCACTTCAATTCATTCATGTGTCAGGCCCCGACAAGCAAGAACTGAGGCTTCTCATTTTCCACGGAATCTATGATGGAAACAGCATTGAGCTCATGAATGACTACGCGTCACGAATTTACAAATCAGAAATCCCTGCATCTGGTCCGAGTTTCGTCGATGCCCTTTGTCGCGGTCCATTGCAAAACTTTGGACTCTGTCAACCATTCTGGAAAGAGCATTTGAAAAACTGGCGGTCTAGTCCTCTACTGATGAAGACTTCCCGTCTAGACAGCTTGGGACAGATTATTTCCTTGTCTAGAGTGTTCCCGATTGAGGCTCTGGAAGATCTGCGAAAGGAAGGTAATGTGACGCTCCAAGCCATAGTTCTCTCAATATGGACAGTCGTATTTCAGAGCTTCATGTCACAGCCGCTTACCTTGGGCATTGTCGTTGCCGGAAGAGCCATTGGCCTGCCACATATCGAGAACACCATCGGACCTCTTTTCAACACCATTCCTTTCTTCAACGAGAGCATAACCAATGTGACTTGGAAAACCCTGGTTCAGCAATGCCATCAGTTTAATGCTGACACGCTCCCATTTCAACATGTACCGCTCAAGGACATTCAGAAGTGGTGCTCAAAAGGCCGCCCTTTGTTTAGTAGTCTGTTTGCTTTTCAAATAGAGAAGCCGGGATCGATGAATATGTCAGCACCATGGACGTTTACCGAGGGGAGATCAAGCAGTGTTGAATATCCGCTTGCATTCGAAGCGAATCGAACTGCGGATGGAAATCTGAAGATCCGTTTAGTTGCCCGTGACGGAGCTGCTGACCATGACATGTTGGGGCAGATGCTCAATCATTTCAGTGAACTCGTGTCGACGATTCGGCCGGATACCGTATTAGCGACACCCTCGCTCTCAATGGACGCAGGCAACAACATGGATGGCGGCGATGCCCGTGGTAGGGCAATGCCAACAGAGATGCAATCGGACTGGACCCCTACCGCTTCTGTACTCAGAGCAGAGTGTTGCGCTCTGGCCAACGTCGCTCTTGAGGAGATCAAACTTGAGACTTCAGTTCTCGAACTTGGTCTCGACAGCATTGATGCAATCAAGATCTCAGCCAGACTGGCGAAAAGAGGCATACGCCTAACCGCCTCGAAGATCACTCGGCTACAGACAATTTCGGCCATGGCTTCGGCAGCCGTGTCTGTAACTTCGGGTGGCGAAGATTGCACACCAGTCGATTCTGTCTTGCCTGCGATTCAGGGCCGTCTCCATTCCTATCTGCAGGGAAAGGGCGTGGACTTGGACACAGTGGAGCTTGTTTTACCACCGACTTCTCTACAAGAGTCCATGGTTGCTGGGATGATTCAATCCGATTTCGAATGGTATTTCAACCATGATGTACTGGAACTGGATGTATCCGTCGACATTCTCAAACTCAAAGATGCCTGGGCGAAGGTCGTTGCATCGTCACCAATTCTGCGGACTGGTTTCCTGGAAGTCGACGACAGTCACATTGACGCGGCTTACTGCCAGGTCGTTTTCAGAGAAAAAGGCATAATTGTCAGATTCGAAGAGACGTCCGACACCACAAGGCTTCAAGACATAATGTCGGAAGCTCGAGACAGAGCACGGCAAGGGCAAGGGTTGGAAAACCTTGTTCAAGTGGCGCTGGTCTCAGCGCCCGGCAAAAACTATATGATTATCTCGATGGCTCATGGACTATACGACGGATGGTCCTTGGGCCTCTTGCATGATGACCTGAAAGCTGCATATCATGGAAAGCTACAGTCGCGAAAATATTGGCAGATTTTGACCACGCGCCCTGTGCTCTGTATGGGCTCTGACACTGATGGCTTCTGGAAGACATATCTCTCTAATGCCCGCCCGACTATCTTCAAAGAAAGACAAACACTGCCTACAAACCATACAAACCATGATTTGGGAGCTGTGTTTAGAAAGGAGAACACAGCCTCTCAGTCCATGTCCAAGATTGCAAGCTTCTGTAGGCGAAATTCGCTCAGCTTGCAGTCACTGTGCACAGCATGCTGGGCAGCGGTTGGGGCACACCTCTCAAAGTCACTAGATACAGTGTTCGGAGTTGTTCTCTCGGGGAGAGATTTTGACGGCGCAGATGAGCTGATGTTTCCCACCATGAACACAGTTGCTGTTCGGTCTATTGTTCATGGCACCACAACGGCCTTTCTCAAATACCTGGAATCATGCTTAGCGGACATAAGAACTCATCAAGGAGTTCCTCTTCGCGAAGCGCAGGCGGGCGCAAAGCTCGGAGGCCAACAGCTCTTCAATTCATTGTTCATTTTGCAAAAGTCTCGAGAAGACGCTTCCTCTGAATCCATGTGGAAGTCCATGGACGGGCTTTCCGCCGTTGAGTATCCAATATGCGTTGAAGCAGAGACGGCTGGTGACACACTGAAATGGCGAATCGCCTGCAAGGAGAAATTCTTTTCCGAAAACGACACAGAGGACATACTAAACAACTTAGAGCAAGCTTTACAATTTTTTCTGGACTCACCGGAAGAAGAGGTTCTATCCTTCCACGATCGTTCGGTGTCTATTTGCGGCTTGCCAAATAGAGTCATAGTTGACTCCTCGTCAGCCAGTGCGAAGAATGCCCTCGCCGTCACGCAGCATAGCGCTCAACATACATCGTTTGTTTGGGATGAGACCTCCAGCCGCATTCGCGCTGTACTGTCCGAAGTCTCAGCTGTTCCTGCAGAGTCCATCCTTCCCACGTCCACACTCTATCATCTTGGGCTAGACTCCATCTCCGCAATCAAAGTCTCGCTGCTGCTAAGGAAGGCCAACATTCATCTCAAGCCACGGGAACTCTTGCAGGCAAGCAGTATTATGGAAATGACAACGAGCATCGAACCAGACGAAACCTCGGAGGCAAAGACACTCGTGAACTTGGAGAACTGGAATTTCCCCGCATCTGTCTCCCACGACAACCTCTTGGGCCAACTCAATGTCGGGACGCAAGCCGTCGAGGCTATTCTGCCCGCAACAGCTCTGCAGGTATACATGCTCAGTGCTTGGCAAAATTCCAATGGGTCGGTGTTCTTTCCCCAGTTCTGCTACGAAGTGTCCCGAAAGTACACACACAATCAACTCATCGCTGCATGGGATTCGGTAGTCGAGCCTGTCCCGATGCTGCGAACTTACCTGGTGTCCACTGGAGCACACGATGTGCCATGGGTGCAAATTATCCTCAGAGCGGATTTACTCTCGGCAATCGACTCTTCCCGTCAATTTGCCGCTCTGCAAGTCAAAGACGGTCCATCTCAGCAGTCATGGCTACTCAACCTCACTGTCCATCATGCATTGTATGACGCCTTCAGCTTGCCCGCCATCATGCGCCTCTACCATAATTTCCTCGTCCAGAATGCCACTTCCTCCGAACGGGCACACGGCATTGACATTTTGAATTGGAAGCAGTTCTCAATACAACCAACACTCAAGGCGCGAATCGATTCCAGAGAACATTTTTGGCTGGACTATCTGAAGGGTCATCAGCCTCCCACAAATACAGAGGACGGGCTCCCTGTGCAAGTGCAATCCCCTCAAAGAGTCGACGGCCGAGTGTCCCATCTCCGCAAGCAAGCTCTACACGACGTACACGAGTTACGAAGGCACGCATCCTCCCTAGGCATTGGCCTCCAGTCCCTATTCTTTGCTGCCCTCGCACAGACTCTCTGTCGTCGCCAGAGCATTGAACAGGCCCAGGCCCGCCCACAGACCGTCGTATTCGGCGTGTATCTCGCGAATCGAACCGCGCAGCCTGGCAATCTACATGCGGCATACCCGACGCTAAACCTGGTTCCTATACGAGTGGAAATCACAGAAGACAGTCATCTCACGACCACTGCCATAGCAATCCACAGAGACCTCCAGCTCATACAAACTGACGGCAGGGCACAGGTCGGCCTTTGGGAAATCTACAACTGGACGGGTATCCAGATCGACACGTTCATCAACTTCTTGTCTCTCCCCGACGATGAGAGTGACATCGTTCTCACTGAGAATGATTTCTGTCGTAAAGCGGACATGGATCAGCCCGTGAATCCTACAAAGTCTGCAGAACTCTTGAACCAGCCCTGGCTGCAGAACAATGTGGTCAAAAACGCATATCCCGTGAGAACCCCCTTCTATTCCACCGGGTTTTCTTCTCTGTCACTCTTTGATACTGACTCTATTCGATGTGCTAGGCGTCTACGGATATTGAAGTATCAGTCCACGGGCAAGGCTCCGATATCGGCGTTTTCGGCTCTACACAATGCGTGTCTCATGACGAAGCACCACAGATAGTGGATCGCATCGTACAGTATTTGAAGGGGGTCAAGGAAGTAGGATAGAGAAACATATGCAATTACGCAAAGTTGGGGAGGAGCATCGCTATGCCTTTTACAGTTCCGTTCATTTACATAATTTCTATCAATTGGCTTGGTTGGCTCTCGTTTACGCAAGAACAGTAGATTACTTGAGAGGCGTGTCGCAACATGCATCTCATTTGAGGGAATAGGACAGAGTTTTGATGCCATGCTGACGACTTTCTGGAATAATGGAGTGCCAAAAGAGGCAATCGCCAGGTTGCACGGCGGGCAGGGTCACCAGACTGCTACGTAGAAAGAGATGAAAGTGAGGCCCTTGTCGTTTCCAAAGAGATGACTATTACTGGCAACCCTGCAGCCAATTTCACCGCCAACGTGACGGTTGGACGGTTGGACTCTGAGGGGAAGATGGCCTCTTTTTTTTTTTTTCCCCCTTTGTTCGACCTTTACATCGTTGACTCGGCATGACATTGCACGGTCTGGGGGTTGATGAAGAGCGCGCACGATTTCAAGACGGCTGGCTGAGTTGCCAGGACCAAGCCGTTAAGGTTAAGGTTAAAAAGAAAAGAAAAATTGGGACCTTTCATCATCGAGATCAGACACCATTGAGTCCAGGCACAGAGACCAACGTAGCGTCATGACAATACACTTGTGTGTCAATTATTTGGGAAGGCTTTTTGGCGCCTTTGCCTTTGTTGTATGAGAGTGTCTGTTTTCTTTCATGATTCCTTGGATGTACATACAAGCAATCTTCTCAAAACAATGATATCCAAAATCCAACAACGCCTGGGGAATTGCCGCTTGCAGGGGCCAAAGGCTAAGAAAATAAAATAAAATAAAATAAAAACCGCCTAGCGTGTCAGCCATACAAAGACATTAATTTTTTCTTTCTAATCGTCCGACGTTGCGTCGGTCGATGACTTTTTTTTTTTTTCTTACATGGTCATTGTACCACTCATACGGTAAATGCGGCTCGATTACAGTCTGGCGGGCTTTTGGGCGGGCTTCCATCCCTCCTCGCTGGCAATCAACTCAGCAGCACGCTCACCAATGCAAAGGACTGTGATCATGGGATTGATGGTGGGCATTTCAGGGAAGATGCCGGCGTCAGCAATGCGCAGGTTTTTGATGCCACGAACCTTCAGCTCGGGATCAACAACGGCAAATTCGTCTTTGGCCACGTCACCCATCTTAGTGGTACCGGCGGGGTGATAGACGGTGTGTGCAACGCGACGAGCGTACTCGCTAATCTCGTCGTCTGTCTGAACTTTGGGTCCAGGGGCAACTTCTTCCTTGAGCCATTCCTTGAAGGGGCTTGTCTTGGCAATCTTACGAGCAGCCTTGATACCAGCAACCAAGGTGGCGGCATCGTAGCCCTCGGGGTCGGTGAAGTACCGAAAGTCCAGGGCAGGCTTCACGGCAGGGTCGGCCGAGGTGAGGAAGACGCGGCCACGAGACCGAGCACGGGGGATGTTGGGGGTCATGCAAAAGGCGTAGCCATCCTTGACGACTGGATAGCCCAGTCGCGCAGTGTTGAGACAGAAGGGAATCTGGTAGCAATGCATCATGATATCAGCAGCGTCGCCGTCTTTGCCTGTAGCGTTTGTGGGCTCGCGGCGAAGGAAGACACCAGCGTCCGAGTCCATGGTGGTCTGGTTGGCGGGAACAGGTTTGGAGAGCTCCCACATGATGATGGTCTCTGGATGGTCAATCAAGTTCTCGCCGACGCCAGGAATGTCCTTGACAACGTCGAGGCCCAGGCTTTCGAGCTGGCCACGGGGTCCCAAGCCAGAGTGCAGCATGAGTCGTGGGGTGTCGATGGCACCGGCAGCAAGAATGACCTCCTTGCGAGGCTTGAGAAGAATCTTCTGGCCTCCAGCAGTAAAGATGGAAACGCCGGTAGCAACGTCGTTCTCGACAACAATCTTGTTGACCCAGGCCTTGGTGAGAATGGTCAAATTAGGTCGTCGCTCCTCGCCGCGAAGGATGGGGTGAATGTAGGCGACAGAGGCACTGCTGCGGTAACCATTGTCTGGGTTA
Organism: Epichloe coenophiala; assembly: GCA_018801565.1. NCBI lineage: Eukaryota > Fungi > Ascomycota > Sordariomycetes > Hypocreales > Clavicipitaceae > Epichloe > Epichloe coenophiala. The sequence goes on along the minus strand of JAFEMN010000010.1, from coordinate 52,063 downwards.
TAAGAGATGGAGAAGAAGCCGGCGCCCTGAGTTAGCTGACCCTTGGTGCGAATCTCCTCATTGAAGTCGGGGATGATGGGAATGTCGAAGGCGTCGGAGCAGGCCTTGAGCCAGTCCTTGCAAAGCTGGTTGCGGTGGCGGGCGTGGACTGGCTGGAAGGTGTTGCGCAGATTGTCGGCGTAGCGCATCATGTTGTCGAAGTCCCAGCCCTTGCAGCCTTGCTCGACCCAGCGGTCCATGTCATGACGGAAGGGGCGGAACGAGATGAGGGTGTTGTGCGAAGAGCAGCCCCCGAGGACCTTGGCGCGGGAGTGACGGATGTGAGAGTTGCCCATGGGCTGCTCAACGGTGCCGTAGTCATAGTCCAGCTCCCCCCCCAGCAACGAGAGCCATTGGCGAAGATCCAGGACTTGGTTGAGGTTGAAATCGGACGGGCCAGCCTCGATCAGGAGCACCTTGCGCTCGGGCAGGTAGGCAGAGAGCCTGGAGGCAAGGACGCAGCCAGCAGTACCGCCGCCAACAATGATGTAGTCGTACGCGGACTCGGCGCCCTGAGGAACGTATTGCGTAGTCATGGCGATGCTCTGGATGATGGCTCCGATGACCAGGCAGAAGAGGCAGAAAGAAGCGTCCTAGTCCGTACGGATTACGAACCCCGGTTTCGCACTTGGGGTGAAGGAAGAGGAAGAAGACGACGACTAGGAGAAAATGTGGGCGAGGTGCTTTCAGTTACAAAGTCACCCTCTCCGACGACGGCCATAAATGATGGGTGATGGATGATGGATAAGCGACGAATAAGCCTTTTTTTTCTTTTCTTTTCTTTTCTTTTAATTTTTAATTTTAATTTTTAATTGTCGTTTCGAAAGGTTTGCCAACTACGTCCGTAGGAGGTGGGGAGTTGCGAGCTCAGAGCGGGGACTGAAGATGTATGGCCTCAGGCTTGCAGGTCAGCAATAGCCGAACCGTCGGCGTCGCCACTTTTCGTGGTGGTTGGTGGTGGACCTGGCCCTGGTGGGCGTGTACGGAGTACATTCGTGTACATTGTACATGTATCTCCGTATGACCCATTGACATCGAACAAAAAAAGAAGCATAATCACAATCACCGCCGCCCATTGTCTCGTACTACTCTACTCCGTGCTGTCAGGCCACAATTCCAAGCGTCTTTTCCCCTGCGATACAAGAACCAGCGGGGAAGACCTCTTTTTCTTTTTTTTCCCCTTCCGCCCCCCATCATGACCTTCTCTTCCGAAATCCACACGTTCCACTCGGGCAAGCCCCAGCCTCAGACTTCATCCTCGTCGTCGACGTTCCAATCCATCGATCCCACAACTGGCAAGCCCTTGGCTACCATCTACACGACGACGCCGCAGCAACTCGACGACGCCGTTGCCGCCGCCCGGGCTGCGTTCCCCGTCTGGTCCCAGACGCCTGCCCCCAGGCGCTCCGCCATCCTCCTCCGCGCTGCTGCCATTCTTCGCGAGCGCAACGACGAGCTCGCCCTCACAGAGACGCTCGACACGGGCAAGGCATGGGGGGAGACGTCCACCGTCGATGTCGTCACGGGCGCTGATGTCCTCGAGTACTACGCCCATTTCATCGCCGGCCGTCTCCCCGGCCAGCATACCCGACTCCGCCAGGATGCCTACATTCTGACGACCCACGAGGCACTGGGCGTTTGTGCCGGGATCGGCGCCTGGAATTATCCCATCCAGATCGCCCTGTGGAAGTCGGCTGCCTGTCTGGCCGCCGGCAACTGCATGGTCTACAAGCCGAGCGAGGTGACCCCGTTGCATGGAAACACCCTGGCGCAAATCTACATCGAGGCCGGCCTCCCCGCCGGTGTCTTCAACGTCGTCTACGGCGACGGATCTGCCGTCGGTGCGCCCTTGGTCGCGCATCCGGGCATCGCCAAGGTCAGCTTCACGGGTCAAGTCAGCACGGGAAGCAAAGTCGCCAGCGAGGCAGCCAGGGGCCTCAAGAGCGTCACCATGGAGCTCGGCGGCAAGAGCCCCGTCGTCATCCTCCCCGACGCCGACGCCGACGAGGCCGCCGACGTGGCCATGGCCGCCAACTTCTTCTCCACCGGCCAGGTGTGCACCAACGGGACCCGCGTCTTCGTCCCGGATACCCTTCTCGCAGCCGTGGAAAAGGCCCTCGTCAAGCGATGCCGCGAGGGCATCCGCATGGGTCTCCCGCGCGACGAAAGGACAAACTTTGGCCCCGTCGTCAGCGGCGCCCAGCGCGACAAGATCAACATGTACATCAAGCACGGCAAGGAGGTCGACGGCGCCAAGGTCCTCTACGACGGCTCCGTCGACGCCCAGAAGAACAAGCCGACGCCCGGCGGTTTCTGGGTCGCCCCCGTCATCTTCACCGACTGCACCAACGACATGCGTGTGGCTCGCGAGGAGATCTTCGGGCCCGTCATGTGCCTCCTGCCGTACAAGGTCCGGGGCCAGTCGCAGGACGCGTGGACGGCCGAGGTGGTCCGACGAGCAAACGACACAGCCATGGGCTTGGCAGCAGGCGTGGTGTCGAGCGATGTTGGTCTCGCGCAGGACGTGGTCAGCCAGCTGGACGCGGGCATCACATGGATCAACACATGGGGTGAGTCGCCGGCCGAGATGCCCGTGGGCGGATGGAAGATGAGCGGCATCGGTCTGGAGAATGGCCACGAGGGGATCCAGGCGTACATGAGAGTGAAGAGCACGCTGGTGCAGCTGGGCAAGGGAGCATGCAAAGGATTGTTTGCCAAGCTATAAGTTTTCTTTTTTCTTTTTTTTTCCCCCTTTTTTTTATATAAGGGATGCCGCAAGTTGTTTATTCGTATGAATGCGCTCTTATTATTAGCGATTGATTTCAATTCCCTAAAGGGGGAGGTTGGGGGGGGGGTTTCGCACATTGATCTTGTTCTTCATTCATGACGGATCGCACCGTCACGGACTCGACTCCGCTTTCTCATCCACGGAGGGGGAAGAAGTTCTGACGTTCCCAGCCTCACACACCTCACCAACTGATCACTGAGCGGGACGCCGCCGCGGCGAATCCGTCCTGCAGAGCGACGGCGGACGGGACCAACTGGGATGCGACGGGTCACGGCTCGACAAAACGCTTCATTTTCCGTCCTCCCTTTCCCTTCTCCTGCTCGATTACCCGTCATGAACGTGAATCACTAGGCTTGTCTGCTTCAGTGCAACTCTCAAGGACACCGAGCAGACGTTGAATCGCAATGCGCGATAATAACCTTGGTAGTTTCCACAATCTTCACAGCAGTTCTCTGTCGTGACTTTACTGTGGGCATGCGTGCATAGAACTAGTGGCTTTCGAGAACAGCATGACTCGTGTTTTTTTTTTTTTTACGCTACGCACATGTGTATCTATGTACATAATCCACCCAGGTCACATCATCTTACTTGCTGGAAAATTTGTGCAAGGAAATGAAATAATGAAGTGAAATAATGAAATGAAATAATAAATAAATAAATCTTACACTTTGCTTGGCCTCTTTCTAATAATTACAACGGCACAGGCATGTTTCTTTGCAAATGACCCCTCCACTTGGGCAGGGTTCTGGCGAATTGAGTACCCTTGGTCAAATCCTCAATGGCACTGCCCCATCTGACGAGCTCGGCTTCCGCCCAAGCAGTCTGAAGTATGGCAAGGCCATAGCCCATGCCCGATTCGGCGTGTACGCCAGCGGGAATGGTGATGGCTGGGTAGCCGGCCTGTGCCGAGGTCTGGTAGCTCTGTCCAACGTCGGGCGGGACCAGGAGGCCGCTGAGCTTCTTGTTCTTGTGTCTAAGGGCGTCGTCGATGCCGTTTCTGGAGGACGTCTGGCAGAACCTTAGGGCTTGCCAGTACGTCTCGTCCCGGATGCCCCTTGTTTTCTGCGAGGCGAGAAGCCCGTCTTGGCCAGAGTACCAAGCTGGGTTTCCTAAAGGCCAGGGGCTGCCGCCTTCGGAGCCGTCGTTGTCCAAGTTGTACTGGATGATGTCGTCCAAGGTGCGCATCTTGGTGTTGCTCAGCCCGGCGAGGTACTTGTTGATATTGTTGTAGAAGTCGACCTTGACATACGTGTACTCAGACTCGTTGGGACGACCCCGAGTAGTGCCGTAATCCCAGTTCCATCCGTTGGGGGACACAATGGTCTCGTAGTTTGTGATCTCGGTGTTGTTGATGATGGTGCCGCCGGCACTTTTGATCAGCTTGATGAGAGATTTCAAGTTGGCTTGCTGCTCAGCGTCTGCGTGCACCCAGAAGCTCTTCCAGGGAATGCCGAATGTCGCCTTCTTGAGGGATTCCTTGCCGGTGAGGTACTGGGCATAACCGTCCTTGGGGGTTTTCCCCTTCTGAGCAAGGGTATAGTTGTCGTTGCCGTCAACACCGTAGATGGCATCAAAGGCGTAGACGGCGTCGCGGACGGTGCGTCCAAAGGTACCGACGGAGTCCTGATGCTCCGTCTCGGGGATGACACCGGCGCGGGAGGTGAGGCCAACGGTGGGCTTGAAGCCGACGATGGAATTCCTCATGGCAGGGTTGATGACTTTGACGTGGTCAGCCAGCTACCCAGAATGATTGCTGGTTGATGCAGCATATCAGTAGCGATGAGAGGATTTTCACTCACCACTTCCATCAGTCTCGGTGCCCAGTGAAAAGGCAATGGCATTGGCTCCAACGCCAACACCGCTGCCAGACGAGCTACCGCCAGGATTGACGGTCAAATTGTAAGCGCTTCGGCACTGTCCGCCACGGGCTGAGTAGCCCTCCGAGTAGTTGTTGCTGCGCATATCAGCCCACTCACTCAGCGTGGCCTTGCCAAACAGAACGGCTCCCGCTTTACGCAGCTGAGCAACGACATGAGCATCGCGGGGCACACGGCTTCCCAAGAGAGCCCAGCTTCCAGCCGTGGTCTCCATATTGTCCTTGGTGCCGATGTTGTCCTTTACAGTGAACGGAATGCCATGCAATTTGCCACGGACCTTGCCGAACTTGCGCTCGGCATCACGCTCGGCAGCAATCGCAAGAGCATCGGGGTTGATCTGCATTACAGAGCTAAAAGAAAAAAATAATTGGCTGTTAGTTCTCGAACTCTGCGTATGATGCGCGAAGAAAAAAAAAAAAAAAAAAAGGGGGGAGAAATGACACAAAAGAAGAAGAAAAACTCACTTGATATACTGCTGCGTCTGAAAGGTCCTCGTCATGTAGCAATCGACCAATTGAACACTCGTCAATTTGCGGCTTTCCATAGCCTTTTGCATCTGATCAATGGTAGCTTCCTCCAACTTGAATCCATGGCAGTCACCCATGGGAAATAGCTTGTTGGAGCCAGCATTGTTCTGCGACGGGATCAAATTCGGGGTGTATTCGTCCAAGTCTTCAAAGCGAACGATTCCAGCGACAGCAGTGGCCGCTACCGCCACAATGGCTGAGCACACGGACGACGACGATAATATCATTTCGAAGTCGTCGAAGTGATGACGGAGATGGGAAGCAGGCAGGTGTGACTGGACGCGAAGCTTGACAGCTTCTGTCAGAACTCAGGAACCAACGACGAGGAGGTAATGCTGCATTTGGATTCGGACAGGGCCTTCACTCGTCGTTGCATACATACGCCGGACCCGGCGGTGGATGGAGATGAACCCCGTCAAATCCTATTCAAGATCCACGGGCCATAAGTCATGGCCAATGCTTGGGGATATTGGGGCCAAGACCAAAAGTCTGGACGAGATCCGTACCAGCGCTGCGCTCCAGATCTGTCTGCATTTAGCAACCAGGCCAGAATGGTGTAGACCTGTTGGTAGAATAGAGGGCGCCACATGGCAATTTCGATGCGGATGCAGCGTTCTTTGCGTCAAGACCCCTGCTACTGCTAGCCTTGATGAGTCTTCTGCAAGTTGTGACATTGTAGTCCAGCCGAAAACGAGAGTTGAGTGGCGCAAACAGAGCGTTCCGGAAATGGCGACCCCCAGAAGCGCCCCTCCCTGGCCCTGGCTGGTGGCAGGAGTGGGTGGAGGGGCGCAAATCGACGAGGGTCCTTTTTTTTTCGCGCCAGGGCCATTCCCGCGGATACTGCAGATCCGTTCGATGAGTACGGACGTAGACGGGAGCATTTTTAATGCTGTAATGAGACGAGATTGGAGGGTTATTCTTCCGAGAATCGAAGCACGGATGGTGTTATCGCTCTCTAGTTGTAGCTGCGAGAGATGAAATGCGAAGAGGCGAAGAGATTGAAGGACCTTGGCAAACGTTTTGTCCTGACTCGAGACCCACCGGCGCGTCAGTTGCCCTTTCGGATAGTAATATACGGGTTAGCTAATGCAGATACGGAGTGTAAAGCACAAAAAAAAAAAAAAAAAAAAAAAAAGGTTGCATCCCGCAAAATTACCCTCGTCGCATGGCATTTCAAACACGATCCACGATTCCAAAATGCATTGTTTTCCTGAACCCATGTATGGCAATTCGAAGCCAATGAATGTTATGACGCCGCAAGGCACCACCAGGTCGATGAACTAAATGTCTCGTCATGGAAATCGGTTGTATGTACACATCAAAATCTGACAGCGAATCCCATCATACGTCACTAGAACGAGTTTCCTATGTAATCGCATCCGATACAAACATAGATAAATATATCATCAATGCGGTTCATCCTTCGACCGGGGTTCCCGCCGCTCATCCATCCTTAGCTGAGCCTCCTCCTTGACATCAAAGTCGACCCTCACAAAGATCCCATCTTCTTTGTTCTGGCTACCGTCGGCTCCATGTGAACCCGCAATGACTTCGTTCTTGTACGTTGCCGTGTTTTCCCGACTCGCCAACATGCTGTGTTGCGAGCGAAGTCGCAGTGTGCTCATGGCGGCGCTCTTGGAACGTGGACTCGTTCTTTGTACGTATCTAGAGTTGCCTGGCTCGGTATGCGGACTCTTTCTGAGGACAAACTTGTCGAATATGGGCTTGATTCCAGGCACGGAAAGGGCGATGAGGGTCGCGCCGATCTCTGAGGCTTCGACGGCGAGCATGGGGTTGTAAGCCCATGACTAGAGACGACGAGGGTTAGTATTGTCTGGGTAATCACCAGTTGAAGAGAGCGCGTGGTAATTCCCGGATGAAAAAAAGAGTCCAGCAACAAGTACAAGCGCAGAATGCGTACCATGTCATTTTCCCATTGTCCCAGGATAACAAGTACAATTCGAGCAATGGAGATGCCAATAACGCTAACAGGGGGATTTTTTTTTCGAGTCAGAATTGTTGTTCCCTAATCACAAGCCGACATATAAGGCGACAATGCAGGAGAACTCACCCTACGCCAGGCAGGAGGATCAAAGCCAACTGCACCTTTCTCTTCTTTGGCATCTCCAGAATCCTCAACATGGCCACGGGGATACCAAATAATAACAAATCACACACCAACGAAACTGAGGAATTCACGCTGTACACCAGTCCCCATTGCAAACATTTGTACTGGCCGGCTCCCGGCTCCCATCCATACGGCCACAATGCCGTGACAGGCTGGCAGTGGAAAATGATGAGAAAGAGTTGCGGCAAGTAACCTGCGACGAGGAATCCTCCGACAACGTAGATGGAGGTCAAGAAGCCCCTGTGCATGCCGCAGATGCGATGGTAAAAGGCAAGACCAGAGACGCGGCACAGCAAAAGTGACGTCGTGTAGACTATGTGGGCGGCGAAATCGAGGACTTCTGTCAATATGACGACGTCCACGGGCAGGACATATTTGATGTAGACAAAGTGGCGGCCAGATCCAAGGTTGATGAGGTGAATGCATAGACAGGCAAAGACAATTAAACAAGCCTAGATTGGTGAGTCTTTGGGAACCACGAAAAGATGAGAGAGATCCCTTGCAAATCATGCTGTGCTTCCAAGGGCTTAACTTATACTTTGGGGGGCAACGTACCAATGATATAACCGCCAACGCATCATCATAGCCATACCTCCTCACAATGAAGGTTCTTGCTAAAACTCTGCCCAGCACAATCACAGACGTCAACATAGTGACGAACAGTATTCCAGCAATGGTAGGTGCGTCCTTGCTCTCCAACAAGAATTCTCTACTTGGCACCTCCGTAAAACTTCCATCCTTGAGGCCGGGATCGAAGCTTCCATTGGCAAGTGCCCGATCAACGTCCGTCGTCATCATTCCTCAAGTGCCGGCTCAGGTCGAAAGAAGGAGAAGAAGAAGGAGGAGTGGAAGAAGTGGAAGAAGTGGAAGAAGTAGAAGAAGTAGAAGTAGAGGAAGAAGAAGAAGTGGACGCCTACCTGCTCTATTTCCCGATGTGAGTAAATCGAATGCGCAGAGTGTAGTGTGTAATAAGGGATGGGTATATAAGAATGAAGAATGGTAATTTGGCATGATGAAAGATAGGTTGTGCGCAAGGGACACGACGATTTTGAAACCAAAGCTTGTCATTGAACCGTATCTGTCTATCAACTGTTTCCCAGTCGGAGTGTGGCTCCGGTATATTCTGCGCACTGCGCTATTATTACTTATTAGCGGCTCGAAGCCCACACACTCAAGTCAGGCCCACGCTGCGCTTCGGTATGTGTGTGAACGACAACTGGTTCAGACTCTTGCAAGCTAGCACCCGTATGTAGCTGGTGAGAATGACATGGCCTCTTTCGCCTCGGTTACTATATCCATACTTTCCAATATGCTCGGGTGGCCCGGCGTCGTGCTTGGCAAGATTTGGTGGCGAGTGAATTTCCCGTCGTCTGTGATCCGTAGGCGTGATTCGTTCAATTCGCCGTCCGTGGGGTCGTCATCTTGCAGAAGACCGAAAAAGGCTCGTCTGCCATGCAGCCTGCCATGCAGCGCGGCTATCATTACTCGCGCAAGAAGAGAGACGGGGTGGCGGTGGAAGTTGGAAGTTGGACGACTCCCAGGCCTGGTGGACACGGGGATGTTGATGGAGGTTAGCGTAACCGCGCTGGATGGGGTGGATGGGTGGGGGTGGATGGGGGCTGCCGTCAATCGGATTGGCTGGCGCAGGTCTCCACGGGGTCCAGACTGCAAGACCAAGTTTGACAGTTTGGCCCTTTTATGGACAAAACTGGCTGGCACCTGGCCACCGTCAGGAATGAGTTAATGTATTTGCAATGCCGCAAGCGAGCCGAGACAAGACAAGACATGCAAATGCAAATGCAAATGCAAATGCAAATGCAGCTCATGAACATCTGTAGACGTGTAGACATGTAGACGAGGGGAAGTGAGACGTCGACGATCATATGTACACTTCCGCACATACTATACACCCAACCACTCACTCACTGTACATATATACATATATGTACGGTATGTATGCTCAGGCTCCATGACGACTTTCACATGTATGTACAATTGTACGTGTAATTTGATCTGGTCGAAACCAATCCGAGTCAACCACCATAAATGTTATAGGGCAAAGGGTTATATAACACAGGCATACATGATATCCATCCATCAGTCGATTGGATGACATGTCGCCTCGCCTCTTCATGCTTTTACTAATTATGCGTGTGAGCTCCGAAACTTGGCGGCACTCTGTCATTTGACTCATTTCATTTCGCCCCAAAGCCCCCCCCCCCCAATCGATGCATAACTTGATCAATCCTTGCCAAGGACCTTCCTTTGCGAAGCCCCATCTGAGCCATCTCAGCGTGTCCACCCAACCCCGTCCGCGAGATGTCGCAACATGTGCCCCGTCGTAATAGCGGCGTAATGCAGAGAGGGGGGGAGAGAGGAGAGAGGGAGAAAGAGGAGAGAAGCTGATCCTCCAACTTGGCTTGGCGGTGGTGCATGCTGCGATGCGATGCACCGCGTAATCCGTACATGTACGGACCGTAGGTAGGCCCCAAATTACCCGATTCACCATCCACACCATTCACCATTTCCAGACGCAGCTCTGCATGTGTATTTGCACACGGGGAGTAACAAGACTAAATGGGAAAAATTAATAATACCCAGCCAAAATGTCTACATGACCAAATACTTAAATAATTAAAATGATTAAAATCTCATCGAGCGCCGGGTGCAACCAAGAAAGTTTGTTTCCTCTCAGGTTGACTTGTTCTCCTTACTTTCCTTGTTCTTCTTGGATTCCAGCTTTGATGATGCCTTACTCCACTTCTTCACCCGAAACACATAGTACAAGAGAATTGCCATGAAAATGTTGAACATGATGTATGCCCACATGACGCCAAAATTGCGGAACCGCTCGCTCCAGAAAATGTTTGAGCCCGCCAGGATCTGATCAGCATTACTGGCACTACAGTATCGGCACTGAGAAGTTGCCTCTGGATTTTCGAGCACTCCCGGCGCCTGACTCAGGAATGGTTGTAGATAGTCGCCGCAGGTCGTGCCTTGCGGGGGATTGAACACGCTGAACTCTGCGTCAGAGCAGGTGATGTCCCGCCCGTGGAGTTCGGTTCCGATAATACCTCCAATCCAGTAGGTGAAAGGACTGACACGATACATGAAGATCCTGACAACATGTTATTCCTGAATTTGCCCAGTACAAAGACAAAGGGTCGAGGTGAGACGTACCAGAAACCGGGAAGGGCTGTCGCCGTCTGCAAAACACCACTGAAGATGATGCTCAGAATGCTAAGTACGTTGACGATACTACCAGCGGTGTGCGAGTCGTTTACAGCCACAATTGTCAGGTGCGCAAAGGAGGAAGCGTAGATGAACAGCTGGATGACGAAAGCCAGCACGAGTCCCTGGCGGTCGGAGCTCTGAATACCAACGACGGGATAGTAAGAGGCAGCCCAAATCAGAATGCCCGTAACAATTTGGTAGGGGATTTCGACGACAATGTTGGCAATAATGAAAGCCAGCCACGAGTACGCCTTGCTGGGACGTTCTCGAACCTCATACAGGGATCGCTGGGAAACAAAGAGAGGTTGGATCTAATGAGACAAAGGTCAGTCATGTTTCCCGGGGAGGAAGAATATGCGAAGCATCTATCTTCTACAAGAACCAAACGTACCTGTTGAACAATCGACGAAAATATGGTGGTGAGCATAAATGTGTTGAAAATGACAATTTGTGTGCCAGCCTGTGTAGACTTGGCGTTGAAGAAAGTGAATCCAATAAACAGACCCGCAAAGATGCCCAAAGCGAGCTTCGCAAAAATGTAGCTAGGCATTCTCCAGTACTGCTGGAAAATTCGATGCGTGACGACTCGCAACTGCGTGCCAAAGGGCATGGCGTAGGCAGTGTGTTGCTGAGGCGAGTGCCCTTCAGCCGGAGCCTCGTGTTCTTTTTCACCATGGATAGACTCCATTTCTTCCATGACAGCGGCTCTCTCGGGGCTGCCGTGCCAGACTTGATGCCAGTCTTCGCCCTTGTCATTCTGGCCATTATTTACAACTTCAAGCATGTACTCCGCGGGGTTTTCCTGGTCACCGCATTTTCGTGCCCCGTTCTGCTCAAAGTAGTCCAACATCGTGCGCGAGTTGTCGCCAATGTTGCCAAAGTAAACCGTTTTCCCACCTTTGGCAAGGAATAGCAGGCGATCAAAGGCTTGGAACAAGATAGCGCTGGGCTGATGAATGGTACACAGGATAGCCTGGCCAGAATCGGCCAGCTTTCGAAGGAAGGCACAGATTGCCCAGGAGCTCTGAGAGTCCAGACCAGAAGTTGGTTCGTCAAGAAATAGTAGAAGCTTCGGTTTGGCCGCTAGCTCCACACCAATAGTGAGAAGCTTGCGTTATTCGACGTTCAACCCCTGGCCAGGGACGCCAACCACGGCATTGGCAAAGTCTTCCATCTTGAGCATCTTGATGACCTCTTCAACAAACTCGAACTTTTCCTTCTTGCTGACAGACTTGGGCTGACGAAGCATGGCGCTGAATTGGAGGCTCTCGCGCACAGTAGCGGTTTCTAAGTGCAAGTCCTGTTGCTGCACGTAACCCGTGTTGCGTTGAAAGCTGGGATCGAGAGGCTTTCCATTCACAAGCATGTCTCCGGTAATAACACCCATAGTGGTTCTCTGGGCGAGTGCATCTAGAAGTGTTGTCTTACCGGCGCCAGATACTCCCATAAGAGCAGTCAACGTGCCAGGTCTGACCCAGCCGGATACGTGATCCAACAGTCGGCGTGGCTCACCCTTAATCTCAATATCATACACCACATCACGCCAAGTAAATATATCCTTGTGCGGCGCAAATGCCTTTGCTTCGGTGCCATTGTCGCCATGCATAGCCGTCTCATCGGGCGCGGCTGGTGCCTCATCGTTCTGAACTGCGTGAGTTTCGCCCTTTAGCAGATAGGAGGGAACGTGCCCTCGACGGAAAACGAGAGCTTCGGCAGTGCTGGATGTGGCCGAGTTCAATTCGACGGTGACGAAGTAGGTGGCCAGGAAGAAGAACAAGAAGCCCAACAGAATGCCAAAATTCCTCCAGACATGCGAGTAGGAGTATTCGTAGTTGGTATAGATATAAGCATCACCGCTCACAGTGTGCTGACCAGGAATTGCGCCAGTGATGGCACACACCCAAGAATCGCCAATGTTTGGCGAATAGGGTGGTACGATGCTAGAGCAGGTAAAGTCTCGATTGTGGAACTCGTTTGCTACCAGAATCTCGAAACCGTAAAACACGGGGTTGATCCATCGAATCCAGCCGAACCAAGGATGCATCTCGGGTGCCGTAATGGCGAACCCGGTGTAGTTGACCAAGGCGAGAACTAAAACACCTGACAGAGTCATAGCTTGCGAGACTGTTCTTGTGGCAGCAGCCATTGTTCGGAAGATTGCAGACATGACAAATGTAGTGATATAGGTGATGAGGAAATACAGGAAGAATGGACCAGGTTGGCGTCTCAGCCCAGACAAGAAATACAGCACAACATTGAATGCGACCGCAGTCACGAATTTGACGGGGATGTCCGCCACTATTCCAGCTGCTGCTTCAGCAGAAGGATGATAGAAAGCGTAGGAGGCGTGCTTCTCAACCATAGGTCGCTGATCGTACAAGCCGGTGATCTCAGAAATGGACGTCAAAGCGTTCATGAGAATAGCCATGAAGAGAACGGAGCCACGACCAAAAAAGCTGATAGTAGCTTCAGGTGTTCCATAGAAGATCGAACCAATGATGAGAGCCATGACAATGTTGGAGATCGCCTGCGTTGCGGTAGCCGTGATATCATTCCAGATCCTTTGATACGCGCGTTTGGTGCAAAGTTTGACTTGCATCCAGTAGCTGACAATGAATGGGGACTTGGGACGGACATGATCTGCCTGTCGAATGTTCTTCTGTTCTCTGAATTGGGCGAGACTCTCTTCCTGGCAGTTACCAGCAAACTCCTTGTCGTGTGCATTCATGTCGTTGAGCAGAGCCTGATACTCGGGGGATTGCCGCCACAGCCGTTCGAAGTCCTCGGGGGTGCGAGGAACTTTATTCTCAAAGCCTTCCCTAGCAACTCGCTCCTGAGGGTTTGTGACTGAGGTGAGGAAATCTCCAGTCGTTTGACGAGCAGGGCAGAACCAGCCCTGCTTCTCAAAATAGCGTTTGGCCTGGTCAGCGGGGCCAAAGTAGATCTGGCGACCTTCGTACAATACAGTTGCTTTATCAAACAAGTCGTAGATGGACTGACTTGCTTGGTAAATGGCAACCGCGTTGGCTTGGTGGCTTAGATTGCACGCCAAACGTAGCGACTGGACGAACTTGAGTGCAGTTGCGGAGTCGAGACCGCGAGTGCTTTACATGATGGGTGAGTAAGACGAAACGACATGGTAGAGCTCAAAAGACAAATTTTTCACGAACCTGTTATCCCAAGCAGCTAAAGGAGAGCCTGCCACGACTATCTCGGCAATGCTGACACGCTTACGCTCACCACCGGAGACACCCCTGACGAAGTCATTTCCGACCTTGGTATTGTAGGTATGGCTCAAACCAAAGACGACCATGACAACCTTGGCGATATATCGGCAGTACTCAACACGAGACATGTTTTGGATACGTTGCCGAGGCGTACGGACCGACACAGCAAATTCGAGAGTCTGCCCAACAGTGAGATGGGGGAAATGCTTGTCAACCTAATATGATGGATCAGCAGGCCATTCGAGGTTAGAACTCAAATGTTCATTTTCTCTCACCTCCTGATTATAGACCATCTCCCCCTTGAACTCTTTCACCATCCTTGTTTGTGGAATGCCATTGTAGTGAATGTTGGTATGTTCTCCGAGCTTCAGGCCTTCCAGCTCTCCACAAATAGTCTTGAGAAGCGTGCTGCATCCCGAGCCGGGACGGCCAAGTACAACGAGAAGCTCGCCGGGGTTTAAAAGTCCATCGAAGCCATGAAGAATCTGTCTGGGCTGCTTCTTGTTGAAGCTGAAGAACTCGCCAAGCTTCAGTGGAGCCGTCACCATAGATCCGACAGTGTCTTGAAGTTTCAAGGCACTGCCAGAGCCAAAAACGTCGAGATGCCGGTAAGAGACGCCCAGGGCTTTCTTCTTGAGGCCTGCTGCGCCCAGTTGTTCTATGAACCGACGCAGCCATTTTTCGACGTCGAAGTCTATGTGCTCGGGATCGAGGGCAGGATCATTCTCATCAAATGTTTCCGAGTTCTGGCTGTGGGAGGGACGGGGCGCTAAACTGGATTGCCGACGGGAGAGAACTGTAGCGATTCGGACTAGCTCGGATCGATTGATTGGGCCAAGATCATCGGTTTCCGATCCGACAGTGGATGGAGTAGGGACTTGGACAGAATTTCTGCCCTGTTGGTGGGCGTCTCCTTGAGTATTGGTAATTTTTTGCTCCTGGACGAGTGGCTCGGGGGCTACCCCATCATCGTCATGACGCTCGAGAGCCATGATGGCGATTGGCGTCTGTCTGTGTAGGCACGATGGAGCTGAATTTGAGACCCTACTGTTATTATTAGCAAGTTTAGCTTAGCTTGTTGGGGAGATCCGGTTCGTGTCAGCCAGTGCAGGAGGGACAAGAGATGAGGTCTACAGAGGAACTCATTGAAGCTAACACGAGAGAGACATGACTTGCTTAATATTGGTTGCCAACGGACCCCTCAGATCTTGCGTCATCTGGCGGACCTGACGGTGGTTGTGGCTCCCAGGGACACTTCCACGCCCATGATGGGATCAAGCGAACGTTCCGGAATCCAAAACTGTCATGTTGGGCACCACGTCGGGTCGGTCGGCACTTGGCTTGGCGGCTTCTTCTAGCGCGTTCGGCATGTGTGTGTCCCTGGCTCCGAGCTCCGAGGCAACGCTTCATCTCAAAAGCCCGACGTGACCCTGTTCGCCCTGTTCTGCTCCACGAAGCGCCACGAAGCGCCACGAAGCGTTGCAGAAACACCAATGTGAAGGAGGCAATAATATGTATGTACGGACTACATGTACGGATTACAATAACATCATTTGCTGCCGCTCTGCAGCTCTGCAGCTCCACTGGTCCCGACTCGCCCCTTCTCCACCTTGTTGTCTGTTGCGGCGTTGCCAGCTATACAAAGAAGGAAGGAGCACTTGAGAAGCGACGTGACACAGGCCTGCTGCTTTGGCACCTCGCATGAAACGTGCGCCTCTGAGCGGCAACTTGCACAGAACCCCCTGACGCCCGGTTCGTGTTGCTCGTATCATCGCCTCCCGAACTCCCGAACTCCCGAACTCCGTCGACGGCCATTTGCAGGCTTCCGACCTCCGCCATCGCCGCCATCGCCGCCATCACCGCCATCACCGCCTACGCGGACTTCTCGCGCGCGCATGAGAACCCCGGATGGAGCAGGCAACGTTATCGGTAATTATAGTAAGTTGCATGCACGACTCGGATCTGCCTGGTACATACCTCTCTGTCGTGTGCCGCCGGAAGTGGCGGCAGGCCGCAGGCCGCAGGAGTAATCTGCGGACAAGACAAACTAGGGAAAGCGGCGATAGCACTGCACATTCAATTTTTAATTTTTAACGGATGCGCGTTTCGTTCGTTGTCCGGAGTAATCCGTATGTACAGTAATAAGCCGTCTCCACCACGGAGTCTTCGGGATAGAACCAATGAATCAATCAAAAATACGGAGTAAAGTGCAGCGTTTTCCGGACTCGACTTATTTGGTGTTCCTCTTCACTCACTTATTATAAGCCGGTAGGTATTACCGCCCCGAGGTACCGCCCCGAGGTACCGCCCCGAGCTGCTTTGCTGATATAACTCGGATAGAGATCAAGCTTGGACGTCTTGACCGGGCAGGTAGGTCTCCATCTCCACGAGTCATCAGCCGCTTGGGGCAATGTAGTCTTTTCGCGCATTCTCCAGCTACCTAGGTTTTACAAGCTTCCTTGCGAGACGACATACTTCCAGCCTCACGTCATATTCACAGCCACCGGCCAATCAATTTTGTCTTGCCATGTTAGGCCCAGTGGGTCCAGGGTCCAGGGTCCAGGGTCCAGGGGACGGTAATACATGTAGAGGGAGAATTCCGAGTCGGAAAGTCTTCCAACTAAAGATGGCTTTGTTCCATCATCAAAATGTTTCACGAGCAATTACTGACTCGTGGTTCCAACGTATGTAGGCAGCTCAGCTCATTCATTTTTTTGCAATATTTGATATGACATGGGGTGTAAGCCCTGGTAGCGCTCCAATGCGCCAACTCCATGATCAATGTTGACCAAACAGAGATCAGAGAGATCGGATAATATTCATCATGCTTTATATACATAGCCTCGTTCAGACTACCCTGGGGGCTGCAGATGCTTTTGTCCGAATGGAAGCAGCAGCAGCCACTTGCAGCCATGGCAAGGCAAACTCACCAGACTCCGACGACGCCGTCATCCCCAGACCGGGCCAAAGGCAGACTTTACATATGCTGCCACAATCCCAATCTATTCACATGGAGAAAAAAAATCAAAAAAATCGACGCAATGCAGTCAGTCAGTCTATTTACCCGAACCCGATTTCAGCGGCTCCTTAATGACCTTGGGCAACCCAGGAACCTTGGGGAACCCCAGCCGCGTCTTGCCCGTCTTGCCCGTCTTGCCCAGCTCGTTGGCCGTCATCCCGCTGCAGTTCTCGGGAGCACCGCCGCGCACGTCGTCGCCGTCGTCGTCTCCGCCCCGGGCCGCGCGATCGTACAGGTCCTGCGTGGCCTTGGAGAACTTGCAGGAAAAGGTCTCGTAGTCGTCGCAGCCGCCCGTGTGCCAGCCGCCAATGTCGCCAATGACGTTCACCCGCCTCGTCTTGGCGTCGTAGTTGGCGATCCAGGGCGCGCCGCTGGTACCGCTCTGCAGAGGGCCGCACTCGATTCCCATCTGGCCGGCCTTGGCCTTGTACGTGTCCGACGAGCAGTGGCGGGCGCGCTGCTCCCCATAGGCGTAGCCGACGACCTCGACCGTCTGCTCGTAGCCCGCGTTGGTGACGAGCTTGTTGCCGCCGCCCGCCGCCTCCTGCGCGTGCACCATCTTGCCGTTGAACTTGCCCTTGCCGAGCGTCATAAAGGCAAAGTCGACCTTCTCGTCATGGTGTTTGTTCCACCTGGGGTTGACGTACGTCGCCAGCACCGGGTACGTTCCGTAGGGCGTCTTGCCGTTGTTGTAGCCCGGCGCGAAATTGATTTCCTTGCCGTCAGTGCTGAGGCAGTGCGCCGCCGTGATGATCATGTTGCCCTTTTTGCTGTCGACGATGCTCGCCGTGCAGTAGTGCTTCTTGATGTCATTGTCGTACAGGACTCCCACGGTGGGAATCCCATCGTAGAAGACGGCTTCGGCGGCCACCAGCGGCACGACGGCCGAGAGAAGAAGCGTCGACGAAGCGAACCACATTGGTGGACGAAGCGACCTTGCCAGAGCGAGCCAGACGAGAAGAATGAAATGGAGAGACGTGTGATGGACAAACAACGAATGACCAGCTAGTAGTGCTGCTTTGACAAGGTTAGACGGAAGTGCCGTAGCTTCTTCATGGTCGGTCGGACATGGTCAACTTTATAAACATAAGATCTACACACCGTACGGATTATTCCCCGGAGAAAAGGAATGTCCTAGCCAGGGACAGAGGGACACCTGCCTGAGCCGAAAAGCCCAATGCCAGACCTAAAAAAAGATGGGAAAAAGAAAAAAAGGAAAAAAAAAAAAAGAAAACACACACACACACCCCTGTGAAACCCCTGCGAATCGTGGCACCCTCTACGGACGTAATACGTACATAGTTCTCTGTGTCTGACTTACTCCATATGAATTAGTGAAAATGAATGATTTAACGGAACGGGGATCAGAGCGGGGCCGTTATTTATTTTTATTTTCAGCTCTTCAATGTTCCCGCCCCTTTCGCTGACTCACAGCCTACCTGCATCTCTCGACCCTCGCTTATGTGAGTTGACTGCATGGATGACGGTCTTGTTCGAGCCAGAGCGGAAAAGCCACATGCGATGCTGCTACGCGCAAAAAATGCAGTTCCTGCCACAATCTCCGCGAGTGGCTTGCATCCTTCTCCTCGCGACAGGTTTGCCAAGATATTGTCCGCGCCGCGTTTCTCAGCTCATGCCCGATGGACGCACGGCAAACGGCGGCGTCGGCCATCAATCAGCAAGCCTGGCCGGTGCATCTCTCGGCACCAGCTAGGATCACCAGAAAGCATGTCAGACGAAATGATGACGACGGCTGATGATCTCGTCCCGCGTCTTCTTCTCCGGTGGCCCCTCCGGCGGTCCCCGCCCATTCTGCGGTGAAGACCAGGTTGACACGAATTCTGCACCATGCGGTGGTTCGTCGTGGTTCGTCGTGGTTCGTCTTGTAATAATAAGGCGGCTTGCTGAACCCTGCCCGCTCGCCATTGAGTAAGTGGATGACATTAGATCAGCTGGTGCGGATAGGTTGAGCTTAACGGGTGCGGAAACCACCTGAACAATCAGGAACCGACGGTTTTCCTTTCTCCGCGGCCGCATGCTGGGGTTGTCACTTTTCGTGAACGTCTCTTGGCGACGCTCTTGTTGGCCGGAGTATGTCAGTTTGCGAAACCCAGTTGTCCGAATCGGAATAAAAATAAATTGCGACTCTTCATGGCCCCTTTTTGCGACGTGCGCCGCATCCTCTGATTCGTCCACTACCTTGGCTAATCAGTAAGTAGTTACTAGTCAGGGTCAGAAAAAAGTAAAACAAAAAAACGTTAGACAACACCATTTCCATCCATCGTCCCACGTGTTTGTTTCAGAATCCATTAGCCACGTTCAGAAAAGAAACAAACCTGATGAAAAAAAAAGAACAAGAACAAAGTTGAAACATACCCAAGTCCGCGGCCGACATAAAAAAAAGTCTTCTTCAGCTCCTACCGCCACCGCATAAACAGGCACGCGCCCCCCGCTCGAGCTGAGCTGGCCACGCTACGTAAGATGAGCTTTGTCCGCTGTCTGGCGAAATATTGATTCTGTGCCTGATGTGGCTTCAGCTGGTCCCGTTTCGGGCTCGGGTTAGACAGGAATTGTTCTTCTGACATCAGGGAACTTCTTGAAGAGGTATTATTGCCCGCCATTTTTGGCCATTCTCTCCAGAATAACCATCTGAAACGCAATGGGTAAACCTACCACAGGAAGTCATGCATGGGCTGGCAAAGACTCGAGGTCACGCACATACCATGTGCAGAGCTGACGGCGGCTATTGGTGCGACTTCACAGCAACAGAGAGCGCCATGCATGTGATGGATGATATTTTTGAGAAATACCCTTTGTTGGAATATCTGTCATATCTTTTGACTCGCCTAGCCCCTCTGCTTGAAAAGAAGACTTTTGTGTACTCAAGTATGGACTCTTGGATATCCCCGGTGTCCTGAATTTGCGTCTCTTTGCCTCTTTGTATTTCCATGCTTCACTCAAGAAAGCCACAGTATTCATCATCGTAATGTCGCTTCATCGCAAATCATCAAAAGAACTTGCTCTTGATGCTTCCCATGACCAAATTGCGCTTTTGCTTGCCAATGAATTTGTTTACGTCGTCTGCCCATCCCCGACTCTGCTGCTGTAGGTTATCCATGTTGTCACCCATGATATTCAATCTCTCTGTTCTCTCGTTGAGTTGACGCGACAAGTAGGAGCCCCATGTCTCTTGGCTGCTTCCTGCTGCTGCTGCAATCGTTCCAGCGCCCCCCGCGGCCGCCCTTCTTTCTGCCGCATCCGCGTCCAGCATCCTCTTACTCGGTGGCCTGTCTGGCCCTCCAACCAGTAAATCGAGGTCCAGTGGGGACACATACTGTGTGCCTGAGATCCATTGCAAGTTGGAAATTGTCGGCCGAGGAGGGCATTCAAGTTTGGGGTTGATCAGGATATCTGGCGATTGCTGGAGCGGTTTTCCAGTACCCCAGACGTGAACAACCGCCAACTCACTAGGGCCGGTCCATGCGAATATGTCACCGGTCTGAGTGACCACGGCCGAGGTACTTCGGCTAGAGTCGATCATCGGAAGGGTTGCCTTGCCTATCTCCTTCAATGCTGGGATGGAAAACGCGCGAGCGGTTCGGTCACCGAAAAGCGCAACCACTGCGAACCCTTGCAGCTCCAGCTCCGCAACAGCCGCAGAGTCACAGAGGATGTCGTCAAAGTCTCTTGACGCGCCTTTGGAATTGGCTGGTTTAAACACCCGGATTTCCGATTGTGTTACTGCATTCCACCATGTCAGTAGATGATCTTGAGCGAAGCCATTTGTATTAGGAACAAAACAGAAAAAACAGACTTACCAGCAACCAGTGCGCCGTCGACTTGCCTGCCGTCACGAAGTGATGCGACTATTGAGCCAGTGGCGAGTGCCGGCTTTCCAGTGTTGGCTTCGATAGGAGACAGAGAGATAACCGGTCCATCGAAAGTGACAACGCCGGCCGAATGTGCCGAATATGCCCCGTCTGCGGACGGGAGCAATTTGAATGTAATCACTTTCCCCAAATTGGTGCCCACGAAGCAGCAAATGCTTGAGTACTTGTCCTCATCCAAAGTCATCACACTAAACTCGATCACTGCCGGCCATTCCTTTTGCGGTTCTTCGTTTGAGCCGCGGTGATGATCTCGCTTGAAGAAGGAGGACCGCTTGTCTCGCTTGGCAAACTCTGTCATGGGGGCCTGATAAAATATTCTGGGCCCGCGGACATCTATCAACGTCAAAAATCCAAGTTCCGAGCCCACTGCCACGAACCCAACGTTGGACACTTGGACAGAAGTGATGGGGCCTTGCATCATCTCATACAGAACGAATGGCTGCAGACCTTCCTTGAGAGTTGGTTCTGCTCGTGAGCTGATGTCGGTCAATCCTTTGGGATTGGGGTCCAGCTGCTGCGGCTGGTCTCGCCCATGGAGTCTGTTGATTCCCCATCGAAAGACGACGGCCTCGCCAGTACGAGTACCAACCACAAATTCGCCTGTGCTGCTAGCCATACTCATTGCGGTGATGTCGACGTCCTCGTAGCGATCCAATGCACGGGCAACATCAACTTGCAACTGAAGGCCGTTCTCAATTTCATCGGCATGTCCCGAGTCCCATATTCGAATGGTGCTATCTCCATGTGCCGCCTGTATGATTGTTCTTTCCTCGAACCTTTTTCTGGGTCTCGGCCCCTCGGCGCCCCCCTTCAGCAACGGCTCTCCCTGATCTCGCTTCTCCATCATACATAGCCATCTTGGGCGCTCCAAACTGGAAACATTGAGCTTTGTGATGAAAGGATGCACAAAAAATGTTGAAGGGTGCAGCTGATTGGTCGGACTGATCGAATGTCCTGACGGGAAACTCATAGTGATGAGTTCTCCCGAGGACAAGAGGACAATAACAGCGATTGGGTCCTGGGCGCCGGCAAAATATGGGGACGATCGGGGGATCAAAAGAAAGTCAACGGCCTGGGAGCCCGGTGGTAGAGATAATGGAATTGTTCTTTTGCCCCGAAAGTAGTCTGCTAACACCTGCCAGGATGACGTTGCGTACAAGGGCGTCAAGCCCAACTCGATGAATGTCAAGTTCTTTGGGGAGGCATCGGTTTCCTCGCCACCCGAGACTAGTATCCCCGTATCGTCGCAGTTTTCTTTGCAACACCATGAGATTTTGGTAAAAGGCTCCGAAAATGAAGAGTTGGCCGTGTTGGGACCTGGCTTCTCTACCCCATGATGCTTCAAAGTTCTTGCAGTGATTACTTTCTGTTCCTTGATATCCCACAAAACCAAGCTGCCATCCTCGTGAGCCGTGGCGATGAACGTTCCCGAGGGATGGTACAGTGCATGTGTGAGCCTCGGCCGTCGCATTGTGTCCAGACTTGTACTGTTGCCACCCGGGGCACCGGCCGGCAGCGTATACTCGAAGAATTGAACTGCTTTGTTCTGCTTAAACGAGTAGATTACGGCGCCATGTGAGTATCCCAGAAGTAATTTGCCAACATCACGAGGGTGCAAAGACATGCACACCAAACTAGCCGCTCGCGCTGACGGGTCGCGGTCTCGCCAAAAGTTGGGAAGTCGAAAGACACGAGACAGACTATTCCGGTCCATGTCGAAGGCGACCACGTCTCCATTCTGCAGTCCAATGAATGCCCAGTCCAGCATGGGATCAGTCACCAACGAGACGACCTGCCCGGCGAGAACTTGGGCGGCAATTCGTGCGCCGGTATCTAAATCCCAAACGCCAAGTTCATTCTTCTTATCCACACTCACTAACTTGTTGGCGGTAAAATGCAAGATTCTGAAGGAAGTTGCGCGAGGCGGTTCAAGGACTTTTTGCACACGGCGCTGACCGAAGACGTAGATCTTGCCGGGTCCAAATTTGCTTTCGTTCGTCCCGATAGCTAAAAGCGACTGCACCGGATCGTAACCGAGACAACTGTGAGGTTTGAAGACTAGCAATTAGTTGTGTCTCTTGGAGAAACGTTGGAAGCAGCCTCGATACCCTGGGAAAGGGGTCGAGACGTACCTGATTTGGGAGTTTATGCCATAACGGGCTTGATCATCAGGAGTGAACAGCTCCGGGCGGATACTCGCTGACAGGTCATGCTGTAACCCCGACTGCTTGCTGCGCAGAAAGCTGGACATGTTGACCAGACACAAATATCCCTAATATTGGGTGCGGGCATCGCTTTGCCGATGGGTGAAGCTCAAATCGGAACAGACGCAGGCTGTTGCTGGGAAGATTTCATAGTGGGGGTTGCGAGCAGTTGCAGGCAGTTGCAGGCACGCCATGCAATCAGCCCAACACGTCATGTGTATCATGTGCCAAGACGACAAGAAATGGGCAGGAGCCACATGCAACATGTAACACAACCGATGTTGAGCATTGCCAGATCGGCACAAGAGATGTAGGAATTTCCTAGGTGTTACGTTTATTAGACGCAATTGGCGTGCACTGCCCACTCTGGAAATTCGACTTCCTAAGAGGAGAAGCGGATCAACCTGCTAATACTTCAAGCCTCAGAGAATCCTCTACGATTCGCCGTATCTTACATTCTATATAGTCACCTCATACATATGTAGATGCACATGGGCCAAGAAGCCGGCCCATGTGCATCGATGATTGGCTCCTTTGTCATGTGCCACAAGCTTGATCTCGCTCGGTCTTCTACCCCACCAATCCCACCAGCCCAGCGACCCCTCCAGTGCCACCACCATGATCCAAGTCGCCAGGGGCCAGGGGCCAAGCTCCGGTCCGCTCAACGCGTGTGAATTTCTTGGAAAACCCAACCGCCCTCGCCTCGACCGACTCTTTGCATTTTACTCACTTTCATTTTCTATTGAGAGGCGGCTCGACCGTGCGCACCAGCTTTTGCTTCTTGAACAATATCTTCTATTCCTCTGCGGTGGGTTTACGATCGACCTGCTCGCTCCATCAAGACTTTGCCCATTTGCCTGGCCGACCCCGGATTGCCCACCTTCCCGCCCGTAAGCTCATAATATATCAACCCGAGATATCGCCATGTCGTCATCGACAGCGACTGCCACCGTCGATGCGCCAGATGGACCGCAGAGCGATGGCTCCAAGCTGCGAACCTTTCTTGGTATCTTGAAGAAGTACGTCCGTTTCTTTCTTTCCCTGTCTATTTTTTCTTGTCCACCGCCGGCGACAAACCCGGAGAGAGACAGGGCTCATTTCAAGCGCCACCGACGAACTTTTGCTCAAGATGCGCATTCAGAGATGCAGTAGTGAGGAGCCACTGCCATTGACGTCAAAATCAAAGCTTCTGTCATCACCATGTCCGTTGTACTGATCATGACGTGGCCTTTAGATTCATTGGCGTGACAGACCTCGCCGCAGTCCGATTTTCCCTTCCCTCGCAGCTTCTGGAATCGACACCCAATCTTGAATACTGGACGTACCTCGACGCACCGAATGCCTTCATCGCTATCGGAACCTCGGACGAGCCACTCGACCGCATGCTCGAAGTCATTCGTTTCTGGCTGACAAAAGACTTGAAATATGCAAAGGGCAAGCCCTGCAAGCCGTATAATTCTTGTCTCGGTGAATTCTTCAGGGTACGTTGCACACACAAACATACCATGCATTCGTGAGTGGCACAAAGTAGCGTGGGAATACGAGGTGAAGACGGGCAAGGACTTCGTTCTCGTTCTCGCTGACAAATATTCTGCCCTCTTCCTCTTGAATAGTGCAACTGGGAAACGGAAGATAACGCGCCGAGAATCGAGACTGCAGAACTCAATGGCTCAACTGCCTCGGGGTCGGATAAGGGATCATTACGCAGCCTGAAAGTTCCTCCCAAGAGCGACAGGAATGAATCGACAGTCTCGCTGTCTGTGCCCAAACATGGCACATCAACACCAGACAAGAAACCGATTCGAGTTTCGTACCTCACCGAACAGACATCCCATCACCCTCCGGTGAGCGCGTTCCACATAACTTGTCCCGAAAGGGGTTTGACCGCGCGCGGCTTTGACCAGATCACTGCCAAATTCACAGGCACATCGGTCAAAGTTTTACCGGGCGAGCACAACATGGGTATTTTCATCTCGTTGGATAAGTTTGGCGGCGAGACTTACCAACTTACGCATCCTGCTGCCCATCTGGGCGGCATTCTGCGAGGATCTCTCAGCGTGTCTGTGAGTGAGATGGCCTACATCACATGTCCTGAAACCAAGATCAAAGCCATTCTCCACTACGTCGACGAAGGTTGGCTCGGCCGTACCACCAACAAAATCGACGGTGTTGTCTTCCGATATGATCCCGAGAACGACAACAAGACACGAGTTCAACATGTTCCCGACGAGGATATCCTCATCCGACTCAGTGGCCCGTGGAGAGAAAAGGTTGTCTTTACAATTGGTTCGACACCAGTGGTTAGTCTGTCTTGCCCCCAATAACTCCCCATCCACCCTCCTGCGACAATCAAAACATGCGTCAAAGCCAACTTGCTTATTCTCTCCGAATAGAAATTCGTCCCACCCGAGCAACAATACACCATCATCGACGTCGCCCCCCTCGACGTCGCATCAAAGGTCATACCCCCCGAAGACCAACAACTCCCCAACGAATCCCTCAACCTCTGGGGGGGCGTTACCAAAGCCATCCACGCCAAGCAATTCTCCAAAGCAACCGAGATCAAAGTCGAGCTGGAAGAACAACAACGCGAGAAAGCTAGAGAGCGCGAGAAAAACAGCGAAACGTGGCAGCCCGTGTTTTTCGAACACGTCGTTGGCAACGGCGGGAAACCCGACTTGACGGAAAAGGGAAGAAAAGTGCTGGAGCGGGCTCAAAGGGGTGAATGGTCAATGGAAGGTATCCTGTAGGGATCCCTAAGAAAGAAGGCGCCGCATATCCATTTATACATGTATTGTATTGGTGAGTAGAGGATTAGTTGGTGGGAAGCGCGGTATTCGTTTTTTTCTGGGAACGCCAAGTTGGGCTAGGGGCGCGATTACAATTATGTGCATTGCCTACTTATGGGAGTTGTATCAGCATTTGAGGGACGTCTTGGTCTTGGTCTTGGTCTTGGTCTTGATCACGGTGGTGGTAAAACGTGAGAATGTACTGCCTTGGCATTTGCTCATGTCGAGTAGTAGGTGGCCGTTGTGTACCTAGCTAGCGTTGTTTTCGATCGAAACTCAATTGGGTGTATCGGGAATTTGTCCAGGTCTCGTAGTGGCGTCCGGATGTGTACCTGTGAGAGCTCACGTACGTCGTGGTAGACGAGTCGACAATAGGTCACGATAAGACGTGGACTTGACTTGGTGTATCACCGATGCGCCGAAACACGGCAACTTTTGAATTGGGGGTATTCTGAACAACTGCTTGTTCGTGTGGAATCGTTTCTTCTTCCTTGTACAAGCAGACTACTGCTACTAATATTACAACATGGGGTTACATGTTTTATGACACGGTTGATACAAGACTTCACTGCCATGAGTGAGGTGAGTATCGTTTCTTGTTCCTTCTTCAAGTCAGTCAGTCCGTGTCTAGACTAGACACGGGGTCTTCCAGGCCAGCAATTAATACAGTGCGAGCGAAAACTCCCGCCGACGTACAGTAAGTTCTTGGCTTTCTGACGAAAGCACCGGGTGGTGGTTTACGCGTCAACAAAGGCCTTGACGTTGCTCAGCCATCTGAGGTACTCTTGCTGCTCCTTGACGTCCACGTAGTCGGGGACGAAGACGGCCAGGGCCTGCGTGATGCCGCGCTCCTCGAGGAACCGCTCCATCAGGACCTGCAGGTCTTCGTCAAGGCTGCCGAAGGGAGGTCCGGGGTAGACATCGGCGCGCTTCTGGGCGGACTCGGGGCTGTCGACCTTTGCGACCTTGGCGTCCTCGTAGAAGAACATGTTCTCGACGACAATGTTGCCGTCCTGGGCGGTGGCGTCAATGTTGAGAGCGCCGGCAGTCCTACCGGGTTTCTCTACGACGATGGAGAGGTTGATGGGCGCGGCCGCCTCGTCGTCGAGCTCGTCTTCCATCTCGTCGACGTCTTCCTCAGGACGGCCATTGGCCTGCTTATTGGGGGACTGTGCGGATTCGTCGAATTCTTCGTCTTCGAGGGCGGCATCCTCGGTGTAGGGGTCGTAGTTCGTGATGTCGGCGATGGAGAAGCTGACGGTGATTCTAGAGGAACGTTAGGTGTTTTTTTTTTTGTTTTTTTTTGGGGGGGGAGGGGGTGATGCCGAGGAAGATTCCTCTCAACAGATGATAGGTACTGACTTCTCGTTGCCGAATGATCGAACCAGTTTGACAAGCTCCTGTCCAGGAGTATCAATCAGCTCAAAGGGGCTGTTGTCCAAAAAGTCCTTGATGCTAGCGGGCTGCTGCTCCTGGGCCTTCATGTCCTCCTCGATCTGGATCTCGCTCTCGAGCTTGGCAGCGAGCTCGTCATCGGTCTCTCCGTCGGCAGCGCGGCGACCGACAGTCGTTGAGAAGGTGGTGCCGGTGGATTGCCGCAGGGCGCTCACGGCTGAGGTCTTGATGAAAGTGCTGGGGCGGGCGACGCCAGATCGCATCGAAGCGGTGGTGAGGCGAGCTACAGCCCGGGGTGCGGATCGTGCAAAGGTTCGGATGGAAAGCATTGTGATGCAATGTGATAAGATATTGAGTTTGTTGGAGTTGGAAGCTGTGAGGGAGAAGAGAAAGAGAAAAGAGAATGAGAGATGAGCAACTATTATACCCAGGGGTGAGTACGACGTTTGGCGGTTTTGTGTCGGCTAGAATGAGCTTCTGAAATTTTTAGGATCCCAGCCCAGGAGCGCCCGTGCCCTAGCGGACTGGGGTCCACGGCTGCACGTGATTGGTCAAGATCGCTCATGATGGATGAACATGGAACAATAGCAAGTGACCGCAGCAAGCTATTACGTGAATGGCTTCGTAGGGTTTAGGCCAGTCACGATTCTCAATTGCACTGAGCTCTGAGTGAACGGATCTAGATATTCATCATTTCGTGTTTCATCTACCAGGCGTGAAATTGTAAGAAACAAATCTCCTCCTTACGGCTTCATTTTGTTTTGGTGCAAACCCACACCACGGACAAAATAGTAGTGCTCAACGCCCCAAACGCCTTTATTTTTGGTCCGAGAATTCGTGACACATCCGAAGTTATCCTGCTCGAAAAAAGATGGCCGAGCCGTTTCCCCTTCTGATCAGGGGAGTAGACTTGCAAGCGCCGGCTGCGATGTCAGTAGTCCTCCAACGTGAGGTTTCTCAACATCATCCGGCCATTGCGCCTGATACTAACGCGTTGCTGATCAGCTGTATACGTTGCCGTCTCACCAGTCGCTGGAACGGTCAGATCCACTAATTGATGCCCTTTGAGGGAAACTCGGCAGGGCGCATCTGACCAGTGCTCGATACTTTGACCCAGGATAACGTTGCCAGGTATGCCCATTCACCCTTCCATTTCTTCAACAGTTTCGCGTTCTCCGCTGACGTGATATCGGGTAATACTAGAAGGTCATTAGTCACGGTGTTCCAAGAACAGAGCTGTTCAAAATGTGTGCCCACCGAATCCCTCTTCGTATTCGGTCTCCAAGGCTTTGATCTTCAGCTTGAGCATATCTTCCTTGGGCTTGGTGGACGACCAGATCGACGAGCTTTCTTCACAACATGATATTCTTCATCGTGCTGATGAATGAATCTTGGAAAATCTGAGTCAGTTGTGGTCTTCGCCATATGCTAAGGTGGTCTCACTTTTGAATCAGGGATTGGAGTGCTTCTATATCGAGAGGTTCATCATTGCCTTTCTCAGCCAGCCTTTGTTGGAAGAAGGCAACTCGGTCCACTGAGCGCGCAGTAAGTCAGAAAGGAGCAAAGACACTCTCTCCTCGGCAACCGACACATACTAATTGGTTGCTCTTTCTTGCCTCTTGCAGCAGCGAGCTTCCCCAGCCTCTGATCTCGAATGGCAGCTTTGTGCAGGCGAAATAAGTCTCTTGACTTGACATGCAAGGCGTTGACTTCTCCATTGCGCTTCTTTGCAATTTGCTTGCGCGTCTTTTCGAGTGAACTGGGCATTTCGAGGTCTGTTGTTCACGTCTGTTGTTCACATAGAAAGGGGAATTCGGATGCTGGCGGCGACTCCAACGACGACGACGCTTGTTGTTGGGGGGGAAAAAGTTGTCTGCGATGACAAGCCAGAGAAAGCTAGTCCCTGGGGGATGTCGGCCCCACCTGCACCTGCACCGCTCTCGATTCCAAACCAGCCAGCCAAGACCAGCAGAGACTTCCAAATTTGATCTCCGACTCGACATTGCCTACATGTAGGTTCAAACAGTCTTGACCGGGTCTCCAAGATATTCGTCCGTCTTGGCATCATCGGTCTCGGCGCTTGAAGCAGCGGCATCAAACTTGCAAAGTCGGCCTCACCGAGCCCCGGCAGTCCAGTCCGGCCGGCGGCAGGTACGCTGGGTTGAATGTTGGCGCACGGGAGCCATACCGCTTTAGGCCTGAGCCCGTCCTGACTTTGTCCTGACTCCTGGTACGGACGTATTAGCGCCGTGACGCCGCTACGCCGCTGTCCCTCCTCAAGTCGACAAATCAACGCGTTCTCGAGTACCTGCCTAGGTACCTGTGGCCTGGGTACGTTACCGTACGTCCACCCCACTGTATGTACAACAACAGTGGGTTGCAGTACTACGAAGCCCTGTCCGTCAGCCAGCAACTTGGCACGCGTTATTATGGCAAGACACGAAACAAAGTACTGTAATCCGTATGTAGCTCTGTTTCGTCAACTTGCATTTTTTGTCACAACTCTTTGCCCTCTCAAGCCCACGACAACGCCCGTCTGCTCACGAGCTCTTCTCAGATTTGGCGGTCCAGTCCTTCCTGGTGTACTCTGCCTGCTCGTGGCTATTGCATTCTCGCGTCAGCCCATAAGCCGCCGTCTTTCCTGTCCTGTCCGCCAAACAACAACAAGTCCACCTGCCTGCAACGCAACCGCGTCCGACCTCAACCCAGTCGGCCACTGTAATCTCGGCCTCGCCTCATCGCAACTGACGTCTTTGTCTACCTCGAGTCCTCCTTGCGCGACAGCTTCTTCTTCTTTTTCTTTGAGCTTCGATGCCCACGCGTCTCGGTGCTTGTAAAACACGGCCCTGACCTCGCTTCGTCTCGTTTGCGAAGTCGCCTGTCATCTTCGACCTCCTCCTAGCTTGATTATCATCATATTTAGATTCGTCTCGACAAACACGCGCCGAGCTTTGGCTTTATTCACACCGTGCCCATCACCCAATTGCTAACGGCTGGAAGCTGCCAGCTTCTACAGCGGCGTTGTAGCAACTCCAATGTCATCGATCAATTGGTGTTAGCCCGCGTACCATCATAACGCCTAATCGCCCGGGTCCTGCGTGACGTTGTAACCCCTCAGGATGGGCGTGTCAGGTCCGTAAAGTATCTGTCAAGATGAAAGGTGTGCCCTTCCAGACTAACAATGATCAGGGCTTCTGCCTTTGCTCAAATCCATTCAACGCCCTCTAGAACTCAAGAAGTGTCACGGCGAGACACTAGCCGTCGACGCATACGGATGGCTCCATCGAGCTGCTTACTCGTGCGCCGTCGAGCTCGGACAGGGAAAACAGACCAGAAGGTCAGTTACACTGTTTCCATAAACGTACTAACCACTTGATCGATCTAACACAACATGGCAGATATGTCACCGCTGCACTGCATCGTGTGCGAATGCTGCAGCACTTTGGCGTAACTCCATACATGGTTTTTGATGGTGATTTCCTTCCAAGTAAGGCCGCAACCGAAGATTCTAGGGCAAAGAAGCGAGAGGAGAAGAAAAAGCTCGCCAACGAACTGCTCAAAGCTGGCAAGTCATCTCAGGCCGCCCAGGAGTTTCAAAAATGCATTGATATCACTCCGGAAATGGCCTCGTGTCTCATCCAGCAACTCAAGCAGATGGGCATCCCTTGCGTCGTGGCTCCGTATGAAGCCGATGCACAGCTTGTGTATCTGGAGCGTCAGGGTTTAGTCAACGGCATCCTTTCAGACGACTCAGATCTTCTTGTATTTGGTGCGAAGCGTCTACTGACCAAACTGGATCAGTATGGCAATTGTATTGAGATAAATCGTCGCGATTTCTGTGCTTGTCGTGAGGTGTCCCTCACTGGATGGACCGATACCGACTTTAGACGAATGGCCATCATGAGCGGCTGTGATTATCTCAATGGGCTTCCAGGAGTGGGACTAAAGACGGCGTACCGCATGCTTCGCAAGTCGAAAACGCCCGAGCGAGTGGTCCGCCTGCTGCAGTTCGACGGGAAACGCGTCTCCGAGAACTATCTGACCCAATTTTACCAAGCTGAACTAACGTTTTTGCATCAATGGGTGTTTTGTCCGAAGAAGAAGGGATTGGTCCATCTGACTGAATTAGACGGCACCCGAACGGCTGAGGAAATGCCCTTTCTTGGTGCTTATGTTGAACCGGAGCTGGCCACGGCCATCGCCGCTGGTGACGTCAACCCAATCACAAAGACACCTATAGTCATCGCGACAACGCCTTCTAAGAGGAGACACTCTCAAACAGCGGCTACGATTGTACCGCCGCGTAAACCTATTACGACCTACTTCAAGGGACAGGGCCGAATACCCATGGGTGAAATGGACGCCAATTGCTTTTCAGTCGACCCTCAAAGAGTAGCGCAAATTACTGACGGGGGGCTGGTCCCACGGGTGTTTCCCTTGCCTAGACCATACGTCGAAAATACTAGACAAGCAACCAGTAATCCAGCCTCAACACCGAGCAGAAGTAGATGTGCTCCTACCAGAACATCCCCCAGGCTTCGACGACGGAAAACGGAACCTATTTCTAGTATGCTTGCGCGAGTGGCGAGCAGTCCTGCCCCAGCAAAATCTCTCGATGATGCTTTACTTCCGTCACCAGCCGTTGTTACTCAATCCGAGCCTCCAAACCGGCCACAGAAAAAACTACGCCTATGTGACGACGATGGTGAAGTAGACACATCGCCGAAGAAGAGCAAATTCTTTCCTCGCGAAAATCAGGAAGAGTCCAGCAAGGGCCAAAAGTGATGCGTACTTATTTTCAGACGACTCGATCGAAGAAAGCCTTCGCGACTTGCCCGATTTCGAGGGGTGGAAGCCGTCAGGCAAACCAGACAAGTCTATTGCCATCTTCAGCGACGACTCGCAGGCCTCGCAGCAACAAATGAGTCAGTCTATGGCAGATGAAGCAAGCCAATCGGCAAGCCAGGGCACCAACAACGACACACAAATCACGATACCGTCGCAAACGAAGGAGAATTCTTCCGATGGCATGATGCGGCCTCCGCTGTCCACCAAACCCCAGCAGCAACAGACACTCGCGACACCGTCACGACCGAATCTCAGCCGGCTCAATTTTTCATCCCGACCTTTGGCCACACCGTCATCATCAATGTCGTACCAGTCATCAGTATTTAGTATGGGACCTACACCGTCCACCGGACCGTCGACAGCCGCATCCATCTTGACTCCGCTGCAGAGACTCGGCGCACGCGCGACCAACTCGACGGCATCGCCCCAACAAACCAAGCCGAGGCCGAATCCAAAGCTGGTCCATGACATGGCCAAGGGTTTACCGGTGAATCCATCATTTGTACCGCTACCAAAGGTTGATGTGGTTGAAGTCGGGGCGCTCAATAGGCCATGTGTTGGAAGCGAGGATCAGATTATTCCCGATAGTGACGGCGAAGTGGACGAAGAAGTCGAGCCACCACCGAGAAAATTGGACCTGTCACGGTTTGCGTTTTCTTGAGCGTCAGTGTGACACGCCACATGCAACATGCCCGCTGCCCCTACCCCTGTCTTTGGTTCACTACGGTGTCCAGTTGTATAAAGTTGGAGTTTTCTGAAGCATATTACCCTGGCGTTTCTCATTGCCCGTGGCTATTTTGGAATGTATCGAATTCTGGCACATGACTGTGTTCGGCGCTGTCAAGGAAGTGGCCTCACTCGTTGATTGATTAAATTCGCCAGAACGGCCTGCAACGCGAGTCATATCGATGAACAGGGGAAGGAGATTAAATCAATGCGATGTGGGAAACCCTGGGACGTTGAAGAGAATGAAGAGAAGAATAGGATTGTTCGACTAGTCATAATGGCGATGATTTCGCTTCGTTGTATCACTAGACATAATCCATGACCTGATTTTTTTCAATGACTTGAGTCGGGGTGTTGTGCCGTACCCTTTGCAAGGCGTCCTCATCAGGTGTGTACAGTTGGACAACTATCATGGCGTGCCAAGGGCCCATTGTGCAACAGGCTGGATTCTGAGCCTAGTCACCGTTGTGCAATTGTCAACTGCTCACAAGTCTCACTCGCGCATGAACTCCCAATGACACGGGCCGCTGAGCGACACGGCAACGCATACATACATACAGACATACAGACGGTAACTTGATTCATACGCTATTATATCAAGTTCATACGCTATTATTTCAAGCCAATTGACTCCACCGTTACAAATGCCACGTCCCAGCTCCCAGCTCCCAGCCCATTTCTCCTTCTGCCGTGTTCCAGCCAGCCATATGATACTACGTGTGTGTAGAGTATTGTCGAGGGACAGTATGTTCTTTCTTGATGGATGATAAGATAAGCTGGGCGATTTCAATAGATGAGAAAACAAGCCTCAACACCGGGGATTGCGATTTGCCGAACAGAGCAAGAACGTCTGTGCCATGACAGGACGCAAAGAAACAGAAAGGGGGGGGGGGGAAACTAGAAACAAGTGGCAGCCAGAAAAGGGGCAAATTTACATGAGACTGCGCGTGTATCGGGCTAAAATACGTAGTATAATACCCCCCCTAAGTGTAGTATTTCGATTGTAGCCATATCCGTCGTTTCTTTCTGAAAGGGTTGAGTGGTCGTAAAATCATCATGAGGGGAAAGAAGCATTCTATATGGATCAGAAGGGGCTAGCGTGAGTGTAATGGAAAGCTGTGATGCTGTGCGGTGGGCGACGCCTTCTGTTCGATGCTGAATTAGGGCCCATCGTCTTATCGTCGTGCAGCTGGTGTGGAAGGGCTGGTCAAATCGGCGTTGAATGTCCATCGTGCTAGAAGAAAAAGAGAGAAACTGTTAGATGCATACTCCACATGGCGAGCGCTCAGTTGTTCAGGGGGAAGTAGTCAGAAGAGGTAGATGTACCGTTTGCGAGGTTGTCAGCAGTATCCTCTAGCAAGATAACACGTCGCTTGTTGCAGTATGAGGTCCTGTCCATGATGTCCACTTTGAGCTTCGGGTCCGAGAGCTCCTGGATGGGCTTCTCGAACATTTCGGACAAATTCTCTACGGCCAGTTCCAAATCCTTCTGGTTGTCCTCAAAAATCTCTGTGAGATTGTTTCTCGCCAAATAAAAGGCAAAGGCATACGTCCATTTCAGAGTCTGGCGGCAGGTTTGAAGCGCCTGTGATGCAGAGTTGAGGTATTGCACCTCAATCCATGACATTCCTGACGTGGTTTGCAGTTGAACCATCTTCTTCTCCGTCTTTTGGGCAATGTCCTTGTCCAGTCTTGCGGATTGCTCGTGGTTGGCATAGCGATTGTAGTAGTGCAAATATCTCTCGAGTGACGTGCGAGACTTGGCTTGTGCATCTCGAGCCTCGGAGCCGCTCTTTTCTTCGAAGCGGTTGCAATTGTACCAGCTCGTGCCATGTTCTGACCAGAGTCCCATACACATCCAGCAGAACTCATATTTGCACTTCCTACAGGTCATATGATTGCACCCACCGTTCTTCTCAATGGTCGAGCTACACTTGGGGCATTCCTTGGTGTTGGCTGAGATCCAGTTGGCCGTCTCTGAATCATCGGCGCACTTCCTGAGCCACCTCTTGACCAATTCGCACGGTGCGGGCTGATGATCAGGATTTGGACATCCAAAGCAAAATCTGTATCCACAGAGACATTCTACCGTGGGTACAATCTTGCCCAAGTCCTTCTTCTTGATGCCGCATTCGACGACATTGGGGCAATCAGGGGCAGGACACCACTTGAAGTAGTCCTTATCCTCGACATAGGTTCTGTTGAGCAATTCGCGATATCGGCCAGTCAGCTCGGGTGTAACAAGCAGGTCCAACGATCGGAAGTCCAGGATGCGACCGCAGCCGTCTGACGGACACTGAATTCTGGCAGCCTCGCCCTCTCCCTTAATTTTCTGGGTCAAGTACTGTCGGTAACATTCAACACAGTATCTGTGGCCACACTGCAAAGCAAAAGTCTGCAGGCCCTCTTCATCCTCACAGCAGATATCGCACATGAAGCCAGGGACAGCCTCTAATTTGGGTAGAGTCGTTGTCTTGCTGCTTAGACCAGCAGCCTCGAGAATCCTTTCGGGGCGATCCATATAATCTTCGAGCAGACGTTCCTTGTTCCAATGAAAATGGCGCAGCATGATAGCAGCGTCTTCCTTGCGCATATCCAGAATCATGTTCACCTCGTCGATCATATCATCCTGCTGGTGTTGAATGTCGCAAGGCTCGAGGACTTTGAAGGTCGTGATATGGGCTCGTTGCTTGGTCTTGCCAATATCCTTGGAGGATAAGCCAAAGTCTGGATCTGGCTCATCGAAGTCGTCTTCGAAATCTGGATGAGGGAAATAGTTTGGTAAGCTTTTGAGTTGTGGAAGAAAAGAAAAGGTGATGGAGAAAGGAAGCCATTTGCTAGTGACAAAATATGTTAGCCGGCTGGGTAGTCTGTTGCGTGCTTACCTTCAGCTGCAGACATCTCATCCCCGCTGTACTCCTGCATCATCTCGTCATCGCTCGACATGGCTGACATGTAGTCCTCTTCTGAGTCCATGGCAATGCTGATTGTTGTGACTGGGGTAGGAGGAGCGGCTGGGGGGCGGCAGGCGAGGCGACGAGTCTCTTTTGGGGTTTCGCTTCTTGGTCTTGAGAAGATATCGTCGCCTCAGCAGCCTTTCGCTTCCTGGTGGTGGGAGGAATTGTGGCGGTTTGTGTGGCGGTTTGAAGCACGGGCGAGAAGAGGGACGAGACTCGTCGACTGCCGCAGGTGAGAGAAGAGCTCCAAGATAGAGAAAGGGAACCTTTTCGTGCAGCAAGGTCGAAGGTTGGTTGGGGAACGACGGGCGGCTGTTGTGATTGTCTCGGGCGTTAAGTGGCAAATAGCGTGGCGGCAAGTAGTACAACGGGTTGAGAAAAAAAAAAGAATTAAGGACGAGACAAAGTAATAGTCCTCGAGAGGAGAAGGCGTCGTCAAGGTTGATAGGCTGAACAAAAGCTGCAAGCATGTCACAGAACTGGCGGGACCATGGATGGATGAGGCTTAGAACGCAGACAGAATCGGAGACACAGTTGGGCCCATGACGGCGACAACGGGACAAGCAAGCAGCTTACAGTACAGTGGGGTGTACTAGTTGGGGCGGCGGGTGATCCTCGGGGCACCAACAGGCACTAACTAATACGGACGTACACTACAAAGGGTGTAACTATAGGAGGCGTCACCGTAGACGCTCCCTGTCCCATCTTCACCACATGTCATGTCACCGAGAAACTCTGCTTTGACACAGCAGCGTCACATCCAGTCAGGATTCCACACACACACATCCAACTTGCATAAGAATCGGTATCAAGACATGTTCTACCAAAGCCGAGATTGCAGCGTATTACATGTCACCCCCTTCCTATCGATTGCTGCACCTTAGCCCAGGACCTTCTCGGCCAGCGAGACTGGGATAAACCCGTCAGCATCATTTCTTGTGTGTCTGGCATTCTCAGTACCCAAGAGTTGTTTACATACCGTTTGCCCCAGTACCATCTGGCTCAATAAAGGTCTTTGTCACCTTGCCATCCTCGATTTTGAGAGCATATCGCTTGCTACGAAGGCCGCCAAAGACTGCAGATCCGTCAAATTCGAGCTCGAGAGCTTTGGTGAATTCCGCCGAAGGGTCAGCAATGAAGCGAATCTGGATTTTCCGTTAAGCAAAGCGGTCATTGAATAGTGTTAGCCTCAAGCCATGATAGG
Source organism: Epichloe coenophiala (assembly GCA_018801565.1). Lineage (NCBI taxonomy): Eukaryota > Fungi > Ascomycota > Sordariomycetes > Hypocreales > Clavicipitaceae > Epichloe > Epichloe coenophiala. The sequence goes on along the minus strand of JAFEMN010000010.1, from coordinate 15,211 downwards.
GTCTTCACATACGCCCGTCTCTCCAGCAGGATCAAGCTGCTCCGCCCAGGCTTTCATACTACATGTCACGGTCTATCAGCATGACGGCCCCCAAGTCAATGTTCATAAACAGACCAGCTTACACGAAGGGGTCATTCACAGACACCACAAAAACCTGGCCTGCCTTTTTCAATCCAGGATGGTTGATGTATGAAGGAACATGCACACTGGAGCAGGTCCCCGTAAAGGCTCCAGGCACGCCGACAATGTACCCATTGGAGGACTTGAACTCGTCTGCCAGATTGACCTTGAAGCCGGGGGAATTCTCCATCAAGCCATCGAAGCTGGGAACCTCGTCACCTACTTTCACAAGGGCGCGGGGAGTGCTGTGGAAGGTGCGCATGGCAGCGGCTGGACGGGCCAAGGCGACGCGTTGCAGCGAGGTTCGGAAGGCCATTGAGCTGGACTTGATAGATGGATTGGGAAAGGGGGATGCACTCGCGGGCTGGTTCGTTGTCAGGCTGGTCAGGCTGGAGCAAATGAATGCAGTGGTACAGATGGCGATGAGTCGATGACAGCCAAATTGATGAGATGGAGAATTGAGTCTGACAAGCTTGACACAGTGGACAAGTGGACAGCGGACAGCGGACAGCGGACAGCGGCACACCAACCACCTTGAGGGAGGTCCCCACAAGTCCCACCAAGCTCAATTACCTCCTCCCCATGGTGATCTACAAGAATAGAGAATAGTCTATCTAGTTCATCGCAAGACTGCCCCTTGTCCCATGTGAAGTTGCCTTTTAGCCATCAGATGCAACAAACAGCTCTCCCAGCGAATGGAGGAATTCGATCGAAAGATTGATCACGTCTTGGAACCAACTTTTGAAACCAGCTTAATATTTGGACATGATACATGGAATATCGTCGCTCAAGTCGCCGAGTTTTAGGATGGCCCAAAATTTTATCAACCAACTTTGATTTGGGGTCAGAAAACCCCAATAGAAGAAAGTAGCCTAAAAGAAGAGGTACCATTTTCATGTGTTTTTTTCACGCATAGGCAAGTACTCCTCCTATGGCTTCTTCTATCAGCAGGCCCTGATTAACGAGGTCGTTCGTAACTGACCCCAAGGTCTTGACCAAGGGTGGATTCTTTGAATTGAGGTGAATCGCTGCCGACATGACCACTTATGTCTTTCATCTGCAACTCGAATTTGAACAGATCGTCGAGCACAAATTGCCATCGCTTTTACGGAGTTGGAGTGTCTTACGCCCCATCCCGTCTGGTAACCGACTGAATGAGGCCAGGGGAAAAGGGGAAGCCTTCCTTCTATCTCACATTTACCCGTCCTGGTGATGTTAACCGCATCTTTTCAAAGAGCAAAGAGAAATGATAATCAGGCCAGGTCGGATGTATTTTGCCAAGACTGTCATTCTCAGCTTTGAGAACCTTGGGCCTTGAGAAGACTTCTGGTACCATTTGATGGTACCTCGCGCCACTTTGGAGGAAAACAACACGCCCAATGCGGAGTAGAGTCGGCAAAACTATCGGTCGTGGAAAGAATCGCATGTTTTGGTCCAGAATAGGCTAGCTAGTTCGCAGACTGGCAGATCGCGAGGCAGGAGGCACGGAGGTTATCAAAATCCAGGGACCAGCCAAACCGTGGACCCATCTTGACCCATCTTGACCCGCTTTAACCCAAAACGACCCAAAACCCTGGCTCCAAGCTCCAAGCGTTAATTAGCGGGCGACCTGGCGTTGGGGGAAATTGGAATTGGCTCGCATCGTGCTCTTACATAAGAGGCCTCAGATATATCGCGGACAAGGATCTCGGGCAATTAGGCCATATAATAAGACCTAGTCCGTACATAGTCCGTACAGGAGATCCAGTCCGTATGTACATGTATAGTACGGAGTTACATTGTACAGTCCGTACGGTCTACATGATATAAATAGTACCTTACTAGCCTAGTTGCTCGCCCTGGGACACCGGGCCCAGCACATCTCTGAGCTGAGGCCTTTCGACAGCCAAAGGGATTCAAGTAAGACTTACATACTCCACAGAAAGAAAATGGCACATGTCGAGTTAAGGTGTGTCGCGGGCAGTGCTGCTCTGACCCTTGCCGACCCTGACCCTGGCCTTGGCCTTGGCCTCTCCTGGCCTCTCTCCTGGCCTCGCTCCTGAGTCCTATGTATCCTATGTAGTCCGTAGTCCGTATCCTATGTACATGTACGGAGTACAATGTACAACAACAAGCAGCAGACCTGCCAGACCAGAACAAGAACAAGAGCCGGCCTCTGCTTTTTTTCCGCCTCCTTTCTGCTCGCCGGCCCCTCCCTTTTTCCCCCTTGTCCCCCTCCCTCGGCCCTCGTTCCCAGTCCTGCTGCATTCCGCATTCCACATTCCACCCGCGTCATTTGGCCCTGGGCGGCCCTTGTCATGCCCGGTCGGTTTGGCCTACTGTGATTCGTGATTCCACCAAAACCTCCTCTCTAATCTAACAAACGCCCCTCACTGATCAACTCGCTCGGCCCCAATCCCCCCCCTCTGCCCTCTGGGCCCTCTCGCATACACCACATCTCCAGCCCTCTGCCTCGTGCAGATTCTTCTTCTTTTTCGTAGCCTATCGCATCCGACGCTGCACCTCGATTATTCTGCCGGCCGCCCTCCATAATTGTCTGTTGTCGCCCGAATTCAACAATCGCATCAGCAGAGACGGTATCATTTCAAACTCTCCGAGCCCTCTTCCCGTGCAACAATCTATTGTGTCGTCCGGTCCAGCGCAACCATCCCAACAACAACCCGACGCCTCGACGCGTCGCGACGTATCAAGTTTGAACCCTCACCCTGCTTGAATCCCATCTTCGTCGAGCTGAATAAGTTCCCGAGTTGAATTCATCTCCATCATTCAAAGTTCCACGAAGTCACGTCAAAGTCGGCCGTTGCTTGAAGCTTTTCCTGCATCATTATCAAACCGCCAAATCATCGAGCCATCGAGCCATCGAACTAATCGAACCATCCATCCATCCGACCACCGCCCAACGACCCAAAGTCGTGCAACCCATCTGCCATCCCAGCCCCCGGTATCTTGTTCTTCCTGCGGCTTGCTGTGCACGTCTCCGACAACAACAGGCAACAACAATAACCATCCATCACCACCGGTTATTTCAACTTCATACCTCGGCTGAGCAGGAGCTGCATTTTGAGACTATACTGTCCCTGCCTGCGTGGCTCGGATTGTCTCCATCGCAAAATCATTAAATGGTCTGCTTTCGACACACGCTCTCTGGTCAACCCTTCCCAAAGCCGTGTTCCACCTAATTTCATTCCCTTCGCCGACACGAGCCGCCAGGTCCAACCATCTGGGACATAGTCAGGGGCCCTGCTTGGTGCCCGCGCTCCCGTCAGCAACGACATTCCTGAGGAGCTCAGAGGTCTAATCCCCCTCGTTTCTCATTTTCCTTTGTGCGCTGCCATCGCCACCCACGCGTCTCGCGCCATGCCTACAATGCTTCAAACCCCGTCCAGGGCATCGACAGCTTCGTCTTCGTCTTTCCAGCCCTTGTCACGCCAGAACACCATGTCTTCCTACGATGGCTCGCGCTCTGCGCGCCAGTCTAAGCGGTACTCCATGTCCGCGCTGTACATGTCCATGTCAGCCAATGAGGGTGAAATGCAGATTGAAGACGACCTCGCCAAAGGTATCGCGGAACTTCCCCCTGATCTCTGTTGCCATCGTAATGGGCTACACCTTCTGGACATATCCGATACTAACATGTCATCACAGCCCAGAAAATCCTCCGAGACCTGAAAACAAAAATTTCCTCACAATCGAAGAAGAACTTCGTACTTGAGAAAGACGTGCGTTATCTGGATTCACGGATCGCTCTTCTCATTCAGAATCGCATGGCTCTCGAAGAGGTTCGTCTCCATCGTCCTTGTCTTTTTCTATGATTATGTATTTTTTTTTTTTTATATTTTTCATTTTTCTATTTTTCATTTTTCATTTTTTCTATTTTTCATATTTTTCATTTTTCTATTTTTCTATTTTTCATTTTTCATTTTTCTATTTTTCATTTTTCATTTTTCATTTTTCTATTTTTCATTTTTCATTTTCTTTTCTATTTCTTTTTCTATTTTTCATTTTTCTATTTTTCTATTTTTCTATTTTTCATTTTTCTATTTTTCTATTTTTCTATTTTCATTTTTCATTTTTCTATTTTCTATTTTTCATTTTTTCATTTTTCTATTTTCTTTCTGTTTTTCTATTTTTCATTTTCATTTTTCATTTTTCTATTTTTCATTTTTCATTTTTCATTTTTCTATTTTTCATTTTTCTATTTTTCTATTTTTCTATTTTTTCTTATTTCATTTTTCTATTTTTCTATTTTTCTATTTTTCATTTTTCTATGATTATGTATTTTTTTTTTTTTATATTATTATATGGCGCGAGCTAATCTTGCCATGTCTCATATGTCTCACAGCAAAACGAAGTCGCAAGTCACCTAGAAGATGCCACCGAAGTACAGGAAGGGGTGTTTCCGAACGACGACAAGACACAGAAATACGGCAACCTGTTGTTTCTCTTGCAGTCAGAACCGAGGCACATTGCGCACCTCTGCAGACTCGTGTCCATGTCCGAAATAGACTCGTTGCTGCAGACGGTCATGTTCACAATCTACGGAAACCAATATGAAAGCCGCGAAGAGCACTTACTTTTGACCATGTTCCAGGTAGGTTATACATGCGTCGTCTCTGTAGCCCGCTGTTGTTTCCCGTCATGGGAACAACTTTGCTCTCCTCTTTCCCTTTTTCTTCCATGTAAAACCTGTCCTGACCTTTCGCTCCTTAGTCTGTTCTGACGTACCAATTCGATCACACTGCGGATTATTCGTCCTTGCTTCGAGCAAATACGCCAGTATCTCGCATGATGACAACATATACTCGCCGTGGCCCTGGTCAGAGTTTCCTGAAAACTGTTCTGGCAGACAGAATTAACAGCCTCATCGAACTGAAGGACCTGGACTTGGAGATCAATCCCCTCAAAGTTTACGAGCGCATGCTGGAGCAGATTGAGGAGGATACGGGCAGTCTTCCAACCAACTTGCCGAAAGGAATCACGGCGGAACAAGCTGCCGAGAACCCGCAGGTTCAAGCCATCATCGAGCCACGACTGACCATGCTGACAGAGATCGCCAACAGCTTTCTGAGCACTATCATGGAAGGATTGGAGGAAGCCCCGTACGGTATTCGTTGGATCTGCAAGCAAATCAGAAGTTTGACGAAGCGCAAGTACCCCGATGCAAACGATCAGGCCATCTGCACCCTGATTGGGGGCTTCTTCTTCCTGCGCTTCATCAACCCGGCGATAGTAACACCAAAATCCTACATGCTTATCGACGGAACTCCTGCCGAGCGGCCCCGGCGAACCTTGACACTTGTCGCCAAAATGCTGCAGAATCTCGCCAACAAGCCGTCGTACGCGAAGGAGCCCTACATGATGAAGCTCCAACCTTTTATCCAACAAAATAAAGACAGAATCAACAAGTTCATGCTCGACCTCTGTGAAGTGAGTGATTTTTACGAAAGTCTCGAGATGGACAACTATGTCGCTCTTTCGAAGAAGGACCTCGAGCTGGATATCACGCTGAACGAGATTTATGCCATGCACGGCCTCATCGACAAGCACTACCAAGAGATTTGCAAAGATGAGAACTCTCACTTGGCCATCATCATGTCGGAACTCGGCCCATCGCCAGCCCAGGTACCGCGCAAGGAGAACAGAGTAATCAATCTACCGCTCTTCAGCAGATGGGAAACGGCCATTGACGATTTGACTGCTGCACTTGACATCACACAAGAGGAAGTGTATTTTATGGAAGCCAAATCCATCTTTGTGCAGATTTTGCGAACTATTCCGCAGAGCAGTGCGGTCCTTCGAAGACCTCTTCGTCTCGAGCGTGTGGCTGATGCTGCAGCCACGAGTCGCAACGATGCCGTCATGGTCCGCAAAGGTATAAGGGCTATGGAACTCCTGTCGCAGCTTCAGGAACTAGGCGTCATCGACAAGAACGATCAGTTTGATCTTCTGCGGGACGAGGTTGAGCAAGAGTTGCAGCACCTCGGCTCATTGAAGGAAGGTGTTCTTGCCGAGACCGAGAAACTTGAGGAGGTTTATAAGACGATTCGCGACCACAATATGTATTTGGTCGGTCAACTCGAGACGTACAAGAGCTACTTGCACAATGTGCGATCTCAGAGTGAAGGGACCAAGCGAAAGCAGCAAAAACAGCAGGTTCTCGGACCCTACAAATTCACGCACCAGCAACTGGAAAAGGAAGGGGTGATTCAGAAGAGCAATGTCCCGGATAACAGACGGGCCAATATCTATTTCAATTTCACCAGTCCTCTACCAGGAACGTTTGTTATTTCACTCCACTACAAAGGTATGTTGGCAGGAGAAGCCGTGGAATCAACCTGTACGTCTCTTTTTTACTCGTTTGCTGATATTTTGACAGGTCGCAACCGAGGTCTTTTGGAGCTTGACCTTAAGCTGGATGACTTGCTCGAAATGCAAAAGGACAACCAGGATGAGCTCGACCTCGAATACGTTCAATTCAATGTTCCCAAGGTGCTCGCTTTGCTGAACAAGAGGTTTGCTCGAAAGAAGGGGTGGTAAACGTGAAAGGGGGTGGTGTTCTGAGCTAAGTATATCCAACAAATGTACAACGACTATATCGAAAGGGCCAATTGGCGTTTTGGGAAAGCAGAGATACCATGGCTATTTCGTTTCTCTTCCTTGATTCGCACGTACCAACGGAGGTTTGGAGGGATCACCTCTTTTTTTCCTTTTTTCTTTTTTTTCCTTTCTTTCTTTCTTTCTTTCTTCCTTTTTTTACTCTTTAGTCCCGCCTATCACCTTTGCTCCAACGGGGTTTCTTTTTATTTCTTCCTCAAAGTTCTTTTTTTTTTCTCGGGATCGGCTATTTGCGTTCAAAAGGCCCCCTGGCTGTTACGTGTCTATGCTTCAAAGCGAAGCAAAGAGATGTTCGCATTCATACTTTCAAACTCTACATACGTAATATTTTCCGGGGTAAAGGAGAGGGGGGGGGAGGATATTCTGATATTTTGATATCCTGCTTCGGCTGGACCGTGGTGGGAGGAATGAGAAGGAGGTCTATTTCGTAATTGGGTTACTTGGCTGGCAGTGCTTGTGGCTTCCAAGTCTCGGACATCTGGCAAGACCGCTTGGAACCAAATCTGAGAGTTGGCCATTTGGATGTGTCGTATTGATGAAGGAGTATCACGCGGTGGCAGACGCAGTTTACTAGTAGCGACGGATTTTCAATACCCTTTCGCGTGCTATCCACAGAACCTGTTCTTGGCTCATGTGCACTGACTGTATGCTGAGGCCAGGCCCAGGGGTGAGCTCCGAGTCGTTAATGTATTGCTCGTGGTGGTGTTCTGCTGCCGAGATGAGCTCGTCCATGTTGACGTTGGCTGCCATGTGACATCAGTGAGTTTTACCACAGCATCACATGAGATGTCTGTTGTAGCGAGGAACCATGAGAAGACCCAGTCCTATGTAGATCCGCAGCAAGTTCAGATGAGCAGGGGTGTGAGGGGGGGGGGGGGTTGTTTTAAAGTGGGTGGGTGGCCACGTGGATGGGGAGAAGATAATAAACATGGCGACGGGGATCAACTTTTCCCCCGTCCCCGATAGGATCACGAAACTCTTTTACCCACGTCTACTGCGTAGAAGGCCACCCGACCGATCCCTTGCTCGACCAGTGGCACTACTTTAAACATGGAAAAATGCGGAATCGAAGCACGAGATTTGTGTCGGCAAGATCAGGACGGCACAACGTGACTGACGAGTTCGTACCCCTCTGGAGTTTGTACAGCACAGCTTGCACTGCTGCCAAAGTAAGCTAGATGGCGGAGCACTCGTGGTCCAGCCGAGTTGATTGTCTCATGATGCTCGACTTGGTTTCTCGCATCCGAACTCGACAAGACAGCCCTGCTTCGTGTCCCATCGTATCTCAGCCCGTGCCATCTTACGAATTTTGATGATTAACCGGCGACATGGCTGAAAATATAAAGAGGGGGATACAAGTACGAGTAACTCGTTGCTGTTCAGCACAAAGATGATAACAACTCGTTAGAGTAAAAATGTCAGTTACGATGCATTGCATGTCAATTTTCTTCTTGCCCCGAAAAACAGGTGGCCGCATCCCCGCCTCTGGGACAAGGATAATCAATCCCAAGGACACGTCGAGCACCCATCACCGAAAGTATAGTCGTTGATCAGGCTGCATGAAAAAAAGAGGAAAAAAAGGAGGGGGAAAAAATGGATTCGCCATCAAAACTTGTCTATTTGCCCAAATAAATATACGGGCGGACGTCTTGCCGCCTTCAGCCTCTGTGCTCCCTCCCAGTCCTGCGGATATCGCCCAACTCTCTGTGCTCTGTATTCTCATCAATCACATTCTCAGGGAGGGTAGCGTCCAAGAACAATGCAGCTTCAAAGACAGGTTCGTTTAAACCAGTCATGTCTGATAATCAAGAAGAAAGCCTTTCCAAACCTCTCTGTCGAGTCGTTGCGAGGCAGATACCATATGTCTAGGGGGCTGAGCAGTGAGCACTTAAGAAGCGACCGCAACGGGCTTGGCGGCGGCGGCGGCGGCGGCGGCGGCCTGCTTTTCGACGTCATCAACTTCCATGGCATCGTCCTCGCCTTCTCCTTCTCCTTCCTCTTCTTCTTCGAGCTCCTCTTCACTCTCTCCCTCAATGTCAACACTACCGTCCTCAGACATCTCCTCCTCTTCTTGCCCGTCCTCTTGACCATTCTCAGCCTCTTGTTCAACTCCGGCCATCTCGGCGTCCTCCCCGGGTGGCCCATCTGTCTTCTCTGCAGTTTCAGCAGCGGCCTCTTCTTCGGCTTCCTCCTCGGCCTCCTCGGCGCCGTATTCCTCGCCATCGGCGACGAGATCAGCCTCAGGTTGCTCAGGAGGATACTCCGGTGGAGCAGAAGCATCAGAGTCCCTGTCACAATGTTAGCGTGCCATGAAAAATCATCGAGGTAAAACGTCGTTCGAGGCTTACCACTTGATGGCGAATCGAGTGACACGGGGTTTCTCCGAGAGTATGTTGCGTCGAACGCGTTCAACGATAGGTTTGGCCGGCGGCTCGGCATTCAGCTCTTCCGAGTCGTACTCGTTATTCACGTAGTAGCCCACGCGAACAAATTCGCGGCCATCGTATGCACAGGTCAAAAGAATCACGGTAACGCCCAGGATATCGGCGTCTGGAATGCGAGTGATATTGGGAGAGTCGGCTTCGAATATGAATTTGTTAACACCGACTGGAACCGGGCCAACTAAGAGGGAGTCGAGCTCCTGGTCATATTGATCCCTGAAATTTCTTGGTGTCAGCTGGCTTGCTGCTCCGACAGAGTCTCCAAACAAGGTGTACAGAAAGGGTGAAGCTCACGAAGTAGCAGAACCGACGTATGTAAGTTTCCATTCAAGATCTATATGTGAGGTTAGCTCTCTCATAATCGCAACCCCCCCATTAGTTGCACGATCATGTGTTGGAGCGCGTACCCTTCTCTAAGGCTTCCAGGCATTCGAACGTGATTTCAAATTCATACTTGTCAATGAACTTGGCGGGGTTGTTCACAACCTTGACGCCTAAGAGTGACACAACAGACATGACGGCGACAGTGTTCTTCAGCTATAATTCGTGACGTGTTGATAGTTTGATCGAATGTGGTTCGGCTGCAGGCAGAGGAGAGGTGGCAGCGCGTGGTTGCGTGAGGCGCGGGTTTTTCGTGGAAGGTGGGTGGGTGCAAGAGCGGCGGTGACAAAGTGGGAGAGGGCGGCGAGGTCTCAAATGTGCGGACTGGACGAGCGCAGCTGAGGAGGTGGTAGTCCTGTTTCAAAAAAGCAGCGCGCCTTTGTTAAGGTCAAGAACAAGGAGACTGATGAATGTAATATCTAGCCAGTGGCGAATTGCGAGAATGAATCAATCGGTGGGCAAGGGAGGCTTCATCCGCGCTCTTGGAGGGGAAGGAAGGGGGGAGCGGCGTTTTGGCGCGTTGAGAGGGTACAAAGGCAAAAGTAGTGTCGTGCCTTCCTGAGTCCACCCACATGGCCATGACGTTTGGCGGCACGGTAGGAAGTCACTGACTTGTTCGTCGTTTTTTTTTTCTGGCGACTCTCACCGCCCAGGGACCTGCCACTAGACCCAATTCTGTTTTCTGCCCCAGCCTCCTGCGACTCGGCGCGCGACGAGCTTTTGCCGGAAAATCATCACCACCCCCGGACCTGTTCCATTTCAACCTGATCCTGCAGCTGGCACCATCAAGATTACCAGCGTAGGCCGACCAATATACAATTTCTATCGCACTATCGCACTATCGCAATTCCAGTTGCCGACACCATATCCGTATCTCTTGAGGAAGTGCTGTGTATTGTCGGCTGCCGAGAGGCCCAGCTTGGCTGCTCACTGAAGTCATCGTGTGCAGTGATCACGCTTCCCTCGAGTAGAGATTGCATTCATCGCAACACTACCATCTCCAAAGCTGTGACCAAATCCTTAAAAACTATCTGCTTTGTCTCAATAACTATCATTTATTTACTCAGACGCTCAAATTCGAATTCGGACCGGCCCTTCGCACATTCTTTACCTTCGCATTCCTTCTCGCCAGGCATCATTGTCGCATCGAAATTTTGCCAATCGTTCATAGAACCTTGCACAACATTCTTCTTGTGATCGAATGCAAGTTGTATCAACCACTCTGTGACAATGTCCGCGGAAGACGCCAACTGGGAAGGTGAGGGATCCGGCGCAGAGTATGACCCTCTCGCCCACCCCAGTGTCGACCACAACCAGTCCGTTGGAGAATCTGCCGATGCTTCGGACGCTGCGAGTGACGGCGATGGCGAGATAGAGGAGAACGACGAGGACGAGGACCAGGATGACGGGGGCGAGTATGACCCAGAGTCGATAGCTTTCGACGACACTCCTCAAATTCCCGATAAATTAGCATCAGAAACACCCTCCCAACGACCCACGAACAAACCCAAGATGTCAGGTGGGTTTCTAGTCGAGGTGTCGGACGACGAGGAAGACGATAGCAATGATCTTTTGGCGACCGATCAAAGTCGGTCCGGCGCACGCTCCGGTCCAACGAGCAATGGCGCCGCTCCATTTCCTACCTCTGATGCCTTGCCCAATGGGCTGTCCGCGATGCCAGGTGTCGATCCTGTGATGCTTTTCGAAGCGCGCATTCAAGAAGATCCGCGCGGAGATATGGATGCTTGGATCAGCCTCATGGCAAGTCATAAGCGACGCAGCAGACTAGACGACCTACGTCTAGTGTATAATCGTTTCTTGGAGGTTTTCCCACAGGCAGTAAGTCCCCTCCATTGTTTCCTTGCCACGTCGCGTTCAGAACTGACATGTTTCATTCGTTAGGGAGATATATGGGTTGAGTGGATTGAGATGGAACTCAATCTGGATAACTTTGTAGATGCCGAGCAACTTTTCGGAAGATGTCTCATGACCGTCCCGAACGTAAAGCTGTGGACGGTGTATCTCAATTATATCCGAAGACGAAACGATCTGACGAACGATCCTACCGGTCAAGCTCGTCGTACTGTCACTCAGTCGTACGAATTCGTCATTGACAACATCGGGGTCGACCGTGATTCGGGAAGCATTTGGCAAGATTATGTTCATTTCATCAAAAATGGCCCCGGTCAAGTCGGCGGCACGGGATGGCAAGACCAACAAAAAATGGATCAGCTCCGAAAGGCATACCATCGCGCAATCGCTGTTCCCATGTCAACGGTGAATACTCTATGGAAGGAATACGATCAGTTCGAAATGGGACTGAACAAGGTCACTGTAGGTCCAATTCTATCCAGCAGCATGTGTTTTATTGTCTCCCATTCGGATTACGTGTTGACTAGTGAACCCCAGGGTCGTAAATTCATTCAGGAAAGGTCGCCGGGGTACATGTCCGCCAAAAGTGCCAACATCGCGCTGGACAATATCACGCGCAACTTGAAAAGAACAAATCTGCCGCGATTGCCACCTGCCCCAGGTTTCGACGGCCACGAGGAGTATCATGCACAAGTTGAAGCATGGAAGAAATGGATTGCGTGGGAGAAGGAAGACCCACTTGTCCTCAAAGACGATGAGCCCAAAGTATACAAGCAGCGAATTCTATACTGCTACAAGCAGGCTTTGATGGCTCTGCGTTTCTGGCCCGAGACGTGGGTCGATGCTGCTGCGTGGTGCTTTGAGAACGATGTTCGAGAGAACGAAAAAGTTTTAGGTATCGAGATGCTACATCAAGGCATCGCTGCTAATCCCGAGAGTGTGCTGCTTGCTTTCAAACATGCTGATCACATTGAAGCGAATTATCCTGAAAAGGACGTGGACAAGTCTGAATATGCTAAAAATGTTCGAAAGCCCTACGACTCAGTCTTGGAAGCCTTGTACAAAATGGGCGACAAGGTGAAAGAGCGGGAGAAGCTTGAAATCAATACCATTAAACAAGCAGCAGCACATGAACCTCCCGTCCAGGACTCAATAGAGCCACTTGAAGACGACGACGACGAGGATCAAATCGTGAAAAAATCGCCAACAGAAGAGCGCATAGCTGCGATCCAACAGGCGTATGCTGCCGAAACGCAACTTCTTTCGAAGACAATCTCGTACATTTGGATCGCAATGGCGCGCGCGATGCGTCGCATTCAAGGCAAAGGTAACCAAACCGAGGGCGGCTTACGCAAGGTATTCACAGACGCCCGACAGAAGGGTCGGTTGACGAGTGATGTTTATGTGGCTGTCGCACTGTTGGAGTCAGTGGTATACAAGGACCCGGTCGGTGCTAAAATATTCGAACGCGGAGCGAGGTTATTCCCCAATGATGAGAGCTTCATGATAGAATACCTGAAGTATTTGCATTCGAAGGATGACACCACCAGTAAGCCATATTTTTTATTCAACGTCCAGTGCTATGCAAGTCAAGGTATCAATGGCTAACCAATGGGCTCAGATGCCCGCGTCGTGTTTGAGACGTGCGTCAATCGTCTCGTGTCTAAACCAGAAACGCTACACAAAGCCCGACCTTTATATGCCTATTTCCACAAGTATGAATCGCAATACGGAGAACTTTCACAAATATCAAAGCTGGAAGCCCGCATGGTGGAATTGTTCCCCAACGACCCTAAATTGAAATACTTTACCAGTCGATACTCATCCGACAGCTTCGATCCTGTGGCGGCCCCGATCATTATATCCAAGGCTGTGCAGATGCGGCCGAGGCAACTGCTTCCCGCCATGGAGCAACCCGTGTCAGTACGGGGCAGCATACCACCGCCCAGACACGAACACAGCCCGAGGCCACAGTTCATCCGAGCTACAGTATCGCCCAAGCGACCGTTCGGAATTGACGATGATGAATTAAACCCACCCAAGAGGCTTGCTAGAGGCGTCTCTCCTCTCAAGGACGCCGCTGGGCGACGCCTCGATCAGCAACGGCGCAACCAGACTTCTGCTCTGCACCGAGATATCACTTTTCTGCTAGGAATTTTGCCTCCAAGCCATACTTATGATGCTCACAAACTGAACTCGGCCGCAATGACAACGCTTCTCCGTGACACGCAATTGCCTGACTACGCCTCCTGGAAAGCCAAGACGGGTGGCCAATACCTCTTCACTGCTCCGACAAACAACCGGCCTATCTCCCCCTACGGACGTATGGCTTCGGCAACAGGGTACAGAAACTCGCCTTTGCGGACAGAAAGCGGCAGCGTTTATGCGACAAATCCCTATGCACCACCCGATGCGACTGCTGCAGCTCTGTCCTGGCAGCCGCCTGCAAGCTCTGGATATGGAGTACCACCACCTGCGGGTCAATTTGGAGGGTATCGATTTTGAATTGCCAGCTTGGAACCCGGAAACAGTGGCAGCACACATATGCAAATCGTTCGATTTTAGAGAGCCGAAAATGGTTGAGTTTATCTGCAATCTGTTAACGCATTTCGTAAGGCGTTTGGACATTCGCAATGGCACAGAGAGAGATACAATTCAAACATTGTATCTAGTGAAGCTGGTTCAGAAGGATAAGGCCAGGGCCAGGGACAGGGAGGGGGCAGAGGCAAGAGATGTGGTGGTCATTACCATGACAAGCGACAAGAATTTGCAGCAGTCTAGACGGCGTAGGTAATTGCAAAGGCAGAACTAATTCATCTAGTTGACTCAGGCTTCTCCTCTCCTCTGGTGCGTTCCCCGACTTGTCGTTTGTCGTCCGTGCCTCAAGTTCTGGTTGAGAGAACAGACTCTGCCAGTTGCTATAGAGACATACCTACCCATCTCCATTTGTTTCTGAGGCAGTTTATCGAGCTGACTTTTTTGCTCATTGCAATCGACGCCATACACTTGGCTCTTGATCCGCAGGCCCCATGACAGGCGGGACATTCATTGCCATTGACGTATCGATTTCAACCGAGTTGTCCACACAGCTTCTGCATGTGAGTGTGAACAATAGTAATATTCTCTCTCCAGCTGGTGGGCAGGGCACAGCTTGTTTGCAGAGCTTAACGTGCCAACTGTCAGCGCCTGGCAGCCGGCTGCCACTGTTCAACACCTGCCGGATCCCGGCCAGGCTTGCATTACACGATTTCCCTCCGCCGAACCTGCTTTCCTTTCTTCTTCCCCTCTCCCCTTCCTCTCTTCCTCTCTTCCTCCCTCCTCGTACATCGCCACATACGTACGCCCTCTCTTCCTCTCTTTATTTTGTCAACACCTTCTTTCCACACCGCTGAGTCCGTCAAATCGTTTTCACGAACTGCGTTTGCTCCATTTGGGTCTGAAGCTTTTGCAGCTTGGTCCAGGCTCAGCTTCACGGGTGGCTCATCCAAGTCAAGTCTTCTGCGATAACTCCCCCTAGCTTCAGAATCTTGTTATCCTTAGTCCACTCGGCGCCGATATCTGACTCCCTGGCAGACACAGCCTCCGGCGACGATTTTGCAAATACGGCGGCTTGACTTCCAAAGTAAGCACCAATCTTCCATCATCCTCGAGTGTCACATCGAGTTCCCAATATACAAATTCGTCGTCCTTTTTTTCTTGACCTGAAAGCTGCCTCACCAGCATCGCGTTCTGTTTTAATCGACTAACAACTCTTAGGACAGCCACCATGTCCCAACGGGGAC